>OZ010667.1:24796573-26002407 GCA_963932185.1 Troglohyphantes excavatus | reverse complement strand
CGAAGGTAACCTATCTCGATTCATAGTTTGATTTTTTTTTTGTGGAATTCAAGGAATTTTTTGACTAAAAGGCATTATAATTTTTTTAGTGAAATTAATAACTTGAATAAAATAGAATAAATAATAACCCTCGTCAATGACGTACTAGCAATATGGCCCGGCGTTGCTCATGGTCAATTTGTGAAGTAAGCTCTGTGCGACTTTTTGAGTTAGCGTAGCCAGTCGAAAATCGCTCTCTATACCCTGTCTAAATTCATTCAATTGCCTTGAGTAGTTATGGAGATATTTTAACTTATTATTTAAAAAAATTATATTCACGACTTTACATGCGTATAAAATGATGTTTTTGTAAAAAATATATATTTTGCAATATAAAAATCCCCCAAAATTAATAATTAATAAAGTTTTCCTAATATTAGCCTGTAATATTTTGTCGTTAAAAATAATGCATTTTGCAGATAATGAAAACAAAACCCTTGGCTATGTTGTTTGAATGCCAAATGGTGTTGAAAGCTTACATTATTAAAAAAGTTGTATATATGTTTTTTATAGGAAAAAATACAATTATTCAACTTCACATTCGTTATTTTTATTACTGATAATACAATAACATATCAAAGCTAAAAAATAATTCTATTCTTCCAATTGGAAATAATTTATTGTATTTGGCGAAGTTTTTTGGATGCTAATTGGCGATCCGTGATTTGGTGTCCGTCTTTAATAACCATTTCTAAGAAAAATAAATAAAGAATTATTTTATTTTGTAACTGTATACCCTGAAATTTCAGAGAATTGTTACATAGAATAATTTTAAATACGCCAGCATCAATATTTACAGGCAATACTTTTCTATAAATCAAAATCATTTCAAATAATCATTTCTGAATTTCAATAAAATGATTCTGAAGTGAAACATTTCAAATAAGCTACCTGGAGGTATAAATATGGAAACCATAAGTTAAATTTTAGGAGGACCCATTCCGACACTATAGCATTGTTCCATTTCGTAACAAATAGCACTGTTGGCATAAATGTAATAGCGTTGGATAGGAAATTAGGCACCGACGCTTTTCAGATCTTGAAACAAATCAATGTTCGGGGCATGCATGGATACCCGTGCCGTCAGACGAAACTGCTGGTTTATCTTCCTCCTTCGGTTGGCGGGGTTTTTAGTTAACGACCGATTCTCCTATAATCTGCTGCCTAATAAATGTGATTTTCAATGAAAAATTGCAATAATAGAAGACAGCCAGTATTGTCGAAAAATTATTTTGGTCGCCAAGGTGATTTTTAACAATAATGTTATGAAGGGAAGATCTACATGTAAATTTCCCATAGGATTAATGTATAGGAAAATGGAAAAAGTTCTATAACTTTCGAACGGTTGCAGATAACTTTCGAACATGAAACAAAGTGCAGATTTTAAACTGGGAACATATTGTTAAAATGGTGCAAGTGTCATAAAAATCCGTACAGTAGTTTTTGAGTTAAATCCGGACAAACAGACAGACAGACAAAAACAATGTACCTAATGTGATTTTCGGAATCAGTGTATCATAATTCGTGAAGAAAACTCAAATTGAGTGGTTTTGTTCGATTCCACAGACAGACACTCAATTCTTATATACAAGTATTGATAAACAGTGTTAAATATATTACAGTTAATTCTTGTCATTTATAATCTTTTAAATTCATATTTTTGTAGAATAATTGCACTTTTGTCGAAGATCGTTTCATTTGTACGAATTTCTTATTCTTTAGCATTAATAATTCGAAAACCCATTTTTCTCACTTTGCAAACATTAAAGAAAAAAAGCTAAATAAATTAGAATTTTTTAAAATATTTTTGTGACGTTTGGCGACATTCATTGGCGTTTTATCGCGGGGATGTAAACTTATGTACGTAAATATTTTACATTGTAAACTGATTCACTTATCTCTCTATATAAAAGAGATAACAGAAATGTTTCCATAGCTATAGCATTAATACACGTTTCCAGAACGGAGCCTACCGAGCGTTAAGAGTTAAAACTGCACGATGTGAAATTATCGACCACGGTGTTTAAGCTAAAAGTGACTTTTATTTTCTTTAAGTGTGCGTTATCATTATCCCCATTCATCAGCTGTTCTGTCAGAAATAAGACACGATGCTTATAAAGACGGCGTGTATTTTTTTTTTTTGAAAACGGAAAAATATTTTATTTTTATCGTTCCACGATAACTCTTTTCGAGTAAAGTAGAAAAGGTGTAATTATCTAAAGGAGCTCCCATCAGATAATGACCCCATTAGAGTTTTATCTCATCGGTAAGCAGCCCACGTGACTCGTTTAGCTTAAAAAAGAATGTGCTTCTGTGTTGCTTGTCGTCTCGGGAATTCATTTGCTTTGCGTAGTATTTGGGGTGACTCTTGGCAAAGGAAAAAAGTTTACTTTTTTATACACGCTCATACGATTTTTGCAGTTGTAAAGTTGTTTTCACTGATCGGACATTTATGTAATTCTTCCTGGGCATGTCCTTTTATATTATTATTATTATTTTGAATTAATTGTAAAGAGATATTTTATAAGTTGTACCTCAAATTTTTTAATTAAAAACATATATTAAAATGTAGCATTTTTTTTAATTAAAAAATTGGGTATATCGCTAGAAAAACTGGAGATTCCCGGACGTTATATACCGTCCATGAGCGACATAGGATTAAAATATACTTTTTAAAAACTTTTTTTAATATCTTAATACCTGCAATCTGAATAACAGTTGGGGAAATGAATTATTATTATAACATTTGTTTATTCAATTACTGTTATTAAATTCGTATTATAAAATTGACAAAATATTAAACAGCTTGAAAAAATGGCGAGTATATATCTATTTATTTTTTATTTTTTGGTGGAATTTATTTTTATTTATGCAACACTGTTCCTCACACTTTATTTTCTGCAAATCCTTGCAGCAACATATATTTCGAAACTTTTAATTACCAATTGTTCCATTTTAACTAAACAAGATTTTCCATGAACCATGAAAAATACCATATATAAGCTTAGATTAAATTATATATAAAACCTTAAACAATATGTTACAAGTGGCAGTTTGGAAATTACTCTAAAATCTAATTTTTGAGCTAGTAATTTTTTGTCACCTATCATATCTGAACATCAGATGGTTAAGAAGTTAATTATAATATATGTTGATATAGGGATGAAAGCTTAATTGATTTTAATAATAAATCAATATTTAACTTTTTATATTATAGTATGATAATATTGCATTAATCAATAAATAGTTTGTTCACTTTGATACCTATTCATACTTTTATGTATTCTTACTAACATTCGAAACCGTAAAATTCACATGACGCCTTTTATTCGTTTCTATACTGTATTCTTTTTCACAGTGTAACGACAAAGTGACAATTTTATGACATTGTGACCTATAAAAACTGTCCAGTTGTCTTCTTTCGTAACGTTCTTTTTTGCATTGTCTTTATTTGGCCGAGCGACAGGTCCTGTTTTAAATCGACCATTCTTGTTTATTTGTTAAGTTGTCACAGTCAAACGCGTTGTTCGATTTTATTCAAATTGGGCATGAATGTTCCTTAAAGTAATTGAAAACGACGTATGTGTTTTTTCATTATTTAATTTTTTTATTCCGTTTCTAGATGGTGGCCTTTTCATGTAAAATTCAGCTTTGCTTTTTTGGTCGTGGATGTTACTTTTCAAAGAATTTCTAGTTGTAACATCTAAATTATATCGATTTATTTATTTTGAAGAATTTAAATCTTGAAGACTTTAATTTTACTTAAAAATATTGTTATTACAATTAATAAGTTTCATTATGAACTCTATTAGTAAATAAATTAAAATTCTTTCTAAGCTCTTTAACTAATGAACAACAGAAAAATCTTTTTTACTAGACGATTCTTTTTTTTTTAAAAAAATCTGAATACTACAAAAGACCTTCTCTTTGTGTTGTGCAACTAGTTATCGATTCATCGTTAATTTCTCTCCGTGTATATCTTCTTTTATTTAGAAAAATGGCGCTTTGTGTTTTATTAAGAACGCCACCTGTTACAGGTGGCGTTTTATTGTGAAAAGTAACATTTAGGATAAAGATGTATGTGACGTCTATTCTTTCCACTCATATCCACTCGGGCGTCTTTTAATGCTATTTTGGCTAAATTATAATATAAGTGCAGCGTTTATTCCTATTTCGATACATTGCGATTCCTGTGAGAATAGGTAAAGAGGAAACCGCCAGCTACATATAAAAAGCTTTAGTACCGGAATCGCATTAGGCTATTTGTGAGGACAAAGTAGAAGTAGAAGACAGTAGAACACAAATTTATTTCCTTCGGCATAGAACTATGTTTATTGCATGCCATTCGATGCAGATTCCAATTCTGAACCAGACGCCTATTTGAATAATCTGAACCCACTAAAAGAGATTATTTTTATTTCTTAAAGTCAAAATATTTTGCACATATGTATAATCTCATTGGAGAAGGTTGCATTGCACGTTTTAACTCAATTTAGTCGAAATGTCACTTACGGTATTTCAGCACTAAACACTTCACATTAAGGAGGAAGGGAGGTGTAAGGTAAAAGAGTGGTAATTCGTACATATATATATATATATATATATATATATATATATATATATATACATACATACATAATACATACATACATACATACATACATACATACATACATACATACATACATACATACATACATACACACATACACACATACATACATACATACATACATACATACATACATACACACACATACATACATACATACATACATACATACATACATACATACATACATACATACATACACATACATACATACATACATACATACATACATACATACATACATACATACATACATACATACATACATACATACACACACACATACATACATACATACATACATACATACATACATATATATAGACATATGTACAGACATACTACATAACACTAACTCCTGTGAAACGCTTAATCTGCATTAGCACAAGGAACCATGAATACATATTTATAAACATGGTTTTTATTAATTGTTATTGATATTCTCATAACCTTAAAGATATAATTCAAAACGTGAATGTTCATACGCTTGTACTAGTTACATTTATATTATTATTAGACGTCATAAAAAGTATATTTTATTTTGGTTTTAAGATATGCAATTTCTGGACCTATTTTTTTGCTAAGGCGTTAAAAGATTTGTTTTTCAACCGTCGTCGAATGCAAAAGAAATCCTGGTTTCATCAAAAAGAACCTCGCTTAGTTAATGAGATCGGCAAATAAAGAAGATGCATTTTTTAAAGATTTTTAATGAAGTCTTCTTCAACTCTATCTTCGTATCAATGGAAATTTTAGATTAATATTCCATCATTAATTTATCTGGCACTAACATGATTACTCGATTAAAGTAGTTGAATACTCAATATTCTAGTTATATGCTAATTATTAGTAGATGAATACGCAATTAAATTTATTTAATGACAAGTTTAATTGAGTATTCATCTAGCAATGGACATTCGAATGTATTTTTGTATTTATGAAGTTGTAGAATAAAACTTTAATTTCTCATGTATTTTTAAACATCAAATGTTTTAAAAATACCGAACAAATTATTTTAAATTAATTATTTTAAAAGGTTTAATCATTTTAAAGTATTAATAAAAATTATATATTTTGAGATTTTTATAAGAAGTTATCGAAGTTTGTAATAAAATAGTAGCATACTTGATTACTGCTAACAATACTTTACTAATATGTTTGCCTATCTATTTATTGATTTAATTTAAAGAGAGGAGCACCCAAACAAAAAGAGATCAATCAGATCCCAAATCACAGAAAAGCGCAAAAACATTTGGTATATGTATGCACTTGTTCGAAACTCAGGTTTTTCAAGTTTTAAAATAAAAAAGGGTATTTTTTAATATGTATAGATGAAAAAAGAGAGAGAGGCCATTCTATTTTTTTAAATTCAATACTTATCTCATTTTTTTTTTTTTTGACATTTGGGTTTTGCATGGGCGTTTCCCAATTTGGAATCTTGCAGCCATGAGTATATTTTCGCAATACATATGTTAATATTTTAAAATTAAATCTGATTGTTAGTACATAAAGTATTTTATCTATCATTTAACATTTTTCTTTCATATAAATATTTTAAAAATATTTTAAAAATTAATTATCCTTTTTTTTTCGCAAAAACTATGATTCGTTCTTTTTGTTGAGATTAGTAAAAAAATCAACTTTTCATTCAGAAAGCGTTTTTCAAAGTATTTTATCAGAAATAATTGATTAAAGATTTTGCAAAAATACTTATTTCTGATAAAATAGAACATTTTAGCTGCAGGTATTTTGCAAGCAATTAAATATTATCACCACTTTCTTTCTACATCCGGTAGCTATCTAATGTTATCTACCATTTATAAACGAGTTTATTTACTCCACAATAATATGAAATCATGATTTATTTGTGAAAAAACATTGAAACGCGATCTCCACTTTTTATTTTAAGAGTTTCTCCTACTTTCAATATACGAATACGAACCCTGTAAAGTATATTTCATAAAAACTATACCAATAAATAAATTGAATAAAGAAAATTTCCAAATAACCTCCAAGGATACAGTAACCGATATTCGACAAGCACGCGTTCTATCATTGCTTATTCTAGGACGACTCATATTTTGTTCCCAGTGGTCATTTTTTAGATGGTTTTGAATGGTATGTAATCTCCAAAATATTTTCAAATACAAATAACAAGCTTTCTAAATGAAAAGTAAAAAAATTCTTTGAAGAACTTTTCTCTAGTATACATTACAAATACTATCATCGTCTGTATACACTAGTAAGTCAATAGGTACTTAACTGTTCTGTACAAAATTTTCCGTTTTTATTAAATCCATTTTCAATGGCTATATTTATATATAATTTCTTAATTTTGTTAGTAATTTAAGTTGTTCAACTCTAGCCTCTACGCACATTATAGTTATGAGTAGATTATACGAAAAACGAGTTACATACAAAAATGGGACGCGTGAATTTTTGATATCATTAGCTACTTTATTCCTTTGGCTATAAAAATATTTATTTACTAAAAAAAACCTCAAGAAAATTGTCCCACAGAAGAAAAAAACAACATTTATAAGGTTTAATTTACGTGACTTTCTCGAAGCAGTTAAAAATTAGTATAACTCGTTTTGAATATAAGCTACTCATATTAAGTAATATTTTAATCTTTATTATGGTATTTAACTCAGTCTCAATCTAACTATTCATACCGATTCATCGAGTATAACACCGAAGGCGCCAGACATATGAAATATGATATAGCCGTTAGTTAGCTTGAGAGAGACCAGGAGAGCTGGTCTGGGAAGTTCCTGCAAAGTTCCCACAAAACATGGGAAGAAAAGAAGCATGCAAGCGAGGGTGGAATGGTAGGTAAATCACTTTCCCAACGACTAAACTGTCCCTTTTAATTATTAATTACTTAATTAACGTTTTCCGATATAGAACACGTGACCTACTGACTCAACCATGTTTACAAAGAGTTAGATGTTACGATTCAAACCTATAGAAAAAACGTATATTTCTTTCCATCCCATGAAATAGTTGTTTGAATAAAATATGTACAGAATACTGTTAAGGTATCGAATTCAAATTTCAAATGCGATTTGCACTTCTAGTTTGCCATTATTGTAATTATAACGTAAACGAATGCTTGGTGTGATCAAGGTTCTCTTGGTATGATCAAGGTTCTCTTGGTATGATCAAGGTTCTCTTGGTATGCTCAAGGCACACATTCGGTTATATATGCAAAAACAAACAGAAAAGTAAATATGAAAAACTTGATGGTTAGTTTATTGTTGAATTTGAAATCGATCATACTCGCGATGGGCTCACATAAACAAAAAATATTCAGATTTATTCCTGATGTAGAAGTTTTGGCCAACCCTTCCTTGAGGTGCAAGGAAGGGTTTAGGCTAGAATTATATTGTTCGGAAATTTGTTGCGTGACTGTTTTACTAGAATGAAATTCACTCTTTTATATAAAAGTTGAATCCACAATGTTTTGAAAAAACTGAGTTATAATTTATTCTAAATGTTGGCTTATTGTTTTTATTGCAGGCGGAAGCAGGACCATGAAACACAAGTGCAGTCTCTTTACATGGAAATGGAAGAGCAGCTTAGACTCGAAAAGGAAAAAATTCTTCAACAAGTAAATAATCTCTACCAATGCTTTAATAATACATACGCTAAAAGTCAATAACTCATACGATGCTTGTTTAATTACTCTAAAAAATAACACTATAATCTTTTTTAGACGTCTGCGATCTTTAAGACTACTTTCGTTATATTTTACAATTGTTTCGTCATTGAATCACGTGATTTTCCACCAAACAAGAATCTTCATTATTTTGAACGAAAGTTATTTACCCAGATTTCTTTTCGGTCCTTTCCTAGATCCCCAGCTCATGTTTGGTTCTTATACTTATATTGTCAGACTTCAATCGGGTCTTCTTGGTTGATATTAAATTATATTTTAAAATCGTCCTCATTTTTGACAAAATAAATTTCGTTAAAAAAACAACAAAATGAATTTCCTCAGTTTGACGAAATATTTAATCAAAGCATATAACAGGAACATATAACGGAGCGTCAAAACTGTTTACCTTATAACGAGCGTTATAACGTCAAAAATAATAAAATTTCGTCAAATATATGAATGCATTTTCAAAATTGATGTGACAGAAAATATTATATGAAATATAATGTACTGAAACATAACCGCCTATAAAACTAAAGCAATTTTCGCAGAATATACTTAGCGAATATGCCATTGTTGTTTTTAACTTTGCAATTTATCTCCAAAAGCTGAATCATTCTAAATGTTTGTTTTTCTGATGTTTGTTCTTTTAAAAACAAAGAGCTTGTTTAAGTATTCCAAACAAAGTAATATATTTTTCTTTAAAAATTTTTCTTTGAATATGAACCTCTGAAAAAACAGAGTGTTAGGATCAGCATGGAAAAAAGCTTATTAAAAAGCCTTTTAAAAATTTATTTTTAAAGAAATACCAATCACACAATCTTCCCCGAGGAGATAGGGTAACAAAAATGCTACTCATCTAATTTATCCACACGAGAAGAAATTCATTATCTTTACTAAACATCCATCTTATCAATTCAGCAAAAAAGGAAAGATTAAGAGCTTAAAGGTATACAAATTCCGAAAGGTTTCTTTAAATTAAATTGGATTTTTGATTATTTTACGACACTAACATAGTTGAGACGTTGCCAAAAATATGTTTTTTAAATATAAGATCGTAACCTACATTGAATATATATACTGTTTTCTAACCCTATCCTAAATTAAAACTAGCGATAAATTTTAGATTTTTTTCTATGCAGTTTGTTTCACTGCATTTAAAAGAAGATTTACGTGACTTTATTTTAAATTTTCTTATATAATGTTTAATTGCAAAAGTATTTCATTGTTGTATTGATTTACGCGTACGACTCTCTTCCATCACCGCTGTTTAAAACAAAAATACAGCTAAAGTAATTTATATCATAATCCAAACATGAAATTCATAGGAATAGGATTTTTCACTTATTTTTAATCTCATGCATTTCTTATATGAGGCAGAATAATGTTCGTTAATGATAGAATATACATCTTTTACCAAAAGTATGCAACGCACTGCTAGCAGGACTCATCTTTGCGATCTTATAGAGGGGTTTCCTTACTTCAGGTAGGATGGTCAGTACTTTTACCTGAAAATTCTGAATTGTCTCAAAAAAAAGTTTAAAAATTTCTATTGTAAATTTTTTTATGTACAAAAGTGCTTCTGGAAGGACTTTGGTCTGTACGTTCTATCTTTAAAGTAATAAGGAAATTATTCTGTGTAAATTTTAAAGTTATTTAGAGTTTGAAAGTATCTCAACTAAGAAACTATAATAAAGTTTTCGATTGATCTAAATAAGCCAATAAAATATATTATTTTATTAAAATAGGCAGAAAAAATAGCCTTATGTTTTATTAAGGAACGGTTTCCATTATTTTCTTTAAAAAAAAACTTACTTATATACAGGGTGTTTGAGAGTTATCTTCACCATTTTGACACGCAATAAAAGCTAAAAAAAATTCGGATTGCTATGTTATGTTGTTTGCACATGTAATACCAACACACGAAATTTATTTGTAGTTAAATAACTAAAAAAAAGTTTATAAATAAAACTTTATGTAGCTCTGTTACATGTACAAGCAACATAACTTATCTACCTTATTTCCTTAAAGTTTTATTGCGTGTCAACGTCGTAAAGTTAATTTTCATACAACCATCCTCAGGAGTAAACTCAGTGAATTTATGGTGTATTGGAGCGTGGATGGTTTTGGAATGGTTCGTTAAAGGTTTCGGAAAAAATATGCACAAATCAAACTTAATACATTTGCAGCGTCCTGGAGTTCATCAACCTTTCTTTCGGTTCCAAGAAATCGCGAAAGGCATGCACCACTTCAACCAGTGTTTATATCTTAAACCAATGAGAAATCTGCGACGCTTGAGGCCCACGCAGGGGACGGCCGAATTTCGAACAACACTGACTGAACAGTTTTCCGATTGCTCTTCACCTAACTGTAATGCCATAGATTTCACCATTAATTGTAAATATTCAACTGTTAAACATGCATAATTAAATTGTATTTGTTTTCTAAAAACTATGGCTATCATCGAACTTATTCATAACCAATTAAATTTAACCTTCTGAAATGGAGTCTAATATTGCGTGGCCGCACCAAATCCAACACCGACCCCCGCACATTGCTGTTATAATAACCTAGCTATCTTATTCCTTTTAGATTTAATTGCGTGTCAGAGTTGTAAAGATAATTCTTAAACATCCTGTATTACGGTTACGCCACTGAGTATTTTTAAGCTCTATCTAATTTCAAACATTCAAACAACCCGCATAAATATAAATTTTTTAAAAATCAATAAGTTGACGAAATAAAAACGTTTGGCTGTTCATGGACAGTCGTGAATATTTCAGTCAGTAGACTCGTACTCCGGTTTTCGTCGTAAAAAAAAGGGGGGGGAAATTACACTCGTGTGGCAATAAAGGCGTGGGCGTGTCCACGCGGGTCTTTGTTTCTGTCCAAATAAGCTTCTCGCCTATAATTAGTTTTTCGCCTCGTAGCTGCGGGCTCTGGGATCGATTGTTTGCGACCCTGAGGCTGTGACGTTTACGAGACGTTTTCCCTGAGAATCTCGATCGTTTGAGACTAATTGGCCGCAAGGGGTAATTTTTGAAACGGCTGAGAACTTTCGTGCTGGTGTTTTATGTAATCGGATGGTAGGCGAGTGACAAAGAAAAGGATTAAATATGTTTTTTATTATTAAAATTCTTTGAAACATATATATTATAAAATAAACAAAATATTTAATATTTTGTCCTCATTTTTCTTATTTACAGTAGTGTAAAAGGGGTTAAAATGGGTAGGAAAAGTGTAATGTTTTTCATTCAAAGTTATTTTTCACTTTTAAATGGTTATTAATATGAAACTTTTTTTAGTATATTTATGCAATGGGTTCCTTGACATCATCTTTAAATATGTCTCATATTTTTTTAAAATTTTAAATTGCTAAAATGTTTAGTTATTTTTATATCCTTTTTCAACTACATATGGGGTAAAATGTGTGGTCAGTTTGAAATCTTGTAATTTTTCGAAGAAAAAGGCATTTTTAAAACAAATATTTTAGCCAAATTTAGTAACTTGTATAAAATAGAATAAATAGCAGCCATCAACTCTTAAAAACTCAGTTTATGAAATCTCAATAAATTCAGTAACAGTTTTCTGAAAAAAAATTGTAATCTGCTATTCTGAAAAATTGACATTTTTATTATTTATAATATTTGAAATAAAACGTATGCTATACTAATTTTTGGTTTATTTTGGTTCTAGAATATTTTCTGTATTTACCTTGCTTTTAATTTGTATTCTTTAGTATTAATAATTTGATTACCTATTTTACCCTGTCTTGCAAATAATTGAAAAAAAGATAAATAAAACAATTAACTTTTTTATTGGAATATATTAAAAAGTTTATTTTCTATACAAAACTAAGGAATATTGGTAAATTATTGTACTTTTCTAAAATATATATAATAGAAGATTCATTCATTACACTACCACAAGTTTTTTTGTAAACTCAATAAATTCAGTAACAGTTTTCTGAAAAAAAATTGTAGTCCGCTATTCTGAAAAATTTACATTTTTATTATTTATTATATTTGAAATAAAACGTATGCTATAATAATTTTTGGTTTATTTTGATTTTAGAATATTTTCTGTATTTACGTTGTTTTTAATTTGTATTCTTTAGTATTAATAATTTGATTATCTATTTTACCCTATCTTGCAAATCATTGAAAAAAAGGATAAATAAGACAGTTAATTTTTTATTGGAATGTATTAAAAAGTTTATTTTCTATACAAAATCAAAGAATATTGGTAAATAATTATACTTTTCTAAAATATATATAATAGAAGATTTATTCATTACACTATCACAATTTTTTTTGTAAACAAATAGACTTTTGGATTTGATTTAAATCAGCCAGAAATTTAATTATTTGATAAAATGTACTCTATTAAACGAAGTATTGTTTTTTTTAAAAAAAAAAGAACGAAATCAAAGCATCAGTTTAGCAATGCGTAATTTATATTTAATTTTCATTTATGGCCGTTTTACCCCATGTTACCCTACTGATACTCAGTTACAATTGCTTTGGGATTTTTGTTTCTTTATTAATTTTGGGTGAGGGAATTTTTTGTTGTTATTATTAACAAATGTTTTATTAAAAATCCAACGCTTTTAATAAGTATACTAAAAATTAAAAAAATTAAATATTCTATTGTAAATGAACTCAAAAGAAAAGCGTGGTGCGCCCACACTAATTCAAAAACCGTTAACTGTAATTCACAAAGGAAACAAATACTTCATATACATTCATTCATGCGATATTTCGAATGAAAGAAACTATCTAAGTAGAAAACACAACAATCCCAGATTACTCTAAGGTTGTCCGTGAATCATGGATGAGAAAAGTTGTTTTTTCGTCAGCTGCAAATGTCTCTGACGTAACAACAGGACAAAGTCCCGTCTGCCTTTGTTTGATCACGAGTTTTCTTGGATTTCCGTGCGTAACTGTTTGCATAACTCATTTCTGTGGAATCAGTCTAGGAAGGGGATTTCGAGACATTTTCTTCTGTCTTAATGCTGTTAAAAAGTTTACATTGACTGGTTGTGATTTGGGTGAAACTAGATTCACTGTTTCTGTTTCTCAGGAAGACATTTTGTTAGTTGGTTGAATTGTCGTCGTATGAACTACACAATGGACTATTGGTGACGATTCGAAATCTATCACGAAAGAATAACCCGGAAATAATTTCTTTATTTTGTATCATAATAATAAAAATAACGAGGGCAACATCCGAGAAGTCACCATACTCTTAAAACATTTCTCATAACACATTTAGTCCACGATAGTATGCATTAACGTTTAATATGAATTAACACTCTTTATACAACGATAACTGGATGATGAAATTCAAACTCTCAGACATCTGATCACGAGCTAGTCGCGCTTCCAAAAGGCTACTCGGGCTGAAGACAGTTTGTAAAAGTTTATATAACATTCATAATAAAAGAAAATATTTACGAATACATAAAGCCATATTCTTTTGGGTGACAAACTACATTAGATGAATATTTAGAATCAAAATAAAAAACTATATAGTGCTTATCCCTCAAATATAATTTAGAATATTTTGTTATTGTAAAAACTCAGGTTGTTACTTTTTTTTTTATCATTTTGGATGCGATCCCTGAGCTAAAATAACCATTAGGGGAAAGACTAAGCGTGTGCGATCGATTTATACACTTTTGAGCCAATGTAGAAAAAATGTCTTTTCGCATGGTGTGTGTCATAGAATGAAATGCATACATCCTAGTTTAAAAATCCCATTCCTGGATTTCAAAAATACATTAAAAGTTACACATTTAATGTTTGCCATACTTAGTTACAAAACCCTTTGTTTTTGACCTTTTACCCTTCCCATCCCTTAAAGTAGAAATGACTTCTTACTAAAACCGCCAGATGGCGCCACGGGGAAGAAATATTCAAACACTCGGTGTAAAACACCCGGGCACTTCAGCTAGTAAAAGCATTAAATTAAATAGACAAAATAAGTATAGAGTGTGCTCCTGAATTTCATTGACCCTAGGGGAATTACGGCAAATGAATCGCTTTAAATGCTATGTTAATTTTAAAGTTTTTAACCATGCATTTAAGAAATGTTCTTGTAATTTTTCAATAAAAAAAATACAGTTGTATATTTTCTTATTTCTGTTTTATTTCAGGAGCAGGAAAAAGAGCAGCGTTTACGCAGTGAACTTGAAACTGAGCTTGCACTCAAAGACAACCAACTGAAAGCCATGCTGGAAAAACATTCAGAGGTAACTTCTAAATGCGTCATATACATTTTAATTCGATATTTATATCAGTACTAGAGAAAAGATTTTTTTTCTCTTCAATTTGAACAATCTATTAACTTATTTATAAAAATTAAATAGTATATAGTTTCATAATTTTCAATACTGGCAAT
This sequence comes from Troglohyphantes excavatus, assembly GCA_963932185.1. Taxonomy (NCBI): domain Eukaryota; kingdom Metazoa; phylum Arthropoda; class Arachnida; order Araneae; family Linyphiidae; genus Troglohyphantes; species Troglohyphantes excavatus. The sequence goes on along the minus strand of OZ010667.1, from coordinate 25,987,696 downwards.
ATTGTCAAAAGAATGCCAAGCTTGGCATTCATATTTTATATATGGTCTTTTTAATGTATTAAATTACGAAGTGTTTATTTTAATTAGCTTTTAAATTTTTTTACTATTCTCGCTTGTCGCACTTACATAAAAAGATGTGGCCATATATTTAAAAGGATATTTTTTACCATAATCAGATACCATTAATAACATTACAAATCTCTATTTTTATTTTCTAAATTCTTTAATAATTGATTTTAAGATATGATTCTGTACTTGCATATCAATAAAGTATTTAGAAAGTGACTTATGGATAATGAGTTATATCGTTATAAAATACAATTTCTTATATACAAAATGAGAATTGGTGAGAGTAAATATCTGGCTAAAAATACAAGTCCGCTTTTGCAAAATTTCGGAAAACGCGAATAGATTATTGCGAACTTATTGAAGGATTATATCAATTTTTTTTTTAAAATGTTACCATGAAATTGTTATTTGGAATTAACATTCAACGTTTGTGCAAGAAGAAAGCCTTTACGTCCACCTTTACGTTGATGCAAATATCTAATTTTTTTCCCTCCAAAAATGGACATACAACCATTGTGATTTTAGCCATCTATATGTATAATTAAATAATAAATATCAACTTTCATCTCTAAACATTGCTGGTTGGAAATTGTCGGAGTATGATATTTCTGTAAAATAAACTTTTACTTTAGTTGAATATTATTTCAAGTAAGGGAACCAATATTTAATAGTTTATGTGAGTATTCTAATATTTTCCAAAATTTGCCCTGAAAACTTTTTATTTTGATTGTTTTAAGTCGGGTTATTTAAATAGTTTAAAATTGTTAATTTGTTTTAAATATGAAAATAATTATTTTAGTAATATGCATTTCGCATCTTGAACAATTAAAAATTATTTAAGTTAAAATAAAAAATATATATTACATATATATTGCAGCATTAAAAATTAATTAAAAACCTGAAATGTTCTCTATACAACGATAATTGGATAATGAAATTAAAAGTAGCAGCCCTTCGAAAGATCTCAATCTCGCGAATAAGGCCACGCTGGTTCAAGACATATTAATTTTTTTGCAATTCAATATAAAAGAAAATGTTAAAGAAGCTCTTTTCGTTTTAGAATATCCAAAAATAAATAATATATTTTCAATTAGGAAACAAAGTTTAAAAATAAAAGATAATTTAATTTGTCAGGCTTATTCAGTGTTATTTTCAAGCTTAAAAATGTCACAAGTTATTTTAGAAAATTAAATAATATCCTTTTTTATTTGAATAAGATCTCAAAAGATTTCCCTTAGATACGATTAGATTTTCCCTTGATAGAAAGAAAATAACAACAAAAAAGGTAATATCACTAATGTAAATTTAATTTAACGAAAACAAATTCATTTTGATTATATCTTCTGCTATCGTCTAGTTTAGTCATCTTGTTAAGAATAACAAAAATTAAACAACTACATCTTAAAATAAATTCACCCTGAAAATCATGTCACCCAAAGGGGAAAGAAATATGTCATTCGAAAATTTAATAATGACATGGCCAAAATGTGTTTTATAAGGTAACGTCACACTATTTTATTACATGCAGAATATTGAAAATAATGAAAAATTTATGTTTAAATTCTTAGCTAAAGAATTTGCGCATTACTTTTCAGGTTTCCAGACTAAAGAATATATATTGTTTATATGTCTAGACACCGCCTTAACTTAAAAATGTGAAAGGAATTTACAGAATATATAGTCGTTTGCGAAAAGTTCTTCGGAAAATTACCCGACGCCACTCGTTGAATAAATATTAGTTTAAATAACGTGTGTGATGCTTCTAAATTTTGTTTATTCTAAATTATATTAACAAAACATAGTAAAGTTATATTTTTATTTAATATAGTATGAGAAAGATAATATATTTAAAAAATCTATATATGTACAGCTGAATAAAGGATTGCCTGTTCGCCGCAGTAAAATGGAGATTATTTTTTTTGCTTCTTGAAATTGAGAATAAATGTTGTTGTTTTTAAATCCGCAAAGTTATTTGAATAGCGACACTTCAAATTAAGTGTTTATTATTTTGCATGAAAATGAATTAGTATTTGATTATATTAAAATAGTCTTTTCGAAAATATTAGGATATTAAATAACATGAAATAATAACAAATCTAAACCTTTAAAAAACTTTTACATTTAGTAAAATCCATTTACCTATTTTTTTAAGTTTAAAAACGTATACTTAATGTACATATGACATTTTTTTTTAATTTAAAAATTAGTGCAGAAACTAAAAAATTGTATATTTAAAATATGCAAGTGTAATCTGTAGGTATAATATGTCATTAGTTACATTTGTTGACCAATTTTTGAAAATAATATTTAATTATTGAATTTTTTTAACAGAAGCCTATGAAAATGGCAATTAGGAGATGCTTTCACCTTTCTCTTTAAGTGTTACTGTAATTGCAGAGTGTAATTGCTCTATTGTAGAGTGGTAAAATGATGATTTTTCAACATTTTTCATTTTAGATGGAATCTCAATTGGCCGAACTAAATTCAGAAGATTCGGGAAAAAAATACGAGAATATCAAGCTAGTGAAGGTATTTCTAAAAAAATAATAACTATTTTAAAAAACAATATTTTATGAGCAGTATTTAGGACACATGTGTCCTTATTTTATTTATTTACAAGGTGTGCGTTAGTGTCAAATCGGATATGCTAAAACCTTAACACTAATTTTTTCCGGTTGCCTCAGGATTTCGATAAATCGAAAGTCTTGAACCCAAATCTATATATATATATATAAAGAATAGAGTCTGCATGTGTGTGGTAGGATTTGTTTTTTATACAAATCTACAGCTTTGTTCCGATCTTGAAGAAATGTTTCACAATTGGCCTTCAAAGGAGGGGGAAATTACATGAAATTTTGAACAACCACCTCATACCCCTTTTTCCACTCCTTAACTCGCTAACCTCTTGGTGTTCTTACTAAAACCTAATTATAATAATGCAATACTGAAGCAATGAAATATTTCAACATTGTACAATATATCTTACACAGTTGTCTATGAAGATGGATAAACGATGCATTATGATCGGATGTTAAGTAAATATCGCTAACATACATACTGTCAAAATGAGTGGAAGTAGTGCCAATTAATAAAAATATTGCCAAATTAATAAAAATTGCCAAATGAATAAATATATCATCAACTGAACTAAATTATGGTTAAATATATGTAAAATATATCATTCAGTTTTTTTCCGGGTAATGCCGGGCTCTTTAGCTAGTCTGAAATAATATTAAAAGTTTACTTGGAAAGATTGCACATTCGAAAAAAACTACAATTTTCCCATTAAAACCAAATTTAGTTTAAATATATTTTTTTTATTTAAAAAATATAAAAAGTTGGAAATGCTCCTTCCTCTAGAGAACGTGATAACTTCTTTAAAACATTTCTTTTAAAAATACGAAGTTCACTTTTTAAAACAAAAATAAATAAATATATTAAGTTTTGATGTTGACAAATATTTTATTTATACTAGTTTTAATTAACTGATTTACTTTACTTAATTAACAAAATATTGCTAAAAATTATATGTATTTTAATCAGTGCTATGTTAAATGGATGAATTTATTCGATTTAACGAAATTTATTAGCAAAAGTATATATCGTTTATTTTGTTTTTATTTTTAAATAATATTGTTACTTGCATTTATAATTATTTTTATTTTATAATCGGTTTTTTGCTGCTGAAACAGAAGATACACTTTTAAGTATTTAACTGCCTAGAAAATAAGCTTGAATTATTTATATTAAATTTGGATATGATTTTACGTAAAATTCTCTTAATTTGTATTGTATACCATTTTTTCCCAAAACGGATAAATTTTATTCCAATTTTCACAGTTATAATTTTAATAGCTCTAGAATATTTTTGTATAGTTTTATTTGTGGCGAGCACAACTTGGGATCTTTTTGGTAATAAATATATTTTATGTCATTTATAACTATTTATGACACAATATCTATTTATCTTTTGTAAATTTATTTGAGTTTATCTAAGATTATTTTGTTTTATCCGCTAACTTTATCTATTATTATACTTATGTATCACATTAGTTTAATAATTTATCTTTTGTATATTTAGCTAGCGTTCGTCTAAAGATTATCTTTTGTGTTTTATCCTCTAACCGTACCTATTCTTCTAATGTTGTAACACATTTCTTTAATAATTTACAATCACCCCTATTATGTTCCTACGTGAAGCTATTAGATGTCCTGATCTTATTGTTGTCTATATGAATGTTGTTTGTATCCTTGGGTTATTTTCTCTATATGTATGTTGTTTGTCTTCTTGGATTATTTTGTATATATTCGGTTGACAAGAATTCCTCTTAATTGCGCAAAAGTCATGACCTTTGGGCGAGTATAAATGGTCTCTGAAAATCAAAGAGAAATGTGGGTGTTGGGGGGAGATATTAAATAATAAATTTATTATATTTTTATTACAGTTTGAATGTCAGTCAAGCAAAACAATATGGTTTCTTAATGCATTTTTTTTAAAATTGTACAGCTAGAATATGTGTAATAGATTAAATATATTTTTATAGAAATGAAATGCTTTTTTGTATATAATTCTACGCGTCAAATTATTATTACTTTTGAGCTAAAAGCTGTGGAATGAAAAAAAATGTTACTAAAATGAATTTTTTTTTATTTATCGATATAAATGAAAATTACATAGAAGATGTTACTAGAAAAAGTTGTTTTAATTACTTATAAATTAAATGGTGTTATAATATTTTGTACATGTTCTATATACAAACAATACAAGTACCCATTTCAATTATTAAGTTTTAATTGCCTTCAATTTTGGCATTTAAAATTAACGACGTGTTAAAATTTACTTGTTAAACATGAAGTGGTATGTCGGCAAAAAAGTATCACATTATACAGAAAAAGGTCATAGATCTATTGACAAGTAACTTCACTGTGATCGTATGTAAGGAAACATTTGAGGTATTTCTCCACTATTCAATGCAATTGGGAAGATATATTATATAAGACTCATAATACCGAAACTGAGTTATATATTTTTGTTAACTAAGTACTCTTAATCAATAATTGTTATATTTTCAATAAATAAATCAGTTCGTAATAATAAATATATTCGTTTTATTATATTTTTTCAATTTCGTTAATTGCGATAGGAAATAAAATTCTCACTAGGGATAACATTACATAAAATTCAAGTCATAAGGCAACAACTACTTGGATATCAAAAAAATTTTAATAAAATATATTAAAAATTTATCTGAATTAAAAAAAATAATGGTAGGAAATGTTCCTACTTGGAATAAATTACACTGAAGTGCAATTGTCCGGCATTCAACTATTTGAATTTATTTTGTATACTTGTGCATATGAAATAATATTTGTTTTATGGAATAAATAATATTCTAAAACTGAATCTTAATTGACCAAACATTTAAATTTTATATTCCTTCTTGGATACTTAATTATACGTTGGTAAATAATAAGTTCCCAATGTCCAAAGCCTCCCGGAAGAACTATCCGAAAGCATTATGTATATAAAAAATGTTACATTTAGGATTTTTAAACGTTTTTTTTAATGCTCCATTTCAGAATTTTCTAGTGGTTCTATCATTAATTATACTGTATTGAATGTATATTTTTACTGGTTTCGAAACAGAATTGAGCAGTTTTTGCACTTATGTTTTCTAGCATAAGAAAACTTGCACATACTAATTTAACGATTAGAATTAAATCTAACTCTGAATGTGGTAGAAGAAAACACCAATATTACAAATTTGTTTTCACTGCAAGGTAGTATATTTACATTTCTAACAGATGTTTAAAAAAACACAATTAAAATAGAGATACATTTCATATTTTAACTGAATTCAATAGGATTCGGAAAGCATTTAAGGGAAACGAGAACACCACGGATACTCTATACGAGTTTGAAGTTCAAAAGATAAATATCAGCGCACAAATTATTTTATGACTTGGAGAGAGGCGTAGGAAGTTCGGAATAGCAAGAAATTTTGTACATACGGAACTATCAGACTATAAAATCTCTTATTTTTTTTTAAAAAAAGAATGTTTGACATGTCAACATAAGAAACAATAAAATTTTCGTAAGTGCCGATTCTTTTGAAGGACAGGGACGAGCTGGAGTCGAGGCTGTGTGCTTCGGAGCGGATGCTCGGGGACATGAAAAATCAGATGAAAACACTTCGGCAGAGGAGCCTGGAGGAGCGGAGGAATAGAGCACAGTAAGTCAATTTTGCTCTGTGACGTAAACAAAAATATATTGATGCGTTTGGATCCATGCCTTTTTTACACTGTAATAAAAAAGGTTCTTAAAAGTGAGTACCTGAACCTAAGCGTTTTTCTTTGATTGCAATTGATGAAAAATGAGCGATGACGTACTTAAATTTCAGTAACCGTAGTTTCTCAAAAAAATGATCAGTGTGATTTAATATTGTTAATCTCAGTTTCTGTTCAAGCTATCTTAACAAAGCGACCTGACAAACTTAAAATAGGTGTTTAGAAGATGGTTTTCCACATTATTTGATGTCGATTGCTTAAATGGAAACTGAGTTATTACAGCTAAATTATCTTACATTCCATACTTTTGTCACACATTTTTAACATTTCTTCGGCTTATAACTTCTTCACGTCGTCCTAGTAGTATATAAGGCACTTAACTGCGGTGCCTGAGGATATGGGTTCGATTCCCGGTAAGTCTTGGTTGTTGTTGAAAGTTGAAAGTGATGTATGAAGGCAGCCTATGTAGGCTAGCATATGCTCTTTTTATCCATTGTACTTATATTAGAGTACATGTCAAAATTGAAACTTATGTATTCGGAGCCATGATAAGCATCGAATGTAATCAAAAATGAGTACATTTTACTTATCTTTGAGTACCTATTTTTAACATTGTACTGAATGCACTATCTGTTTAGTGTTGCTTGTGTGACTGAAAATGAGCAAACAATTATAATACAACTTTTAAAAATGGCTGTTTTGTCTTCTAAACACTCCACACATTGTGTAGTAAAAATGATTGGATGTGTATTTACGATCTCCTAATCTGCTGTAGATTATACATTAGAATTTTTTTCGTTTTATTGAAATAATAAAAGTTGCAAACTAAGACATTGCAATTATTTTAAAATTTGTGAACATTTGGACGCAAAACCTAAATCTATCGATATAAAGAAATATAAATTTTTTCTACTATAATGCAAAAATGTAATTTTCTAAAAAGCTTGTAGAATCGAAAATGTTTAAAAAAACATAGCTTGTAAATTGTGAATAGCTGTAGGTTTTATTGTAAATGTATAAGCACATAAGTTTATAAGTTTTCTGTAACAGCTGAAAATACTGTGAAATGTTATTTATCTAGGTCAGCTCTGAAAGCGTCGGAAGGAATAGCATTAGAAAGAGAGAACCTGGTATTGGAACTGCACCATCTGAAGTAAGAATCTTTTGAGATTCTCAATTATGATTTCTTCTCTATAAGTTATCATTTTATATCGCTTAAAGCTTATAACTTTTATAATTATATACAAATATTATATATTTAAAATAAATAAAAACTTACATTTTAAATAAAATTATATTTTTGAAAATATATTATTTGTTTATAATATGAGTTTAGTGTAAAAAACGGGATTTATTGAAAAAGCTTGCTTGAAAAAAGAGATATCCATTAAAATATCTTACCTCAAATATTTTGACATTTATCTCTAGTTGGAATTTTTCTAAAATACATTACAATAATCTACATGAGAACTCAAACTCAAAATAAAAACTTCTAATTGTAAAATATTTTTCCGACATTTAAAAACTTATTATTTTCATTATTTTAATAACAACTTTGTTATTTTTTATTTACATAAAATAAGTAGTAAGAAGTAAACTGAAAAGAGAAATTTGTAACAGCGAAGTGTCCATTGGGATGAGTATCTTTATTAATATAAAAGTAAGATTGTGTCTGTCTGTGGCACGCCAAACACTATCTTCCACTGTCTGAAATTTTATTCACAACGTCTAATTGTGCACCTCAGTACAAGAATTTTAGAATTCTTGTTAGTTCATTTTTAATAATATTTAAAGCTTCCATCCAATAGCAGTAGTAGGGCTGTAGTGAGAGAGAAATTACAGATGGGGAAGCGAACAAATTCGGAGATAAATCATCCAATCCTCTACATCTTAGACAATAGCGCGTTGGACTTCGGAACAATAGTTCGCTGATTCAAGTCCGATGGAAGTAACTCAATTTTTTAATAGGGTTTCTGGGGAACCTGTTAATGTATATGCATTAACGAGTTCCCCAGAAACGCTGTCCCAATTTATAACAGATGCCGAGATTAGTGCGAACAAAATTGGACTCGAAAAATAAAAATAAGGAACTTTTATACTCATTAAGAAATCTAAAAAAATCTCGACGTTACAACCTTTTTCCAAGTGGAAACTATAATTTATACCGATTCCCATTAAAAATGGATCATTAGTTTCTGATATATGAACAAATAACCTTCCCCACTGTAATTTTATTAGCATAGATTAATCAAAAAATCGAAACATTTAAATGGCGTTCCGAGCTGCTTATTTGAGCTTCCAAAAGATATAAATATTTCTTACGTTTATTCCTATCCTAGACTCAATAAAAAGGGAAAAAATAGAAGATTCGAAATCACTCTGCTTGACTCTCAGTCATTGGTATGCGACCTCCGCTAATAGGGATGCTATTAATAGAATCTATTATGATGCTAATATTAGTGATTTCAGATAAAAATTATTCGATGGAGAAAGTATTCGAAATGGGTTTGATAGACGAAGAAAAGAAAGAAGCTGGGGTTGTGTGGAAACAAAAGAAAAATGAATTGAAATCTGAATAAAAGGGAAATGTTGATAGATTGAGCACGTCTTCGTCTTCAAACAAAAGAATTGAATACGAGAAATTTTAACAGTGCAATGTATTCGGTTTTGAATAATAATTACGTATTAAATAAAAAAAAATCAGATGGCATAAAAATAAAAGTTTTAATCTCAGAGGTAAACTACATTAAATTAGATTTATTAAAAAAAATTGAGTTCCTGACAGTGTACGTTTTTATAGTTATACGATATCGTTTTCTGAACAATCATTAAATATTCCAATTTTGATTTTTCTTGTGTATATAAAAATCCTAATTGTAAAAGTACATATCGATATACATTGGAACTCCAATTAACCGGATCAATTGGGACCAGATACCATCCGGATAATCAAATATCGATTATTTGATTATTTACGAAACAAAATTTATTTCTTATTAAAAAAACGAATTCTGCTTTAGAATTTAATGACTATTAAAATAATACCATTCACCTATAAGAAACTTTTAAAATGGGGATTTTGCTTCTTTTTTTTTCTGAAAGCGATCCGGATTCGGATAATTGGTCATCCGCTTTGTTTCATACGGATAACTGGAGTTAGAATCATTGGAGTTTAAATTGGTTTATAAATCTGAGGCATGTAATGCAGTATTTTCGGAGAAAAGTTGAAATATTTTTTTTTCGAAGGTTTATATTTATTCGCACCTTGACATGTTATTATCATGGCCATGGGTAAATTAATATTTAGTAATGAAAAAGGCATATAACTTATATACAATGAAAACTTAAAAAAAAAATCCTTATGATACTCAGAATTTATCCTGGGAATGAATTCTGCTTAGATTTTACTTCGAAGTAGTACGAATTTTTTAATCACGATTGTCAACAAAACTGGTTTTCTCTATACTTTTAATTTTTTTGGATGAGTTTTAGGTGTCAAAATACCAAAGCGATTGACGATTCGACTACTAATCTTTGTAAGTCTTCCAATTTCTTATTTTCAGAGAAGTCAACAAAAAACTACTTGACGAAAAAGACGAATTGGTTCAAAGTACAACACAAATGAGTCCAGCCAAGACATACTCGTCTTACAAAAGACCTCAAGTAAGAGTGTTAGGGTCTCTCTTAGTTTTAATCAATAGAGTCAGTGATGCCGAAAGTGTATTGGATTTTCAATGTGTTTTTATTTCACAGAACTGATGAAATAATGTTCAAATATTTCAAACTTTCTCCCCGTAATTCCACCAATATAAACTTTTCATACTCAAATTAGAGTTAACAAAAAAAATCATCGGTCGTTGTATTAAAATTTATATGCATTATTCTCAGGTGATTTGAGCCCTTAAGTTTCAAAACCAGATAGATCACTTTTGAAATTTTTTTCAAGAGAAGCAAAAAAACTAATTGCATTATTCATGAAACAATTTTATCTTCTTTATTTCACAAATGGTATTTTATAAACGCAGGTCTTAGCTATTGTATAAGTATTACTTTGTGAGATACTTTTTATTTCTGAATTTATCTGGTTTTGCAACCAAGTTATTGGGTCTAAGTAATTTTGCAACTTATTACTGAGCTGCGATTAGTGCACAGTAGCCGACGCGCATCTTGATCTATCTGTGATTTTGAAACTGATTTCTTCACTTATCTGGTTTTGCAACCAACTGCTACTTTCACACCGTAAAGTGAATATTATCTAGCTGCTGTGGATTGTTATGATTTTGTCTACAGATAGATATGTGTGAAAACTAAAAGTAAAAGTCATAATCTGAAAATCGAAAAAATATTATAAATCTTGTTTTTAAACTAGAGTAATATTTATACTACCCGCAATATAATAATCATGTTCCTATTTAAGTTTGATTGTTAGTTTAGCAGGATGACTACAGTTTAAAAAAACCTCTTTTAAGTTATTTGTGTAAATAATGTGCTAAAATATAGGTATTCAAAAATGTCTTCAATTTTGAAATTCTTAAATATGTTTAGTCAACAAATATAGTTTTTTCCAACAGAAAACTCGATTTAAATTGATAAAAATATAAGTGACAAATAACTTAATTACAATTCATGGGTATTCTGATTCTAATAATTTGTTGTTTTTATTGCTTATGTTTATTTAGTGGTATTAAATTGTAGATACAAGGACAACATAAAAAAAAAAGTCAGGAATGTCCTATATGCATATTTAGCTGCATATCCCATTGGGCTTGTATAAAGTTCGATATTAACGGTTTTCTTTCACGAATAGAGCTAACAAGTCGAAATATACCCAACGTCTCAATTTAATTGGATAAAAAAATTATATACTAAAACAAAAAGTTAATATTTTGGGGTGTGTTAAATTTTAAGCATAAACTTTTATACAAACTGGACCGAGAATAAACAGTTTACTAAAATCCTTCTTCCACTGAAATTTGAAATCCGGTCTTTGTAACAGCCAGAAATTTTATCGATATAAAGTTTTTTTGGTTTTGGGGTTAGTATGCATATAATTTTCTCTATAACTTCAAACGTTAATCAAAATTATACAAAACTGATTTTTATTATTAAATACTATTTAAAAAAAATTGAGAGAATAATTTTAAAGAAATTTGAAACCACATTTGACAGTCTGTCAATAGCAGACGAATATTAATAATTATGCCATTTAATATCCATATCCTTGAAACAAGTTATACGAGATCCAGTTATAGTAAAGTTTTATTATATTACATGTCTTGACCTGGACATATATGTTGTCTTTTTAATGATGTTTCTGACTGTGATACTAAAATTATGAAAATAATAATAACAATATAAAATTAATAATAATACTTATTCACACTAACAAATTTAGTTTTTCTAGAATAAAACTGAAAAACATCAGGATGACGAAAGAGACAAGACTTTTAAGGAATTAAATTTAAAATGTGACCAACCTTTTCATAGTTTAGGTAAGTTTAGTGGTTCGAAATGTTTTTTATAACATATTCTCGTCTTATATATTTACTAAGAAAACGACTGCATTATAAATTCTCACCCCTTTACATAAAAAGTAAAAAGATAAATTCGAACAATTTTTTTTACTTTAATGTATTGAATTAGTCAATGATGTTTTTTTGGGAATTCAAGGTCAAAGGTCAAATAATATGACCTTGAAAGGTTTTTCACCAAACTTTCATGTGTTTCACATCATTTGAAAGTCATTTAAAGAACTTTAAAACTATACCAATTTTATTTCTATATGTTAATTAGAACAGAAGTTATGGTAATTTAAATGCAGCCATCGGAGGGCAGATTGCATGTTTTTAGCCATTTTGAAATGCAAATAACTAAAAAACTAATTGGCCTAGGAGGTTAAAATTTTGCATTATTTACATTCTTAGTAGGTATAAAAAGTTCACCCAATTTCATAAAAATCGGAGATGGTGAGGGGAAAAAATGCATTTTCTTGTGTTGATTTGACATGGAATGACCCTATAACGTGATTCGACATAGAAATAAAAAACAAACGCTTTTTCCCCCTAGGCCATGGTGAAAAGACCTTTCATACAGTATCTCTAGACAGAACATTTTCTGAGCACTACTTGCTTTCAGATACGGACAACAGGTAAGTTCATGATAGTTTGGTTTACTACTTAACAAAAACTTCAAATATGCAAGCAGCCTAATAGTTTGATATGACTTATTGTTTATTGCAAATTCTATCAGAGAAAAAAAAAAGAAAAATACAACGAATGTAGGAAACATATTTAATATAACATATTCACTAAACATTAAAAAACAAATCAAACGTAATTTTATGTAAATAGTTAATGATGTTTTATTAAAAAGTTATATCATTTCAGTTTAATAATCATATTATATTACAGTACAATCATTTATGAAAAGGTAAAAAATTAAATATGTAGATCTGATACTGTGGGATTTTTTTTGACTGATATCTGACTGTAACTTATTCTTCGGAAAATACTTTGATATTATCAATACTTATTTGTTATAGAGAAAAAAGTGTATTTAGTAATTACAATAACACAACGTTCACACTTATTTAATATTTTTTAAAGTAAAGCAATCATCTTAATTGAATTTTCTAGTTATTCACAGTTTTTATTACTTCTCATGCCAGATATTTTCGTATTAGCAGGTTACATATATCTATGTTTGTGCTGATTCATACTCCTTGTGTAATGGTACAATCTGATTTAACTAGCAGTTAACAATTTGAATTAAAAAAAAAGATTGTGCTGATTTTTTATTTTTACCTTTAAAACTCCCAAGACCACAAAGAAACAAGCTTAAATGCTCAATAACCGAAACAACCGAAGCATGACATGTAATATAAAAATAGGGTTGGTAAATTGCATTATCGTATCTGAGAATCGACCGGGTAATGAATACAAATTGAGGATTGGCCATGCGTTATGGGAAATGTTTTTATTCTATTAGAAGAATGGAGTGCTCGCATTTTATGTAATCAAATTTGATTACATAGCACGCAAAAGGAATACAGTATCTGTTCAAATTTTAATATCAGGGTTTTGGTGTTAAAATACGTTTTGTGGTTTCTTTTGAGTCCCTCTCCTGAGAAATATCGTTTTTAAAAATTGGTCTGTACGAAAACATATATCGAGGACAAGTAATCCTTCGACAAATAAACTGCAACTAGTATGCAAGTTAATGTGGTATATGGGGAGTTAACACCGAAATCGAACCTTCCAAAAGGAGAGTCGTCTGCCATTGGAAGAAGTACGAACAAGGACAGTTCAAGGAATTTTTGCGATAAGCTAACATTAATTAGGTACTACAATTTTTACAAATTGTTTTTACGGCAATATTGCAACTAAGGGCTTATTTTTAAAAAATATTATTAGAATTTTTTAACTTTGTCAACTGAAAACAACCTTTATTGATTTCACTAAAGTGCAAAATTTGGGTGATATCATCGGTTTCGAGAGTAAGAATGCGTTCAGATATTTAAATAAAATTAATGTTATATACGTTCTATTTAATAATATACAGATATAAAATAATAGACGAATCTTAATGTAATTTTATTATAATATATAATTTAATTAAAAGTATAAACCTAGAAAATGTTCAATGTTCATTGAATTTCCAACTGAAAAACCATTTATATTTTCCTCTTTCAATATAATTTGGCGCCCAAAGCGGCTGCTTGTGTCGCTTGGGTATTAAACCGCCACTGAATAAGAAGAATTATTCAGAAACTGGTCTAATGATTTCCTTTAAAATTGTTCTAGTAAATTTTGTACGTAATTTAATGAATTGATATAAGAGAAATTCGCTAGTAAATTTCCCAGTGGTTTTCAAAGTTATAAAAATATTCTATTCCTATTTGAATTGAATGGTATTTTACAATAAATATAATAGAAAATATGCCATACTTATTTTTTGAATGCCAAAATTGAGTGAAATATTTTTAAGCCTTCATGTTTCAAAACCAGACATATAATTTTTGATGCATTTAATGTACAGTAATGATGTTTAAAATAAACCGCAAACAGTTGAAGTAGAAGGTTGGTGCTCAGCTTTCGAAATGAATTAAAAATTTACGATCATAATTAAATTTATACATACTATAGAAAATATTGTTATTTTATACCCACATTAAAATTGATTATAAAAATGAGTGATTACTATTTATTTTATAATTAAGTTAATGGACACATTTCAATGAAAATATAATGAATGGGTAAGAAAAACTGGCAAATTTAACTAGTTTAATCCATGTGTAATTGAGTTATTTCTATTTAAAGTCTTTATATATATAAAATAGTATATTTTGATATATTTGTTTTAGGGCAAATTAACAACTGTTAAAACCATTCAAAGGATACAAACGTGTATATCCGTTCGTGTAACGTCCTTTTTCTCAACAACACACACATTTAAACATATAAAAACACACAAAATAATAAAAACACACAAATATTCATTAAAAATATCTTCTTTAAAATATTTTCAAATTTGAAACTTTGTGTAACGTTTGAAATCCTTCTCTACTAAAATAATTAAAATGTTTATTTTATTAAAAAAAAGAATGTTCCGAGAATGGAAATTAAACTGTCCTGCAGCGAAAACAAATGTACAGTTTCGATATTTTGCTCATTCCTCAGGGGGGTTAAATTATATGAATTATAACAGCTATCAATAGAAATCCATATGTCCTCAACCTTAACAAAAGAAAGAACGCGATGAAGACAATCCGAGTTTTCCCGCCAAAAAAGACCCGCCACAAACGCATCTCCACTCGAGCGAATTCCGCGAGCGCAAGTACCGATGACGTCACGCGAATCAATTTTGCAGCCCCCCCCCCCCTAACATATTCTCACTACTCTGTTGCTCTCGCAGTGGCGGACGACATGTCCTGAAGAGGGGCTCTTCGGATGGTGGCCCTCACCAGGAGCGAGAAGAAATGGAAGGATTCATCGATTCGAACATCAGGAACAACCTCAACTCCCCTCGGGAGGACAAGGAGTGCAGGAAGTACACGCCGCCCACCAGGTCAGTATCCCGCAATATGTTCGCTTCGGAAGGGGGTGGGTGTGGGTGGTATTCAGGATGGCCCTCGAAAGAAATGTGCCTCATGGTTTTCTACACCATAAGGGTGTTAAAGTCGCCTTAGAGAATTAGTTTCCATGATGCTTTCTTTTAAGTAAAATTCAAGTCTAATTGTAATCGGTCTCTTGGTAGAGTTCTGTAGTTTTATATCAAGAGGATAATCTTTTTAAATATTTGTTTCATATAATATATTCCAATTCCTTTAAAACGGTGATTTCGAACCTTTAAATGGCCGAGGAACTGATGAATGGTGAGTCGGAAATTCGACAGGTCACGGTCTAATACCTTTTAGTTACACTAAATAAAATTGAGCTATTATAAAATTTAAGAAGTGAATATGATTTTGATTATAAAGATAGTTAGGGTATTAAATATAAATTTACTTTTGTAAAATAAATATTTAATAGATAAAAAATTCGATGGAATGTCTGAAATCATAGAAATTATGTGTCACGTTAAAGCTTCAAAGAAGATCCGAGCCTCATATCCTAATATTTTTATTAATTAATTCAGAAATTCCATTTTTTGCATTATTACATGTAGACCATCACTTTTTAAACAATAATCAAAGAAAAAAAAATATTAATTTTTAATTTTTTCCAATTTTTAAGCCTAAATATGCTGTTTTAAAAAAAAACACTACTGATCCTTCAATATTTTAAAAAAACGTGACCAACATTTAAAAAACATTAATTGATTACATTACGTCAAAGTATATACTACAAACGTATGAAGAGAGTTTTGCAAATTTGTGTTTTAATTGTTTTATGAAACTTATGTTAAATTCATAATCTATAAAAATATTCACATTTCTATGTTCATTAATTCGTAAAAAAATAATTTATAACTATGTTTAAAAAAGCTCTTCAAACGTTTATAAAAGAAATATTAAAGTTTCATAAAAATGCTAACAGTTAGGTTTTAATTAAATGTTTTACAAAGCTTTAGCCTTTAAAACGTGATCAAAATTAAAAAAAAAATATTTTGCGTAAATGACGAATGTAGATGAAAAGTAGATAGAGAGAAAAGTAGATAGGCAGATGATAAATGGTATATAACACCTAAAAACATACACGATCTCTTTATTCTACTGCTTTAAAATTTTTTACACACCTTCTTAAATATATATAGCATCGTTTTATTGAAAAAAAATAGCAATCTTTCAGGGACTTGGGGCTCAGGTCTACTTTAAATGAAAAGATTCCATAGAAATTTCTTTAATATCAAAAGCCTACTTTTTATCCATTAAATATATAAGCAAACCTTCCGAAACGAAAAGTTATTTATTCTATAACAAAATATAGATTATGACGAAATAATCAAAATATACTAAGTTGCCCAAAAATGAAGGTTTCAAAGTATAAAATCTTGTTTTGTTTATAGCTAATAAAATTTTATATTCTATTTATATTTTTTGTATATATTAAATACCTCAGAAAGTTTTTGGTTTTCAAAAATCAAAACGAAAATATATTTTTGATTGAAAAATATTTTCACCGACGACTTTGAACCATTTTGCCGACGCCGACCAATGGTTGGGAATTACTTTTTAAAAGAGTATAAAAAATAATATTGTGTTTCAAAGCTAGCCAATCGATCTGCAAAAAGCTGTTGAAATAAAGAATATCTTATTGAAACCCATTTGGGGAAAGATGTGCATGAAAAAATTGGATATTTCTTAAAAAAATAAAATTGATATGCGTCTATTCTTTCGCAGTTTTACGGCACAATTATTTGACTAACGTTCACATATGTTATAATTTAATAAGAATTTAGAATGTCTGCCTTAATAAAACACATAATTATACATATATTATAAAAAAAAATTCTTTTTAATGTGGTAATTTATAAACAATAATCTTAGAAAAAAAATTCAATTGAAAGATTGTTCACTACACAGGGGTGACAGTTGATTTTCGGATAAAAGTCTTATTGGTTTTGAGATACTACTGTAAAATATAATATTGCAATTTAAAAAGAATAATATCAACAAAAAATGTATAGACTACATTTTAAATAATAAAAAAAAATTACGAGTGAAATCATAATGGTTCTATAATTGATACTTTTCGTTTATTTAAACAGTTTGTAAAACATATATTTTGATACTTTAACTAATCATGTATTAAACTACAGTGGTTTAACGTAATAGTTACACTCTCTCTCGAAATAAAACGTTTTTTTTAATATCTCAATATTATATAATATGATACATCCCGATATAGAAGTGTTTCTACTCAAAAACATAACGCTGCGCGTTAAATAAGATTCAGCATATTTTTATTTATTTTTCCCGAGGTTAAAGGCATGATGTAAAAACCACTCTTCTCTAAAAAATTATAAAGGATTAATACCTTTTTTTATATTCGGATATTTCCAACCGCAATGTGAATAATAAGCACTTTCTCCGTAAGATAATAAAACGCACCAGAGCAACGAACATGGAGATTTTCTCAAGTCCATTAAAATGTAATACGTGTTTTGCTTTATAAAACAGACGGAAAGGAAATGGAAGATTGAGAAGAGAAACGGTAAATCCGTAAAAATGTTCGCTTTCGATTTTGTTCAATGATTCCCTGCTATTTATATTTTTTGCATTTTATATGAAATGAACAAGAAAAAAAAATATAGGAGGTATATAGAATATCCTGTAATTATTGCTTTTGATTCAAAATTTAGTTATGGGCGGAATTTCCCCTCTTTCTACTCATTTTGAAACGTGTTTTTAACAATTGGATATGCACATGCGAACAAATATCTCAGGGGCGAAAAATTTTACTTTAATAAAAAAAATATGTGGGTTATGTCTTTCTAGACGGACGTAAGGTATAAAGCGTGTAACGTCAAACTCAACAGTGTATTAGGATGCAAATTTATTAGGTATTTCAGCTAGAAGTTTGCGAATAGCTTAGTTTTCTTATTTAATGCAAAACTAACCACTTTACCAAATTTTCCGGGGTATACGGGAAGTAGGTGAATGAGTGAACTTTATTTTAACCCCTTGCGCAGAACGGGCATTTCAGATAGAAGTTAGCGAATAGCTTTTTTTTCATCTTTAACGTATAAGGAACCACTCTTCCAAATTTCATCTTCCTGAAGTACTATAATCAGTGATGAGTGGATTTTCATTTTAATCCCGTGCGCAAAATGGGTATTTCATCTAGATGTTCGCGAATAGCTTTATTCCCTATTTAATGTATAAGGAGCCACTCCACCAAATTTAATTCTCCTAAGTATATGGGAAAGTAGGAGAGTGTGAGCGTACCATTTTTCATAAACATTTCCAGTTTAATTTTTTGCCGACATGCCACCCCATATGGGGTCCAATTTTAAAGACGTTACACGTCAAAATGCTATAAATGTTATAGGAGGTTTAGAAGATAAAAGTTATAGAAGATTTTGACTCTTACTTTGCTGTAATTAAATGTGCAAGAGATTAAAATGTAATGACTCAATATAGCGAGTCATTACATTTTAATCCCACATTTAATTACAGCAAAGTTAGAGTCAAAATCTTCTATGGCAAATACTGCCATATTTTATACATTTCTATAATCGAAGACAACCTGAAGCAGAAGCTATGATATGTATAAAATATTCAATTGCTTTGGGCTCAATGTAGGTTGTTCTCGATTATAGTAATTGCTCAAACCCGACTCTAACGGCTTTACTACTAAAGACTATGTCAACGTATTTTTACGATATCTCATTTTGTTAATAAGTGAAATTTAAGTACATATTAGCCAAGAATAATAATAGTTATGAAAAAGACTTTTCCATTCCTCATTTTGTATTCGCAGTTATTTGCTAATTACAGGTCACTGTAAAAATAATTTATAAACTAATTTGAGTCAAATTGTCCCGATAGTTTATCGAGGTAATTACGCAGAGTTGAAATAAAAGGTTATGGTTGTTCACCTAAAATATATTAAAACGTTTCCAGTCATGTAAATTTTAAGGGACAGTTATCGAAGTTGCCAAATTAACTACGTAAAGCAGTTGCGCTTAATGAATATTGGTGAAAATAATTTATATCAGTAAATATCCGTATTTTTAATCGATAGCCAATATCAATTTTCATTTCAGTGTTTATATCGATCCTAGACTGAAATTTAGTGTTAAAACAGTAATCTAATCGTAAATATTGATTATTTATTTTTTAATATTCATAACCATCAAAGTAGCCTCAATTGCTTCCGTTACAATATCAATTAATTGAGATTTTAGTTTAATGGAATGCAAGACGAGGGATATTATTTTATTTTAAATAACTATACACATATATTAATTTTTTTGTTTTAAAACTATGTCAATTACTTTCAATTATATTCTATAGTGCGTATAGGTATTTTGATTTTGGTATTATCTAGGTGTTCGATGTTTGCTATTCATACTATATTGATATCATTTGTAGCATGAATTAAAGAGAGAGTACCAACCTTTTAAAAGAACGAATTTTTTTCTTTAGATAAAAAATAACTATGAAAAAATACTCGCAGCGTTTCCAACATAGCGTTTCGCACAGCGTTTAATGCAATGTTATTAAAATAAAATTTATAGAGTATAGATACCGAAATATATCACCCATAGTATGAAGAAGTACAATTGAATTGAAATACAAAATGAAAAAAAAATACTTTGTTGAGAATTTAATTATATATATATTATTTCAGTAGTAAAGATTCCTTTTGCGGGTTTCCCGAAGTAACGAATCGTACTTTTGTCTCATGAATGTAAACGTTTTTTAAATACGTTTAAAAACAATACGTTTCTAAGTAGTTTTTAAACGAGCCGTTGATAGTGCTTCCATCTATAGGTAGAACCGTTAAACTTTTTTTTTTATATTTTGGAAATCAAAAATAGGGGTGGGGGAGCTGTTCTTACAATAATTATATCACTGGCATGATAGTTATATTAATTTATCTTAAGTTTCAAACGTAGTATTTTATTTTTATAGTATTATGTTTCCAAATACACTACACGTATGCATCTTTATTATTTTTGAATATCATTTTTGATCTATAAAAGTACTTCCAGGTTAATTTTTTTTAGAAATTCCGTTATCTCACGTACAGTTTTTATAAGGATATCTACCAAGAAATACTACATTTTTTAAAAGCAACAATATTTTTTTTATAATTGTTTCCCGTTATTTAAAAAAAATGTATCATATGCCTTAGTTACTTCCGGATTCCAACTGTGAGAAACATATGTTTCAATGTTTATTTGCTTTTCTCCTATTCAAGTTACTTCGTAATAAACTCCGAACCTTCGCCAATAGCCCAATGAGTAGCTCTAGTGCGACTTTGATTAACCAAATCAAACCAACCTATTCAGGTTACATTCTCATGCGTAATTTAGACGTTACCTTTTTTACTAAATTTCCGGATTGTTGAATGTTGTGTAAACGAAAGTGTATTGCATTTAATCGTAAATGGAGACATTTTGTACTCAACTGTTTTTTTCACGAGTGAAAATTAAAAAAAAAAATAGCCCGTTTAATCTATATTTTCGGATATTTTAATGCCGGGTAACCATTTTCAGTATTTCATTTGAAGTTGTGTAATTTTTATAGAACCAAAAATTAATTATCTAAATCGGGCATATTAAAAAATTACGGTTAAATAAAATTTATGGATAATTGAATGAATGCCGTGTAACCAGACTTTAGTTGCAACTAGTTTCTCAGGAATACATTACCAATCCAACAACGCGGAATTATCTAAATATCTGAATTAAAAAATAATTTACGTGTCAACTTACATAAAGAAAGATATTTAGGGCGAATTGATTAATTCCTTCTTTTTTGACTCAGAAAGTCGGTTAAATATTAGAGGAGATATTTATTTAATTAATAGTATATTTATTGGTTGTGGTGGGGGAGGACATATTGTTACTGGAACCATCAAGTTTCAAAACAAGATAGATTAATTTAATAAATTTTACATAAGACGCCAAAATCGATTAACGGTCACGTAATTTTGGATCTAAACCCATGACTTTGAATGAATTTATAGACGGGATTCATACACTTTTGGCAATGTGATAGTGCATTGTAAACTTGGAAAAATATTTAAAAAAAAAAGATTTTACGAAAAATGTAATTCTATCTGGTTTGAAACTAGACAGATAATTAAAAAAAAAAACTTTTTACTATATTTTGTTAATACTGTTTCAAATTGTTTTCGTTTACATAATACATTTGTATTTAATATTACTGGTTTTATCCCGATTCTTTGAATTCATATTATTTAATTAAAATATTAATCGGGCTATATTAAAAAAGTTTTAGGATTTTAACTTGTATGTATCCTACGTTGTAGGATTAAGACTTATATTACTTATATTTCAACTTTCTTCAAAACAATAAAGTTAAAGTTTTAATATTAATGAATTAAAATATTAATGTAATTTTCGTCAAGCAAAAGTTGAACTCATACTGTATTACTTACATTACTGAAATTCAATAGATTTTAAAAGAGCGATACTTTTAAAAATGATCCCATTTGCATTGTGGAATAACAGCAAAGTATATCCCGGGCTTTACTGCATTTTGAAATTTTAATTCCAGATGCAAAAGCAGGCCAAATAGTGCGGGATCAAACACCTCTAGGAAACCTTCATTACAGTATAAATTAACGAAACGCAAGTCAGTATTAGAGGTATACTTTATTTATTGACATTCTTCTGTCTCTCCAATCCCTACGTGTTTCAGGTATTTTTCTGACATTTCTTTTTTTTTAATCAAAAAATGTATGTTCTCTGTTTGTCTATCTTTCATTACTTCTTTCTCTCTATTGAAACTCTCTCGCATGCCTTCTACTTTTCATCCTCTTGATGTATTTTTGTTCTCTTTTCCCGCTTCGAATTCCAAATAAAATCTACCACTAAATGTTTCTTGTTCGTTTGTAGAGCATCTAACAATGCATTTTGTTCTCCTTTCTCTCTTCTATAATCTACTTTACTCTCTCTCTGTCTTTATCTGGTACTATCTAAGCCATCAAATTCTTATGTTGTCTTTTATCAATTCGTAGTTATAAACTCAAAATCTTCTATAAAACTTTCTTTTTTCTATTTATCTCAGATTTCGTAGAGCAATGCTCAATGTGCATGTTGTAGATTTGTACTTGTATTTTAACTTTCTTCAGAACAATAAAAGTTATAAATTAATATAAGAAAGGTTAGTAAGGGTTTATATAACTAAACTACGGTGTTTTTTGAAAGGTTTAATCCTAAAATGCATCGGGTAACTGAACAGTTACGTAAACGACACTAAAGATTTTGTGATTTCGAGTGATTATTATTTGTGCTAAATGTGTTTCTTAAATAGTAAAATATGCACCTGAAGTTGTAGAATTGTTTTCAACTCTAATTTTGTGTTATAAATCTCAATAATCGTGATTTAAAAAAAAGAAAAGGTTTTTAAAAATATATATTGTTTACTATTTTTCTATAATTTTTATATCATGAAACTTTTAAAAACATATTTAATTATTCTTAAGTTGAAAAAAAAATCAGCGAGAGAAAATATCAAGCATTAGCCCTTCTACCAACACAAAAGAATAATTATCATTTCAAATAGTATTACAATATATAATTAAACACTTAGCGAACATTTAAATAACTTTATTGAGTGTACAATAATTAAATGTATTAATATTTTATTATTGTTCATTTTCTCATCCCGAGCAATGCATTTTTATATGAAATATCTTCCATCGTGTGTCCCCAACTACCTCATTTTGGTGTGCCGCCCTTTCTAAATAATGGATGTTTGTGGGTCAACCTTACTGTTTCTCAATTGTGATTGAATTGCATATACACGCCATGCTGAAATTGAACGGTCCGGCATGAAAATTGTGTTTGACATCGCCCATTCTTCCGAGAGAATGGGATGTCGTAAGCCTCCTCCCCCCTGTTTGCTGTCAGTTTAATGAGACTTCCCTCACGCATTTGGAACAGTCACTGTTGGATGTTTATTGATTGTGATTGATGGTCGATATGGTTAAGTGAGTGGGTCTCATACTTCGTGTAATACGGAATATACATTTGATTCGGCTTAATATTGATTATTAATCTCTGTTATTGAAACAAAAAAAATCCCACTTTTTTAACCTACATGAAATGTATTTCTCTCAGTATTCAATATTAGTTGTGTAATAATATCAAATATAATGAGATCAGCACATTTATAAAACCGATTCAAAAGGAGCAGTTTATACCTTTAAAAATATCATGTAAAAATGAGGGTATGTAAAGTTTCTTAGGGGTATTTTTAGAGGACAGGTTTTATTGTTTTTTCAGATCCTTATATTAGACTGTCACACTCGAACTCTGGGTACTGGTGTGATTGCAGGTGCCAGCACACTACAACAATGCTTTTAAAAACTACTATTATAGTCAGGAAAGGCCCGATGAATTTTTGTGACATAAGCGGATAGAGTTTTGGTGCTCCAAGTATAATACATTTTTTAGGCGATTCGGCAATTTTGTAAAAATATTTTTCAATATTCGAATTTTTAATTTAGTCAAGTGAAAAAGTTTCCCTAGCTAGATCACTAAGCTTACAAATTTTCAAAATTTTGGGAAAAATCAATGGGCCTGCAGTATCAAAAGTGTCTTTTTTTTCAACAGAAAAACCAAAATCCAAAATACGTGTCCTTTATGAAATAATATACAGATAGAAAATAATAATAATAAATTAATGTTGAACAGAAAATGTACACTCTAAAACTCTTCTAAAATCATTTAATTTTTGTTTCTAAAATTTGGTGCCCTCGTTAGTTTAACGTCTCAAGCAATCGATTGCGTCGTTTGAGTTTTAAGTCGCCTTTACCTAAATTGCCTACACATTATCACTGTTCATGCTCATCAAGGTTCTTCATTATTTTTATTTGACATATCTATAAACAAAGCATTTACTAATTATATCCATAAGAAGAAATTATACACAATATTTTAAAATGCCTCCATTTGAAATGTATTAAAAATATATCGGGGTCGTCTAGGAGGTCCCATGACAGAAGTTTGATTAGATTTAAATTTAAAACGACTTTCTTCACTAGAATTTCATCTGATAGTTATTGATGTAGTATGTCTTCGATTAATTGACGGTTGGGTAACTGATGAACAAGCGAATTAATTTGTGAAAGTATACCACTCGTCTTATCTAAACCCAGCAAACAATATGACGTCACAGGGGGATGTTTAACCAAAGTTTCACACCAACGAAGGGAATGGTATTCTTCGAATGAGAAAACATTGCTTTAACAATGAGACGAAAGCAGTTTCCTTGTATGTGACCAATTTCAATCCTACATCAATCTATATCTACGATGCATTTAATAACTACATGGAATCAATTGCTTTGAATAATAAAGTCTAAATTTTAATGGCTGTTTTACTCACTTTAACATTATCATATTGTAATTACACAAAACGCAGAAACTTAACTGACAAAATAGTCATGTCGTGTTTGTTTTGGCAGAACAATATTTGTCTTAATAAGTATGGTAAACTGGGGTTCTTTGGACCCACACAAACAAATGTTTAAATGTCTCCGGTGGCAGCTGTCACGAAAATAAAGACGTGACTCACCTTCTCTCCAACAGGCAGTGATGTAATCAACAGGTGGCAGCATGCATTTTTTTTTTTGCTTTGGGCCCAAGTGATCTCAGTTTTATTTTATTTTATTTCCATCTCTAACAATACCCGAGATTTAAGGCATTTTGAATCGGAGGAATCTAATAGAAAATCCATCAATTAAATTGATTTCCCTGAAAAGATAAGAAAATGAAGGTTAATACATTCAAGGAAATCCAATCCACAAAGAGCTTTAAAAGTTCTGGAATGAGATTCGATTGCTCTGATGTTCTGTCAATGTTAAACCCTTGTGTTGGGAAGTAGTGAGACATGCCTATTAATTCTATGGGAGGTGTTTTTCAGGATGCTGCCCCGACACGAGTTTTCAAAGTGGTCTTCGTTGGAGATTCGGGAGTCGGGAAAACCAGCATTCTGCAGAGGTTCTGCACAGAAACCTTTAAGGCGACTTTTAGTGCTACCATAGGTAAAACAGACCGGCATGAGCTTCATTTGAAATTAATCTTGTACATATTATCACATAATATTTTCAGAAATATTTATTTTAGACTTGTATAAATTTTTAATAAAACTCTAATAAGTTAAGTAAGACAAACTATGCTGTAATTTTTTTTTAAATTGCTAATGTATTAATCAAATGAATAGGCATCTTTTGATTACCTATTTAAAAAATTTCAAAAGACCTTTGAGTCCCTGATATTTAGTAAAACTGATCATCTGCTTTAATTTCTTCAAATGAAATTGAAAACAACAAATGAAAAATAAATATTATATATTACATAAGAAATCCTATAATGGATGGAAACAGGGAATTGTGTAATAAAAAAAATTATATAAATGTTAAAAAAAATAATATTACAGATTTTTTCTGTTTGAGTGTATATTGTTATTTTTTGTATATAATGTTTCGTATAGCAGTCAGGGATCCATTTTTTAAATTTTTTTTATTTAATTAAAAGGATCATTGAATAATTTGCTCAATACCGCATATAATAGCAATATCTACTAAAACCTAAAACATTTTATAAACTTTTTAATACAACACACTGTATTTTGTAATGTTTTTTTTATTTAATAAATTATTTTTTAGTTTGTGTGTTGAAAAATCTTTATATGTTTGTTTACTCGTATATTATATTTGAATTAAAATAATTTAGATAAACATATGTCCTTACATTCTTTCTTAATTTAATTATTTTAATAATATTCGGCTAAAATATATTCTTAATTTTGTTGTTGTTTTATTTTAGCTTGTAAAAAAGGGGTATACGTTAAAAATTTAATACTGAAAATTGTATGTTTTAAAAATATTTCTTTTTATTTACGTTACACAAAATATCGCCTATACACCAAATTAGTTTCGTGTAAAAATATGTAGCCTATATTACTTGCAAGATCAGGAATTTTTTTAAAAAAAACTCTTTTTTTCATAATTGATCAAATTGTTTTGTAGAATAAAGAAACGCAAACATATATACACACCATACTGATAATACTGATAAAAAAATATAACCTCTTTCCTGAAAATAGCACAAACAAAAATATACCTTGTATATATTATTCAATGTTAAAAACAAATTGCGCATTTAAAAGAATATATAACTATTTAAAACACTTATTACACTTGTATAATACACGAATATTAATTTTGTTTTTGTGTAAATACTAATTTACACATGCGGTGATCACAACTTCATTTAGAATTTCATTTTAGGCGTCGATTTCCAAGTGAAGACAATTGAAGTGGACGGAGAGAGAATAGCTCTTCAATTATGGGACACTGCCGGCCAAGAAAGGTAAAGTAAATACAACGCTAAAATAGTTCATAACTACAGATAGTAAGCACAAAGTTCATTGAGCTGTACGCACAAAATCATTCTTCTAATATAATTCTTCAGTTTCATATGACATTAATCTTCATATAACTCTACGATTTATCAATAAATATATGGCCCGGCGTTGCCCGAACAGAATTTTGATTGATTTATTCACTTTCGCGCCACCTGACGGTGTTAGTAAGAAGATTTGACATTGACTTTTCTGTCACTATATCAGTAACTTGTATTCCACGTTTGGTTGTCGTAATATTAAGAGTTCATGCAATATCTAGCCCAAAAACTAATTATATAAGAAAAATTAAGGACTAAAAAAAATTAAGCTTTTAACTGTGCAGAAACACTGAAAACCGAAGTTTCAAATTTGACCCAAAACCACGCTATTAAAAACATGTACTTGAAAAAAATAAAATGTATCAATTTTTTATTACATTCAATGCGTATCATGGCTCCAAACATATGAGTTTCAATTTCGAAAAAGACGTACTCAACAACGCTGTTCGTCATACTTGGTTTTCCATCTACGTCTGGTACGTCTCAAACTTCTGTTGCCAACAAAATGTGGAAATAGCGTCAAATCCTTCCCATGAACTATAAATTAAACACAGAGGGTTCTCAACACGGCAATTGCAGATATCCCCAGTGTTAATGCGATTCCCATTCAGTTCTAGATCTGTAAATATCACTCCAGTGTCAATAAGGAAACATTTTTACATTGTAACTTTCATTATTCTGTATATATTTGAAATAGCAGTTAAAAATAGAATGCAAAGAGCATCTTGTCCTTTTGGATAAAATGTTTCTCTCCATGGTAATTTGGTTTTTATTTTGCAGGTTTCGTAGTATGACTCATCAATATTTTAGGAAGGCCGATGGCATCATAGTAGTATACGACGTCACAAGCGAGTCTTCATTTAGAAATGTGCGAAACTGGATGCACAATATTAAAGTAAAATGAGCATTTATAATTTTTTATTACTTATATAGCATTGTTGTTATTATAAGTGTTTTTAAATGTTAGATTTTAACACTTAGTATCATTTTAACCTATCATTTAAAATTTAGGGGACAGTTGCTCAGCTGTTGATTACTATGAGCAATACAATGCTAGATACAATTTTAACCAATACAAATACTATTACAAGTAATGGTATCAGGTCTTGTAATTGTAACTTTCGTCAATAGCTTTCTATAAAAGGGTGATTAAAAAAAAAGGTAAAGGAACCTCTTAAAAATTGATTTTTATTATTATAAAAGTAAAAACTATAAACATTTTAGATTATTTTTTTGAAATTATGATATTTGGAAACGTTTAAATAATTTCTCAAAGTTGAGTTGGCATAATCCGAACGCAAAGAAACGTTAAAACTTGTAAAGGCAAGTTTTACCGCTTATGTTGAATTTTTCAAAAACATCAGTTTTCCTTTTTTATAGATAAGTATACTGTTATTTGATTAATTCGTTTAAAAATGTTAAAATTATTTTAAATAAAAAAAATAAAGGTCTTGTAAATATTTAAAATCTTTATTAAATTGTAGAAACTGAACAACATTCCGAACTGCTATAGAAAACTATTCAGACGAAACTGTTAAATTATTACTAAACTATATATTTTATTTTCGTTATATAGGAAGGAGCTCAAGAGGGTGTGATGGTGCTGTTGCTAGGCAACAAGGTGGACATATGTGAGTCGGAGATGGATAGGGTGGTCAGAACGAAAGACGGGACGAGATTGGCCGATGTACGTTCATATTTAATCTGCTACTTATGTATATTTTAGTATGTTATCTTCTCTTTCAGAACTTGCTTACATATATTTCATAAAAAATGTCTTAGGAATTTCTGTATAAAAACAATATTTATCATTGAAAAAAAATTCTCGACACTGCAGAAGCACAGTAAAAGTTTACTTAGTGCATTTTCATCAAGAATAAAATCAATAACTTATTAATATTTATAATAAACAAACGAAAGTCAAAACTATTGTGACTGCCAAAAAATTAGAAATGTTCACCTTATCTATGTTTGAGATGCTATTCATTTGGAAAGGTTTTTGTAGATTTTTTTTATTGTTGTTGTCGACAAAATAAGGTCTGATCCCTTGTTAGATTTGTGACATTTAATTATATTTTTCAACTTTTTATACAGAAAGTTTTAAGAGTACTCGACCCATAAGTAAATAACCCTTTATTAAACCTCTAAAAATTTTCGTTTGAATTTCGTGTTTAAGTATATTCACTAAATTTACGTAAATTAAAAGATGCTATATCTCTATTAATTTTTTAAAGGGAAGACTCTTCTAAAAATTATATAACAGTATAGTACTTACAATTTCAGCAATGTTAATTTTATGTTTTATCTTTTTTTTTTTTTTTTACAAACGGAACTTTTTCTACCTCTTAAATAATCGTACAAATTTATATGTGGGTACGGATCGAGCGTTTTCTCAGGGTTGGTTCGTTTGGATTTTGCTTGTTATTTATTCTTCAAGTAGACGAGCGCTTGCTATCATTATTACGTCACTGAATTTCAGATGTATAGCTGCATTTATTTTAGAAGCTTATATTTACGTAAAATAAAAATATGAGTAAAGAATCGGTTAGTAATATTTTTTTCAAAAAATTGGCCTGATGTCAAATATTCACCTTTTCCTAGTTAGCTTAAAATTTAACTCGGGAAATTATCCCTACTATGAAAAATCCTTGTATGTGAGAAAGTAATTTATATAATCTTTATTATTCGTTAACACGGAAATATAAGATTAAAACTTTTAATATAGTAAAATTATATTTTAATATAGTAAAATTATATTTTAATATAGTAAAATTATATTTTAATATAGTAAAATTATATTTTAATATAGTAAAATTATATTTTAATATAGTAAAATTATATTTTAATATAGTAAAATTATATTTTAGTATAGTAAAATTATATTTTAATATAGTAAAATTATATTTTAGTATAGTAAAATTATATTTTAATATAGTAAAATTATATTTTAATATAGTAAACTTATATTTTAATATAGTAAAATTATATTTTAATATAGTAAAATTATATTTTAATATAGTAAAATTATATTTTAATATAGTAAAATTATATTTTAATATAGTAAAATTATATTTTAATATAGTAAAATTATATTTTAATATAGAAAAATTATATTTTAATATAGTAAAATTATATTTTAATATAGTAAAATTATATTTTAATATAGTAAAATTATATTTTAATATAGTAAAATTATATTTTAATATAGTAAAATTATATTTTAGTATAGTAAAATTATATTTTAGTATAGTAAAATTATATTTTAATATAGTAAAATTATATTTTAATATAGTAAAATTATATTTTAATATAGTAAAATTATATTTTAATATAGTAAAATTATATTTTAATATAGTAAAATTATATTTTAATATAGTAAAATTATATTTTAGTATAGTAAAATTATATTTTAATATAGTAAAATTATATTTTAATATAGTAAAATTATATTTTAATATAGTAAAATTATATTTTAATATAGTAAAATTATATTTTAATATAGTAAAATTATATTTTAATATAGTAAAATTATATTTTAATATAGTAAAATTATATTTTAATATAGTAAAATTATATTTTAATATAGTAAAATTATATTTTAATATAGTAAAATTATATTTTAATATAGTAAAATTATATTTTAATATAGTAAAATTATATTTTAATATAGTAAAATTATATTTTAGTATAGTAAAATTATATTTTAGTATAGTAAAATTATATTTTAGTATAGTAAAATTATATTTTAGTATAGTAAAATTATATTTTAATATAGTAAAATTATATTTTAATATAGTAAAATTATATTTTAATATAGTAAAATTATATTTTAATATAGTAAAATTATATTTTAATATAGTAAAATTATATTTTAATATAGTAAAATTATATTTTAATATAGTAAAATTATATTTTAATATAGTAAAATTATATTTTAATATAGTAAAATTATATTTTAATATAGTAAAATTATATTTTAATATAGTAAAATTATATTTTAATATAGTAAAATTATATTTTAATGTAGTAAAATTATATTTTAATATAGTAAAATTTACTGTTAAAAACTTAACGAATTGTTATATAAAAATTTAATTGGAAAATAAGCTTAGACATTTACATCAAAATGTATGAGTTCATTTATTTTTACATATTTATTATTTTACATTTTTGCTTTAAGTTGCCCATAATTTTTAAAGAATAAATATGCATTTAGCTACGTTTCGATTATCTAATAATCGTGTTGGGAGCGACTGCGATCCGCTTGTTAGTTGCTTATTTACTAGAAGTAATCTCTAGGCTCTCTATTTATATGAGGGAATGCCGTTTGTAAGTAATACTTTGAACGTATGCTCATTTATTAATGTTTTTAATCAGATACATACATAAAATTTTCAGTACTTAATAAAACTATATATTGGCGGTGAATTGTTTGCTTGTATGAAACGTAATCGGAAATATCAAGAATTCTAGAGAGAAATTTAATAATTGTCTTTCATAAATTCATGCAAGTACAAATTGAATACTTCATAGAATCGCTTCTATCTGAAATACATAACAACAAAAAAAGAATCCAGCATCGCAATTGTTATTTTTCGTATTTTTATATAAAATATTCAAACCTTTTCATAAATATTTAAATAGTAATAAGAAGAAAACAGAAGAATCCGCTGGGTATAAATTAACCTTCAGAATATCCTTGTATAAAATAGTAACTATTTTATAGCGAAGATCTCTTCTTTTGGGTTTGATTGTCAGCATCGATAGAACAACACAACAAGCGTATCCCCCCGTATTTGATTTTAAATAAATATGAGGTATAAATTCTCAATATGGTGTATTCGGTAGAAATCGCATTTAAAATGTACTTTGTTTGAATAAAATATCCAAAAGATGCAAAAACATTTCCTGTTAATGTTAGGAACTGTTCTTTCTATTCAATGAAATTACAGAATATATATATTTTTAATCATATGCTATGCTATACCCAAATATATTTGGAAAATTATAAGAACTATGTTCAGTTTTTATCTTGTTTGGTAGATGGCAAAAGCAGCAGTAGTTATAATAACTTTCCTACTACTTTTGCATTACCTAACTTTAAAAAATATTAAATATATAAAATATAACAAAAATATTTGGGGAAAAAAAGAAAATTTTAAGAAGAATTTTAGGAGTGGGGCGATCTCCTCTTTCTTAGGATTTTCATACAAAAAATGTCGGCATATCTTTAATTTTTAGCAGACATAATTTAAAATAGGACATAATGTAGGAGTTAACATCTGGTAAATAATTTTAGTTTGATTAAAGAAGATCTTATAAAACGTCACTCACTACATCAAATTTTATTCAAAATTCTTCTTATTTATTATACTGTAAGACATTTTAAAATTATTGCTTATTATTTTTATTTTTCTAAGAATTTTTAATTTTGACTTTTCCGTTTATTTAATCCTCTGAGAGTAAGTGACGGATATATTATATCGTTATCAGCAATTCACTAAGTTTTTATATTCCTAAAATTACACTTCGTTGTCTAAAATTCCTAAAATTACACTTTAATATATATATTTTAAAATACTGTCATCTATGATAAAATATTTAATTTTTAAAGAGAATTTTGATGCACATCTAAATTAAAATATCTTGCAATAAAAACCAATTTAGAACTTTCAATAGTTTGCTAGGCTCTCAAAGGGTTTAAATAAATCTTTAATTTTTTTTCTATATCTATAAGTATATGTTTGTAATATATGGTGTTCTCAATTGAAGGATAATTCGTAGAAAAATCACATTGCAAACGATTTTAGTTTGCCATAATTTAAAATTCTTTCATAGGTTTTACAATGATTCTCTAAGTTACAAAGAATAGGTAATTAAGATTCAGCTACGTTGGGTAATAATAAAGATAAATATCTTAGTTTCTAAAATTAACTCTAATTTATTTTATGAGATATACAAATATATATGTAGGGGTCAATTTATATACCATATATTCCCACTTGGGAGCACGTGATCACGTTAGCTTGAATCAGAGTAGTACACGCAAGGTCCCCAGCTCGATTCGGAGGGACAGCCAAGCACAACACTACGAAGTGGTGACTCCGGTCAACGAACAAAATTCAACCTTTTGTCAACGGAACTTCAATCAAAAAGTAGAAAAATGCAACACTAGCAAACAAATCATCAACCCCTGCCCACATGAGAACACTTCACGGGCATCAATCATTCGTTCTTCCGTTCGACTCACTGAGAGAGGGTACTGTGTTGTACACCCGATACTCCTACCCGGGTGATCACTTTAGCCTGACTGGTAGAGTATCGCCGAAGCACACGCAAGGTCCCAAATTCAATACAGGTGACATGCAAGCCATAGCACTACATATATAACTGGCGTTGGTATCTTACTCCTCATTAAAATCTTAATAATCCAACTACGTAATTCAAATAGCTAATTATAATTAAATTTATTTAAATACGGTTACACAAAGGGACACCGTAGTTCTTTACAAATCAAAGTCGAATTAAAGGGGATTTTGTTGATGTTTACCATTACCAAATTGGATTTTATTGAAAAGCGTATTCTTTCAAGTTACCTGATAGTGTGCTTTTACTCTTTGAAGGAATACGGATCCCTGTTTTTCGAAACAAGTGCAAAGACAGGCGACAGCATAAGCGAAGCGATTCATGGTCTAGCAAGGTAAACGTGATTAAGTTTTAACCTCTTTTTTTAATATAAATTTATTAATTACGATTTCATGTTATATAAAATGTGCTAAAAAAGAATTCTAAACCTGGAAATGAAAAGAAAACGAAAGTTATATGAATAAAATAAAAATTAACATAATTATATCTTATATTTATAATTAGAAGGTAATAATGAATGACTTACGTATAGATCTATTACATAAACTTATACAATAAAATTACCAAAGATTATGGACCGATTGTCTAAGAAATAATTAAATTGCTTAATTATTTTTTAAGATCCGTCTTTCCAAATCAGTTTTAATAATTAGTTGACCTCTTCCCTTTTACGAAGGTTAGGCAATTAGAAGAAGGTGCAAGTTATTTAATAGATTCACTATAAAATTCATAACTTAATATGTTTTATCTCAAATAAATTAATTGTAATCGCGTTAAAGAGCTAAAACTATGAAAGTGTAATTTTTCCCTCGAGAAAAATTAGTAGGAGGAATTAGTAACTGAATATGTTTTCAGTTGTTTTTTTACTGTAAAATAAATTAGGTTTTAGAGAAATTAATTCCGATACATTAATCTTACTAAAATATGACATTTTAAATCTTTATCAAAATTTCCTAGATAACTTCTGAGCTTTAAACGGATAACCAAACGTCTATAAGTTAGAAGTTTCTGCTTTAAAATTTAGTATTAAATTATATTAATACATGCTGTGTGTGTCCTAAAACTTATGAATTCATTTAATTTTGTATACAACAAATAGGCTGCCTGTATAATGTTAAAAACGCAACATTTTATAACTGTAACATAAGAGTTTCCGTAGAACAAACACTGCTTCCATATATAACTATGCTTAAGAATTTTAACCAAATTTAACTACTGTGACATCTACTTAATCCGTAGAAACATTAAAATTTCTTAGTAAGCAATTATTCAACTGGTAATCAACTAGTCAAATAGTAATCAACTAGTCAAATAGTAATCAACTAGTCAAATAGTAATCAACTAGTCAAATAGTAATCAACTAGTCAAATAGTAATCAACTAGTCAAATAGTAATCAACTAGTCAAATAGTAATCAACTAGTCAAATAGTAATCAACTAGTCAAATAGTAATCAACTAGTAACTGTTAATAGCACCAAATAAACATCAGGGCGTTGGTCATCTGTTTTGAGAACACATTTTTTTATAGTTTTTTTTAAGAACAGGAAGCTCACACACTCTTTGACTTAAAAATAAAAATCTGACTAGAACAAAACATCGTCTGTTTTGAAGATAAAAAAAATGGCCGAAATAAGCTAGTTGGTAATGTAAAGAGAAATGTGATAAGTTTGAAAGATGGAACCCCGCATGCTTTTTTCTTTGTGTCTTTTCTTAGAGATTATTCCTGAAAAATCCCTAGTTCGTCTGTGTTGTGGAACTTTACTACCATGTTTAGGTACATGCATGGCCTCTAATGTGTGCAAGTACCTACATAACTACCATAGTTATCCAACATATTTTTAGACTTTTAAAATTCCATCTTTTCCAGTATTTTGAAGACGAAGGAAGACGAGGCGATGGAACACGTCCTCAAGCTGCAAGAGGAAGAGATGGAAAAGAGGAGGAAGAAATGTTGCTGACATTGGACCACGAGTTTTATTTAAATCTCAATAACAGATACTCGGTCACATGTTCCCGCTCTTTTCCTTTGTACAGATGCCTTTATATTTTTGAAAAATAATTTAAATCGTTCATCCGAATAAACAAATCTTTCTATTTTTACATGGTGATGTGATTTTTTACGTGTATACCGCTTTGGGTAACTATTTGCCCAGGAGTGATTTTAATGATTAGACGTTGTATCTATCTGTATATTATTTTAAGAGAATATAAAGAGAGATAACTTCTTTACAGAACAACGTAAGATTTTTTAAGTTTTCCAATTCAAGGTAAAGTTATTCACTTCTACACTGCAAAAAATAGGTATTTAAAAATGTGTACTTCACCTACTCGTTTTTCATTAAGTACAATAGCATCAAAAATGAGCGATGACGTACTCAAATTTAAGTAGCCGTGCTTTCTCCAAAATGAGCCGTGCTTTCTCCAAATTAATATTGCTAATCTCAGTTTCTATTCAAGCCATCTTAACAAAGCGACATGACAAACTTAAAATAGTTGTGCAAAAGATGGTTTTCCACATTATTTGATGTCGATTACTTAAATGGAAACTGAGTTATTACAATTCAATCATCTTACTTCCCATTCTTTTGACGCACCTTTTAAACAAGTCTTCTGTTTATAACTTCTTCACGTCGCTTCTTTTTTTTAAGAAATAAATTTTGGTAAAAAACAACGAAAAAAAGAATTTTCTTAGTTTGAAAAAATATTTTATAGGAGCGTATAGCAGGCGTCTGTTCCGTCAAAAATGACAAAAATTTCAATCAAATATGAGAATGAATTTTTAACAATGTACCTAAAACCATCGTAGCTATCGTTTGTTAAGTTTGCCCTTTGTATCGGCAGCACCTCATATTTCTTACCTTTAGTATATTCTTTTCAAACGTCTTTTTTTTCTGTTCATAGTTTAATTATCTAAAGTGTCAAGTGGTTTTTGCACTAAACTCGTCATATACGTCATGAAATTTGTTTTCCTGCCTGAAAAAAGCACTTAGATTATGTAAACCAATGAATTTCCCTAATTTTTATTGGAATTTGGCAATTTTGTAAAACTTATATAAGATTTTTTTTATTGACAAAGTTAAAGCTCGTTAACAAGTGAGAGTTTTTCACTATAAGACAATTGTTGAAAGTTATTTTTTAACATGAAAACAACTATCCGATTGCTGTGACTTTGGAAGGCGAAACTCATATAATGTTTCCAGCTAACAAAATCCTTTTTAGTGTAAACGGTCGGCGTATTTATTCGTATAATTCACTCGCTTTCAGACAGTTAAAAACTCCCACGTCTAAACTGCGTTTTAAAATATTCAATATTAAAATATATGACGAAGGATTTCGAATTACCTACGAAAAAGTTATTTGTGAAAATTGGGGAACAAAATCATTTTCGCCGCTTGAGTAATAAAATATACTAAACCATATCTGTCTCGCACGTTAAGTGCGGCGTAATTTGTGCTTATATTTCGCATCTATCACGTCAAAATAAATGAGTACCTAACACATTATTTGAAAAAGCTATTCAAAGTTCAAGCCGTGGAAAGTATTTTTAAGTACCATTATAGTAAGTATAAGTAAAAATAAGATACAAATTACCTACGGGGTTCAGCAAAACGCTATTTTATTCCTTTAGGCTATTTTCCTTATGTAAGTCACTTATATCACTATCACATTAAAGTTTATTAAGAAATACCAATGTATTATCAAAAAGTACTTACGCTCAAGTTTCCGCGCTTATATTTAAAATAAAATAT
Source organism: Troglohyphantes excavatus (assembly GCA_963932185.1). Lineage (NCBI taxonomy): Eukaryota > Metazoa > Arthropoda > Arachnida > Araneae > Linyphiidae > Troglohyphantes > Troglohyphantes excavatus. The sequence goes on along the minus strand of OZ010667.1, from coordinate 25,950,612 downwards.
TTTTTGCAATGTTATCAAAATAAAATAAAATGTATCTTGAAGTCGGGATTTTTTTAAATTAAAAGTTATATGACATCACAGTTTATGAAATATTTAAAGCTATAAAAGAGAATAACAATGCTATGTAATTTTAAGAATGCTTATATATATTTAAAGAAAATTATCATAACTATAAGGAAAATAAATTTGATAATCACAATCTAATAGAGAAATCAATGTCCATATTCGCTTGTGTCATTAAATCTTTCATTGTTTAACAAATCTAGTAGTATCCATGATATACTTGTTTATTTCTAGGAATGCAGATGCATTTAAATAACCGTAAAAATTTTTAGTTAAAAAATGAAAATAAGTATATGAACTCTATATACTGTTCTAAAAAGAATAGTATGATTAATCTTATAAGATTTAGAAAATTTGTAATTTAAACAATCCATCGAAAAAAGCAAAGAAAAATGTCAGAATTGTAAACATAAAAATGACTTTTAGTTTATAACCTTTTATTGTACCGTAAATCCAGTTTTACAACCTAGCCGTTCTTCATGAAGAGAAACCGAGGTTTTCGAGGTTTTGAAAAACATCAAGGTATGTACAATTTTTTAAAAAATTAATAATTCATTTTAAAATGACATAAAAACTATTTTAGATTTTTCCCCCTGGCAAACAAGAGTAATAAAACTTGGCAAGTAGCTTTCGTCCAATTCTTTCATGGCTTTCGTTGAATTTAAATTAGGTAATAGTAATAAATAAACGTTCGAATTCGTCTACCTCAACCCTCTGTTTGTGTAGTATTGTGGTCAGCAGAATGTCTTTTGTTTTTCGTATTTTCCAGCGATCCGGAAAATTGAATCTTTGAAAGAAACTTTCCATACATCTGGCATCCCAAAAAAATTTAAATTCTGGAAAATGCACTGACCTCAAATAATAACTGACTAGACTAAGCTTGGCAATGTTGGCTGAAAGCTGTTTGAAAAGAGCCAAAACTGCTGTTTGTCCCCCGTTGTTAAGTTGTATGCAATATTCGTACGACAGGGAAATAATTTCTGCACTAAACAAAATGTGTATGTATATATTTTAGTGTTATGTATGTTATATATATATATATATATATATATATATATATATATATATACAAAGTGTGTAGGAAATAGAAATAAGCTTTCAAATATTCGATGTGCTTTATTTTTATTAATAAATAGATGCATTTGTCATTTAGATGCATTTCTCATTTATTTCAAAGATTCTTGGGCGAATTGTCAATTATTGTATTGTTAGTGTATTATGTAGGTTTATTCGAATTCAAACTAAGTATTCGAAAAATGTGTTGTATTCCACTATATATAAATGTATAAAATTATATAAATAACAAGAATAATATTAATGTAAAAGTATTAAGGAATTCGAAAGAGCTTACATGCAAAACAACTAATTTAGAATATTTAACATTGTTTATATATTAATATAATTTAATTATATACCTTTTTAAAAAACAAACTGTTAAGAAAAAAATAAATTCAAAATAATAATAAAATGTATACCATTTGTTTTGTGTCCCTTAAAGAGTAAACATAATATTTTTAAAAATATAAAAATCGTCTGTGTAACGAATTAAAAATTACATAAATAGAATATGGATTCCCACTTAAAATAAAATACAAGTAGATAATCTATTTCGGTGCTTTAAAATAAAATACAAGCAGGTGATCTTTTTCTATGTTAATAAATAAAAAAATAAGTCTCTCGAAATTGGCGGATTATAACATGCTATTAGAAAGTTTTTTTTTTTATTCAAGTTATTTGACGAAAGAGTTTGTTTTTATAATACTTTTTAACGCAAATATTCCGTGATTTACCTTTGAAGATTTATTTTCTCATCTGTAAATCGAGCAAGAATCGAAAATAAAAACATTTATTTAAAATACTTATAAACTTAAGAATTAAATAAAAATAAAAGATTGTGTTCTCAATGAAAACTGGAACAATTTTTTTAAACTTACAAATTTAAATTAGAACTTAAAAATCGAATGTGTATTTATCTGTGAGGTGACTTCCTTGGAATTCTTTTTATCGGAAAAGCTTATATGAAGAATTTATAGCACAGCAAATAATCATATTTAAAACAGATTAAAGAATTACCCTAAGAAGGAAAAATATAAATAAAATATAACGATTAAGAATGTTAATAATTCTAACGATAGATCTTTAAAAAACGCTTTCTTGCTGAAATCGGAATGGGGAGCAAACGAAACTTTCAATTTGCGTCAAGTCGCACAGTTGCCACACTTTGTTCAGTTAGTTATTAGGAAAATGCAATATGTTCGAAAACTCATCGGATTTCGAATGTTTCGAAAATTGAAGTATATGCTCTATTTATATGATATTCAAATTGTTGGGATATCGTAACAAAATCTGTACAATATTCCTGTTGCAGGGTTCCTAAACATGATTATTCAAATCTGTTAGTGTTATTGGGTTAGGATATATTACCCGTTTTATATATCAAGGGGTTTTAGTTGTTAAAACTTGGCATATCGGTCAGCTTCTGCTCAAGTGGAAAGGGCTCGAATTTTTATAGATGCCAAATTTACAAAAAGAAATCGCTCCGGGTAAGAGGAAAAAGAAGTAATATTCCTTGAGTTAAAAGCTACTACTTCATGACTATTTTATTCCTACGATTGAGATTGTGTAATTAATTGTTCTAAAATATGATTAAGTGGTATCCGAAATAATTATCTGATTAATTTTAATACCTAAAGAATGTGTGTATGAATCCGTGAGCTTTAAAGGTTCTTTGGTACTTTATGTTGTCACAGCTTAGGGTAAGGCAGAGGAAAATGTGTATAAAATTAATATTCGTATTTACTTGTTTATATATAGAAGTTTTCAGCCATCAAATTATCACAAGTATTTTTATATACTCAAACAAATCGACTGTTTGATTTGAAATAAATCGCCTAGAAATATTTTATTCTTTGCTAAAGTGTATCCCTTTAAATTAAGCAGTTTTAGGGTAAAAAAGAACGAAATCAAAATATAAGTTTAAGTACTGTGTAATTTATACTTATTTTTTAAAATACCCATTTTAATATTCCCCTCCTTCTTACATACCTTTACCTACTAAAACGTGAAATTTAACTTTCTATTCACATTAATAGTCGGTAAAAAATTATATGACTTAGGAAATTTAAATAATATGTCTGCCTCAGATTGTCTCACGTGATAAGAATGAGCTTATAAAGCAAATGCGTTTAAACACACGAAAGCTTTTCCCAAAGGATTACTAAATTTTCTCAAATGCAATTACGTCGATGTTCCCAAATGTCGTTTGCATAGATCTGAGATCTATTCAAAATGTCATAAAACATGTTTTGACTTTGATTCCAGGCAATCTGAAATGCAATTATGTCATTAATTTTTTACATTATTAGTTTTATCTGTTGGAATCTGTAATATGATTGCATTCACAATGCTTACAATTATGATTTTAGAATTTATTTGTTTAATAATTTTATTTTAGTTTCAAACTATCCATGATGATGAAAATTTTCATGGTGTTTATGTTATTTGATTAAGTTTTCTTTAAAAAAACTGAAAATTTAGAAAAAAATTCAAAAGATTTTTGAAAACTAGTTTGGCATTTGAAAAAGGAGAAAGTTCATCTTTGTGTCTATTGTGTTTAAAGTCTGTTATATAAAACAATAGGACAGAAACGAGAAAGAATATCATATAATATTTTTCAAATAGTGACGTTTTGTAAAGAGTTAAGTAATTACTGACACAAAACGTTATTCTTACTTGCAAAGAAATAACAAAAATTGTAATATATGATAATGTCACTTTAATTTTTAGGTATGTAAGCCTGGTGTCAAAAGATTTTAAATGCAAGAGAGAGAGAGAGAAAGAAAGAGTTTAAGATATTAAAAACCCTTTAAAATTTAATTTTAACATTTTCAGATATGACCATGATAATTTTTATACTTTAATTACAGGAAAAATAGAAAAATATTCCATTGTAAAAATTGATTGGCGCAATTCTATTTTACAAAACAAAAGACATTTCTTTTTATATAATTTTTTTTTAATAATTGTGAAATTATTATTTTTTTTAATTTAAAAATAGTACGAATAAAATTAAAGGGAAATCTTCATTCATTGCGATAATTTTTTTTAAAAAAATGTCTGTTCTCGATACAGTGTGTTCAAAGACCCAATTGACCAATTAAAAAAAAATGTGGAACTATAAAACCACAAAACGTGTCAAAACTCTAAATGGGCGTTATAAAAAATTTAAATTATAACACATACGTCCAAGGATTTCCAGTTTTCCTAACAATGCAACCCGTTTTTAAATTCATATAAATACTCCAATTTACAACGTTTATTTTTAATTTACAGGATTGAGTAGAACTTGCAAGCTATATCTTCATAATTAATTTTAAAAAAATAATATAAAAAAAAGCATGTCGATGAAAGATTATTTAAATTTCCAAGCAGTAAAAACAACTTCACAATTGCAAAAATCGTGTGAGCTTCAGGGGTTAAATTTTCTTCGATATTAAGCTGTTGTAAAATATGTATATAAATAAAAAATATCGAATATACATTTAAATTAGAAAAATATGAATTTAATTTATCTTCTGTGAATATTTTTTTTTTTTTGAACAATCTAGAAATTTTAAAATAAAGCATAAAAAACAACATAAAGGCAATGGTGGTATTTAGAACTATCCCATGAGAAAATCTAAAATAATTTTGTAATGAGAAAGTTCAAAGAAATAGCGTATTTTTTTATCTGTCTATTTTTCCCCCACAAAAATAATCACTAAAGTATAAACTTTTCGAATTTACTGTAAACATTATATGAACTATTTTTGTTTCATGTGTTTTCTAATAAACTTGTTTGAATTCGTTTGAACTTGTGACCAAATACTGCAATACGAATAATTTATTAATTAAAATTAAAAAAAATATTTAAAAGTATAAATCAATATTTCAATAATCCAAAACTTAAGGTAATTCGCTTATTCGTAATTTCATTGAATAGTTATTAATGTTTAAACACATCTAAAATTTTCTAATAGATATTTTTTAAACAATAAATATGCATAAGAAGCTTATGTAGTGGAAAATTTTTCATACTGCATCTTGAAAAATAATGCAAAGTAACAAGCTTATGTAAATGGCTTTGAATAATAAAATAAGAAATTCAATTCAATTGTGTAAGGTTAAGAAAGAAAATATTTTCGTAAAATCTTTTCTTCTTATGGAATCTATTTAAGGGAGACCCAAGCCCCAAATCCTAATTTGTTTATTAATGAATTAAGACATACCATTTTTTTTATATTATTAGAACATCTTTTTCTGAACAATAATCAAAAACAAAAATATATTTAAAAAAATTATTTTTGTTATTTTTTGTATTTTTTAAGCTTAAAAAGACTTTTTTTAAAAACACTACTCCTCTTTTAATTTTTAATGTTTTTAAATTTTTTTAATTGATTAAATAACGTCAAGTTACATACTATAAACGTATGTATAGACTTTTGCAGATTTGTGTTTTAATTGTCTTCAAAAATTTATTTTAAGTTCAAAACCCAAAAAATATTCAATTTTTTAAGTTTAATAATGTGTAAAAAAATAATTTAAAACTTAATTTAAAAAAGCTATACATACGTTTATAAAACAAATATTAGAGCTTCAAAAACTATTAACAGTTTAGTTTTTAGTTAATTATTAACAAAGCCTTGGCATTTTAAACGTGACCACAATTAAAAAAAAATATTTTGAGTAAATGACGATTGTTGCAGACGAAAAGTATGTAGAGAGATGATAAATGGTATATAAACATCTAAACAAACATATGTTATGTTTCTTTTACCGTTTTGAAATTTTGTACACACCTTCTTAAGTACGTTTAGCATCGTTTTACGAAGAAAAAAAAATTTAGCAATTTTTCCGGATTTTGGGGCTCGGGTCCCCCTTAACTGAATTTTCTTATTTAAGATAATTATTGTCCTACGAAAAAATATAACTGGATTATTTATAAGCTTTAAGAAGTGTGTAATATGATTTAAAATTATAATTTCAAGGACTTGTTACTCATACTTTTACTAAATATATTTATTCTCGCGGCTAGGAATATAAGAATAAAATTATTTTGAAACTTGAATGCTAAACCTTTTCGAGAAATTAAAAAACTATAACTTCAAAGATATGCAGTAGCATGTGTAATTAAACTTACACATGCTACTGTATATCTTTGAAGTTATAGTTTCGAAAAGGACTTGTGACTCGTGCTTTTACTAAATCTAATTATTTTCACAACTATAAAAATAATAATATAATTATGTTGAAATTAGAAAGTTAAGCCTTTTCGTGAAATTCAATACTATATCTTCAAAGATATACAGTAGCATGTATAAATTTAACACCTATTAAAAATCCAAACGACATGAGATAGGAGCTCAATTGTTGAAGAATTATAATGCTTTGTGTAATTGCTGTAATTTAAATACTAACATCCTGTTGTATATTAGCTCTAATTTATTGCGATGATAAAATTCTTGTGTATTCTCCAAATAGAACATTTTGTAAAGTGTTCTAAAACTCTTTCTTGAGCAAATTGCGAAGTGATTTCTGCATTTATACCTTTACCCTCTTCAGCGTAAAAGTGAACACCAAATATAAAGATATGCGAAACTTCAGTGATGAATTAAAGGTTAAAAATATCTTCAAATGACACGAGGAAAGAGTATACACTGTTAAAAACAGGTCCACAAAAATATGTACAAAAGATTTACCGAGAACCGTACCCAGATCCTCGGACATCGCAGTCCAGTGCCTTATCCGTTAAACTACCACGGCGACTTGAAGAAGTTATAAATGTGTGCCAAAAGAATGGGAAGTAAGATAATTATCTTGTAATGTGAATGTAAGATAATTATCGAGTTATTACAACTCAATTGAGTTGTAATAACTCGGTTTCCATTCAAGCAATCCACATAAATTTATATGGAAAACTATCTTCTGAACAATTATTTTAAGTTTGTCAGGTTACTTTGTTAAGAGGACTTGAACAGAAGCAGAGATTAGCAATATTAAACCCCACTGCTTATTTTTGATGAAGTACCGTTACTTAAATTTGAATACATCATCGTTCATTTACGATAAAATCGAGGACATTCAAATACTCATTTTTAAGTACCTTTTTTTTACAATGCAACACTAATTCAAAAAATTCGAAATTTTCAAATTTTGCATGACGACAAAAAAACAATTCCCTTAAGAAAATGGAAGCATTATACTGTCGATAATGAATGTCGTTTTCAATCTAAACAATGCCAAAGCATGAGCGACCCTCATCGATCTGGAGTAAATTGCGAAAACTATAACGGTTGCTACGCAAATGATTTTATTTCTTTACTTAATCTTATCTCTTAAAATTATAGGATGTGGCACTTCAATGTTTATGCATTATAATTTAATGCTTAATATTTTTTAAATTTTGGGTGTGTTTGTGTTTTGAAAAGTAACTCAAGTCGGAACTCACAAAAGAATGGTAATTTGGGTGCATTCTCGAAAACTGTTCAATAACTTTGGAATTAAATAAAATTAAATATATTGAAAAGATGTTTGGTAATAAATATTTATATCTGTTTAATTAATTGATTAATTAATTAATTATTTTTTTTATATATATTTTTTATAATAAGTGAATTTGTTTTGTTTAGTTACCGCTTTATGTTTTTTCGCATAAATAAAATTATGTTTTTCAAAAATTTTTCTATTTAGCATCTAGTACAAGTTTATGTACTTGCTTCAAATGTAAAAAGTTTCGTAATACGAAATAAATTTACACATAAAATACATACGAATTTTCGAATTTTTAGAAAAACCATTGACTCAATTACGATTATAGAATTTTTTTCCTTAAATCTATTCGTGATATCATTGATTTAACTTTAAAATAGCAAATGAAGTGCCAGAATTTCTTATTAAAGGAGATATTATCTTGTCATGTCTCTAATCAAACAATAATAAATTCGCCCATTTTTTCATCATCTGATAAAAAAAGCTCTTGCAATGTTGCCTTGAATTTCTTCTTGTTTATCGTCTGTCAATAGACGTATGCAACTTAAACAAGAAGACTCGAAAACATATTTTCTTATGAAATTTTATCTGTGAGCATTTGGAGACAATTTATAACGGTGAGTACATTTGATTACACGTGTATGCGATTTTAATTTTTTGATGAAATTAATTTTATATTTCTTGACTTATATATAGAATAAATTTAGTTATCAAGCTACGCCATTTAATAATATTTTTTTTGGTCAAAATGTTTTAAAGGGATATAAATATTTGTGTGTGAGTGCTTAATTGCGTGATTCAAGAATTTTTATATTTTTAAATGATATGTAAATTTATTATGCTTAAAAGTGCTTTAATAAATAAAGTCCTGTTTTAAACAAAGTATTATAATGGAGCCGTTTACTTTCAAGAAAGTATTTAATTTATAGGGATAGGTAAAAATCGGTAATTTAAATGTGAAAGTGGAATTGGGATTTAATATAGTGAATACATATTTGAAAATAGATTGAAAGTGAGTTTAAGATATGCAATTTTTGTTAAATTATAGCTTAAATTTACTGCAAAATAGATTATTAAAGAATTATTAGTTCCATACTTGGTTTTTTTTTAAATAATTTTATATGGTCTAGTTTTCCAAAAAAGTGTTCATTATTGATTTTGAAAATTTATTTGAGTTCCAAATTTTATGTATTCAGATGTTGAGGAACTTGATACTACAGTACTACCAATAACCAATCAAGGACGCTTTGATACTACTAATCATTTGATTAAACTTTTAATTAAACTTTAGGAACTTCATGACATTAAAATAATGAAAAAGCTACACATTTCGATAAATGATTAATGACTAGTGAACTACTTACATATTTCCCATATTTCAAACATTCATTAAAAGGCATCCGTTGGGATGTTATAATATTTTTATTTTATTTTATTTTATTTTATTTAAAAATTGGCAGGTATTAATTTGTTCTAATTCCATAGAGAAAATATAGTGAGTGATATATACAAAGTAAGGAATGCCGATTAAAGAAATATTTGGAATATATTAAACACTTTAAATGTATTTCCAATTTCATTAATCTCAATTTGACTTTATGTGTTGTATAGTGTTATTTTCCAACATGTATAAATAAAGTAAAATAAGTTAACAAAATAAGTTAACCTACTTAAAGTGTAATATTTCTCAATGATAAGTAATATCTATCATAATAAAAAAAAGAGTCACTCTCTCAAAGAATTGTTCAAAGAAATATTTTTTTTTTTGCTATTAAGATTTTTATTAAAAATCTGACAATATTTGACTATTATTTCGCTAATAAAAATATGTTTTAGCCTTAATTAAGTCTGATGGTTTAAAATGTAAATTGAATGCTTTAAAGATTGCTCCATATATATTTTATGACTCTGCAATAATGCTTTTAATTTTCTAAAAAAGTGATTCAAAAATTCTGTAAAAAAAATTAGGTATATGACTAAAAAACACAATTTAACAAAAAAAAATAATCACGAAAAAAAAAAGCTGGAAATTAAAGGGTTAAATCCGTTTTTTTTCTTACCAGAAATGGAGGTGACTGTCGCTCTCCTGGTGGTCTTAATCAGCTACTTGATCGTAGTTCTTGTCCGCTGGTTCTTGAACCGACGTGGGCGGTTTAAGATTTTCGAAAGGTATGGCATACCAGGACCAAGACCAAGCTTTTTTACAGGGAACCTGTCGCACCTGAGAGCTGCGTCCACTTCCAATGAGGTCATCACCGGATGGCTGAAAACATACGGGAACATATTCGGATATTATCTAGGGGAGAGTCCATTTATTGTTGTCAAAGATCTAGACTTGCTGAAACAGGTTATCAATTTATCAATTTTTTTACTATTAAACCTTACTGCGAGAAAATATATTACTGTTAAACCTCACTGCGAGAAAACATATTACTATGAAACCTTACCGCTTGGAACCACCAACTAACAAGGTATCACTTCTGAGATATTCAAATCCGGTTAGGTAATGGAGAAGTTTGAAAATAATAATGATTTATTTTAACAATTAAAATTCAATTTTAAAACAATTTTATTTTAAAACACAAAATATTTGTAATGAAAATCTCTCGAATGGAATATTACATAATTAATGACTGTGGGTAGAGTAGATATTGAGGCGGCCTGTGTACTTTTATCGACCACGCTATTGTTGACTACATTTAGTTTAGATTCAGAAGGTTAGGTTTAAAGATTATAAATAAGTTAATGAGTGCCTTAGTATTTAGAAAACAAATAAAACGTAATGATGTAAGTATAACAACTAAAGATTTACAGGATAACATAGCTATTAAAAATGCTAAATAAATTGAGCATCGAGCGAAATGTCTTCTATTGAATCAGTGCCTATCGGTATCGGCTGCTCCTTCCAGAGGGCCTCAATGTTGAAAATCTCCTATTGGTTCTGGAGTATAAACACTGGAGAAGTGAAAATACTTTTTGTGAATTATTTCTTCAGTGTATATATTCCAAAGTACTTCGAATATATTTTCATATAACTAAGTCCTTTTTTTCAAGCATTTTAGTTAGTGACTTCTCGCAGTACATCGACGATATATTTGTAAAATATTCTACTTTATGTGTACAAATATACACAGGAGACGCATCAGAAAGTCTAAATATTTTTGGTATTTGAATTTATTTTAGATATTAAGTATGAAATTACTAATAAAGCTATTGGTTACACTTTTATTTTCCCAATTATCCAGCATATATTTTCCCTTTTCCCATCATACTGCAACATATCATTATTAAAGTTTCGTTAAGATAATAGCCGAAAATGTTATTAAGTAAAATAGTTATTATTACACTATGTAATCATCCAATAGTGCATAAAGGTAAATAACCGGGATACTGATAACAACTCAGTTATACTCTTATACAATGACTAAAATATATTCATTTTCAAATTGAGGTAGAATCGTTTTGAAAATTCCTACCGATTATATATTTTTTCAAAATATTAATAAAATCCTTTTAGAAGAGTTTATTAATGATGATTCTACAAGTCTTTTATGTATCTATATATTTAATAGACAAAACGTTATTTTGTGACAGTCACTCCTCCGAAACTATATAACCAATTTTTATGATCAATGTGTCATTTGAAAGGGAATGAACTCTAGATGTGCCAAAAATTTAAAATATTAAGCAGTTATTAGTTATCAACGTGGCACTATCTACATCTCAAAATTTGAACTGAACGGGCGGAATGATCAGGGGCATTAAAAAACTGATAAACGTGTCTTCATAAAAGAAATTTTTTAATTTTTGTCATCTCTTTCTAATGTCCTCTTTAAAAAGTTTAATAGAAAACAAATTGTTCGGAGCAAGGTAGGTTATTTTAGTATAAAGCAGTGTCGCTGTGTGTTGACGAAAAGTGAAGATAAGGTTATGATTTAATATTAAATGTCTTCTGGACAGGAAGGCTTCCCATAAGGGTGTTATGCTCTCACATTTTGAGAGCAAGCAAGGGGCGAAGCCCTATAGTTTTATCTATCTTTTTACTTCTAGGTATTCATTAAGGATTTTCACGTATTCTACAATCGGCCCGACAGACCTCTGGATTCATTTCCGATAAGCAAGTCCCTCGTCGCTCTGGAAGGGAAGAGGTGGAAGGAGGTGAGATCTCTCCTCACGCCTACTTTCACCTCCGGCAAGATCAAGCTTATGACGCACATCACTACCAAAAAAGTATGCTTTCTTAAAAACATTGATATTACGATACAGCATATTTTTAATTTATTATTTTAAAGAATGCATTGTAGAAATTGTATCACTAACCTGGAATCACTTCAGTTGCGATCTGCAACTTCTGACTTAGGTAATTTGACTTTTTCCTGTTGGCTTCATATAGTAACGCACAGTACGTCTTAATTTTTTTTGCACTCAGAGAAAGCTAGAATTTAAATATGCGATCTCCTATATAAGACTTTAATATAAGTTTATAAGTTTAATATAACCTATATAAGTTTATAGTATATTCCTATCCATTAAAATCGATTAATCGCATGAGTTGAATCCATTCTAATGTGACGTGTGTGACAATCAGACAACCTTTTTCAGAACATTCGTAATTATTTTGACTTACTTTAAAACAACTGCAATTTCGTAAACAATAAATTAATATATGTCTTTAATATCTTGATATATAATTAGTGTCATTGGATTTTTTTTACGTTGCATGAATACAGAGGTATAACATTTTAATATTAAGTGACGTGTGTGACTCATTTGTTTATAAATGGGTCACAGACGTTATGTAAAATTAAAACTTGTAGTTGTTTTAAAGTCAAAATTGAAATTGTGATGAAAAATGTTGTCTTGAATGTCGCATACGTCACGCTGGAATGCTCCATGAACAGTTCTATAACCGTAAATTATCCAAGTCACGAATTGAAATTCATTTGTTCTAGAAAGAATCTGGTGACATAACTACCATGCCATATAAACCAAACTCTTGTTTTATTTAAAACTACAGTTTTGTAAACAAAAATCTCATAAAAAAAAAGTTAACGCACTAAAAGTTGATGTAATGAATAATGTTTTTATATTTGAATATAATGAAGATAAAGCTTGATAAATGTTAACATTCTGTTTTTATTCTTCTTGTGAGCGTTAGATTAACAAAAAAGTAATTTTTAGAGTTCTCCATTCATTTTATTCCAATTTTCGAATATAATTTTAAGATGTCATTTCGGATTATATTATCTGAGAAAGAATATTTTCCAGTTATTATTCGTGTTTTTTTTTCACATAAAAACAAACCAAATTTTAATTCATTGATTTATAGAAAGAAAACAAATTGTGTGCAAAAGGTAAGTTGCCACTTTGAAATTTTGTAAGCGTAAATCAATGTTTTACACAAATCCTATATATTTTAATTAAAAGCTAATTGATACCCTCCCAGCAATTTTTTAGTACAGTAGAACTCTAATTATCCGGATTAATTGGGACCAGATCCCATCCGGATAATTCGATAATTCACGAACAAAAGGTTATTTATAAGTAAAAAAAACGAATTTTGCTTTAGTATGTAATGTAATTTAATGAATATTAAAAACAATATACATCGATAACAAAATTTTAATCCTCTGAGTGATTATAAGTTTTTTTGTAAAGTTATTTTCTCTTCGAAATAGTTTATTTTATATTTACAAGGCATGTATTTTATACGTATTTAAGTTTTTATTCTTTTAATAGATATAGCTTCGAAGAAACACCCCAATGTTTTATATTTAAAAAATATTTTGACATCGAATATTTCTATGAATTTACAGTTTATGTGTATTGCTAGAAAAAAAATGAAAAGACTTGAACGACTTAAGTAGTTCAGATAACATCGAATATTTCTATGAATTTACAGTTTATGTGTATTGCTAGAAAAAAAATGAAAAGACTTGAACGACTTAAGTAGTTCAGATAACATCGAATATTTCTATGAATTTACAGTTTATGTGTATTGCTAGAAAAAATGAAAAGACTTGAACGACTTAAGTAGTTCAGATAACATCGAATATTTCTATGAATTTACAGTTTATGTGTATTGCTAGAAAAAAAATGAAAAGACTTGAACGACTTAAGTAGTTCAGATAACATCGAATATTTCTATGAATTTACAGTTTATGTGTATTGCTAGAAAAAAATGAAAAGACTTGAACGACCTAAGTAGTTCAGATAACATCGAATATTTCTATGAATTTACAATTTATGTGTATTGCTAGAAAAAAATGAAAAGACTTAAACGACTTAAGTAGTTCAGATCCGTCAGAGGGAATGTAAATTTTGCTGATTTTTTTTCTCTCAAAGCGATGAGGATAATTAGCGATCAGCTTTGCTTCATCCAGATAACCGGAGTTCTACTGTACAACTATATTTAAATAATGTGAAAAGTAAATAAGTCGTTCATTACAAATCTATCTGAATAACTAAGACTCATAATATTTAAAAAATGATGTTTTATCGTTATTTTAAGTTTTACCCAATAAAAGAAATACAGAAAGAAATATCTTGTCGGAACATAAAACGGTCTGAAATTAAAATAAATAATTTTATATTTAGTGATAAATACGTATCTGTTATTATTTACAAAAACTTACAACTAACGATTTCGGTAATTGCTTATAACGGAACATCTGTTATATGTACAATTTTATTTACAAAGTTTTATTTTTTAGGTAGACGTCACAGTGTCTGTGGTCGCTAAAAAGGCCGAGGAGAACGAAATGTTTGACATGTACGAAGTGGTGCAGGGGCTGACTCTAGATGTGATAGCCGATTGCGCCCTGGCTATAAAATGCAATTGCCAAAATGACCCGCAGGATCCCTTTAAACTTGCAGTGAGTTAGAAAACCCTTTAGATTACAATTATTATATAGTGTTATTAGTGGGATGGCACTTCAAAAATTATGGGATTCAACCGGTTCCATTCCAAATATTTAACAATATAAAAATAAACTCTAATTAGCAATTATGTTGATTAGTAATTAGTATTAATTAGCAGTTACACATTAGTTAGTAATTAATTTGCAAGTAGTAATTATTCTTTTATTAGTAATTAGCCATGCATTATCAATTATTTGTTAATTACTACATGCTAATTATCAATAATTTGTTAATGAACTAGTTAAATGCATAAATTTCTTAAGAAATTAACAATTTTGTAATTATTTAAAATTAAAATTAACATAAATTTCAGAAAATGTATGAAATTTGTTAAAGATCTTATTTGGGGTACTGGTAGACAATTTTAAATTGATGTTCTTTGCGACGCCTATGAAGGGTAACCCACTTCAGTCAGAAACTCTCATTTGCGCGGTTTTATTTAACTTACTCTTTTGAAGAACTACACATATGTAGCTAAGTATCCTGATTGACAGAACATTAGCGAAGTCACTGTTTTAACTCGGCATTTCAGCACATTGCCTTGTTTGTCTACAAATTTGTTCGTTGCTCGATTTTCTTAAAATTTGGCATGAAGTTTACTTGAACTCATCAAAATCGACGTACATGTTTTTTTTAAATTAATTTTATTTGTTTATTTTCTTTTTTGTCGCGAGGTCTACTGTTCCCAGGACACTAGTATTCTAAAGGGGAAATTTCTTATGTTGTAAGTAGAGTAAAAGCAAATGAATATAACTGCGCGATTTTAGCCATCTGTAGGAGGAACAATTATTAAAAACTTTCTTTTTAAGTTTTATTAAAGAGAAATTTAAAAACAAAAACTCTACCATAAATGTTTTATACAATTTTTAACCTCTTTAGCCTTCTTAAGAAAATGCGAACAGTTTGTAGAATGCTCTAAGTACGCGACTTCGTAAAAAGTATATTATAGAAAAAAAAGCAGTAAAAAGTTTAAAGATATCAGATGACTTCTATTGGTCTGCTTAAATATAAACGAATTAAATACTTCAGAGAGTAAGTGGTTAGTAGGAGAATACAATTCAAAATAAGCAAAAGCAGTAAATCATTATATATTGGTAATTATATATCTGATTTAAATATTATACTCAAATTTATTTTAAACTCTTGATGGTTTAAAAATGTCGAATGCATCTGCCAAAATTACTGAATCGGGAGTAGTAAATCTACGAATTGTAAATAAAAGTGTATGCATTGTAAGTAAAAAAGTAAATAAAAATATATACATCGTTTTTTTATGTAAAATTTTAAATTGAAATAATGTACATTCCTAAACTCTTTGAGTAAGGAAGGTTATATCGTTTGTAACTATTTTAATATCTACAGATAGAACACATGTGCGATGCTAAATGACACGAGTATATAAAATAAAGTTGAAGGACTTGTAATCATTGCTGGAATCTTAATCTAATCTTTGGTTTGAGAGTACGCGATGACATCGAGATTTTTGTTGTAGTTTGATAAAAAAAACGATACACGTATATATTACCAAAAATGATCTATTTAAAGACGAAAGCAAACAATTTATTAAAAAAGTGATAAGTTCCATTTATGACAAAGCATTATTTTAATAAAGGCACACTAACTCATGTCATCGTTTATCTGTTATCAATACTTTCTTAGACAGAAACGTTTAGTAAACTACGCATTTTGTTATTCTCTTTCGCACATATTTTGTCCTTAATAATTGCCCAATCTTATTTTTTTAGTAGACGTGTTAAATGTACAGTCGGGAAAAAAAACTGAACAACCCCTTATTCTTCGGCCACTATTTATTGCAGGGCTAAATTTAATATAACATTTTGTAAAGAATGAAACTACTACACATTGATATACAAAAAAAATTTGCATAGGGAATATCTTCATATTTAAATTCGCACCAACTTTAAAATTTCCAATAGCAACACCCAATGTTGACTCAATATTTAGAAAGCGGCGCAAAGGGTTTTGCAGCATTCGTTCATCGTCTCTCACCCCTCCCCCCTCTCATAGACCGCAGAAATAATAACTACTTTATACTTTGTTATACCTTAAACTGTAGGGATTCTGCTAGTTTTTATTTTGTATTTTTATCGTAAACCGTTCAGGAGATACGACCTTTTTCTTGAGTAACAGTGGGGCGATTGGAAAAATTAGAAATATTTAGCAGGTACCTTTTTTTTGTCTTAAAGAATTTTGTTGTAGTTTTACAATATTAATGTATATAAGATTTGCGCATGGTTTGGACACGTTTTCCGTATCTTTTCATTAAGTTTTTTAAGTGTTTAGGAACAATTTCGTTAGTTCCCTTCGCAAGTACTTGCATGAAATTTGAATATTAAAATTGTTCTTACAAACTTGTTTTTTTTTCTTCTCTTATTAGACTATTTAACTCAACGCAGTTTTAAATCAAAAACTTGTTGTACGAAGAGAAAATCGACTGGAAATGTCAAATCTTATCGCCTGCTAATAGCTGATTCAGATATTACTGTAATAATGCCATCAGCATCAACAGCAAAGACCTCCTCGTTTTCAGGCCAAGTAAAAGTTTTACCTGTGTAGTAGTGCGATGAGCGATATTTGAATAACTGTTATAAAATATAATTATTTACATTTCCGATAATTAAAAATATTATTTATAAGAAGTAACAGTTATTTATTTCCTCAAAAAAGCAGTATTTTGGAATCAAAATTTTAAAAATAAAATTTTGAAAAATATGTTCTTCAAACAATTAATAGATTTACTGTTTAATTTTATCCAGAATCACCTAAACTGTCAAAAAGAGCAAGTTAAAAAAAAGAACAGGTTAGAAAAAGTGCAGGTAAAAAAGATTACCATGTTACTAAAAAGGAACGTAAACGGTAGAACGATCTATTAAAAATTACCAGTCGGGATCGCACTTGTCCTGTGGAAGCATTTATCCCACTTCACCCTATACGATATACTAATATGAGGGTGTTATCGTAGCATGTTTGGATTTCTTTGGTTCCTAATGGTCACATTGCATACTTTGAACAATCATTGAATTACAAAATTTCTCCAAATTTGCAGATAATTAACTTTTGCATTTATTTTACTTGGGGGTTTTACGAGGTGACTATATACTATTAATACTATTAATAAACTATTTATTTTCTTTGTATCGCCACAGGTACGCGACCTCTTCCGATTCAGTTCTAACATAGCAGTGAAGTTGAGTATCCTGTTTCCATTTATAGGCGACATCATGATTTTCCTCAACAAGTACCTCACCTCTGGGAAAATGACCTCGCTTATCGTAGATAACGTCCGAACCGCCATCGACGCCAGGAGGAAGAACCCCGAAGTCAGAAGCATCGACTTCTTGCAGCTTCTGTTAGACCACAGGGACGGTGGTGTGTGTTAGCTTTCTTATGTTTACTTTCTATTCCTTTGCATAAAATGTTGAATATTTAAAACAACGAAAAAGAACATCGGAAAATAGTGTTAAGATAGTATAACTCCTGCAGTTAAAGGATTTTCCAAACCTCTGTAGGATTTTGGTTGCTAAAATATCTATTCACACCTCACAACATAACCACTGTTTTTATAAAACTTGGAAAATATGAAAGATGAGAAAATGGAAATGCTTATTATGGCTCTTAATACACAAGTTTCAATTTAAAAAAAGACATGTACTCGAAAATGAATACAATGAGTAAAAATAAATAAAAAGAGCAGATGCTAGCTTACATAGGCTGCCTTCATAAATCACATTCGATAAATATCGACGATTACAACAAAAACTTACCGGGAATCAAACCCAGATCCTCAGGCACCGCCGTCCAAAACCTTATCAACCTTACCAAAACCAGGGCGACTGGAAGCTGTTAGAAATAGAAGACATGTTAAAAAGGTGTGCCAAAATAATGGGAAGTAAGATAATTGAATTGCAAAAACTCAGTTTCCATTTAAGCAATCGACATCAAATAATGTGGAAAATCATCTTCTGAACAATTATTTTAAGTTTGTGAGGTTGCTTTGTTAAAATGGCTTGACAATTTGCCGAGATTAGCCATAGTAAATCACATTGCTCATTTTTGGAAAGTATGGTTACTTAAATTTGAGTACGTCATTGCTCATTTACAATGCAATTGTACTCAAAGAATAACGAATAGGTTCAGGTACTCATTTTTAAGTACTTTTTTTTAACAGTGTAGAAATCGGACATCGGTACCCAACTAGAAAAGCCATATCAGTATCCAGAAAAAAAATTCAGAAGGCAATAATAGTTTATCTTTTCCACTATGTTCTTAAATTTCGTTGTAAAGAGCCTCTAACCACAATATCAAATATTATTCGAAAACCACATAACTCCAAACCAATGATTCCTTAGTCGTAGCGAAAGCTGCTCGGCGACGAAACTAATCTCAAGCATTCCGATTATTTCTTGTTTTTAAACAATTCCACTTTCAGAAGTAAATCGCGTGAATTTCATCGCCCAGCAGCTTTCGCTACGGCTGATGAATCTGTAGATTGGAGTTACGTGGCTTGCGAATTAAACCAACGATATACATATACTAATTTTTATATATAGATATGATCTGGTGTACTCTGACAAATGACAATCGTCAGTAATTGACTCAATTCACTTGTGTAAATATGTTACAGCATCTAATATAAATTCTTTTCAAAACTTGTAGGCACAACAGACAATAAATTAAGTTTGACGGATGACGAAATCATCGCAAATGCGTTCGTCTTTCTTCTGGCTGGGTATGAAACGACTGCCACAGCTCTGGCCTACACTTTTTATCTGTTAATAAAGCATCCTGAAATACAAGAGAGGCTGTACAATGAGATCCAGGAGGCCGAGGATGCGAGTTATAACACAATTCAGAGTAAGAAACAACTCTCTTTACTTATAATATGTAACATATTATTATTACTTTCTTTATTCTATACAAAAGATATATTAATGTTTTAGGTGACGAATGAGAAGCAAACAATCAAAACGTTTTTGTCCAAAAAAAAAAAAAAAAAGATTATTACATCATTGAAAATTAGCTTCATAGTTTCCGATCGAACTAAATTATTTCATTAGTTCCAAACACGTTTTGTCCCAATGAAATTAACTTTCACAAATTTGAATTTGTACAGGAACC
Organism: Troglohyphantes excavatus; assembly: GCA_963932185.1. Classification (NCBI taxonomy): domain Eukaryota; kingdom Metazoa; phylum Arthropoda; class Arachnida; order Araneae; family Linyphiidae; genus Troglohyphantes; species Troglohyphantes excavatus. The sequence continues at coordinate 25,930,962 of OZ010667.1, read as the reverse complement.
AGTGACAAGTCGGGGAAGCGGAGCCACCTATTGGATTTTTTCAGAACTTTAGCATTACACCACCGAGCTAAATAATATAAACGTTGGAGTGAAGACTTCCATTAGCCTACAATGAACTATTCCGTGGCACGCGGATGAATATTACTCAGAAGAGAATATTGAGAAAACATTCTACTTTCGCCTTTGCAGTGGAAGTTGTGCTGTGTCTGTCTTGAGAATTTGATCAATTAATTAATATTTCTGTCCTCTTTTTCTTGTAAGTAAAAAAGTAAGTAAAGAAAAACGTTAAATGTGTAGCATTTAATGTGTTTTTGAAAGCCAGAAATGTTGTTTTAAAACTAGGATGTATGCACTTCATCCTATGACAAACACTAATCGAAAGGGACTATATTTTCTACCTTCCTTCAAAAAGGTATACAGTGGTCGCCACACTTAGTTTTTACTCCAGTGTTTATATTATTTCAGCTCAGTGCAGTTTACTCGGAGTTACCTCTACTGTCATTGAAATCGTTCCTATGCGTTGTTGTACGATTCACTATAGATAGGTATATTTTTAACACTGTTTAACAATACTTCGAGTTAATATTTGGTGTTTTAATTGTATGTAGGATTGTTATTCAAAACTTTTCTTTATACCACCTTATTGCATGTAAAGCTTAAAAAGCTAAAAAACACTTTGCTTTTTGTTATAAATAAAAAAGTTTAAGCCTCACACCGAAATTCAAGAACGGGAGTTTGGGGGCTAATATCTCTTGTGCAGCTGTTAAGACTGAAGATGAAGATAATATTCATGTGCATGTTTTGTGTGAAAAGTAATGGCTCTCAAATAAATTAAAACAATTGTTTAATAGTGAATAATTTTATTTCATTTTTCATTTCCTACTCTGGTTTACTTCTAGAACACGCTTTCTTGCTACGCATGTGGGGAAAGACGGGTCAAAAATACTTTCATGAAGAAATTCATTATATTGAAAAAAAGAATACATATTATGATTTAATAATATTTCTATGTAGCTAAAGAAAAAAAAACTAATATTTTTTTGTAAAAAAAAAGTTATTATTATTTCATTTAGTTTATTATTAGTTTATTAAATATTATTATTATTTCATAAAGGGACATTAAATCTTTACTATCCCGTTTTACCTTCCTTCCCCTAAACGAGTCAATGTATTTAGGAAAATTTATTTTCGTTTTTACACAAATCCCCTCAATATGTGACAAAACACGTTTTGATTGTTTGCTTCTCAAATGTCGATGGAAATATGGCGTTCCTACTGCTTTCAAAGAAATCTTTTTGATTTAAATTGTGTGTGAACAAGATATATAAATAAGAGATAATGCCCCGACAACCAAATATGGCACACAAGTAACACCATAAGAAGTAACATCAAAATCGAATATCCTAAGAGGGAGGCCATTAATCCATTTGGTATTTTAAGAATATATTGAAAATGGTTCTACAAATTTCTTTCAAATTGTCATGACAACGTGCTCTTACGTTCTTTACGATCGATGCAAATGAAATCTGCGAAAAATTGAATAAGAGGTTCAAAGGTAAGAAAATGTTTTTTTCCTCTTTATAAGGTGATTTTCTGAATATCGCAGCGAATTTGCAACCACAAAAAACATCTTTAATTTCGAATTTCAGTAAAATCACTTATTGAACATTCAGCGCACAGTTGATGTGTAGGGTAGTTGTTTTTTGTTACCATAATTGTGAAAAAATATTCTTGCCACGTCGATTTTGACTGAGGGTGGTAAAAAGTTGTGTGGTATTGCAACACCATACTTTTAGTGTGATACTTACTGTATTGGAAGTGAATAAATCATTTATGACTACATAGTAGTGCTGCGGAACTTCGCTACCTTTAATTTATTAAAATAAAACAGTTTTGTTCAATGAAAGATAAACCTATACAAGTAAATATCAATGCAAAGTTATAGCAAATATATTATTAGTGGTCTAAAGCAAGACCTAAGTAAATCAATGCAGTTTGTTGACTTGAAGCCAATTGAAGGCTAAAAAGCTGTACCTCACTTTCATTTCTACCTGTTTTTTCGTATGTTGTTTATGCTAAAATATGCCAAATTAAAGTGCTTTTGGTTATTTTTTTAACCCATTTGGAATTTCTAATCTTTGAAATCCCTTTTAACCAATTATAAGTGGATAAGCAGCAAAAAGAAAAGTTATATTTTTGGCGATATACAAATTGATTCTATTGTAGGAAATAAAATATCTAAACATTTCTATAACGGTTTGAGAAGAAAAACCCCCACAAAATCACTTTTAAAAACTATTTGGCGTGGAGTATGGCTGCTTACAGTATGGCTTCATCCACGTCCACAGGAGAAAACCGATTTGAGTCTTCCAGAAGTTACAGTTAGAGTTCAGAGAATCACATTGCCATATTTTCACCACTCGAACGCATGTCTTGCTAAACTGTTTTTTATAACTTATAACACCTCATTATTGCATATGTTCGCAGATCTCCAGTATCTGGATCAGGTGTTTTCAGAATCCCTCCGCTACTATCCTCCTGTGACGGGATTCGTCTCCAGGGCTTGCGATAGGGACCACCAAGTAGGATCTCTGAAGGTTCCAAAAGGTGCTCAAGTTCTGGCCCCTGTCTGGGACATCCATCACGATCCGGACCTGTGGCCGGACCCCTGGACTTTCGACCCGGACCGCTTCTTGCAGGACAAAAAGACCTCTCTCAACAGCATGGCGTACATGCCCTTTGGAGTAGGGCCTCGGAATTGCATCGGTGCTAGGTTCGCACAACTCGAAGCAAAACTTGCTCTCTTTAAACTGATTAAGAGATTCAGATTTGAAATGTGTGAAAAAACAGATGATCCTTTGACCTTGACATGCCCCTCTGTCATAACTAGACCTAAAAATGGCGTGTTTTTGAGGGCTGTACCAAGGACTGAAACGATCTAAACATTACTTTGCCTCAGGAGTGTAAATGAGTTCCTATTTATTAGTACTGACATAACAAAATTATAGGAAAATAATAAAATATAAGTATTAATTATAACTTGATGAACAAATTCATCTTGAACTTTGGAAGTAGCCGGACCTTTGTACTTGATTTATTTGTGCTTTTTATAGAAAATAAAAAAAATCAACTTTTTGTAATTAAGTTTAAGGTCTTATTTATTTCATTTCAACATCATATTAAATAAAAGCATGTAAAAATGAATACTTCTGTTATAGATAAATGATAATGTTTCGGTATTTTTATACTATTTTAATAATAAAATAATTAATGGCAACAAATGTTTTATATGCAACAAATCTAAAGAAAATTACACTACATAAAGTTTTAACTTCAACTTAAAAAAGGTTAAAATTTCAAAGGAATTAAAAAAAAATTAGTACACAAAATTTTAATTCAAAATTTAATCACAAAAATTTGTATAAATGAAATTGACCTTTGAACTGTGTACTAGGTCAAACTCCAATAAAATTATGCAAATGTTTCTACATAATTTTAATTTATACAAATTTGTTAAAACGTATATTGAGTTATTGCATCTCTCTTAAACAAAATGTCTTGATTAAAAAAAAGAGTTTTTTTTTTATATATAATTTTTGATATCGAATAATTTTCTGGAATCCTATTAAAAAAGACATAGAAAAAAGCTCGAAAGCTTAAAGTTGAAGAAATAGTTTTTACGGATACTAATTTGTATGTACATGGTACATTGTAATATCAAATATACGTGGTCAACTTTACATTTAAAAGCCCGTGTGAAATTAGTTATAAGAAATCAAATGAGCTAAAATCAGTTTAAGTTCGAAACTAGCACATTATGTACAAAGAGAAATTTATTTGGCATTAATTATTAAAGAATTTACGAAAGAAACACGACTTGAAGAGAAGGAGTTGTTAAGTTACATATAAATACTTGAGCATCTTTAAAAAAGAAATATTTTGAAAACCCCATTAAATACATGTATTTTTGATATTAACTAGATTTTATGTAATGTTTACTAGTGGAAGGTCGGGTAGCATCGGACACCTAAGCGGACCTCCTATATTATAAAATATTTTTTATCTTTGGATATTCTAGTTCATTTTTCATATTTTTCAGTCCTTTCATCTCCTAGGTTACTGAAACCTGCTGCTCTCTGCAATCTCGTGCTTTCAGCACTCCTTAATCGCAGGTCATTATGTCTTTTCATAAAATCATAATAGAAGTCTTTCCCTGCCTTTTTTTTTATTGAAACGGTGCTTTATTTCCAATTTCTCTGCATAATGAAAGACGAGTTTAAAAAATTCCTCCTTCATTAGGGGTATAAGATTGCTTTTCAAGTTCTTTATATAATAGTACAGCACTATCCTCAAGACTGTAATATTTAATAAACTGCATACATTTTATGGAAGTTGTGCCAGTTTTTAAAATATTGGGAAGGGGGAGGGAGGCAATATCACTTTACGCCTGTGCTTTAAAGTGACACTTTAAATGAAACAATCTCACAATGTAAAAAAAAATTACTTAAATATGAGTACTTGAACCCATTTGTTTTTCTTTGAGTACAATTGCGTCGTGTATGAGCGATGACATACTGAAAATTTAAGTAACTGTACTTTCTCAAAAAATGAGAAGCGTGATTTAAAATATCTAATTTCAGCTTCTATTCAAGCCATCTTCACAAAGCGATCTGACAAATTTGAAATAATTGTTCAGAATGTTTTTTTAACATTATTTTATGTCGATTCCTTAAATGGAAACCGAGTTATCACTACTGAATAATCTTTATCTTACAATAGGCATACAATTAGCACACCTTTTTAACATTACTTTTATATATACCTTTTTCAAGTTGCTCTGGTAGTATAACGAATAAGGCACTGAGCGGTGCCTGAGGATTTGGGTTAGATTCCCGGTAAGTCTTGGTTGTAATTGTCAATATTTATGAAGGTAACCTATGTAGGCAAGCGTCTGCTCTTTTAATTTATTTTTACTCATTGTACTCCTTTTTAAGTACATGTCTTTTTCAAAATCGAAACTTATGTATTCGGAACCATGATAAGCATCGAATATACTCAAAAATTAGTACAATTGCCTTATTTTCGAGTATACCTATTTTTAATAATTTGATTTTTAATTTTTTGATAATTTGATACATGAAAACTTCTAAATATAAACTAGAAAAATCGAATTATTTACGAATATTTCTGGGATTTGTATAGATTAGAATCCTTTTAATACATTCCAATGAGAACATTAGAAACAATTATTTAGTTTTTTTTTCAAAGTTTTGCAAAGTGGGAAAAATGGGTTTTCGAATTATAAATTTTAAAGAATAGAAAATTCGTGAAAATTTGACAATCTTACCTATTTGCATAAATGACATACCATCGTGCAGAGGAAAGTTATAAACGTCGACCAGACCGTTTGTTAACCTATTCCCTCCTCTGAACTTTATACGGCGTATATGGGAATGTCGCTCTTCGTTGTAATATCCGCTTCCGTCTCTATTACAACACAGGGAATTAGACTTTGGGGTGAACTACCATCGTATAGAGGAAGGTAGGCCACGTCAACCTGATTTGCAATTTCACTCCTTTCTCTGAGGTTTGTACCGCGTAGGGCCCAAAAGTATTCACGAACCAAAACTTACGGTAGAGTGCGGTCTGTACCTTCCGGACTTTTTACTTATTCAACGTTTAATCAATAGTAAAGTTTCATACTAATTTCGAGTAATTTTAAGTGTTATCCGCAATTTGTGTTAGAGATGAAAACAATTACAAGCAATTTGTGTTAGACAAATAATACAATTTAACCAATTAACAATTAATTGGAATATCTAAATTATTAAGATTAAATTATAATTGCATTATGAACAGATCATTAATATACCCTCGAAATAATATTTTTTTAAATTATATTTCGTAATGCAGTTACGATTACATTAATCTTAATCAATGCTTTTGCTGAACATATTTTTTTTAAACTTTGAAGAAACCATTCTCGTATTCTTAAGATACGTTCTTTTTTTTTAATCAAATGTTTGAAAAAGACACATATTAAAACTTGCGCAAGATGTTAATTACATTCTTTTAAAAAGAAAATCTTAAAGAATAGCAAGTTATTTATAGGTCGACAATATTATGGGCCTTAAAAAAATAGTTATTTTGAACAAATCTTAAACAAAATACTTACTTCGATGAAGCTCAAAAAAAGCACAATCATTGTGTGTGAATATAACATTTTGGACTAAATGAGATAGTGGCATCAATCTGAAGATGGAATTTAATTCTTCCATCCTGCATAAACATTTTACGACATTTTCAAATAAAAAAAAAAGTTTGGTGCATGTTTAAAGTTCAGCCCAAGTACGAAAAAGGCCAAAGTTCGAAATATTCTTTTTGCATTTTTCGAAGTTCACAAAAGTAGGTATACAATTGTACATTTATACATCGATGTGAAGTAACATATGAAACGTAATGAAAAGCACATTTACTTTAAATGTCAGATTTATATTTAAAAATGGTTTTAAATATAACAAAAATAGTTTCCTGGTGCATTTGAGAACGTTTTTTATTCAATTGTTTAGATTACTAAGTAGGCTTTAATTGAACATTTGAAACTCTCTTTTTCGTCGTTCTATTATAAAATATCATCACTCATTTTTAATCTCCCTCTAGATTAAATATCTGTTTGAAACTAAACATACGTAATCCAAAGGACATTAGAATATTCAATTAGTACTAACTAATACAATTTAAAATCGAGAATCATTTCATTGAATTCAGCAGTGCAAAGAATGACCTCGCGAATTTTCATGCACTATTAACTTCATTATGAAAACCTCACTTAGAAATTTTAAAAGTTGAAAGTTACAATTACATAAAACTTCAGCATTTTATTCCAGAAAAAATAATAGGAATGTGGATTTTAAGTTCATATTGTGACAATTCGAACACAGTTATAATGCAATAACTACAATAAATATTATTTTGTTATATTGATTAACGTATCTACTTGTATTAAGTTTCTTATAAAAAGCATAATTTGTAAACAATTTAACTTCTTCAGTAAGAATTTAAAAAAAAAAATTCTTTATACGCATTTTCTAAATCGTATCTTCAATACTGAAAAACTTAAGATATTTATAAACAATAGGTAAAATAAAACATATCAAATAACAATGATTTGAAACAAAACTTCATCTTAAATGTAATGAAATATATTTTTTAGCTTTATAAAAACTCGTAAAATTAATTTAATAAAACTTCTTTTAAATAATGTCATTAGAATATAAATGCTTACCATAACAAACGAAGTTGCTTCTAATTAAACATATTTCAGTTTTGAAAAATTCCATGTTCTTGTTTATGGAATTCCATACTTGGATATCATTCTCGACCTGGTATCAAGATTAACTGTAGCGTGATAAATATTCCATAGTGCGTGGATTAAAAACCCTACGTAATTCGTAAATCACCAAACGATATTTACTTATACTTATTTCTTATATGTAATTTAAATAAGTGCTTTCACTGTATCGCAGTGACGTCGCATGTATATAATCCATAAACAAGTTAAAAGAAATCACAGGATTATATTTATTTAAGCTTTTATATTTTCTAATGCAAACGATTTTTGTTCATGTTCTTTTTTAAATATTTATTAAAAAATTTATAGTATTTACGCAACGAAAAAGTCACGTCATTAGAATGTGTTTCTTCTTTATTTTAAAGCGCAAACGATTTTTTTTAATTCGAATTTGAATTTACTGACGTTTCCTTCGCTTATTTATGTCAAAAAAGTACTTTATTTTATAATAAAAACATCTCATTAAAATATTTTACATGTTTTGAATTGAATAACACATGATGGTGATGGATTAAATATCATTTAACTGTTATTGCCTTAGAACCGATTAACACTCATACGAGAAGAATAGTTTGCCATGGAAAAAATGACATCAAACTTTTTAACATGCTTACTTCACGTTCTAATTGTAATTTTTCGAAGTTGCCCATCGAATTTTTACATAAAAAAATATTAATACGCCAATTTTCGAGAAAATCGTTAGGGCGGATTTCGAAATAGTTTTTACAAACAAATAAACTCACAAAGTCAGAAACATTATTCGCCTAATAGTATTAGATAGTGAAGTCACATACCCCTTTTTTACAATTAAACTGTCAACAAAAGATATATTTCAATTAAAAAAAATGGACGCAGTGGTTGCTTTATTAATAACTGTAAAATAATGTTTTAAATCAGATAAAAAAATCGTCTGCGGAACAAATTAAAAATAACGCAAATCCAGCTAGATTTCTGAATAAATAAAACAAGTTATAATAGCAGATGTTCAATTTCGAATATGATAATTAATAAAAAAAAGGTGATTATTTTTTAAATGGCGCGTTACAATTTGCTTTTAGAATAAACTATGATAAAAAAACTCATTTAAACTGTGAAAAGTTGAAGGTTGTTCTTGTTCATTCTATTTTATTTTATTGAAGTTACTAATTTGGCTTGAAATTGTGTTCTAATAATGCGTTTTCATAAGAAATATTCGCAAATTATCCCTCTCAAAAAAACAAATTATCCCATTTATGAATCGTAATAGGTAACCGTAGAAAAATATTTATTTAAAATATTTATAAACCTCAGAGTTAAATAAGTATACGATTCCGCCCCACAACTCCACGTGGAATCATCATTTGGCGATAAATGACATACAAATCGTGTAGAGGAAGGTGAGCCGCATCTACCAGCCTGGTTATTAACACAGTACCCTCTCTGATTTTTATACCACACGGTAGGGGGAATGTCGCCGTTGGGTACAGCGTCATTTTCACCTACACATGCAATGTGGAATCTAACTATGCGAATGAATGACATAAATGAAAGACATTAAAACATTTCGTTGTTTAAAACAGTTAAAAAATTAAATTTTAAAGTAACGTATTAGCATATATAACTTAGTTTATTAAAATGATATAAACGTGGTCTGATATATATATATTTATTCGTTTATATGGTTAGTTTTAGTTTATTAATATAGGGTTTTGCTTTAGTTTAAAAATTGAATATTCAAAATTTGGTCGACAGAGTTTCGTAAGTTAAACGGAAATAAATTGCTTATTTTTTTATGTTTAGGTGAATTTAATTAAGTTCATAAAATCAGTGTTACTTAATTTTGCAATTTACATTTATTTAAAAGTTCCAGTGGAATTTTCAATCTTAGTTACTTTTGAAAATGTATTACTATTTGTAAATGACAAATTTCAATATATGTGCTATACAGGGGTGCCCATAGGGGGGGATTATGGCGCAAGTTGCGCCATCAGAATTTTTGGGGGGGATTTTTTTTCATTTCATTATTATTATTTAATTTTCAGGGGAAAAGTTTTGGGCAAAAAATAATTTTGCATATATAATACGTCCGCGGTCACTGGAATTTCCAGCCATTTCAAGAAACACCTCTTCGACACAAAAGCTGACGAAATTGTAAAAAAATACTCTTGTTTGAAAATGCAAGTCTTTATTCTGTTAAAATTAAATGCCATTTTAGAAAGATCTACAAAATAAATTACAAAAATTATCTGATTAATGGATATAGAAGAATCTTAGGGTTGTGCGGCGCATGCCACCGCACAGGACCCCTCGCTTTGGGGGGGGGGGGGGGGTCAGTAAAAAAAACGAGAAAACTATTTCAGAGGAAATATCATATTTTTTAAAAGTTTAGTATTTTTTTTAATATGTGTTACTCATATATCTAGGACATACACGTTTACTTTGTCCGGTTCATACATTCAGACTATACACTTCAGTGCTGAGATTTAAATTAAAAAACGCTGTGAGGCAATAACTTTTCCGTTAGGAAGAAAAAATGTAAAAATAAATATGAAGATTGCTATAAACTCAGGACTGCAGACTGCAACAAAACTGAAAAAAAACGGTGACTTTAACAAAGTTAATTCTTTTGTTTGTTAATATGTGGCATATGTTTTTTAAAAAAAACTGCAATGATGGAAGCATAAACTGTTTCCGCATCTCAACAACACTTATGACGTAAATTACGATTTTTATATACAACTCCATAAGAAACTAATTACTTTCATACGTTTGTTCACTAATAAGCAACAGTTGTGGCGATTAAGGGGGACGCTCCCCCCTCCCACTTTTTTTGTATGTTGCCCCCATACTTTTTAAATTTAAACTAAAAAAAATATTTAGTAAATTGGGTTACTGAATTGACGAACTAAAGAAAAATTTCCTACCCCAACCCTCTCCTATTTTTTTCTGGTGCTTATATTACATTTACAATCGATTTTATTTTCTCGTAGTATCTTGTATCTTCTGCCAGCACACAGACATTTAGGAGCCACTTCTGTCATTACAAATACTCATCGTTCAAATAAAACAAAAACAAAAAAAGCCAAAGGAAATAGGCGCGACCATAGGTCTTGATTTTTTAGCGGGAAACATATTGGCGCCGATATTGGTCTACATTGAATACGAGTAGTATTATGAAAGCCTAACTGAATTTTTAGAACCCAATCGCCGCTACTGAGCGTAGGTGGTTTTATTATATTTGAGTTTAGTCTTGGCGTCGAATCAGTTTAAATAATTTCAATGGTGTTACAATAAAAGAACGGATAATATATTTTAGTCAGCAAGGACGAATGGTTTTTGTGAACGTGCAGTTTAAATGTGGAGTAAAGCTGAGAATGTTTAAATTGTAAAAAAATAACTAAATGAAAAGTATTTTCTGAGTTTGATAAACTGTACTGGTAAGTGGATAAATATTATGCGGCATTTTGAAATTAAATTTCATTATTAATACATTTTTAATTTAAATAAAGATTTCTTAAAATTCGATAAAATAAAGTTTTTGCATTTGATAGTCACATTTAAAATAGCCAAAAATAAGAGTAGAAGGTCACGAGTGATTTTAAACAAAACCAACAGCGTTCAGTATTTTGCATGAATTTAGTCGATAATTTTTTTTTCTATCTTTGTGTTTACCTGTCTATTTTGTTGGAGTTTAATAGATGTTTTTTTTTTTTTTTTAAATAAAACTTTCACAAGTTTATTCATTACTTATAATTTGTACTTTAGTTCATGTTGACATCTCAAACCGTTAAGACATGAATTTTCCCACTTTTTTATAAATATTTCTGTTTGACCATATATGTAGCCGTGTTTTATATATACCAGTTTTGTTTATACCATTAGGTAAGAGAAAGTATACTTAACCAGTAAAAAACAGATATTCTAAGGCCCATTCTACACGGACGCTATTTACGGCGCGTTGCATTTTGCAGAAGCATCTGATTGGTGCATTCAAACCACGTGGTGGACCAATCGCAGAGTTATCGCAAAAGATAACGTGCGCAATTAACGTCCGTGTAGAATGGGGACATTATTAAAGCGCATTAGCTGTTGTAGATGGCCCTGTGATTGGGGAATACAAACTATGTGGTTTACATATACACTCGTAGAACCATCTGTATCTAACGCGCGTAAATAACATCAATTTTATTTCTTTGATGTCATGATGTGTTTTAAAAAAAGCCGTTTTTTTTATATTTCAATCAGAAAGCTTTTCTTTCTTATATATAAAGTATTTTCAGTGGCATTTGGTTGACATGTAAGAGGCAATTGTTTCTGAGCATTTAGAGTAAAACCTATTTACATCATGTGTTTCTGCTAATTAGAGTGATTTTGCATATATCACTGACAAATAAAATAAAATATTGTAGGTAGTTATTTTAGTCTAAATGGAGCGATTGCAAGGGTTTTTCTGAAATTGAACAATCAGAGATTACCGTCAGCATTTCTACAGTAACTATTTTTAGGTGTTTACAAAATTGAATTCCAAAACCGGGATTTAAAATTTTTTAAATATCCATTTGTAAATTATATTTTCTGGTGGAATTGAAATCAACACCTTAGACAAATCGATGACATTTTGTAGAGAACACCAGATTTTTAGACCATAACAAAGCTGCGGTTCTTGAACCGAAATCGATCGATTCTTATCGGACAGACAATAACAAGTTCTATGGAAGTTATTATGAATTAATTAATAAATTTCTGAAATTACAATTTTATTCGAAAAAATTATGTTATCCGAACCTCCGACCATATATTTTACCTACGAACCTGACTTTAAGCACCATTTGTTTGTATCAATGAAACGTTATAAAGAGATGCAGAGAGGAAGTTTAATGCAATATATGAGTTTCATACATATAAGTTAATGTATATAAGTTAAAGTATAACCAAATTTATATCTTGATTTTATCTCCAACTGATTTATAAAATACGAAATGTGGAGCTTTGTGTGGATTCAGTTGAAAATTTTAGATTCTAATAAAGTTATATGCTTTAAATTTGAGGGGGTAGAGATTTTTTTTTTTTGGGGGGGGGGTGCGCCATTGAGTTAGGGGGGATTTGCGCCATTGAGTTTGGGGGGGATGGGCACCCCTGGTGCTATATGTAGGTAACTTTTAAAAGAACTAGTGAACATAGAAAAAACGATTTCTGATGCATATACCCATGCATATTGATGCTTCTAATCTTGTAAATAAATCAGTATTATTTATCGTACCATTAAAAATGCAATGGTTAGGTGACATTTTTTTAATCTTTCGCACGATCCCAGAAACCGGTCTAACACTTATCTCGTATAGACGAGAGTGCGTCGCCCGAATTTGGCGAAGAATGTTCGGCACTTTTATCGCCAACCCTCTATTCCGGCGCATTTCCATAGAAGTTGACAGTTTCATACAGTAAAAGCAACACACCTCCTACATTGAAAATGGTATCTTCGACCCCATTTTAGTCACTTTTGATTCTGGAATATTAAAATATTGAAGGTGAGTGTTTACATGATTATTTCTTAAAATATACTTTAGAAATATCTTATAAATAAATATAAGAAAAAGAAGGATTTGTTTTTAAGCTTTCAATAGTTTCGATTGCATATAATTACCCTGTAGATGGCGCCACATATCTCGCATAAGGATGTGGGATGGTAGGAATTTCTTATTTGTTTGATTTCAATCAGCTGATCGCACTTCGTTTTCAATGTCAAATTACTTTGTCTTGTCTCTCTCCTTCCGCGTCCTTCACATTAAGAAACATAACAAAAACAAAATGACCAATGAATGACTAGATATCATATGCGCCATTATTTGTACTTATGAGTATTTATAGTTGTTTATTTCTAATTTTGATATCAATATGGAAAGTGGCACAAATTTTATAGTTTCAATTTTTTTAATGCTTTGGTAATTAAGTGCACAGAAAATAATTAATATTTTTTCATTTCGGAAAAATGTGTAGGGTGTAAAAATTAATGTAATATTGAAAAATGCTGGGACTACTTTTTATGTCCATTTTCTTAAATATTATATATTTGGAATTAAATCTTCTCTCCTAAAAAAAATATGATATTTATTATGTTAGTCTTTCTGTGCTATTTAATAATCCAAGAAATGTGTGTCTCTTATAATTTTTTAATATTTATGTTTTGTACACAATCACAAACATAATCCCTGTATTTTAATAAGCAGAGATTTCTGAATATTAGTCATATAAATATATATATAAAAAAAGTAGCAATTGAAAGTCTCTAGTCCAATCACTATTTTCACACAAAGAAAATGAACACGTTTTCACCTTTTATCTTTGATATGTGATCAGTGATATGAATTTTTTTATTTGTTTTCTTTGACATAGATGATCAATACTCCTATCGGATCCCAATACAATTGCGTAAAAAGAAGATTAAAATATTGCATACTAAAAACTTTCGCTAGAAAAAAATTGCAATGTAATGGTAACGCCATTTGTATATTAATAAACAACGTATGGTATTGGGAAATAAAATTCAGGATTTTTAAATGACATAGTGCATGATCATTTGTGGTTATAGTATCTCAAGATAAGCAAATGGATATTTCAGTATTTCTTGTGTAGATTGTATATCATGACATGCCTCTTATACCACAACAGGGATTTTTAAACTTTAGATGGTCACGGACCACTAACTCGAAAGTTGGATAAATTGCAGCCACCACCTCTTATTCAAACAAAAATTAACCCCCTGAGCGGTTAGAAAAAGGGTAATATTATAAAGTTTTTTTTCTCTGCAAAATCATTAACTTTATATTGCCAATGCATGTATATAAAATATATTTTTATTATTTTAATATATGTAGCTTCCACTCAAATACTCTAGATAAAAAAATCTTTCATCATCAAATATTTCTAGGAATTTAAAATTACTAGAAAAACTGGAAATTCATGGACGACTTAAGTCGTTCAGCACCGTCAGATGGGATACGAAATTAAATGTAGATATTTATTTTACAAATAACTTAAAACTTATTTAACTAAAAAATTTTAATGGCTAAGTTTAAATTTTAAATTAATATAGGTAATGTGCATGTCTTGCTTCAAATAATGCTCGCGATATTGGAGATTCGTGATTCACCAGCTTCGATATTCTTGGTAAATAATAAATGGATACAAATACCTCCACTTACCGCTGTGGAACCACCAGTAATTTCAGACCATGGGTTGAAAAGTACCGTACAATAGTATAAATTGTAGAACTTGCTGCCTCACTGAGCAATGAGTCTCCATGCAAGGAAGCAATCTAAGCGGTACATTGCAATCATGGTTACATTTGAATATCTGGAGGCTTGGAAGTTATATGGAGCAAATCGTAGTAAAGTAATAAAAAAATTTCAAAGATTAAAATTAAAATCGTCTAAATTGATTTGGATCGTAGTTTTTGATCGAGATATTCTGATGATTATACTTTGGGTATTTTCATAAACAACATTATGAATGTCAAATATAAATTTTAGCTTCTCAGTCTGAGTTATATTTGGTTTTATCGGATGATGACGATTTTTTTGGGAGTTGGAAACATTAACATAATCCATTAATGAAAACATACTTATTTTAATTTCTATGCATATCACCATTATTTGAAGTAGTCGCTTATTATCTTTTGACACAAAGGCCCCAGACCTTCGAGCATGGATGGACTGTAGTAGAGCGAATATGACGTCATCATCGTGATGCAAACATCTCAGACCTGATGGCACCAGACACGTGACTTCCTTTCAAAATTTATGAATGAAAAAACGTTCGCGATTGACTTGTGATTTGGAAATAATAGTAAATGTGTAACTTCATGACGTACAGGATATTTTTATGAATGAACTAGAAAAAATTTATGAATGGAACCACGTGTCTGAGGCCATACATGTTGGCCTCACTTTGATGTTAGCGAGATTATAACCTTATGATTTGTCTACTATGAGGGATCCATGCTCGAAGCCCCAGGCTAGGTTCCAATATTTTACTTCTAACGGTTATGTGGTTATCAGGGCCCGATTAAGACATTAAAGCAAGGGAAGCCTTTAAATGGGGGCCGCATTGCTCTCAAATATAAAGTACAATATCAAACGAACTTTTATATGAACTAAAATCCTTGCCCCTGAATGGCATTAAAATGAAGCATATTATAAATAATATAACAAATATATTAATAAGTAATTAGTATTAATTATATTCTGTATGTTTTGATTTTTTTTCAATATTCGAACAATTTTAACACAAGCGGCAATTTTTTTTTTAAAAAAAGATTTTGTAATAGGATTTTTAAAGGTAAATTTAGTTAGTAGCAAATAATGTTAGGGATGTTAAATATTCATGTATAATGTGTGATTCGGGGGCCCCTTAAATATGTAAAGTGTAAGTATGGGCTTCAAGGTCCTATTCGTTAACCAGGCCCTAGTGGTCATTGGACATATACTTTCCATATCAACAATTTGTAAAGCAATATAAATGTGCTTATTTAAACCAACACATTTAATCAAACTTCATTTCAATTAAATTAATAAATCATATCAGGAAAAGGGTTTTCCAGCTCAAAAAATTATGGTACATACATATATTTTAAATCTATACTCGGGGACAACCTAAGTTGATCCTAAAGCAATTGAATATTTATACATATCGTAGCTTCCGCTTCAGGTTCAACTTAGGTTGTCCCTGAGTATAGGCGTATTCGAAAGTGTTGAATAATTGAAATTGTTAGTGTTATTTTTTATTTAACAGGTTTTTGTTATAGAGAAATCACCAGAACCCTTTCCCTACATCCATGGAGGTGACATCGGCCCTTCTGCTGGTGATCGCGACCTACCTGGGGTTCGTGATCGGGCGATGGGCCCTGAACAGACGCAGTCGGCTGCAGCTCTTCAAGAAGTACGGCATCCCGGGTCCGGAGCCCAGCTTCTTGACCGGCAACATGTCGCAGCTGAGGGCGGGACCCACGCCCAACGACGCCGTCACCCGGTGGCTGAAGGAGTACGGCAACGTGTTCGGGTACTTTATAGGAGGGATACCGTATGTGGTCATCAATGATCTGGAACTTCTGAAACAGGTGGGTGGGATTTTATCCTATGTAGTTAAAAAGAAGATTGAGTTGCAGTAAATAAAAAATAAATTTCTATCGTTGTAAAATATTAATGAGAAACTTATTTAAAATAGTTTATAGAAGCTAGGATTTTTAAATTCAAGCTTTGTATTTTTTACGTATAGAGTGTTTTAAATTCAATTTTTTTATATATTTTCTAAATTACAATTATAAGCAAATGCCATAACGTAAAAATGTACGCGATATAAAAAAAGATTAGAGCTTGATTTTTTTTATGCAACATTGGAACATGTTCTCATTCTTTTTTTCTTTTTATTGAAAAACTTTTTAGAAAAGAAAAAAAATGTGTTAACTTTTATATCGCTACTGGGTTTTTTTAAAAATTATTTCTTTGAAAGTTAGACTCTATAACACAAATATACAAAGTATACAAATATAAAACAAATTTATGGTTTCACGCTTTCTTCAACATAAATTTAACTTTAACAATCTACCTCGAGTACTAATATTGTTTGAGAGAACCAATTTTTAGAAGCACAGTATAGTCTGGTAAAAATAAATATTGTTGTTGTGATTGAATGCATAGATATAAATGATCAATGTTTATAGCAGTAAGTGATTATAAGAAAGGAATTTGATGATTACATTAAATTGATGTATCAATGTTTTGTTCTATGTGCATTGACAAAAATAAAAACATGTTCAATTCGCATTTTTTTGTTTCCTCAGAAAAAAATAATATTCTTTATTTACACTGTGAAAAACGGTACTTAAAAATGAGTATTTAAACTTACTCGTTTTCTTTAAATTTGGATTGTAAAATTACGTATGACATACTCAAATGGACATAACCGTACTTTCTCCAAAAGTAGAAATGTGATTTAATATTTTTAATCTCATCTTCTGTTCAAGCGATCTTAATGAAAAATGACAAACTTAAAAAATAGTAGTTCAGAAGATGGTTTTCCATTATACTTTATGTCGATTGTTTAAATAGAAACTGAGTTATTACAACTCAATTGTTTTACTTTCATTCTTTGGCACACCTTTTTTAACATTTCTTTTGTTTATGTTTATAACTTCTTAATGTCGCCTAGGGAGTTTAACGGATAAGGCACTTAACTTATTTTCCAGTATCTATTTTTAACAGTGCACAGATCTGTAAACTCGTTGGCTACTAGGTTTCTCTCAAATTATGACTTCAATCATACTGCCTGATTGTCTTACCTTACCTCAAAATTTTCTTTGTTCTTGAAGGTGTTCGTCAAGGATTTCCACGTGTTCAGCAATCGTCCCGAGATGGCGCTGGACGTCTCTCCCCTCAACAAGACCCTCCTGGCCCTCAAAGACAAGAGGTGGAAGGAGGTGAGGTCCATCCTCACTCCCACCTTCAGCTCAGGGAAGATCAAGCTGATGACGGGCATTGTAGACAAGAAGGTACCATATACACATTCTTGTCTTATTTCGCTGGTGTATCAACATCACACAATTTTCTATTAACTAGGCGGCACGACATCAATTTTAATCAAGGTTTCGTTGATTAAACTTTATTCTTCGAATTTAAGTTACCTGGAAACTTCTCCTTGAGCAAGTGAGATAGAAAAACTATTCTATTGCCACCTTAGAATTTCATATCCTTTTCATATAAGTGGTCTTATCAGAAGAAGGGTCCTTAGAAAGGATTTTTTTTTTTGTCATATCTTGAAGTTTCTAAATAGATTATACGTATATTTTCAATATCATATAATAGTAAAAAGATACTTTTTAAATCCTGATTACACGCAAATTTTAACCCTGAAATTTGCACTTTTTGGGTTTAAAATCGCATTTACTTTATGGATTGAAAATATGCATTTCATGATCTTATCTGAGAACTTATGTTCCCCAGATAAAATCATCAATATGCACTTGAAGATCTTATCTAAGGGTATTAATTATATGAAAAACAATTTTCTCTTTGAGATGTTAGCTTGGAATGTGTGACACATTTTTGTTATTCCTCATGTACTTGACGTTCTAACACCACAGATCTTCAAAACTAAAATTGACATGGCAAGCACATTGATTTGGGAATTTTAGAGAAAAGCAAGACTTTTAAAAAATCCCTAATTACTCGTACTCAGACATGACCATTTATGTGCAATGTTTGCAATGGTTAATGCCGTAGCTTACTTTCGTACTTTCATCGAATTTGTGATTTAGAACAATGGAAACTGGTTGAAAACTTGAAATATTTATTCGTTCAAATATTTTATACATCTCACGCACAGAATAGGAAATATACGAAGAGGGGAAGCTTACACCTATTAAAATATACTGAATGTAAAGCAATTGAATTTGTAATGATTATACATTTTATTTTTTGTAAATATTATGTTCTATTCCACTTTGATAATAGATATATGGACATATGAAACTGGCTATTCACTTGTTATATATCAACTTAACGATTATTGCATATTTCAGGTGGATGTCACCGTGTCCATGGTCGCCAAGAGGGCCGAGAACAACGAAATGTTTGATATCTACGAACTGATCCAGGGCCTTACTTTGGATGTGATCGCAGACTGTGCGCTCGCCATGAAGACACACTGCCAAGAGAACCCCAAAGACACATTCCTTGTCGCGGTAATTATTTCAAATACTCACTCAAACCGTTAATAAGTCCCATAGTCAAACACAACTGAGTAATTTTTAAAAATTATTTTATTATCTGAACGGATTTTCAGGTGTCGATAACAAATGCTAGCCTTGTCAATCCCGTACCTCCTCTTTACTTGTTCCTCTTGTCACAATTCCAATCTCTCATAGATTCATAATGCACACATCTAAAATGGTTAATATGTGGTAAGGGATACAGATGAACTATTTTTGTAATCAGCAAACATGTTAGGGTAGTTGTTAAAAACAGTGAAGAAAATGAAGCATTTACCATAAAATATTCATTTCATAAATTCAGTTGTTAGGAATAATTTCCCGTACGAAATAATTTAGATTTTTTTTTACCTGTGGGACATTTGTTTCCATATTTTGTGAGCTACTATTGGGATGTTTATACACGTGTAGTGTTAGGCTCTTGGCAATCACTCGGAATCGAACCAGGCACATTCAGCTTGCTATGCCAATACTCTACCAGTAAGGCTGGAGAGATCATTTTAGCCTGCCTGGCAGAATAGGCGTAGCACACACAAGGTCCTCGGTTCGATTCCGAGTGACTGCCAATCGCAACGCACTACAAAGTGGCGATTCCGGACAACGAACAAAATTTAATTTCTGTCAACGCAATCTTCAATCAAAACTGCAACACCGACAAAAATGCAGCAATAAGTGCAACACCGGCAAAATTGCCGTACCGTCAACCACTGTCCACGTGACCACTTGATAACACTTCACGGGCATAAATTATTCGTTCCTCCGTCCGGCTCACTAAGAGGCGTTAGTGTGGGGGGTCACTGACAATCAAGTTTCGACAGCATTTTCATCTTCTTTCTCTTGTATTTATAGGTTCGTGACTTCTTCCGGTTTGCGCAGAATCCTGCAGTGGATTTCGCCATCGTCTTTCCTTTTGTAGCCTCCATCATGACTTTCGTTACGAAAAATATGACAGCCGGACAGATGACAGACCTTATCGTGGACAACGTCAAGAGTGCCATCGAGGCCAGGAAGAGAGATCCAGGAGTTAAGAGTGTCGACATCCTCCAACTGATGCTGGACAGCAGGGAAAATGGTACGTTGCTGCAGTTGGAAACACTGAGCTCAAAATTCACTGGAGTGATTACTAGGCGTGTGCGATCGCATTACACCCTTTTGAGTCAATATAATAAAAATAGTCCTTTCGCATTTGCTTGGGATGAAATCACCACTGAGCTAAATAAGAAATGAAGATTAAACTAAACGTTCAACTACCGTAAGGCTTTGGAATTTTATTCATCCGCACTCCACGGTAAAGTTTATTTACCCCAATGGGAGGTTCATTCCAGTTATTATATTTGAGCTCAGTGGTTGCCCACAGGGATTAAATTAAGAACAACTAATAAGGGGGTCAGATTATTCTTCAGAAAAATTCTAATGTATTTTTAAAATAGCCAACGGTTGTCCGGCGTTTTAAAATAAAATTAAACTTTGATGGAAATATAAGGCTAGATAAAAAGAAATCCGCTGGGCCAGCAGCGGGAACCTAGCTTTTAACAGAAGAAACTGCTGAACCGCTGACGATGGAAGTGACATAACAGGGAATGCTGCGCCAATCGCAATTGGAACAACAGTGAACCAGCTGAAACTTGCCAACACAAGCCGTAAGCCATCACCTCCAGCAGTTACACAGCTGCTCGGATAGTTATTTATTGAGGGAAGGGGTGGGGGCACTTTAAATTTTCGTGATGTAGCCTTCTGTTTTGGATACTCTGCCCTATATGAGCTAGATTTTAGAGCTACATTTTTTTAGCATTTAGAGCTACAACAGGTGATATTTTTTAAATAAGATTTTTTAAACTGTCGACTAAGAGAATAACTCTGTTTTCACATTACTAATTTCTTAAATTTGAGTGAAATCAATGATATTCTACATTCTACAGTTGTTTTTCAGATAAAAATAAATTTTTCACAACTTTCATAATAAAGAATAAACTATAAAAGATAAATCCGGGAAATTAATGATTTTAAATGTTAGCTATACATGTTTTTAATGAAAACATTTGAAAATTAGAACAAAAACTTAGAAAATATATAGTGTACACAGTATTAGTACAATAAGTTTCCACTCTAGTAATACCTTGTTACACAATTTAAACGCTTTGAATTATTTTTTAATGTTCTTCTATATGGTCTTTTTCTCGGATGATATTCAAACTAATGTTTCTCAAATATTTGATTCTTAGACGCCAGTGGTTCTGAGATAACAGATGAAGAAATTATAGCCAATGCGTACATCTTTTTGCTGGCTGGATACGAGACGACAGCCACGGCTCTGGCTTTCACTTTTTACTTGCTCATAAAGCATCCCGATATACAAGAACGACTCTACAAAGAGATTGAAGAAGCCGAGGACACCAGCTACAGTACGATCCAAAGTAAGACCCTCTCCGTATTCAATGTGTCCTACAAATGCTAAATCCCCAATAGCGGTGTAACGACGTGCGGTCTATCGGTATCAACCCAGGACCTTTCGCATGCTACGCCGATACTCTATCCGTTAAGCTAAAGTAATTGCTGTATCTCGAGGGATGGTATCGGGTATATGAAATTACTACCATTTTAACCTCTTCTTGGTCATATTTTTAAAAAATTACTGTACATTTGTTTTTAAGAATAAAAAAAATCTTTTTTGTATGCTCTATCATGAATTTTTTAATTGTCTAATCTTAGTCGGATTTGATAATTATCGCACGGGCGTGTTAGGTCTAATGCGATTCTTCGAAATTGTTATATATTTTTTATAAAAAAGACTTTCATTTTTGGATATTTTGTTTCCTTTTAATTTTGTAATGATTTTAGAGACTTTCACTTTTAATCCTTTTCAGAATTAGAAAAAAAAACCTGGCTAACAACAATTAGAGTGTGTCACATGCCTGAAACAAATTTCAAATATTGAAAATAAACATTTATAACAACAATATTTTAAAATACCTAAGTGTTATTTATAAAAAACTTTGGAAGTGTTAAATAACGTTATTTCATATCATTAACTACTAATTATATTTCCAGATCTTCAGTACCTGGATCAAGTATTCAGCGAATCTCTTCGTTACTATCCCCCGGTCACAGGATTTGTGACTAGATCTTGTGACGCCGACCACAGACTCGGATCCTTCACCATTCCCAAAGGGGCAAAAGTCCTGGCCCCCGTGTGGGACATCCACCACGACCCGAACCTGTGGCCCGACCCGTGGACCTTCGACCCGGACAGGTTCTCCGCAGACAACAAGACATCGCTCAACAGCATGGCCTACCTGCCATTCGGGGCTGGTCGCAGGAACTGTGTCGGAGCCAGGTTTGCTCAACTAGAGGCCAAACTAGCCCTGTTTCGACTTCTGAAGGAGTTCAGATTCGAGGCGTGTGAGAAGACGGACGATCCCTTGCCGCTGGTCTGCCCCACCGTCATTACCAATCCAGCGAATGGGATTTACTTGAGAGCTGTACCCCGTCAACAGATTGCATGACTTGTAGCTGTACAATAACATATTTCGCATATTGTCTTTCCTATTTCAAATAAAAATCTACACGACCAATATGGTATTTTATCATTCGACATCGACAACAGCGCTGTTAAAAATGCATTCTCATATTTGACGAGACTTTTGTCATTTATGATGAAAGAGATGCTTGATATATTCTTCGATTAAATATTTCGTAACACTGGGGACATTCCTTTTGTCGTTTTTTTTTAACGAAATTTATTTCCTTAATAATGAGGACGATTTTAAATAATATAATAATTCAATACCGACAAGCTGACTCGAACGGCGGATCTCTCATTCCAGAGTCCTCGTCAAATGCCACGATTCAATGGCGAAACTATTGTCAAATATAACAAAAGTAGCTTTGACGATCGGAGAATTCTCAAAAATGAGAGTTATTTCTGAGAGGAACTACTTTAACTGTACGCTACTTTCCTTGCATACAACACACAAAACATACTCGTTAGGCACAACTTCAATTTTTTTTTTGATTTTCAGTTGTTTTGGGAAATATTTGAGAAAAAGAATATTCTTCAAATGCCTTAGGTGAAGTAACATTTTTTTTATGACAGAGGAATAACAAACCCTACCACTTATCTAGTAAGTCTCCACACCAATGCTTAAATTCTATTCCTGAACAGTTTCATTTTACGACTGTTCAAATAAGTTAAAAATGTCTATTAGAAATAGGCTGGGAGTTTACAATATACTACTAACCCATAAATTAAACAATACTATGTGAGTATATATGTCATATGCCAAGACTACAAATTAAGGATAAATATACTCTACATAGATGAAAGTCAAAATCAGAGTTCCACAGGGTTCTTTTCTGGAACCACTAATGTTTATTATTTTTATTGATGATATTAGTAATTACAACTAAGATCAGCATCTTTCCGGATAAATTATGAGTACAGTCAATATTTGGGACATCAACCAATACCCGGACACTTCGACCCAAACGGGTTCACCGCAGACAAGATATCACTCAACAGCATGACCCACCTTCCATATGGGACTGTCCGCAAGAACTGCGTTGAAGCGAGATCTGCTCAACTCGAGGTATAACTCGCCTTGTTTAGACTTCTAAAGATCAGATTTGAGGCATGAGAAAAGACGAATGATGCTTTATCAATGGTCTGCCCAACTGCCATGATTAATCCCGCGAATGGAATTTACTTTAGTTGTACGCTGTGAAAATATTACATAAATATACTTTATACTTATACCCTATAAACAAAAAGAGATTGTACATTAACAAGTTCAGTGCGGTTCGGGTCAACTGACCCCTTATCTAATTATCCCTTAGTGCTGAACATATAGGAGGTAAACTTGGAAAAAGTATGGAGGTCCATTGACCCAGTGTCGCACTAGTGAATAAACACAGATTTGACCATCCACATTAAACGTTTTAGGAAAGCCACATTTTTTTCGGAATACGTTGCAAATATGAAACTGTTTATTTTAGGCATATTTTGTAAAACGTCTTGCTTTTTTCCCCCATAAAAATTAAGCCTTCCTTGTCACACTCCTTTTGAATTATTCAACACATTTTATTTTGTAATCAAACATAAGTACTTTCCACAGAATGTGCTTAACTAGTTTAAATAAAGAACATTAAACTAATCTTGATATGAAAACTTTATTCTTAGAATAATAGGATTATAACAAATAAACTAAAAAATTAAGTCGTACATCGGAACAAAGCTTCAAATTTCAACAAAAAATCAACTCAGGTAACACCTTATTCACAGATTCAATGTGTGAATACTTTGTTACAACTTTTAAATATTTATTCAACTGTCTATCAAAATATTATCAAAGGCAAAATTGCTTTAGAACAAATAAACCGATTCAAATACATTTAAGAAGGATAGATTATTTTTATATACAAAAATCTGTACAGCCCCGAAATGACATTTCATGCTTTTTAAAAACTTGTTGGTGATCACATTTGGAGTATTTTCTATAATAAGATTCATATCAACATTCTACATTAAAAATATTTAAAAAGGAATCATTTTATTTTTAAGAGACCGTATTGAAAAATTTAAAACTACAGTAAGTTAAATGAAGCTCTGAAACTGAAATCAACACATTTATGATTTTTTATAGCTTCATTACTTTTTTAATTTTACTAAAAACTTCAATACTTTTTGAGAATGATAGAATCACAAAACAGCAAGGCTTCATACACAGCAAAAACCACGAAAGGCCATTTCAGAGCCAATCCCAACGGGGCGGACTAAGCTATAAACTTTCCATCGCAATATAACCTAGAGTGTGTAAGCAAGCAAAACCAATTGGATGGGAGGGTATAAAATATATAGACTCTCTGCACCACTGTGTCTGAAACAGAGAGAATGCACTATGGAAGTCCGGAGTGGAGCCTCAACCGAGCAGTCGGCACTCTTCGAACTTGTTTGCGAGGCTGAGTGTGTCTCAAGAGAGCAGAGTCCTGATCTCTTTGTGGAGGTGGCACAGGAAGTCCACGTAGGAGGCGCTGCCCTCGGTAGTCCTGTCTTCGACGAGGAGCTGGCGAAAGAGGAGTTCTGCTTTGTCGCCCTGCCGAACTATGTACAACTGGAAAATAAGCAAAGTTCAGTATGGGTTGGTTGGTTGGTTGTATGGTGTTTAATGGCGCAAGGGCCAAATGTGGCCAAGCTGCGCCAGTTCAGTATGGGATGTGTACTTATTTTTATACAGTGTACATGACATTTCAAAGATTTTTTTTATCACATTTTATTATTAAAAAGTATATTTGGACTGTGTTATGCAACAGGTTAACCCAAATAATGCTCATTTTGAGAAAAGTGGCTTTAATTTGAAGCAAACCACTGAATAGGAAAATTCATGCTACAACAATCTGCCACATGTCCAGTTTTTTTGCATAGAAATTTAAACCTTGGTATTCTATTTACGTTTAATGCATTTCTTTTTTAATTTGGGGATTAGCCGGTTGTTGCATAACACAGTCCACTTATGCTTGTGAGAAAATATCAAATGTAATAAATATCCACTCTGATAAATCCACTGCCAGTTTCTCCAAAAATACACATTTTTCAAATTTAAGATATTGGGGAGTTTAGTAGGCCATTTCTGCAAGTTAATTTATTAAATTCTTCGATGGAAATATTAAATATCAACTAAATTACCCTTAAGATAAAAAGTCTCTGTTAAGAATAAGAAATACAAAGCAATGTATTTTAATTTCTTATTTTTGCATTGTATTTGCAATTCTTAAATTAACTTGCAAGGAAAACAACACAACTCGATATTCATCCCTCATAGGGTTACATATAATATGAAGAGCACAAGGAGTGTTAGTATAGTTTTGATAAACTAACTTAACCAATATAAACTATAGCTTGACAAATAATAACTCATTATCATATTCAATTTAAAATTCTTCATTTAAATAGTAAACCATATAAATTTTTATTAGAAAACATATACAAATCACTTTTAATAAGGATAACAAAATGAAATTAAATACACGATGAAGCAAAATAAATACACGATAATTTCAAACAAAATTAAATATAAGTTATCACACTTACTTTCATGTGCCTTTGCCTTTCACTTTGAATTTGATTAAAAATTATCCGCACACATTCAGATAAAGCAGTGTTTAGTTGCAATAATTTGTTCTAAAACAAAATTAAATACATTTAGATTAAAACTATATGCAATACATTGATAAAAAAAATAGGCAATGGGTTATAGGGCCAATAATAAATGCCTAGCTATATAAATTATATATATTTTTACGAAAGTTACCTTATCAATATCTATTCGTGCAACTGTGGGAACACCAAAAACATCTTGAATCCACTCTGTTTCAGCAGTCATGCCAACCCACAGAAACATATTCAACCCATTTTCTGTATAAAAAAAATTCATTACAAAAAATATTCATTAGCATAGAAGAAAAGTGATATTTTATAAAATACTTTTTTGAGGTTTTACTATGAGAGTTTAATAGAGAAAAAAAGTTTGTGAATTCCATTAATAAGGAAAGAAAAATTATTTAGGCTAGTTCAATATATATATGTTACAAGCAACCCCTGCAAATGAGAGATATATTACGGCATGCCAATTCAGAGCAGGCTCCTTAGTTTTTTTTAAAAAATTTTATCTATCTAAGAATTGCAAGAACAGTTCAAGATATGCATGTTACTTTTTGAAGATTCTGCTCACTTGAATTGGGCAAAATATTAATTTAAACATTAAGAATCATATTTTGAATTTAAGATTCAAAATATTAATTGGGTAAACACTAAAAACAGGTTCAGCTGGTTGCCACACATTTTACATTTTTCTTTAATTTTGCGGATATCACTATAATTTGTTTTTCAACATGTGTGCAAAGCATGTCAACATAATCGTATGATCAAACATACAAAAAAAGTTACTTTTCTTTTTAAAAATAAAAATTTACAAAAAAGTGACCTTTCTTATTTTTGATAGAAGTCAAGAAATATATTTTCTGAAAAACTATATTTTTGCCTCTTTATATAAACAAAAGAATGTGTTTAACAGACTGTCTTAATATTTATAAATAACTACATATAGTCTATATATTACTAATCCCTAAAGATAAATTAAAGTAACAGGTTTGAAAATACACTGTAGCAAATCCGAAGCAGCTTCTTCCGACAGATCTGAACTGACATCAATTTAAACTTGACCAAACATGAAAAAAGTCATCACAGAGAAAAAGAAGTTCAAAGTTACTATTCAGGCAATTTTGTACCAAAACTTAATGTTGTATAGAAAAAATACATAGATGTACTTAACGTACAAATATCATTTTGGTGTCGCTCGATTAAAAATAAAATGCATTATTTTTAAAAGCAATAACTTGGGTACGAGTAACATAAAACTTTGCTCCATTTTGTGCAGGTTAATAATATTACAATTTTAAGCTCTCAACACACGTATATAACCTTTGAACAAGTGAAATTTACCTATGAGGTACACGCCATTCTCCTTTAGCCTTTCTAATGAACACCGGATTGCAGTTGGAATCTCAACAGAGTCTGGCTGAGGTTTGATTTCATGCTGAAAAAGGAGATAAAAGGAAGGTGCTCTCATTGAAATACTTATCAACAATATTATTATACATATATTGAATATATATTTTATTATATAAATATTGAATATTTACGATGCATAACATACTTTTGTAACACATTGATAAATTTGCAGGATATATATAACATGAAGATTGTAAATTTATGGGAGAACACTGAAAATACCAGTTCGGTGCTTCCTTATAATTTCAGCTTTGTTTTAACACTGTTGAAATCATACACCATAAACTAAAAGTATAAAACTAAAACTGTTACGGCCGGTATGACTTCTCCAGGGTTAAAACACATTTATATGTTATATTTTTAAGTATTATTTCTCCCTTTATTTTTTGTATGGTCATAAAAAAAAATATAAACAATTCATATAAACAAATATTTTTTTTCTAATTAATAGATTGCACAGGCATTCAATGAAAGCTGGCAGATATAAAATTTAAAAAAAAGGCAAAAAGGCTTAAAATTTAAGATGAAAAACATATAAAAACTTTTAATACATTTATAAATTATGAATATTCTATACTATTGCTCATTGTAATCAATTTTAATTAAGAATATTAAAAAAAAATACAAAAATTTATCTTTTGAGTATTATCAAGCAGTATAAAATATGTTTTTCAAAGCCAGCAGGCAATAACTTTACAATACTGAATGTAATAATACTCTCTAAAAATGTTTCTTAAAATATTTCTTTTTATATATTGTATTCAAATTATGATTTACCAAGATCTATACAATATTGTAATAGGTTCTCAACAGCAAAATTTAAGTGTTTAATAATACTGAAATTGGTTATAGAAGACATAATTGTAATTCACATTTTATGATGATAATTAATATATTTATTAACTAATTCAAATTTTAACATCCACAACAGGTTCCAAATTTATATTTACACACTTTACATGCTTTTGTTGCATTGCACAAAGTTGGGCTTTCTAATTTAATTCTCTTCAAAATATTTTTTAAAAAGAACTCATGCATTGACTGAAATATTTTAATTACTAATTTTTAAAAAATCCACTTCTCACATTAAACAAACCAAAAAAAATTTAAGATGATAAAACACTCTTACCATAGGTATTAATCTAGGATATAAATAAGCTGCTGATGAGTCAACATCCATGTTGAGGGCTGTTAGCATGATAAAACTACGATCATCTGTTGATATTTCTTGAGCTGAGAAAGAAGAATTAAATAAGTACAATTTTATTTCCATGACAAATTTACATAAATTGTTTGATATGCTTCATTTTATGATTGAAATGCATACAAAATGACTAGTAATATCCATACAAGTTGGTAAGTATGCAAACAGATGTCTCACCTCCAGAGATGGCGTCGCACTTGATGAGACAGTTAATGTAGAGGGGCAGCAGCTTCATGCACTCAGGCAGGATGAGCTGTCCCGCAGAGGATGCCTGGGCACAGTTCTTCCTGTAACATGCCAGGATCTGGGCACTGCGTGACACCAGAGACTCACGAATCTGCTTGGGGCTCTCTTCCGTCACCCTGCGCACGCCTGGGAGAGAAAAATAAACCGTCACACAACACTCATACAATGGAAAACTGGGGATTATTATTTTTTATTACACTATATCGATAATCTTAGTGCGTAGATGTGATGTGGGACAACTATTACTTTAGGTCAGCCTTTCAAAAAATTATTTTACAAGGTATGAAAAACAACAATTGCCAGACGTTTCTGTCATTTGAAACAGTTGTTTTTCAGATAGAATGGTTTGGTTAATTAACGTCAAGCTGCGCAGTGGGCTATTGGCGAAAGTTCGGTGGTTTGAAGGAGAAACTGTGAATACAGCCTCATAGTTTTGAACCATGGTCAGATGACGAGTACCACATCTGAGCTGGCAACAGACACAAACCCAATAGGCATATGGACATTGGACCCTGATCAGATTTAAAGTACACCCGTCCCCTATACACACCGGTGGAAATTGAAGTTATTTTGGGTATACTTGTAATTAAGGAGTGAATCTGGCAAACCGCTGATCGTAAGATTGCTACAGCTTAACTTTTGTTAAGACAGCATCGATTCAAACACACAAGCTTCTGATCGCTAGTAGGATACTGTTCCCTGGGTTTTTCTTGTTAAGCCAACAACATGAGACGTTCTCAGGTGGTTGGTTACCTTCCATAGTATTTACTGCACCCGATGATGCTCGACTTTGGTGATTTGACGAGAACCAGTATATTCAACATGGTATAGTCGCTGGCCCTTAACACAATTAAGTACTTACAAATTTGAGGATTCAAATGAATTTTTAACTTAAAAAAAAAACTAAACAAATCTGCACACTAAATCTGCATATAAAGTAAACAATGATAAAAGTGTTGTTCATAAGCTAAAATTTTATGCCAAGTTTTAATCTGAATGTATTGAAGTTTTCAATAAAAGGTTTTAGAAATTAGTCTGTCAGTGAAAAGAATCTCAAGAATGAGTGCTATGATTAATAAAATTTGTTGAACAAGTTATAACGCTTATGGAGAAGTAACAGAAAGAATGATGTAACAATTGAACTCTTCAATAGGGAGACTGTCATTTCTCAATTTTTTGTATATTGCTCAAAAATGGCTCTTAGGATTTTGTTACAATTAGTTATTAGTGAAACTGTATACATTAATTACATACTACCTCACAAGTTAATAAAACAATGAAAACATAAAAAAGTAAAGGTATTTCTATTCTCGATTATTTAACAAAATCAAAAAACCAATCTTGTAGCTACTTATCAATTTAATAACTTTTGTGTAAATGAAAATCTAATTAACTTCAAAACTAGGACAAGTAAAATAAAGTTAGTGTTATTTAAAAAAAAATTAAATATATACACAATTTTTTAAAAAAAATGCAATAATGGTTACCAAGAAAATTTACATATTCTCAGTAAGCCTTCCCTGCCTTTTTTACCCGCAAGAAAAATAATTTTAACAAAAATATTTCTTTGATATAGTAGCAAAAGAATCCATTTATAAAAGGAAGAGTGAAATAACTACCCACCCTCCTTAAGAAAGACATTGAGTATAGTGTCCAGTTCACAGTTCCTGAAGAGCTCTGCCAGTTGCGAGCAGGTGTTCAGCGCCATGTTGTGCACCCGCAGCCTCCGCTGTCCAGAGCAGCTGGTGTAGAGAACCGCACACTGGACGTACACTCCTTCCTCCTCGGTCAGCTTATCGTCATACTTCACTTCAATCGTCAGGGACTGGTCACTGGTGACAGAGGCCAGTTCCACATCTGTTGTGTTTGACATGAAGAAGCTACCGGTGAATTCGGTTGGACGGATACCTGGAAGGAATTTCATATTGACATATTTCATTATTTACTAAAAATATATTGTTGCAATTGAATAAAATATTATACTGATGTAATTGACACTTTAATGCAGAATGAATTGTATTATATTTTAAGAGAATGCTCCATAGCAAAGTAAGGGAGCTATCATATGTTTAAAAGGCATAACTTATTTAATGTATTTTAAGGTAACTCAAAATAGTCTCGAGTTAAAACAACCATGACTAACAGTAAAATAATCATTCATGATTGTTGTGTCATGAATGAAGCACTTGTACAAGATGTTCTGTGGGTGAAATGTATATAATTGTTTCTACAAAGTGGTTAATTATGTTTGACGCAAAATATATTATATATCAATGCTGTAATGTTCAAAATACAATAACAAATTGAATATAAAAATTTAATTAATGAGCAATCACATATCTGATTAGGGTACCTGAATGTTATGTGCAATATAAAAATGTGAAAATAAAAAATGAAAGTAAAATTTTAAATCCAATAAGGTGCAAAAGTTGAGAAAAAGGGCTTTGTCGTTAGAAATTGCTGTATACTTTTTTTTTAGTTTTAGGAATTTTTTTTACATAACATTGTTAAAAAATAGTACACCTCATTTACAACATAAATTTTTCTTAAATAAATATTTGAATGTTATTATACAGTTATAAATACACTTACCAGTGCTTGTTCTAACACGCAACACAGCATCGAATGCAATCGGTTTTTCAACATCCATACGTAAATCTTCGACGAATCTCTCACCATCAATATCCGACTAAAAGCAAAATGAAAAAATTTTTATGTGCAGAACATGAAATAAATTGAAACAATGTTAAGTGACCAATGAAACAAAAGCTTTTACCGACAGATTTTTTTAAAAAATACATTTTAAAATGCAATTTAATGCTAATACAATTTTTAAAGACAAAATTAAGCTTTTGTTATATAAAAAAAATTATATATTTTCAAAATCTGATTAGAATTTTCAGAATTTATATATTAATAGTTGTAGAGCTGCGAAGCCAAATGCCTTAAACTTTCGAATACAGTTTTCTTCAAAAGCTTACACAATACTCTTTTTGTTTGGTTACTTAATTTGAATATCAACATTTGAAAAAGATTTAAAAATCCAATTATTAAACATAAATAATTTGTCTTATCCAAAAAAGAATACAATTTTACAAAACTATTTTTATTTTGAAAACATTCGGAGGGGTGCAATCACAGTGTATTAACTCCAATTTTCCAAGTGTGTTTGATCTTAACTTAAATTGCACACAATTTTGTATCTTAAAATAAAGCCACAGCTTCTTTGCACCCAATATCGTTTATCTTTCACCTATTTTCCTCTTTTATATTCATTTATTATAATTTTTCGATTTTTTTTTATACTAAAAATCCTATTGTGACTTCAGATCTAATTTTACAAGTTGTTTGCATTAAAAACTTAGGTCCTTATAAACTCCTTATTTTTATTTCCTGAAAAGTCGTATGAACCCTGTAAAATACCATAGACAGTATGTACACATTTTCATTTATGATACAAGCTGAAGTAACTTTAGTGAACAAACTTTTAGTTATATTTAAAAAAAAGAATGTTTTTTCATATATGAAAACCTTATGAAACCTCACTGAATACACACTTGACACACTTGGTTATACATATTCTGATAAGCAAAAGCAGCTATGCACAGACTTAATTGCTACATCCCATTTCAATTCTGTAAATTAAAAAAGCACACTTACCTGAAAGTATGTGTACTTGAATAAGCGTCCTCCAGTGAGTCGGCACACTTGGCCCAGAGTTGCAACATCAATGTAGGCATTGTTGAATAGGAAGAGGTCTACTGAGCAACCAGCTTTCACACACTCCTGTCCAAGATTGTTGTAAAATGTAGTTTGAGGAGAGAGAATAGTCTGGAAAATAAAATATTAGTTTTAGACCAGTACATCTACAATTTTTAACCATTTTATTCACGAGCTTTACGAAAAAGTAGTAATTTGAAGTCAACATTGTAACATTAAATTTATTCAATAATATGTTTATTGTGTGTATATGTACTTGGTTCGAATCTTTCCCAGTGGTTTTATTTTGTTTTATATGCACACACCACACAATCTAACATTGTCCTTAATGATTACTTGCTGGTTTAAGTAATGTTACACTATAGCTACCCAAAGAGGTTATTGACGTCGATTTAGAATCCCGAAGGAAATGCCTGCACATTAATAATTTTCAACAATGGTCAGATGACAATGGAAACAAGTGCGACGGAACTACACTATTTAAACTTTCACATCTTGACCATAGAACATTTGCACCACAATGCATTTAATGGACACCTGTCCCACCTAGCCGATGAATCATAAATTGAATGTCTGGAATCAAACTCAAGATCCACCAAACAGTCACATGTTCAGCCTATGAGACTACCATAGCCCTAAGGATTAATGGGAGTTTAATACAGTAGAAACTGTTTACAATGATCTAAAATATAGCGATTCCTTGGATATAACAACTTTTTCTTATAACGACCATTACCGAAAGCCAAAATCTTTATAAGTCTGTATGCAATATCTAAAAAAAAAACTTAATAACACCAACCCTTCGTTATAATGACCCTAACATATGGGTCATTCCATGTCAATTCAACGGGACCATGACACCCACCCCCCTCCGATTTTTTTAAAATTTGGTGAAAATGCTTTCCTTGTGGGTCAAAGTAAATTTCCGAATTTTTTTTGCTGTATCTCAAATAGTTTTTATTTTACAGCCATTCGAAATTTCAGAAATTCAGCTCATCTTGCACGTTTGAGATTTTTAAAATCAGTCGCATGTATCTAGAGATAAAATTCTTTCTCCAGAACTATTCATTGGATCTCTAGGAAATTTTTTTGGGATATCAATAAAAGCATTTTGATGTTATAAAAAAAATATTTAATTCCCCAAAATCAATAAAAATTTTCAGAAAAAAATTTGAAAGATGCAAGTATTTGATTTTTTTTGTAGAAAAACTTACTTTATTAAATCGAAATTATCAAAAAGAGGGTCCTCTACAATTTTAATTTTTTATATTTGAAAATAATTGTAAGAACATGTTTTATCATAATAAAGAATAATATTGATGGCTATTTTTCTCTTTATAGTAAAAATTTTCACTTTTGTCGGCCATCTTGAAAAATCACATATCTTGAAATTTTTTTAAAAACAAACACATTTTTATTTAGCAATATAATTATAATACTGAAATTTTTATATAATCATTTGTTATTCTGATAACATTCATAAAATATTTTAATTAAATAATTTTGAAATAACAATTTTAAAGTCCCTTTAATTAAAACTTAATTTCAAGAAATTTGTTTTCTAGTCTATACGACAGTTCAACGAGACCATGGCACTTACCACCTCCGTTTTTTATAAAAATTAGTGTAAACTCTTTCTTTGTAGATAAAACTATATATACAAAATTATTTTAATGTATCTCAAATAGTTTTCGTATTACAGCCATTCAAAATCTCAGCTCATCTTACACATTTAAGATTTTCAAAATGAGGCGCATATATCTAGATATAAAATTTTTTCTCTGGAATTATTCATTGTATCACTATGAAATTTTTTTGGAATATCAATAAGAGCATACTGATGTTACAAAAAAAATTCACTCCCCAAAATCAATATAAAATTTCAAGAAATAATTTGAAAGAGGCAAGTATTTGATATTTTTGTAGAAAAACTTACTAAATCTAAATTATCAAAAAGAGGGTCTTCCACAATTTTACTTTTTTATATATGAAAATAATTGTAGGAACATGGTTTATCATAATAAAGAATAAAATTGATGGCTATTTTACTCTTTATAGTAAAAATTTGCACTTTTATCATTCTGGAACTTTTATATAATTATTTGTTATTCTGATTGCATTCATAAAACGTTTGAATTAAATAATTTTTATATAAACATTTGGAAGTTAATTTAATAAAAACTTAATTACAAGAAATTTGTTTTCTAGTCTATAGCCATACTCAATTTTGCAACTTTTTTTTTTTTTTCACAGAAAAAAAAAAAGGAAAATTCTCATAAATGTATGTGCCTCCCTACAAGGGCCTCCATGTGTTGTAGACATTTGATTGGGACATAATGTAAACACTTGAAGCCACTTGAGCTATGGAATGTTCACATGGAGATGGACAGAAAAGAAGTTGGGAATGAACTTAGTAGTCACACTTTTATAAAGAATATCTCGGAAGGATAATTTTAAATTTGGTTAGTTAAATGGTTTTTAAATTGTAGTTAATTTTAAAACTGAAAAGTGGAACCTTCAAAATGTAGTGTGGGAAAGATAACATCAAGTGAATGCCATTTAAGTTATCTTTTAGTGTCAATAAAGGAACTGAAGAAATTGATAGTTTGAGTTGACAGAGAACTATTGATTTTATGAATACTTTGAATGTTATACTATTAATTTTATTTAAAGTTTTTTTTTAATATTTAATCTATCTAGATATTTTATTTAAGTAAATAGTATCAAAATAACAAATATTCATGCAAAAGTTTTAGCATTATAGTTTTATTGATAAATAAAAATGTTACTTTTTTTTTTAAAAATTTCAACAAGTGCGAGTTTTTAGATGGCCAACAAAAGTGCAAACTTTTACTATAAAGAGTAAAAAAGCCATCTATTTTATTCTTTATTATGATAAAACATGTTCTTACAATGAGTTTTATGTATAAAAAAATTAAATTTTGAAGGACACTGTTTTCGATAATTTAAATTTAATAAAGTAAGTTTTCTACAAAAAAAGATCAAATTCTTGCTCTTTAAAAATTTTTCCTGAAATTTTATATTGATTTTGGGGAATGAAATATTTTTTTATAACATCAATATGCATTTATTGATTTTCAAAAAAAAATTCATAGAGATACAATGAATAGTTCTGGAGAAAGAATTTTATATCAAGATATATGCGCCTCATTTTGAAAATCTTAAATGTGTAAGATGAGCTGAGATTTTGAATGGCTGTAATACGAAAACTATTTGAAATACAGCAAAATAATTTTGTATATATAGTTTTATCTACAAAGAAAGAGTTTACACTAATTTTTATAAAAAACGGAGGTGGTAAGTGCCATGGTCTCGTTGAACTGACGTATAGACTAGAAAACAAATTTCTTGAAATTAAGTTTTAATTAAAGGGATTTTAAAATTGTTATTTCAAAATTATTTAATTAAAATATTTTATGAATGTTTTCAGAATAACAAATGACTATATAAAAATTTCAGTATTATAATTATATTGCTAAATAAAAATGTGTTTGTTTTAAAAAAAATTCAAGATATGTGATTTTTCAAGATGGCCGACAAAAGTGAAAATTTTTACTATAAAGAGAAAAATAGCCATCAATTTTATTCTTTATTATGATAAAACATGTTCTTACAATTATTTTCATGTATAAAAAATTAAAATTGTGGAGGACCCTCTTTTAGATAATTTCAATTTTATAAAGTAAGGTTTTCTACAAAAAAAATCAAATACTTGCCTCTTTCAAATTTTTTCCTGGATTTTTTTATTGATTTTGAGGAATGAAGTATTTTTTTTATAACATCAATAGGCTTTTATTGATTTGCCAAAAAATTTTTATAGAGATCCAATGAATAGTTCTGGAGAAATAATTTTATCTCTAGATATATGCGACTGATTTTAAAAATCTCAAACGTGCAAGATGAGCTGAAATTTCGAATGGCTGTAAAATAAAAACTATTTGAGATACAGCAAAAAAAATTCGGATATTTACTTTGACCCACAAGGAAAGCGTTTTCACCAAATGTTAAAAAAATCGGAGGGGGGTGGGTGTCAAAATCCTTTTTTTTTCCGTTGATTTGATATGGAATGACCCATATTGGTCTCAGTGAGGGGTTGTTATATTAAGGAAAACTGTACCAAATAAATATGTATGCCTAATGGTTTGGTTGGTTTTGTTAAATAACGTCGCACTAAAGCTGCACAGTGCCTAATGGTTTGGAAACTCTAATACTACATTATAATTTCCAATAACTTACCTTCTCCTTATCAGTTCCTAGGAGCTTTCTGTCATCCCTGCCTTTCAATTTACCAGGTGCTTCAGCAATCGGCAAAGAGGAATGAAAGACAAATAGTTTCCCTGCACATTCCGCTGCCTGAATACACAAAGATTGATATGAGACAAATGTAATTATAAAAACTTGACAGATTTAATTAAAAAAATAATTCTTACCCTTAGAGCTTCCAGGCCAGCCTGTATGGCCGGTCCCAGAACGGTTTCGGTTTCTCTTGTTTCAGAAAACATAATTGGAATCTGTGCCATTAAACTGAAATTGAATAAGAAATAAGTCCACTAGGCATAAAAGTTTTTTTTAAATTAATGTAATGCCTATATTTTTTTTACTTAAAAACAGAATTGCTACTCAAAATTATGCTGAAAATACTGCACAATTTTTAAAATAATGTGGGTACATTCTAATACTTTTACACATTGATGTAGTGCTGTTGCAATAAATTGGCAGCTAGTTAGTGATTTCAAGAACTAGTTACAGGAGCTAAATAACAAGAACACTACATCAATAATCTTATTAAAATGAAGTGCTTCTAAATGTTAATACGAAAAAGTACTTTTTCAGGTTTATAGTTAAAAAACACGGCAATAGCATGTGAAATATAATGAAGATAACCTAACTTAATTTTTTTTTAAACTTTCATGACTTTTCTAAAAAAAAGTTGAAATAATGTTCATTTCTTCTATTTGAACTAATTTCATTTCTACTGGCAAATACAGATTTTACCAGTTTATTGTTTACATGGTGGCAACCCTGACAAAAGTCGGCAAGTGAAAGTTTTATTTAAAATTAAATTTGGACAATATATGATAAAGTATTATTAATTTTCAATGGATGCATGTTCTAAGTAAATACAACTTTTTCTGTTGTCATTCAAACTTCATTCATATTGAATTAGTCTTTGTTAAATTGAAATCTTACCAGATTCCAACATTTTGTTTTTCAACATTTCATTAAGAAAATTTTAACAAAAAAATAATACAATCTATTTGAATTTTTTACTTTGATTTTTTTATAAACGTTACATTTTATCTTATAAGGAATAAAAAAATGTTTTGAAATAACTCCTTTAAACAAGTCCCAAGTGGCTATAAGTGATATTTTTTTCCATTTATTTTCCCAACATTAAAGAATAATTCATTAAGTGCTACAACGATTTGAAACTTTATTACAGAGAAATGATTCTAGTGACTTAATATTTTAATGTTTATAATGGCTGTATGTATTGTGAATATTTAGACTGGGGGATTTTATGATTCTGTTTAATTGATGTATTTGCTTTGGTGCAAATTTATTAATATTTTTTAATAGCAAGTCTTGATTATATTTTATGTAACAAATAGTTAAGAATACAGCATTATATATTAATAAATTATTATTTGCAAAATCTTACCTGTCTATAACATGAGCAGCTTCAGAAGGGTTAACTAGAAAACCATCCAAAAGAGGCATAAACATGTCGTGAACATCTGATACAACTAACATTTGGGGTTGAGCTAGATTTTTCTGAAATACAATAAATACTTTAAAGTATCAAATCAAATATTTTTAGTTATAAGAAACCAATTTTGATACAAGGTATTTTTTTACAGTATATTTAAATGTATTTGAATTGAAATAAGAAAATATTTCTTATTGTAAATAGTAGGGATGAAACGGATATCCGGTAACTATCCGGTAGATTTTTAACTATCCGATATCTGGAAGTAAAGTGCCGGATATCCGATTTACCAAGCCTAATATCCGGATGAATAAAACATCGACATTTTTTTTTGTGACGGTCAATTATCTTTGCTTTAAGAATTTTCCTGAAAATTCTACCAATGTATTAAAAGTGTGCAGATTCTCCCTTGAATTTTTCTCGTTTTTAACTTTAAAATTCAATTTTTTTTTTTTTTAACAAATCGTTATGGTGGAGGGTTATAACATCTCACAACTAATATAAAGTTGAAATAAAAATAAATTTCTCAAAAGTTTAAATAAACTTAAGTTTTTATGTTTGGAATGAAAGGGCATATTGTAAAAATACAATTATTCAGAAATGGAGTTTAAAGTGTACAAAACATACACCCATTAACTAGCAGCACCCTAAACTAACCCTTTGTAAATAAAAAAGTTTTTTGAATGTTTATTCAATCTTGGCAACACCTTCAAGGTAAGGAATTGGGGAATATTAAAGAATAAAAAAAATATTTTGTAATTTTTGACCGATTTCCGTTTTTTCTAGTGTGTATGAGAAGATATTTTCATATAAAAGAAACTGCCGGATATCCGGCAAAATCCAGTTCGGATATCCGATTTGTAATGTGCGCCGGATATCCGATATCCGGCCAAACCACTATCCGGTACATCCCTAGTAAATAGAGCACTTTGGAATTCTCAGTATTAAAGATAAAGTGAAGTGAAGCAGATAAACCAATCATTGCAAAAAGTGTCAACCGCTTTTATGTAATATATATGCAAACTAACTAATTACATTTGTTACACTTACATAATCCAAAAAGAAATATTCTCATTACATTCAAATGTAAACATCCAACAGATTACAAGAAAATACTTTAAATAAACATTTAATAAAACAAGTAGCATTTTATGTTATTTTTAATAAACACAAGTTTTGTATTAAACTAACAACATAATTACTTACATTAATGTTAAAGAAATGAATTGCAGTACTGTAGGTTACAAATCCCACTCTAAGCTTAGACTCTGCAGCACCATTTTCCCTGAAAAAATAATATACATAAATCCTGACAATATTTTAAATAAAATTTCAATATTTAAAATACACAAGCATTAAACTAGTAGATAAGACCATTTGCTTTAAACTAGATATTAAGGATTTCAGTATTTACCCAATAAACAACTTCTAGATAATTAAAATCTAACAAACCAACAGTAGGATTTATCATTTAATCAAAATTCCACACACACCAATATTTCAAAAATCAAAACGGTACCGTTTTTTCAATGACTAAAACTGTATAAATTGTTCAATATAACATAACAAAAACGAGAGGCTTAATAGGTTGTCATATATGAAAAAACATTCTTTTTTTTAAAAAATATAACTGAAAATATGTGCATACTGTCTATGGTATTTTACAAGGTTCATATGCCTTTTCCGAAAATAAAAAGAAGTTTCTAAGGGCTTTAAAAGCAATTTATAAGGACCTAAATTTTTATAATGCAAACTTGTATACATTTATAACGAAAAATTAGCTCTAAAATCGCAAATAGGCTCCTTAGTAAAAAAATTGAAAAATTATAATAAATGAATATAAAAAAAGAAAATAGGTGCAAAAAGCTATTCAATGCAATGAAGCTGTGGGTTTATTGTGTATAATTCATGTTAAGATCAAACATTTTAAATAAAGTTTTAGTAAAACCATTTAAATGGTATTCGTTTCAAGGACTTTTGAAGAGCCTTCTGTAACTTGAAAGTTTCTAAGGACCTTTTCAGCAAAAATAAGGTGTTTCTAAGCACTTTATAAGGCCCCTTATGGGCATAAAATAAAAATAAGACGTATCTAAGGACTTATAAGGACCCTACGAACCCTGTTTTAACAAGAAACTTTAACAACTACATAACATTCTTTTAAGGCTATTGTTTTTATGGTTATTTCAAATACAGAATATGTTTTATAGATATAAGTTTTCTTTATTATTTTAAATCATTATGTGCCAAATTTTTTATTCAATATGATTTTACATAATTTGTTATTAGTTTTTTTTTGTTTTTCTAATCACGAAGACAGAATTAACTAAAATTAAAAAAATAAACAAAGCACCTTGGTAATTTCTCCAGCACACTTTTCATGTTGTCACACAGTGTCTTAACCATGCCACTGCGAATGCTGTTGTAGGAGACATCAATTAGAAAAATAAAAGCAGGACAATTGGGAAATTTTCCTTCCTGAAATATAAAAAAATTGGTTTAGAAATATATAGGATTTATTTATTGAAAATAAAAGTACAGGAGACAAAAATAATTAATCACCTTGCAGTAATCTTTATTGACAACAAATTCGTAGGATCCCAAACAGAGTTCTGCTCTTTCAAATTTGTCAACCCTTTGACCCATATGATCCAGATGAGTAAAGTAATGAGCTGGCACTGGAAAGTTAAAGAAACAAAAACAATTACTAATATGTATGATTTTATTTTATTCTATCTGAATCCCAAAGAAATCTAAAAATCCCATACTAAAATAGAGGTATTTATAATTAAATAATAAAATCTACTTAAATTGAAGAGGTTCTATAAATGTGTTTTTCCTCTGCAAAGAAAATAACACCAAAGGCCCAAAGTGAATTGATCAGCCCTAACTAATTCAAATTTTTCTAAAAATTCATAAGGACTTAGAAAAAACATAATATTGGGATTTCCAATAAAGTTATAGTTACTAAGAACATTTTCTCAAGTTTTCCACATTAATAACTATACTAAACTTTCAAACAACTTACCAATGTCACTTTTACTAGCATTAAAATTAAAAAAAAAAAAAAAAAAGACTACATGAAATTCACAAAACAAAGAAAATTAAACACTTTAATATTTAATAAGTGCTATAATCTTGTTTGTACTGTGAGTACCTTAGACATTGATAAATAGGTATATATACCTATTCAAAAGACAGTGTGAACAGGTGGAAACACACCCGAGAACCGATTAAATGAATAAATGTTGGTTTTATAACTATGGTTTAAAACTTAATTACTTTTTATCTTTTGGTAACTGAAAATCACATGTCGTTAGTGTTTGTGTGTGTTAAAAATAAAATCATCAACACCACAGTGACAAACAATTATACCACCCAGAGATAAATAAAAGAACATCTGTAAAAGAAGTTTAGTTAAAAATCTGAGAAACCATTTCTAAACGAGTATAAATATTTTTAGTAACAAAACCTTAAATATATTATTATTATATTTAAGGCAAGAGATAATATATATACAAAGAATTTAACAATGCCTAAGCATTTCATAATTCCTAAGAACCTATTATCTCTAATATATATATATGTTTAGAGATAGTAGGTTCTTAGGAATTACGAAACGCTAAGCATTGTTAAATTATATGCATTACTTTTAAAAAACTTTTTGACATACCTTCAGTGGCTGTTTTGCACAATGTGCACTGAAACCTCCTCCCTGCATCAATGAACTGCATGTGGGGACTCATGTAGGCCCTACACCTGTGACATCTGACAGGGCCATCCTCACCTGGATCCACGACAGATGGCGGGACCTGCAGGAAGAGAAATTAGCATATCAAGTGCTTGGAAATCAACTTGCAACAGATTACATTAAAAATCAGAATGCCTTGTCTCAAAATCATGTTAATCAAATAGTGTGCGATTTGAATATATTATGAATTATAAGTGTCGCTTCTCATAGCTTTTTAATTTCTGTGAAAAAGATTTTTCGCTCGCATATTTTGATGGTCGATATTTCAACCAGAATCCTGTGTTAAATCCAAATGCCTTGCCTTCCAAAGGTTAACATTGCAATCAATTTATTATTTTTGGATGATTACAGGATATGCTGGAGATACACTGTAGTTAATATACATATTCATTATTGATTTTGATGTTTTAGGTTATTTTTTAGCGATACTGTTAAAGTTATTGTTCATTGTATATTTTGATTGGATCAAAATAACAGTTCACTATTAGATATTGGTTAAATGTTTTCATTCATGAAGAGCGTGTAAACATTATGAAGAATTATTTTGTAATACAATTCAATCACCTGTCACAAGTAAATTTAACCATGCAAACTTAGCAAGGTACCTCGTGAGTAAACTGTTCATCACAAACACACATTAAATGAATAAAGAAAGCATCTTACTTCGTCATCATGCACTTGCGCAAAAGGACTTATTGCTAGAGCGAATGGCACATAGGACATTTTCAACATCTCTGCAGTGGTGGGTATGTTGTAGATAGTTGATCGTATAAATCTTGGACTGCAAATACCTATAGAAAGGAATATGCATTTTTAAATGCTTTGTTAGCTTAAAACAGTGGTTATATAGTTTAATATTTACAGTGTTTCATATATTAATCTGTACAATGCAAAAGTTATCAAAATAATAGTAAAATAGCTTATAGGTTTTACAAGGGAGTACAAAAAAAATACAGACAAAAATAGAGAGTACAGCAAGTCAGATGCACAAGCGGATTTGTAAATTATCAACAACAAAAGAGATACAATTAACAAGAATACCACATTAAGGATACTTTTATTGCATTGTCAACAAATTATTCCAAAATGTATAAATAATTGTATAATGCAAGGTAGCACCAATATAACAGTAAAATATATAAAAAATTATTATAAATATTATCATAAAAATATAATCAGTAAAGAAATGTTTCAACCCCTTGCCGTTTGTAGGGGAGAGATATCTGTACATTCAGGGAAACCCTCAAATAGCTGAAACGCAAAAACGTTACAAACTAACTTCTTGCTCTAAAAAAAGACAGGAACCGCAATAAGTGAATAAAAACCACATGGACTATACTTTCTGGAACATCACAGCACTCATTTTTTGAAAGACACCAGGGTTACTAAATTGCAAATAAAATTTAACAAGGGAATGGAAGGATTACATGCATTAGAAGTGATCGGAACATGAGTAGTCTACTATTTTTTCATGAATTTCCACAACAAGTTTTTCATAAACATTTATTTACCTTCATCCACAACAGCAAAGTTAGTTGTAACTAGGGGAGGAACCAGCCCTCGTTGAGCAGTTGGAAAACAACAACTTCGAAGTTTTCTGTCATCTTCAATTACTTGTATCTATAGATGAGTAAAAATTACAATAAATATGTACCGAACATTTAAATTGACTTCGAAAGTTTAAATTGGATTATGCAATGTGCATAGTTTATCAGCTTTAGATGGAATACAAAAGGTACATCATGGATAACTAAGTAAAGGCATATTGCTTCAATATATAAATATTTTTAAATATCAAAATCTTAATTTTACAATGCTTTGATTACAATTACAGTAAACTTTTCTTACAAAGGCAATGTGATATAGCAACACCTTTCTTTACAATGCATGGCTTTGGAAGTCCTAATCAGTTGATTTAGTTGGCAAGCAATAATTATTTTATCTTCTTAAATATATTACTCTTTACAAAGAAATGTTGTTATAAAGACCATTTCCAATAGTTGGGTTAGGGTCATTGTATTGCAGAAGGTGTGCTATATAATTGACAAAAAAATTATG
This sequence comes from Troglohyphantes excavatus, assembly GCA_963932185.1. Taxonomy (NCBI): domain Eukaryota; kingdom Metazoa; phylum Arthropoda; class Arachnida; order Araneae; family Linyphiidae; genus Troglohyphantes; species Troglohyphantes excavatus. Next base: position 25,886,598 of record OZ010667.1, on the reverse strand, counting down.
CGTTCTCCTTGTCTAAAACAGCTAAGAAAGTAAGAGGAATATACGTTATATATATTTAAAATTTGCACTTACAGTTTGGGCTGGGAACCATTAGCATAAAGTATCATCAGCTAAGCAGTTTGACTACGGTTTTTAAAGTTACAGACGATTTTTAGAGTAAAAAATATTTAAAGGCCAGTGATTTAACATGTGGACTGTCACTGTATATTTGAGTACACTTGCCAACAATGATTTATATAGTAGTTGATCTATAAACAATATTATATACATGTTAAAGACCAATTTAGAAATGAATGGTGAAAATGAAGGTAAGTTTTTAATGAATCTTTACAAACTTCAATGTTTATAAAACTTTAGTAAATTCCAACATATTTTAATTAACACAATTTATGATGCGACTATGATTTATGTACAAAAATACTTGTAAATTTCCATGTTCTGATATTTGAACATTTTACAACTTTTTTTAATAAAATGGAACCTTAAGTAAACTGGGTGGACTAATCCTGCAACACCTCCGAAAAAATAAAGCAACACAAGAGGTCTTCATAAAGAATAAGTAAAGCAATTTAAAAACTTTCGCAGGGTATCTAAAATACTAAGACAAGCAAACTAAAGTACTCTTTACTTACTGGACTAGGCATATTATCAGGATCTAGTCTTCGGTTAGGAGGAGGTTGCGGGAGGCGGTTCTGAGGTTGGGGTCCAGCTCCCGGTGGGGGCTGCCCGTACTGCGAAGCTGGTTGCATGCCACCTTGACCAGGCGACTGTGATGGAGGGTAATGTCCTTGCGCATTGGAATTCATATGTGGGTACTGGCCTGGTGGAAGTGATGGAGACACACCCCGTGTGCCATTTGTGTACACTGACAATGGCCTGAAATCCTGTTGCTGGTTGGAAGGGCCAAAGTTTTCTGGTTGGTTGGGCATTCGGCCCGGGGGTCCTTGGGGATGGGGAGGTCGATCACTAGGGTGACCAGGTGGGATTGCCCTCTCCCCAGGTTGACCTGGAGGTCCCGAGTGATAAGGCCGGTCCCCAGGAGGGTAAATTCGCTCGGCAGGTTTTCTTTGAAGGCCCGTTTGATCACCATGAGGCGGTCCTGGTGGGGGATAAGTCCTCTCACTTTGAGGTCCTGGAGGAGGCATTTGATCTCCGTGAGAAACAGGTGTAAATGTTCGATGACCAGGATGAGATGGGGGAAAAGTCCGATCACCAGGTTGGGATGGTGGCCCCGGTTGAAAAGTCTGATCACCAGGATGGGGAGGTAGCGGTCCTGGTGGAAAAGGCCGATCACCAGGATGGGATGGTGGCCCTGGAGGAAATGGCCGAATACCAGGCTGCAGCGGTGTTTGACCGGGCGGAAATGTTTGGTCGCCTGTTTGCATAGGTGGTCCTGTTGGATATGTCCGATTACCAGGGTTGGATGCTGGCCCTGGTTGGAAGGCTCTATCTCCTGGTCTGAGAGGCGGTCCTATAGGAAATGTCCGGTCCCCATGCTGGGGTGGGGGACCAGAAGTAAATGTCCTCTCACCAGGCTGTCCAGAGTGCGCAGGTGGTGGAAAACTTTGTTCATTCCGCTGTCCAGTGGAAGTAAAGATATTATTATTGGGATGTGGTACAGGCTGAAACTGCTCTGTATTATAGGCATTGGGGTTAGGCATAGCATTTGCATTTATTGGATAGGTAGTGGCATTAGGATTCTGGAACTGCTCTCTAGGCACAGGAGAAGATCGGGGTTGCTGCTGCCAGTACTGCTGCTGATTTGGTATGCTAGGAAGAAGGGGCTCATGCGTGTTACTCCTTTGGTTGGGATGGCTGTTGGTTGATTGAGAGTGGTTTTGATTCTGGGAAAGATGCATGGCATTGAAGTCCTGTGTCATCTGCGAAGTCAACATTATTAACGTTTCTGAGATATTTAGATGGAATAGGTAACAATCCAATATTATTTTTAATAATTTTAAAAGAAGATGCAAGCTTCAAGATATTAAATATATATATTCAAATGAAAAACACTTAAAAAAGGTTACATCCTATTTTCTGTTCATTTACTACATCCATGACTAGGGTAAAAAACACTTTGAGTGACACGACAATTCTACGATACAACATGCTACCAATTGCGTGGTAGCATGTTGTAAATGCACGATTAAGCATATATATATTTATTTGTTAAACTGATTTAACAAGATATATAAACGTAATTCTACAACAAAATTATAAAAACTTAAAATGCAATTAAAAAAAATTAATTAAATATATACACAAAATTTATCAACTTGTATTTCTAATATTTTTGTTACGACTCTTGTCAACGGTCGACCTCAAAATTTTTTTTCAAAATATATTTTATCATGTAAAGAAAATTAAGCACTTCTGTCTGTTCTAACAATAGTAAATTACAGTGCAAAAACAGTAATTGTTCAGCATTTAAAAACAAAAATTGTAGAATTCGGTTGTTTCTTTTTATAAATTAACCCCATCTCTGAGAATGTCTATCACTGTATATACTTCTGGCTGATGGAGAAAAAAAGGTATATACCATTTTTCACCAGCCAGATATCATTAATTTCCATAAAGTAGGAAAATTAATTGCATTGATATTTCATCTGTTCGCAATGTTTTTCAATAACTAGTTTTAAAAAATAATTATATAACTTTTGAAGGAGAACTGATTCATCAACATCATCATTGTTAATATCAACTTTAATTTGCAGAGGAACTATCACTAACTGCTTATATACAGTTCCCGAAATATTTACGATTTTTTTTTTACTCATTATCACAATTTGGTAAAACCTTTGATTTTATTGCATGCGATTCTTTTTAGAAATTCAGAAGAATGTTGCTTTCTCCTTTTATCAATGCTAATATGGAAGTTCTAACAACATCAGTATGTCCTTTGTCAAAAAGAACAAATTGACCCAATTAAACTTTAATTAAAATTGTAATGATTAAAAAAAATTATGTAATTATTATCAAATTAATTATTGGTACTGAATGAAAATTATTCAGAAAAGTTAATATTATTGGGAAAATTTAAGAATAAACTCAAAAATGAAATAATAACAGCTGATTAATCTAAAACTTATAATTATTATAACAATTTCATAATTGATTACAAAAACTATTTTAAGCCAACTATTTGTATTATAGCATAAAATAACTTGAATACTAAGTATACAAAAACAATAACTTGAATACTAAGTATACAAAAACAATAACTTGAATACTAAGTATACAAAAACAATAACTTGAATACTAAGTATACAAAAACAATAACTTGAATACTAAGAATACAAAAACAATAACTTGAATACTAAGAATAAAAAAACAATAAAGTAGTTCACTACCTGGCTGTTAATGATGTGGCTGTTGGGAGGTACCACAGCAGATTGCACTTGATTTTGGTTGTGCATCTGCCCAAGAACTGCATTGGTTTGACCATTCTGCATGCTTGGAATGGCCTGGGGCCCAGGAGGGTACCCTTTACTCGGAACTGGAATAAAAATATACACACTTTTAGACATAAAAAAAACAACATAAAACTTATCAGGGTTAAATATATTGACCGATCACACTGATTTTTCGCCATATATAAGTTACTCTTTTTGACAACCCTACAGGGAGAAAATGGAATTTTTTTATTGGAGACAAACCCTGTGTTTGTTGCGAAGAATGAGTTACGTTGAGAATATAGTTTTTTCAGAAAAGCCGCCAAGGGTGACCGTTGAATTCAATGCATTTTATGACTCGCCTGTTTATGAAATATAATAAAACTATTTTATATTAATAAAAGAGGAATCAGAATAGAATGAGACAGATCCTTGAATTATTCTCCTTCCAGAATTAAAGTGCGAGATCTTCCCCAGATGTTGAATTTTCCTGTAGATAAAAAAATTTGAACTTGCCATCCAATGCTATTGAGATGCCTCCAATATAGTTACCCTTTTCGGCAACCCTGAGAAAATGGAGATTTTTTATTGGCAACAAAACCGGTTTTTGTTACCAAGAATGTGTTGCTTTGAGAATATAGCTTTTTCAGAAAAGCCGCCAAGGGTGACTGTTTAATTTAACGCATTTTAAACCTCATCCTTTTATGAAATATAATAAAACTATTTTATATTAATAAAAGAGAAATCAAATTAGAATGAGTCAGATCCTTGAATTCTACTCCTTCCAGAATTAAAGAGACCTTCCCCACTTTAAAGGTTGAATTTTCCTGAACGTAAAAAACTACCCATCCAATGATATTGAGATGACTTAAAATTTTTTTGGGGCATGGCAATAAATGCAATTAAACAGGATGAAGCACTCAATTAAAAGATGCAAATTAGGCAATGTAGAGAAGGAATAGGGAGGAGGGTTTATATTTTCAATACCGACCTTCGGCAACATCCAGATAGTACACAAATTACAAAGTTGGTCAATGGGGTACATTTTCTAAGCATGATTATTAGCAACATCATATAGGTCTTAATCATTATGCAAGGATATAACTTTTTTAGAAGATTCATATTTACAAGTCTTCAAGAATATATATATATATAAAAAAAAGAAAAATTGTAAAATGCATTTGAAGTAGTGTATGGAAAACAAATTTAAAATACTTTAAAATAAAAACAACTTGGGTTTATTTTATAATTGAGAAAAAATATGCTATTTACATAAGTCATTTCCAACTGAAGGCAGATTAAAAATATTAAAGAAACGTAAAATAAAAAATTACTCACTTGGAGCGCCATGCATGTCAAAAGAATTGACCGAATTCTGTTGATAAGGTGGCATGAAAGGACCTTGCGGTCTCATTTGACCATGATATTGTGAATTCATGATAGATAGCCTGAAAAGAAAATTACATTTAGTAAACCCGCAAATGAAACAATTTAATCTTTTAAATATGATTTAATGTAAACACTTAAGCTATAAAAATTAATAAAAAAAATTATCTTTACATACTTAGTAGTAAAGAAAAATATTTAAACCTAATGATTCATTTGTTTTATATACTATTAACATAAATTACTCTTGACAAGTAATCAGTAGAACATGAGGGAACATGGGATTATAAGGGTTGATAATTAAGTAAGTGCATAATAAAATTCTTTATATTGTTAGTATTATAAAATGACTTTTCTGTTGGATACATTGATTTTTTTTAATAACGTTAATTGAGATTAATAATAAATATACATCAAGTTTGAGTTTGTTGTAATTTTCAATGTTATTAGGACGTTGGGTATTTTGTATGAGATACCTTATGTTTAGTTTACATATGAATATATTTTAGACGCTTTTATTAAAATTTATTATTAATATCTTTTGTTGAGAGGGTTAGAATATATTCTACAGTACGCCTTGGCAACTATTATGAAAAAGCAACATTCGCACCGATAATACATTCTTGGCGACAACAACCGGTTTGGTTGCGAATCAAAGAACACCTCTATTTTTGCTCTGCATCTACGTTTGGCACCGGGTTTCCAGATTTGACGAAAAATCAGGTGACTGTAGAATGAAGTCTAGCGGTTAGCAGCACTTAGCTCATTTCACAATTTGACAAAAATGGGAAATAAAGCACTGAAGTATTAACATTTAAAAATTTGTTAATCAATATAATTTAAAACTTAACTCTATCATAAAACAAATTATGATGGAATTATTTAGGGCAGAATAGTAATTGTCTTATACTAAAGCTTTTTTTTTTTAATTAAAAAAACACTATAAAATCTATCAGCCAAAACAATGCAACATAACATGTAAGTTAGTGTCACTCCAGAAATGAAAAAAGCTAGGTGCCATTTCAAGAAAGAGGCAACTTAAATTTTTTTAATGAAGATACAATTAGTTTTCCCTTATCAAAGTGTAAAATTAATTGTGTTGTCAAATTGTCCATTTTTCAAAAGCTTTACATCATTGATAATTAAATCCCCTAACGAATGTAATCAATATTACATAATGCCATTAAAGCTTATTGTACATATTAAAGGAAAAAAGGCTTTTTATCTCCAAAGTAAAAAACATCGCACCGGAAAATCCCAATTTCGATTAGAGCTGGTTCCATTCTCACAGGAAGCAAGAACTATTTAGAGACACACGCAGGAAGCAAGAACTATTTAGAGACACACACAGAAAGTAAGAACTATTTGCTAGAAGTGAAGAGGATGAAAATGGATATTTTTTAAAAAGGTAAGGTAAATAGTGTGATTTTAAGGAGGGCATGGACTAGCGAATATTTTCAGGTAAAAGCGCAGGCATGGAAAGCACACAGTTCTTTATAAAACATCCATTTTGAATGCCACATAAGTTTATCTGAAATTGTTCTCGAGTAAAAATATCGATTAAGGTATGTCTTTTGTAAATAAGTGAAAGGTAGGTAAATCAACCTTTACATTGCGTTTACGAGTAAGTCTATCAGCCATACTCTGGCATTTCTGTAATGCATGGTTAATCTGTATTTTACAGTCACCCTGATCTGCCAACCTAGCGCCAAATGCCAATGCAAAATAGAGTTCTTTGATTGGCAACCAAATCAGTTTTTGTTGCCAAGCAACGTTTTAGTGTTGCGAATATAGAATTTTCAGAAAAGTTACTACTATACCGTAACCATATAGACAGATTAACCGAAACTGCTCAAATCTTTACTTTTAGAATTTGAAACTGTCTTTTTTTTTTTGTCTACAGTCACTTTAGTTCTTTCTGAAATGTGCTTCAATAATAATCTTCAACACGTCAACAGATAAAATAAATTTAAAACACTAATACAGATTTATCACAACATAAATATACTTCCGCATAGATTTTGAAAGCATATTTTTTACTAATAATTTTTCCTAAAAAAACCTACTGATTAATCCAGCTTTAAGTGTAAATAAATCCGATTTCAAAGTTCTTCAAATGTAGATTTAAAGTTCTTATAAACGAATAAAACTAGCAAAAACAAGTCGATGTTTTGATGAGTGTCTTGATTGTGACGATACGTACCACTATGAAGAAGCCGATTCGGCGCTACGTTTTGTGAAACAATGTAAGAAATTTATATTTTGAATAGTGTAATGGTAAGAGTGTATTTTATTTCATTAAATAAACAAAGCAGACAAAATCCATAACTAAATTCCTTACGCCACGTAAGAGTAGGAGCTCCTGCGCAAAATTTCAATCACCAACCCTATTTACCTAATTAATGTTTCTGATAGAGAATGTCAAAGTAGAGAAGCAACAGTAGAGGTTTCAAAACACACCCCTCAGATAAGATAAACTTCTCGAAAAACTAATATTTATAAATTTAATATTAAATTTAGAAAACTTTAAAATATTTTGATTTATAACTGAATTACGTATGTTTAAATATATTTATTTTCAAATTCAGAAAGAGAAAAAAATCAGGATGTTTTGGAAATTTGTTCAAAACTTGGAATTTTTAAGTTAAATACATGAAAGTACAAAAATAATATGATTTTACTAATATATTTTCGTTCTGTATAGATTTTTATTACATCAAATGACTTTAACCTAGACTTGGTATCGAGATTAAAATAAGTTTGGGTTACAGCAAGTTTCCATAAATGATTCCTTACCCATATATGATTGGTTTGTAGCAACCACGTGGTTGGTTATTCACTAATCATCAAAAAAGTTCTAGTAACCAGCTTATTTTAATCTCAATCCAGACTTTTTAAATAAAGTTGATACGGTTGATCATAAAAGTGCCACCTACAGCAAATGTCTGTAAACTATGAATCCAGTTTTGTTTTAGTAGTTTTAGGGCAGAAGTTCATATGTGCATACTTCATTCTGTTGTGAGAGAAAAATGACGATACTTTATGTCAATAGTTTTTAAACATAACTTGCAATTATTTTCTAAGTGTGTTATACATGTGGAAATTGTAATTATGTTTTACTTAAAAAGTGTTCAATTCTTATTTGGATTTAAATCTTCAATGCAGTTAGCTCATGGATATACTTAATTTCCCTGCTGTATGAAACCTGTGGTGTGGCAGCTATGGAGGAACCCAATGCTGCTTTAGAGGTAAACATTTGCAATTACTAAAACATTTTTCAAGAACAATGTTAATAATTAGTATTTAAACAAAAGCAAAGAATTATTAAGGGTGACCATTATTACCAGCACACTTTGGTATGAGATGCTAGTTTTATTCTTGAAATTACTTTCATCGAATCTAGTATTTTATTGTTTATGTTAGAATATTTATTCTCTTATTTACGAACAAAAAATTTATTATTTTCGTTTGACATTTCCTTTGTAATAGGAAAACGTTTCTATTTATCAATCGTTATATTTATAAAAGATGTTACTTGTAGTAAAGGGCAATACAAAAGTATATTTGCACTCGTAAGAAGCATAAACGTTTCCCCAGATCTCGCATGAAAATATTAAACCTTTAAAACTATTTTAAACAATGTTAACCACACTGATTTCTTCTTCAATTCGTATAAATTTATAAAATCGTGTTTTGTTTAGAAAATTTCCAGTCATGCTGATTGTTTTTTTTTTTATGCTTCAGCTAATGCATATAAATGTTTAATTTGTTTTTGCATTTTATTTATACACATACCGTTTGATAAAACTTAAGAATAAGTGGGTACTCCACCAAAGCACCATTAAGTTTTTTGACAAGGTTTTGTTTTACAATTTCTAGAGTTGCACCATTTTCTATCCATAACCAATCGGAGAATTTAAATAACGAAATGTTCATGTACACGAGCAGTATACAGGCATTGTGCTTGCAGGCAGTTATTGCACATGCTCGGGACGGGTTAAAAACGGTTACAGTTGTATTTCTTCGTGTTCTTGTGTTATGTTCTTCAGTTTATGGCTCCCATTGTAGGAATTAAGAATTCTAGTTATTCTGAGCTTATAGCATGGATAAAAGTACAAAGATGTTTATTTTGTTCTATTTTTAAATTAAGTTCGCAGACCATGTAAGGTGCAAGAATAAAAGCACAACAAAATTCGGTACAGATGTAGTATAGGACATTTGGAGCGAAAGTTTTTTTTTGCCGTGTTTTATAGGGGCAATAAATTTATAGTATGGTAACCCCACCTGACATTGTTGGTATTTTCCGATTCTAGTGGTGACTTTCCATCTGACAATCCTATGATGTCATCGTGCTGCGAAATAACTGTTTAACGGCAATTTTTCGTCAAAAAAAACCCGCACCAAATGTCCAATACTACATCTGTTCCCAAAATTCATCAAGTATGATGAAGTTCACCACGTGGGCATACATCAATGAAACCTCGCAAAGTTACCTCTCACTTTGGTACCTACTCAAAAAGGACAAACTCAGAATGTGAAAAAAATTCCGTTTCTACAATAACATTATCGATACTTTTTGGTAATGAATCGGCTGTTTGGGAGAGTAGAGGGGCTGACGTTTACCACATGTTTTGCTTTAACGAACCCAGAATGTGTCGAGTCACTTTAATGCGACAAAACACGTTTTGAATGTATGCATCTGGAATGTACCTACTTGAAGGAAACTAAATTGACAACTTTAAATTAGGGATGAAACGGATATCCGGTAACTATCCGGTATCCGGCCTATCCGCTACTTTTTAACTATCCGATATCCGGAAGTAAAGTGCTGGATATCCGATTTTCCAAGCCGGGTATCCGGATGAATAAAACATCGAAGATTTTTTTTGTGGCGATCATTTTCTTTGTTCTTGCTTTAAGTATTTTCCTGAAAATTTGCCAATGTATTCACAGTGTGCAGATTATCCCTTTAACCAATAGAGACTTTAAAAAAACCACTTTTTTCAAATTTTTAACTTTAAAATGAAATGAAAGGGCATATGGTAAAATTACAATTATTCAGAAATTAAGTGTAAAATGTGCAAAAAATACGACTATTGCTAGCAGCACCCTAGAATAACCCTTTGTAAATAAAGTTTTTTGAATGTTTATTCAATTTTGGTATCACTTTAAAGATAAGGAATTGGGAAATATTATAGAATAAAAAAATATTTTGTAATTTTTGACCGATTTCCGTTTTTTCTAGTGTGTATGAGAATTTATTTTCATAAAAAATAAACTGGCGGATATCCGGCAAAATCCAGTTCGGATATCCGGTTCGTAATGTGTGCCGGATATCCGGTATCCGGCAAAACCACTATCCGGTTCATCCCTACTTTAAATGCGTTTGAGAAGTTGCCGAAGCTCTTTGTATTTGCACCGTTTAGAGAACAAATTAAAAAGTAATCAAGGTGCATAAAAGGAATATATATTAAGAATTTCAACCGTTTAGAGAGGGTGGGAGAGAGGTTAGGTGTGTCACATAGATTTGCATCCATTTAAACTATGCACAGTTTCCTCTCTGTTTGGCATACAAAATGTTAGTTTTTTTCTCCGCATTCTGGCTCCAATAAAATAACGGCTATGAACTATTTTTTTTCTCTTATTTAGTAATTTCTTGTAATAGTTTTGGTATCCATGTTGAAGAAAATTGAAATTAATTGTGAAAAATTACAATTCTGAACTGGAATACGTACTTGCTTTTAATACAGAAAGTATCGAATGTTAATGGATATTGTGATGATTTAAAATCCGAATTCGTCGAAGGGGGATTCCGAATTTGGGACTTTATACTTAATTACTAAATGAACGTTCACTATTACTCAGTATTCACTCAAGAAGTCAAAAAGAATCAAGTGCTACTTTGAGAAAGACCTAAATATTTTTACAAGCGCACTTTGAAGATGCAAACTTGATAATAGGCAACCTTTGATAATTTAATACATTACAAATCTATTAAAAACTGAATAAATTATGTTTAAAAGTTGAGAAATCGCAACGAATTTGCAAACATTTTAGTTCCATTGTCAAATTTCTTGGCATAATACATTTTTTCAATTATCAATTTAAAATGGAAAAAAAGCATCTAATCCTAGATAAAAGGCAGTAATTTGGAAAAAAATAATTTGCAGTAATCAAAGTTTAAGTAATAACTGGAATCAAACTGGTTTTTGAAAAACTTTACTTATTTGATCATTTGTTGATAATCATATAATTAACCTACCAAATGTAATCAATGCCACAAAATGTCATTAAAGCTAACAAATTAGGTGTAAATCTTAAAATAGAAAAAAAATCATTTTCAAAGTTGGACAATCACCATGCAGAAAATTCTGTTTTCAATTAATGCAGATTCTGTTCCTTAAGAAATGAAAAATGTTTTTTTTGTACTTAAGTGACTCGGATGGGACTGGATATTTTCATAAAAGTCAGGAGACTCATTGAATTTTGGGAGCAACCAAGAAGCAAAATACTTGCTGATATGAAAAAATTGCAAAATACTTGTCCCACTGGCGCGCTCGCATGACTTTTACAATTGTAAAGTTGTCTTCACTTTTTGGATATTTAAATAATTATTTCTCCATTTTACTTTATACTATTTTTTTAAAATACATTGTAAAGATAGCTTGTAAATTGTACCTCAAACCTTTGAATTAAAAAAATATTGTAAAATGGAGTATTTTTACGAATTTAAAAATTGGGTGCATTGCAGGAAAAACTGGACATCCTTGAACGTATGTATACATACTGCCTTGAGTGTCAGACGGTTAAATATCTTACCATTCTTAATTTTCTCAAATCTGTTTATTGAGACATAAATATTAATTTTTTCTCTTGAATGCATGCAGAGTTTTTGGTACATTTTAGTTTGCGTTCTACATAAAACTCAAAGATAAGACTTTTTGAAATATACATACTGATTATCAAAATCTTTAATAAGGTAGTTTTAATGTTTTTAAAATGGATTTTTAGTATATACTAGCAATGGAGCTGAAAATCTTAAGATCCTTGACATTTACCCCGAACACATTTTCTGCAACCGAAAATATAACTAACAAATATTGTAAGGGTTTTAATCATGTTTTTTCATAGAAATAATGTAACTGTCAGCAGATGGAGGAAACAGAAGTGAAAACTTCCCTTTAATATATGGCCAGAAAGACGAATGTTGCGTTCTATAGCATTAATAAAATAATTTAATGAAATTTTTTAAACTTGATTTTAAAGATGAATATAACGTTCCATTGCAATTGATAATTACAAAAAGTGTGTGGGAAAAAATTTAAGTAGATATCTTCCAGTGGCGGCTCGTAGGGTACAGCCGGGCTGCACCTAAATTTATTAGTGTATTTGAAAACTAAAATAAGATATTTTATTAATTTTTTTTTAAATGAAGAATATAATTGAAAATGAAGATGAAATTTTTATGGTAAGTAAGAAAAAATGTACGAAAAGGAAAAAAAAACTCTATTCAGTCAAAACTGCAGCCACAAAATGAAGTTAGGAATCGGCTACATCGTTGCCATGACAACCTCTATGTATGATGGAGATAGTGCTGTATGCTAATTCACTTTCGTCGTGGAGAGATTCAGCCAGAAATGAGGGGGTGTCACATGATATTAATGGTATATTCTGTACCCTTGTATACTAGTAAAATCAGTACAGTACTTTAATCAATCAGTACTTTTTACTGTATATATCAATATAGTAGGGTTTGTTTTTAATAGAAAATTGTTCATCTTGTGAGACGGTTACAATTTACACCATTGCAAAAAAAAAACAAGGGGCGAGTGAGACACATGTTGTAGATACTTCACTTAATTATTTTAAGTATAGTTTATTATTTTAGATCTGTTCATTTACTAAGTTTAATTATTTTATCTATATTACTTTGCAATATTTTTTTTTTCTGCCATGTGTAACATAAGCAAATTAATTTTTTACTCTGTACTACAGTTTTTTTCTTCCATCACATAAAACACCAATTCAATTATAAAGCCTTTTCTCTAAAAATATCGTAGCCGAATTCCTCATCAACATGATGTGGAGTGATGTCGGAAAAAAGATCGTAAGTTTGTGCATTGGGTCATGAACTTGCTTACTATAAATTTTTATTTAAAAAAAAGTGCTAGGTTGGTTAAAGTAATGTAGCACTAAAGCTATAAGTGCAGCAACATCCTGAAGGTAAAGGTGAAAATTCACAGTCGCCACGTGGCGACTAACTTTTTAAAAGTGGCGATCGAAAATTTTTGATCTAGTCGCCACCGTGGATTTTGATTTCTTTTTAACTGAAATTTAACAATTTCGGAAATCGATGGCATGATTTTAACTTCTTTTAATGCCTCTTTACTACTCGATACTATAAAATTGTCTAAAATATAAAGGTAGGGTAGTGCAGGTCGGATTCGAGCAACTAAATTTCGAATCCGAGGTCGTTGCAAAGCTTGCTACGCATCGCGTAGCAACGCAACCAAAATTAGCGTTATTTCCCAAACATATAAAAATAACTAAAAAAAAATTAAGGTTTTTTAATAAATAATTAATTAATTTATAGAATCTATGAAGATAGTACACTTTAGTTTAAAAAAATTTGGATGAAAGACGAACTTTTTAATAAACATAGCAAACGCCGCAACATTTTGAAGTCCAAATTTTTTCTAACTTATTTGAAAAACACAATCAGATTTTCCCCGCTGCCATGAAGGCTTTATTCGCTGATAATGATATGTAAAGATATTAATGCTAGCCTTAGAATTTTTGATGCAACCAACTTGATCAATAAAATCGGAACATCGCTACTCCGCGATTTCAAGTGTTGTTTTAAAATTCTTAATACTAATTCCTAAGTTGAACTAAACATTTCAAAATAAAATGTCTTCATTCAAAATATTTAAAATAAAAGGTTACTTTTATTTATTTTCAAAATAAATTGTCATCGGCGGCAATTAAGTTTCGCGGGAAGATATTTCGAATGACTTTTGGTTATATCCCTAAACCTTTTTAATTAAATTATATTAGGGAAAATAAATTAAACTTTATGGTTCATAATTATAATTGAAATATAAAATGTTATTGTAGGATAATATTGGAGACTTAAAAGGTCCGATTGAAGGTTGGAAAGTGACATGAACATAAGTAGCGGTTTATAGTTTTAGGCATGATGAATCGTTGCCAATTTATAGCCTTATTTTGTTCTATATTTTTATTATTATTTAATTTTGAGTCTAAATATTAATTTTAAAATAATATAGGTAAACTAATTTTTTTTAAGTTCATTCGATAATTTTAATTGAAGTTTTCTCAAGTTTGAAAATTTTCCATTTTTTAAAATTTTGGACAACAATAAAGAATTTCTTAGTAAATTTGCAGAACTTTCACAAATTAATTTGAATTACCATCAATTTGTAAAGAATAAATTATAACTGTTGTTCAATAATTATTTTGTTATTTGGGGACACATTTGTAAAATTTGGTGCCATCTTGATTAGTCTTTAATTACTGCTTAGAAGATAATTTTTGAGAAAATACCCCCCTCCCCCACTACCAAAAAAAAACTCAATGCAACTGAAATTTTTTTTTAATATAGTATGAATTTTAAATTTGTTGTTCAATTTCGTCAGAGATGTCATATTACTCTTAAAATGCAAATTTGTATATATTTTAAAAATAATTTTCCGATTTTTTTTTATTTTATGCAATTTAATTATTTTGAATAATGGGTCATTCCATGTCAATTCAACGGGACCATGACACCCACCCCCCTCCGATTTTTTTTAAAATTTGGTGAAAACGCTTTTCTTGTGGGTCAAAGTAAATATCCGAATTTTTTTTGCTGTATCTCAAATAGTTTTTATTTTACAGCCATTCGAAATTTCAGAAATTCAGCTCATCTTGCACGTTTGAGATTTTTAAAATCAGTCGCATATATCTAGAGATAAAATTCTTTTTTCAGAACTATTCATTAGATCTCTAGGAAATTTTTGGGGGAAATCAATAAAAGCATATTGATGTTATAAAAAAATATTTAATTCCCCAAAATCAATAAAAATTTTCAGGAAAAAAATTTGAAAGAGGCAAGTATTTGATTTTTTTTGTAGAAAAACTTACTTTATTAAATCGAAATTATCAAAAAGAGGGTCCTCTACAATTTTAATTTTTTATATATGAAAATAATTGTAAGAACATGTTTTATCATAATAAAGAATAATATTGATGGCTATTTTTCTCTTTATAGTAAAAATTTTCACTTTTGTCGGCCATCTTGAAAAATCACATATCTTGAAATTTTTTTAAAAACAAACACATTTTTATTTAGCAATATAATTATAATACTGAAATTTTTATATAATCATTTGTTATTCTGATAACATTTATAAAATATTTTAATTAAATAATTTTGAAATAACAATTTTAAAGTCCCTTTAATTAAAACTTAATTTCAAGAAATTTGTTTTCTAGTCTATACGTCAGTTCAACGAGACCATGGCACTTACCACCTCCGTTTTTTATAAAAATTAGTGTAAACTCTTTCTTTGTAGATAAAACTATATATACAAAATTATTTTGCTGTATCTCAAATAGTTTTCGTATTACAGCCATTCAAAATCTCAGCTCATCTTACACATTTAAGATTTTCAAAATGAGGCGCATATATCTAGATATAAAATTATTTCTCTGGAACTATTCATTGTATCCCTATGAAATTTTTTTGGAATATCAATAAGAGCATACTGATGTTACAAAAAAAAAATTCACTCCCCAAAATCAATATAAAATTTCAGGAAATAATTTGAAAGAGGTAAGTATTTGATTTTTTTGTAGAAAAACTTACTAAATCTAAATTATCAAAAAGAGGGTCTTCCACAATTTTACTTTTTTATATATGAAAATAATTGTAGGAACATGGTTTATCATAATAAAGAATAAAATTGATGGCTATTTTACTCTTTATAGTAAAAATTTGCACTTTTGTCATTCTGGAACTTTTATATAATTATTTGTTATTCTGATAGCATTCATAAAACGTTTGAATTAAATAATTTTTATATAAACATTTTGAAGTTAATTTAATTAAAACTTAATTACAAGAAATTTGTTTTCTAGTCTATAGCCATACTCAATTTTGCAACTTTCTTTTTTTTTGGTGATCACAAACAAAAAAAAAAAGGAAAATTCTCATAAATGTATGTGCCTCCCTACAAGGGCCTCCCTGTGTTGTAGACATTTGATTGGGACATAATGTAAACACTTGAAGCCACTTGAGCTATGGAATGTTCACATGGAGATGGACAGAAAAGAAGTTGGGAATGAACTTAGTAGTCACACTTTTATAAAGAATATCTCGGAAGGATAATTTTAATTTTGGTTAGTTAAATGGTTTTCAAATTGTAGTTAAGTTTAAAACTGAAAAGTGGAACCTTCAAAATGTAGTGTGGGAAAGATAACATCAAGTGAATGCCATTTAAGTTATCTTTTAGTGTCAATAAAGGAACTGAAGAAATTGATAGTTTGAGTTGACAGAGAACTATTGATTTTATAAATACTTTGAATGTTATACTATTAATTTTTTTTTTAATATTTAATCTATCTAGATATTTTAATTAAGTAAATGGTATCAAAATAACAAATATTCATGCAAAAGTTTTAGCATTATAATTTTATTGATAAATAAAAATGTTACTTTTTTTTTAAATTTCAACAAGTGCGAGTTTTTAGATGGCCAACAAAAGTGCAAACTTTTACTATAAAGAGTAAAAAAGCCATCTATTTTATTCTTTATTATGATAAAACATGTTCTTACAATGAGTTTTATGTATAAAAAAAATAAATTTTGAAGGACACTGTTTTCAATAATTTAAATTTAATAAAGTAAGTTTTCTGCAAAAAAAGATAAAATTCTTGCTCTTTCAAAAAATTTCCTGAAATTTTATATTGATTTTGGGGAATGAAATATTTTTTTATAACATCAATATGCTTTTATTGATTTTCAAAAAAAAAAATCAGAGATACAATGAATAGTTCTGGAGAAAGAATTTTATATCAAGATATATGCGCCTCATTTTGAAAATCTTAAATGTTTAAGATGAGCTGAGATTTTGAATGGCTGTAATACGAAAACTATTTGAGATACAGCAAAATAATTTTGTATATATAGTTTTATCTACAAAGAAAGAGTTTACACTAATTTTTATAAAAAACGGAGGTGGTAAGTGCCATGGTCTCGTTGAACTGACGTATAGACTAGAAAACAAATTTCTTGAAATTAAGTTTTAATTAAAGGGACTTTAAAATTGTTATTTCAAAATTATTTAATTAAAATATTTTATAAATGTTTTCAGAATAACAAATGACTATATAAAAATTTCAGTATTATAATTATATTGCTAAATAAAAATGTGTTTGTTTTAAAAAAAAATCAAGATATGTGATTTTTCAAGATGGCCGACAAAAATGAAAATTTTTACTATGAAGAGAAAAATAGCCATCAATTTTATTCTTTATTATGATAAAACATGTTCTTACAATTATTTTCATGTATAAAAAATTAAAATTGTGGAGGACCCTCTTTTAGATAATTTCGATTTTATAAAGTAAGTTTTTCTACAAAAAAAATCAAATACTTGCCTCTTTCAAATTTTTTCCTGGTTTTTTTTATTGATTTTGAGGAATGAAGTATTTTTTTATAACATCAATAGGCTTTTATTGATTTGCCAAAAAAAATTCATAGAGATCCAATGAGTAGTTCTGGAGAAATAATTTTATCTCTAGATATATGCGACTGATTTTAAAAATCTCAAACGTGCGAGATGTTCTGAAATTTCGAATGGCTGTAAAATAAAAACTATTTGAGATACAGCAAAAAAAATTCAGATATTTACTTTGACCCACAAGGAAAGCGTTTTCACCAAATTTTAAAAAAATCGGAGGGGGGTGGGTGTCAAAATCCTTTTTTTCCCGTTGATTTGATATGGAATGACCCTAATAGCTTAATTCACACAAACGTTAGCTTCTTAACATAATGCAGTGTTCACTCTAGGTGTTTTTTGAAGGGCGGTCCGCCCTGCCTGCCCTTTTTTCTTCTTGATAGCGCCCTCATGCCCCTCTTTTAAAAAATACCGCCCTATTTAGAAAAAATTCCGCCCTTCTTGCCCTTTTCAGTCAGGCACAAGCGCCCTTGTTTCCCTAGATAACTTTAAAAAAGGCATCTATTAAAAAAAATGTGTGTGTAAATTGGAATTAAGTGAATTATGACAGTAGAAAAACAAACTCCTTTTTAACTACGCGTGTAGTACAATCACGATGATTCCGTGGTTATTTCGAGCACGGGGCATTCCACGAATCCTATTGATTGCCTGTACTAGAATATGAAATGTATGAAAACTAGAATGAAATAACTTTAAAAAAGGCATCTATTAAAAAAAATGTGTGTGTAAATTGGAATTAAGTGAATTATGACAGTAGAAAAACAAACTCCTTTTTAACTACGCGTGTTGCGTAGTTAACGCGCGCGTACGCGCTACATTGCTTTTAATGTTTTTTTTAAGTGAAGTTTGGTTACAATATTAGGCCTTTTATTACCAAATTTTAGATTTAAGTAGCCTTTTCATCAGTTTTGTAAGGGATCTGATTAGGACTACTTACAGATTTGGTTTTTAGCGAAAACATTAATTTTTAAGTGTCAAATTTGGGATTTTAAGTAGTATCTTCATAGAGAGATCAATTTTGAACGGGTCTTTCTTTCAAAATAAGCCCCGAATCGTCATCAATAGCCCAATATACAGCTCTAGCGCAGTACCAATCAACAAAACTTTTTTTTGTTTGGTCACGGGTCTGATATATCAACAAGTGGCCACGCCCATATCAAACTTTTTTTTAAAAAAGTGCCCTTTTAAAAACAAGAAGTGCCGTTTCAAAAAACGGGGTGCCCTTTTACAGCCAACAGCGCCCTGCCCTTTTTTATTTCTAGAGTGAACACTGCATAATGTGAATTAATACATTTTACAGATTATTTTTTTTAGTGCCACATGAACTTGTTAATGTCGCTACATAACGTAAAGTGGCCACTGCATTTTTCAAGTCCAGTGGCCACTATCAAATTTCTTAATTTTCACTTTTACCTGAAGGGCATGTCTTTAATTGGTGACGGTTCGAGAAACTATCCAAATAGAAAGGGACATGAGAATTCCCTTGTAATTTTCAACTATTGTCAGGTAGCAAAAACACTTCTGAGCTGTAATCTCGCTCTCCAAAATCCTGCACCTCTACCAAACTGAAGACACTCTGAAACTGAAGAGCTCCAACACATTCTATCAGCTACTACTACACGCCGATTATTATGTTGGCCTAACCGTGAATTGAACTCGAAGAACTTTACAATCTCCCCCTCCACGATCAGCGCAATGACATTAAGTTATCGGAAACATGACAGCCTGAGTGAATAGCGCTGTACACAGAATTTAGGATGTTTAGTTCAATTTCATGTACCAAATGAAAACTCACCATGTTGAGATGACTGGTGAAAGTTATATCCGTCTCAACCTATATGACATTAAATTGGTTGTGATATAAAATTTGAGTTTAAGGTTATGCCTGCCTGCTCAGGTGTTGTCCACGTTAGTCATTAGACAATGATTTCCATTCGCACAAATTCTGTAAAAAAAAAAATTAGATGTTTCAATTTATGAACATAAATCTTGTAAATGGTCAAATGAGCCTAAAAACTTTCCACTGAAATAATAAAATTTGACAATTTTTTTCTAGTTCCTCCTTTTAACCTTGAATCCTGAGCAAATTAATTTTTAAAACTTTGAAGTCCATATTCAGCAACATCCAAAATCGGGTAATAAATGAAATAACATTTTTTTGTTGCAAATAAAAAAAAAGATTAAAACATCCCAAAATTTCAAAGTAAGCATTTGCTCAAAATTTTATTTTGTACATTTTAAAACTCAGTCAGGAACATCAAACATACGAAACATTTATTAGTTTTTTCCTATTTTTTTTAATATCTCTTTTTATGGCATTCCTTTGTTTTATTATAGGGATTATTATTTAATGGTGATACTGTTGTATATGTTATTTATCTTACCAAAGATAATCTATTAACTGCAAAATAAAACAAGGATATTAAATTTATAATAATCTTGAAAATATTTAAGTCAACTAGATCCTATAATTTTGGCAAAAGGAAAAAAAAATTTATTTCTATTTCAAGTTGTAAGAAATAAACAGAGCTGCATAAATACTTAGACATTTGTTCAAGAAGGGGAAAAAAAAAATTAGAAAAGTGCACTATTTTCAATTTAGATTTGATTAAGCGGAAGTCTTAGGGCCCTTAACGTCTACCAAAGATCTAATGATTAAAACTAAATTATTGATATTATCGTTATTATTTCAATTTTCGAATAACGTAATAATAATAAAAAATTCAGTAAGTGCAAGAAAGACGTTTCAAACTAAAATGATTTTTTTGGCTTTTTTTATTTGCTTGTTACATTTTCATCAATCCCATTGTTACTATATTTATAAATTTCCTAAACTGGAGAAAGAAGTGTAAAGAAAAATCTTTTGGCATATTTCTTGAGGCATTTGCACAATGTAACGGTAGATACTGCTGGCTCGCTCAAAATTCTTTTAAAAATACGTTTATCAAAGGATTTGGTTCTCTTAATTTTAAAATTTCAACTATTTAGCAAAATTTTTACACCAAAATATTTATTTCCAAAATTGTACTGTACTAATTGGCATTTATTAATAACCTAGTCATGGGCAAATAAGAATTTCTTTGGTGCATTTAGATTAAAGAACTTCCTTTTAAACTGCCAGAAAGTTTGACTTTTTCTTCGTTTTCATCATCATTCATTTTAAATATTTATATCGCATAGTGACATGCAATCCAGACATTCTGTAGAAGGCCTAATGCTATTTACGCAAGCTATGAAATGAGGTTCTTGAAGCTCCTAATTATGATGTAAAGCTCAATTTCTTCTTTAACGATGTTAAATCCCGACAATATAACTATCAAATAACAGGATTGAAAAAAAAAACTTTTTTGTTGTTGAATTTTTAAAGAATGTGACGAATAGTGATTTAGCCGAATTCCAAATGTTCGATTTCCTTTGAGGCCGAATAACAACTTCCTTTAAAATTCTTTATACAGGTAAACAACCTAAGTAGCTGAAAAACAACCTAAAGAATTTGTCTTTCGTAAAAAAAAAATTAAAATATCGTCAATTGTTTATTTCAATTCAATGTTACTTTTATACGTCTTTGTATAAAATGTATATATTGTCGGAATTTCATATCCTAAAAGCATAAATCGAGTTTTATATCATAATTACGAGCTTAAAGAATTTCTTTTCATACTTTGTTCTAATTAGCTTTAGACATTTAGAATGCATTGGCAAAGTGTAAAATAGATTTAAAAAATTCGTTTGTTTCGTACTTTGCCTGAAAACGCGAGACATGTTAGTATAGAATGCCTGGATTTCGTGCTTGTTCGTAATGTGTATATAATACAAATTAACATTTAAAATGTTTTATTTTAACATTACATTTTTATGAAAGAAAAATCTTAATTAACTACGAGTCAGAATCTATTATTCCGAACCGATTCTAGAGAAATTATGTGAAGAAAATAATAGCGGATTGCCATTGTTGAATAAGTTTATTATTTTAGAATAAAATATTCTTTTTAAGATAAAAACGGATTTTTTTTTTTTTTTTTAATATTTAATATTAGTTTTATACTTATTAGTTGGTGCCAATTTACAAAAACCATGCCTAAATTGTGGCGCCGATTTCTAAACGTAATAAGCATTTAAATCGAAAAAAATTAATATTAATTAACGGTTTGTTTAAAAAATGCCTTTAAAAGAATTATTGCATTAAAAACGTCTTAAAAAGATATCTCTAAGATTTAGCTAGAACGTGCCTTTGTAGCGTAATAGGTTGCGCGCAGGACTTCATTACAATAGGTCGCGGGTTCGAATCCCTACGAAGGCCACTTAAATTTCTCGCCGCGGGTTCCCCAATACCACTGGGCCAAACACTAGTGTTATTTTATTTTGTGTGTGTAATATATGTCATAACACACATAAATTATAACTCCAAATTGATCGAATCTCAACTTGAAAAGATTCTTATTCGCCCGTCCCAGCGTTGCCTCGCTATTTCTTCATATGTTTGTGTGTGTGTGTTTTTTTTTTGGTATCCATCTCTCCCTTTCCTCAACCGATGTAACACTGACTGCGAATTAACCTTCAGTACCAGAAAAATACACAAAGGGCCACTGTTTTTTCCCCCTTCCCTCATTCGGTGTCATGACGCCACTGCGGATTCTCTTCTGCTGAATGCCATGACAGCTTGTCGCCCACAATTGTGCCTTCCTGCAAAACTCACACCACCAACTGGATGAGTAACTTCCTGTTGCTGCTTTTTTCATGCACCGATGGCTTCTCATTAATCCCCGAATTGCCACGATTTATGTACTTATTTTTTGTATATTATGGGAAGATGGCTTCCACGTTCTACCCTAATCGACGTTTAATAGATTGATTTGAATTGATGTTATTGAAGCTTTTGGTTAGTGTGTTCTTTTTACCAGCCGTTGAAAATTCACTGGGCTAGATATGGTTATAGATGGGTTATAATAAATTTTTTTTAGAACGTAATCGTTTTGTTGTAAGGTAATTGCACAGGCACTTAGGTAAGGGGTGGAAGGTTAAGGGTTCACTCTCCCTCTCCATTGATTTTCAATTAAACAAAATTAGGAAAACGTACTTTTTTTTTGGGGGGGGGGGGGGGTTAATACTAGAACCCCAGTAGGCATGGGCATATTGATTATGCCCAGTCAGAAACACGATGATAGTTTGAGATAAAAATTACCTAATTGCATGTTTTTGAAGCCTTTTGAAAACATATTCCCGAGATCCTATCCCGGAAAATAGTATTCAAAAAGCTTCAGAAACATGTTTTGAGGTCCTTTGTATCTCACAATGTTTCATTATCTAGCATAGGATTCTCAAAATTTAATTTTTTTTCTCTAAATTTATATTTCATAATTAGGGAGTGGGTTTACTAATTTAAAAATAGTTATTGACAATGTTTATTAAAAAACATTGGTACCGATTTCTGCTAACGTATTCTTGTTTACTTGACGAAAAATTAATATAAGTTTTTTTTTTAAAAAATGCGAGAGGGGAAGGGAAAAGGTTTTTTAAAATAATTGGGGGTGGGGACTTTGTTAATATGGTTCCCTCCCTCACCCCCCAAAAATAAAATAAAGATACCTAAAGAAATCCCTTTCTCAGTCTCTGCGGCCATCCATCCCCCAATAAAAATCTATACCTAAGTGCCTGTATAATTGAAACTGACGTTATTTGATGGGACATATTCTTAGTAATTCTTTGAAGAATGCGAAATCTTTTCATTTTTTTTTTTTTACTTCGAATGTTCAGGGGTAAAACAATGATTGTCTATCCAGATTGATTATGCAGTGAACGAAAATTGAAGTTTCGTGTCTCATAGACATACACAATCTTTTAATCTGTTAGCGTTTATTTGACGGACTTTCTATTTTTCCGTTTGACAATTTAGTGCAGCCCTGTAATTAAAACAAGAGCTTGAGATTTGTTTCAACAAAAAGTAGATTTTCATTGTTTCCCCTTTCCCATTTTTTTCTTCTCCAGAATCCAAGATATCTCGAACTCGGGTCGTTTTCTCTTTAATCCCTTTATCCTGAAAATTAGATTAGTATATCATTCGAATTTTGTATGGAACTAGTCCATTTTATTCGCCTTAAAACATATTGTTTTATTGAAATTAACTTTCAAAGATTTGATTCTGTATGCAAGTCGATACATCTGGGAAGAGTTATTTGCGTTTTCCCACGGATCACTTAAATGCGACAAAACACGTTTTGAATGCATGCGTCTGGAGTGTACCTTCTTGAAGGAAACTAAAACTGAGAACTTTAAACGCGTTTAAGAAGTCGCCAACTAAGCTCTTTGTATTTGCAACATTAAGAGAACAAATTAAAAAGTAATCAAAGTGCATAAAGGTAATATGGAAATTCATTTCGCTGACTTTCTTGGGTTTGTGGGTTGTTGATGTTTGAGCAATCTTTATTGGATACATGTAAGGCTAATGTCGAATGCGTTCTTCGGGATGTAGTAAAAAACAAATAAAAAAAAAATTATAACAAACCCAAATTATATCGATAAAAATACTATTTTTTATTGAATAAACTGAATGAATTTCCCAATGAATGAATAATACCTAACTAATAATGGACGAAAATTAAGTATTCAATATTTAGAAGCAATATTTGTAGTACTTTAAATATTTAGTTATCCGTGCTTCCCGGTCCAATTTCTTAAAAATTCATTGTTTAGTAACAACGTACTCCTACTTACTTTTCGGGTTGAATGTTTGATAACAAACATATTGTTATTCATACTTATTGCTTCTAATTCCATTAAAATACTTAAAAACATTCCCAATAAGCTTTATTTTGACTTTTAGTGTGCATTTTATAAAACGGTTTTTTGAGTAAATATCAAGATTGGCATACCATTAGTAATTTTAATCCATTTGAATCTCTTCTAACCCCGCAGAAATTATTTTAAAATCAAGTGTTTAAGTATTAAATAACTTTTTTCTCTTGTAATTTTACTACCGCAGGCAGATAAAACCGTTCAATTTTATCCTTGTGATTCTGCATCAAGGAAAACTTACTAATTTAAGAGCTCGATGTATTAGCATTTGAATTTAATATTCAATATTTAAATTTCCTTTGTAATTCCATTTCAAATACGCCATGGAATTTTTTCTTCAAGAAAAAGAAATAATAATAGTAAAATACAAATTAGTTTGAGACTTAATCTGTAGTTAGTGTTGCGCAGTTCAAAGTACATAGACTTTTTTTTGATAATATTTGAAGATTATTTTTCGTGTGTTTTTCAGCGTGGTATTTTAATTTAAGTTTTCTAATGTGCAGGGATGCAAGATTCTTCCGCTTTTCGGCAGAATTCCGACTGTTTTGCTTTTTCTAAATTCCGTTTTTTTTTCCCTTCCAAAAAAATACTTTAAAAAAAAAAATGATTTTTTTTGTTAAATTAAAATGAAGAAACGTGATAATAATCTTTACTTGGGTCTTTACAAGAAACTAAAATTTGATACTATTTTCAACCATGGCTACTTTATATTCCTCTTGTATACTTACTTCTCTAACGTTGAATATAGGGATACAACGGATATCCGGTCATTCATACAGCATACTGCATCCAGATATTTGGCAGTAGCCGGATAGTACAACTATCCAGTAGTACATCCGGTCTGGGAAAAAAAAAGATTTTAAATTAAAAAAAAATTTCGGTTTATTTTTAATATTTTTCAGTGCATGTTTTTATCATGTTAAGAAAATTAAGCACTTTTGTCTTTTTTAAGATTGATTAATTGCGGTAAAAAAACAGTAATTGTTCCGCATTTTTTGGTAAAATTGGGTTGCGTTTCTTTTCATAAATTAACCCTGTCTCGAAGAATAGTCTATTACTTATATACTGCTGGCCCCGTGAAGAAAGGTATCTTTTCATTATTTTTGATAAAGTGGGAAATTAGTTGCATTGATTTTTCACCTGTTGAATGAATGTTTTTCTTTCAATAACTAGTTTCGCGAAAGATAATTATCTAACTCTTGAAGGAAAACTTCATCAACACATCATCATTGTTATCTACACTAACTTATTGTAAACAATCCCAAAAAGATTTATGAGGCTTTTCTTTTGGTATCACTGTATAGTGAAACCTTTGATTTTATTGTATCCTATTTTTGAAGAATGTTGCTTTCTTGTTCTTTCATCAACTAATCTGAAAGTATTAAAAACTGCAGTAAATTCGTTGTCAACCTAGGAATTGAACTCTAAATGAAATGCTAACATAACTAATGATTTAAATTAAAAAAAAGTTATTCATTACTAAATTAAAATATTGGTTTTGAAATTCAAAATTATAAAGAAAAAAAAATGTTAGTGGGAAAATTTAAAAATAAAAAAATGAAATAAAAAAAAGCTGATTAACCTAAAAAGAAAAATTAGTAAAAGTAGAAAAGGTACAAGTTGAAAAACATAGTTCTGCCGGATTAGTGCTGCCGGATAACTGGCTGACATTCCTGCCAGATATCCAGTATTAGTATCCGTTATTTGGCCAAATTTATATCCGTTGCATCACTAGTTGAATATGTTATGAAATGACAGTAATAAACAGTCTGAAATGTTTTTCAATTTTTTTGTGAGCTCCTTCATATACATTTATGCAGAATGTGTTAGTTAAGCAAGAATCTACGTTACAATATAAGTAATATAATATTGAAACATCTTAATTTCCAAGTTTGTTTTATGTTAAATATATGAATTAAATTATTTTTTCATTGTAATATTTTTGTTAGGTATGTAAAACTCTTGAAATGTTCTTAGGTATGTGAAACGCCTTCCGTGAATAATTTCCTTCGATTTTTATTTTAAGCTATTTTCTGCGTCTTGTGTATAAAATGCACTCGGATATTTGTTTTAATGTTTTTTTGCTTTTTGGCCAATCTCATCCTTAAGTGTGTTACCTTCAGTAGAAAGTTAAAATAAAAAATAAAAGTATATATATATATATTTAGTTTTGAGATAATTTTTGTTTTGTAAAAACTTTTTTTACTGTTGCCTTTTGACGTTATGCGTTATCATAGGCATTTATGGTGCATTGCCTGTAGCGATTTCTGAACGCAAGTCGTAAAATAAGATTGATTGATTAGCAAGTCAAGTCTGTCAATTTAATTAGTTGTTTTATTGAATGTTGGAGATTTGTTGGAAACTTAATACGGCACTTCTCTATGCGGTACATTTTGTTTTCTCTCGCGGATCGTGTAGATGTTGATAAAAAAGACTAGTGTATATAGTATAAATTAGTGTTTATAGTATAGCAATATATGTACATTACAAAAACAACATTATTGTATATGTGTAATGACCAGACTTTGGAATCTCAAGATTCTCATCCCCTATGTGCAACAATCAACATAAAGATTTTGAACAATTCTGTGTTATAGTTTGTTTAAATAATTTATTTCATTCCATGTCTTTAGACTTGATCATCTATTAAGTCCATGCGATTAGTCATCATTGAATCTCTCCGAGAGACTTCGGCTTCTGTCATTTTTCCTTCACTAAGGACTTTCACTTTTGTATGACCTCTATAGAAGCCCAATTTTTAATGCACAATTGTGTAATTCGAGCTTTCACCAGTGAGTCAGTCTGCGATGGTCTCTGCTTTCCCACGAGGGCGGAATTAACCCATATATGCCTTGAGTGAGTGATGGGTTTTTACAAGGCCTTTATCTTCCTTTTTTGCTTCTTTGGGCAGCTTTTGTTCGCATCATCCATATACATTGAAGATTCTCCTTCCCTCCCCTTATTGAAACTGTAAGCGTTAACCTGTTGTGTGTTTTTTTACCAAAGAAATTAAGGTTGTGTTGGGGATTGTTTTCCTTTATGAAATTACCTGTTTCTGAAAGATAAGTGTAAAAAATCCCATCAAAAACATTTCTGTAAAATTTGTTAAATAATTTTGAAAAAGTAGGACTAGCCACGAAGAGTAGCTGTCTAAAATTCAATAACAATAGAAATTGTTGCCAAAACAGCGGTATGGAAAAGTAGGGAATGTATTAATTTTCACTGGTTTCGCTACAAAGTTATTATAATTTCAAGATTCATTGGCTGCTAAAAAGAATCTTGAATTTCTGGTTACAATTTCATAAAAAATGCAGATGTTTACAGACTACAATGGGTATTTTGACTATGTTAGGAAGAATGTATTTGTATGTCTTTGTACGAGATGGGCTGTATCAAAGGTTAATATATAGCTTAACTGACGGACATTTAAGCGATTCACTGAAGGCGGCTACTATAAATTCCAGGGAGGTGTAATAAATTCTTAGTGCATATAATACAAAGATATTTCGCTCGTCAGTATCTCAAAATATATATATTTATTAAAATGAATCGAAATTCTCATACTTTGCTTTTACCGAAACATATTTTAACTGTAAGAGTAACGTCCGAGCCTCTTAAGGCCCGCAAGCTGATTTTATGCCCTCTTGTATTAAAGCTTAATCTTTTTGGTATTATACCTCAAAGGCCAGTCGTGGACGTAACTCCCTCTTTTCGAATGAACGCGCATGTATTTAATTTTATATATAAATGATGTTTAAAAAAAATTAAAAACTTGTTACTGTAAGAGTTGTATACCGCTATTTTTATTATTATTATAGCGCATATTTAAAAAAGAACATGATTAGAAATAGATTAGGCTAGTTTCGGAATTATAAGGGTTGAGGAGTAGACTTATTTTTAACTTCAATTATTTTATTTGTTATATAATCTAAAGGCAATTACTATATGTGGAACACAATTCAAATTTTTCAATAGTTTGATTAGTATACTGCATTTATTGTTGCGGTGACAAATACATTTCATGCATTAACGAAATAAAAATAACTATTAATCATTAGATTATAAAATTAAGTTCTTAAATGTAGGGCTTACTCAGCCTAAGTATGTTATTGCTAATTTCCCATTAATTTTCAAAAAAGACAAAATCACTTATACCTGGAAATTTTTTATAATCATTACTTCTTTCAACCTCTATCTAATAGAATAAATAAAATAACGAATAACTTTATATTGTGAGTTCCCGTTCTCAATCCCCTGAAGACAATAGGTTCTCATTTTATGTAAACGTATCACTTGACTCGGTACTGGTTGTTGCCACCTCATGCTTTGGGATGACGTAGTCTTCTTAGTCATCCATTGTTTCAGTTATAATTCATTTGTAGGAAGTACTGCTGTCTTGTTATCTTTTATAGGAGTTACTCGTGTCCATAAAATTTGCGTAGATCGTTAAAAGCTAGTTGCAGTTCGTTAATATTAAGTATATTTCAACTTGAACTCAGCAATAGGTTAAGCGTTTTGAAATTACCCATGCTGCAGATTTATGCAATTATCTTGGACAATGCGCAGTTTTTAAATCTCTTCTCTCTCTTTAGTAAGTGCCTTCCAAGGCTAAAATAGTTGTTCATATTCGTCGTTTCGGGAATGTCTCATCATAATAATTGTTCAAGTACGCACCTTTGGAGCAGTCGTTTGAATCTTCTCACTCATTTTCAGCAGTAATGGCACATTTAAAAAATAAAAAGCAGCTGTTACCCCCTTGGAGCAGTCGTTTGGGGTTATCATCCCCTCCGAGCAGTCGAATTTGACACTATCAAAAATCACATACAATTAAAAAAAAAACTAATAATATAGATGAAAGACCGACTGAGTGGTCTACCTTTGCACGCGCACGATTTAATTTTTTTTTAAAGTTATAAACTTAATAACCGTACAAAACCCTTGCTGTTGTTCGAGAAATGATCATATTTGCACTTTCACGACTGACTGTATATCAGTGTATCCGCAGATTCACTAGAGAATCTGCGAAATCGGACACTTCTGTACTTAGTTCGACTCAGTGTATCTGCGGATTAACGATTGAATCTACAGATACATTTAACCGATCACTGGTTAGTGATACTGATTTAAAGTTAAAATTGATACACTGGTTTTTTCACTTTCAAGGCAACATAATTATTGGCAACCATTATGGCCTTACAATGCTTCAAGATTTGAATGATATAGCCTGGACACTTTATAGCCAGGACGATATAATCTGGACGTCCTATCGTCCAAGTTGTAGTATAGGCAGCTATATGCTTATTATCATCAATGCTTTTTATCATTATTATAACATAAAAAATAACGTGGCTCTCTAAAACGTTTTCATGGAATTGACATATCTATTTTAAACGTAATACGTGTTAATGTTGCATAATGACTTTCAGAATGGCAGTATGGGCGTTTTGTCCAATAAATTTCATAGTATTGCCTCTAATGATCGACAATCATATCGTAAACTGCACTGTGTGGTAAACGCTTCATTGATGAATAAATACAACATTTGATCGAATCTGAAAAAGAACTCTTGTAACAAGGATAGTTCATTTTGTGAAATCGCAATCAGCGACGCGAAGATAATGTTTCTAGGAAAAGTTATTCCTTGTGTGGAGATTTCCTCTGCTGATGTGATGCGCTCGATCGCTCTTTCTCAAAATTCAAGTCTATCACTTACCTTCTTCTAATCGTCTCATTTGTTTTTTGGTGGGATTTTCTGTACTCAATAATTCCAAAATAATCCGAGGAGATTCTACTGTTACTCAAACGGTTAGTCACCTGTGCTGCCATCCAAAAAAGAAAAATTGCCAGCAGACGATTTGTGTCGGCCATGAAGTAGCGTTCATTGCCATTTTTCTTTATTCGAATCGAACTTGTTGATAAAGTTACGCTCATTAATCAATGTCATTGAAAAATTCGAACATGACAACATTACTAGAAGCAGGTTTTATGAATGCCGTTCCTTTGTTAAAAATTGTTGAAAGATAATTCTATCTTTATATGTCTTTGGTACTATAAAATATTCCAGAGCTTATGTCGGTATTTTTCTGTGCGCTCATGAAGCTTCAAACACGAATAACTGGAAATAGAACACTAAGAAATATAAAATTTAAGTATCTTGCGTAGTTGGAATATGTTATTGAAAACGAAATTTAACCATGCGCTAGAAGATTGTTGTTTCTTTAAGTTTGGTCAAATTCTACCCGTACTTTTATATAATATTAAATTATATGTTAAATCAGATAAAATTCGCTGTTTATATTTTTAAGTTTACAAGTTATGTACAGTACATAACTCTGAATTATCCGGATCAGATGCCAATTGAGTTTGCGTAGTTTGTGTTTTCACTTTGATATTGTATAATAATATAATGTAAAATAATATAAAGAAATCTGGATTTCTAGAAAAAGTAATAAACGTCAAGAAAAAATTAAAAAAATACATTTTCAAATGTTTCTAAAAAAAACTTAAAGGCACATAACATTTACGGGAAATATATATTTATAATATTTAATGTTTATAACAGCAATAACAAAATCTCTAACAGCATTTAAAAAAAAAACCTGAATGACTACGTGCTTTCCATATATAGCTTTATGTGGATTTTTTAAAGTTCAAAGAACGCCAAGAACTCTCCATAGAAAGTCGCGAATGCGACAAAAAACGCGCGTTTTATTTCGTTCGCGCTTTCTTTAATCAGCTTGGCTGCATGCGAAGGACAAATGCTTATATGAATCTCTAGTGCCCGTGTAAAGGGGAGGTTGCTCACCTTTATTTTTTTTATTACTTCAGACCGGGGAAATATAAAAAAAGAATGGAAATATGAATACCAGGCTCGTGTGTAAACAACGCTTGGAATGAGCTCACGCGATTGTTTCCAAAAGTCGTAAAGTTCCCGCTTTTCGACGTTTTGACCCCAAACTGTTGATGCAACTCTTCCAGTCGCATGCCTTTTTTTTAATGCAAAATCGTTTTCCTGTTTTGTGTGATTTTTAGAAATGTTGCAAAGTATTTTATTTATCGCTTTACTTGAGTGTCTATTTATGGCAACAATTTGGAGACAATTCTTTTGTATAAAGGTTATTTATTGTTGTAACCTCCTATTGCGGTATGAAGTTGGTTATTATTTTTAAAGATGTCAACTATGTTTCCTGAGGCAATCCTAAAAATATCGGGAAATGAAAAGTTTGTCTGTAAATCTAAGCATTAAAACGTACAGGATTAATGTCAAGCATTATTAACGAATTTAAATTCAAAACCCCTCAGTTTTTTTTATGCTGTTGAATATTGTGTAAAACCGTTGAAAGTTCATTCCAAAACACATTCAAAGTAATAAAAAAAATAGTTATTTAGTCCTGCATCGGAGAAACTTACAATTTATCATTCGAAGTTTGATACTTGTAAAGTGCACCTTGACATTTTTTAAACAGAAGTTTCTTTCCCGGCAAAAGCTATAGATAGAGGGGATTTATGTTGATTATTTTTTAAATAAGAACTGTCACACTGTTGTAGAGGTGCAAATAAGGATAGAGGCTTACAAGTCTCTCGTTACCTAATCGGGGGCGGAACCAGTATTGAATCGCGGGAGGGGGCAATCATGGTAGATGTTTTCCTCATATTGAGTGGTCGAATACTAAAATTTTCTAACAATTTTATACAACTTTTTTACAAATTAAACCTTTCAATATATTTTATATTTACCATTAATTAAGACACACATCAAATTCATATTTCATTAAAATAATTATGGTGCAAGTAGTACAAAAGGAAGTAGTATTATCACTCTTTAACGTTATTTTATTCTTTTTTTCGAAAATATTTACACG
The DNA here is from genome assembly GCA_963932185.1 of Troglohyphantes excavatus. Lineage (NCBI taxonomy): Eukaryota > Metazoa > Arthropoda > Arachnida > Araneae > Linyphiidae > Troglohyphantes > Troglohyphantes excavatus. Next base: position 25,854,423 of record OZ010667.1, on the reverse strand, counting down.
GGCGAACTATGTATAAAAAACAAAATAAATTGAATAAAATAACGATATTTTTTACTAATTAAAGTATTCCACGTAGAGGGTATTGGTGCACATTTAATTTTGTCTTGTTTGTTTAAGTTTTGGCGGGGAAGCTGGTTGATAGTTTGATTTATCTCCGTCATTTATCCGTGACTAAATTAGAAGGCAGTATTTCGAAAAGTTCCAATTGGGATAAGTTTCTAATACAGATTATATGTTAAATTTATGCTGCGAAAGTTATAAATTAATGGAGATGGCAATTGCCCTTATTACTCTTATAGTTAGATCCGCCACAACACTTAGTGTGTGACGTAATTGTAACGGCGCTAAATCCACAGAATCTTATACTAAGCAACTGTTTCCATTTGCAATCTAAAAATGAAATTAAAAATATCAATTTCTTAATTGACTTTAAAAAAAACTAATATTAGTTTAACTGCAGTATTAGTGACTACAATTGGGTTATAAAGATGTAGTCTAAATATTTTAAAAGAAAAAGGAAGTCTTACTACCTTTGATATAGTATATTATCATTTAATTTTTGTCTTCCTGTTTTTACCGATATTTGATTCTTCAATACTGATTGCGGAAAAATCACCCCGCATTTCCCTTACATACTACGGAGCAAAAGCAAAGAGGAAAGTCTGTATTTGCAGTTCCCACCTGCTCGGCTATTGTGGGCGTCTAAAATGATAACTACCCTTATTGTCTAGGCATCTTTTCTATAGCATAGGGCGTTCCTCCTGGAATAAAGTTGCGTCCTCTTCGAAGAAATCTTGTGCAATCGTCGAAAATCGAATGAATTTTGTTAGTGTCAGCACACCTCCACAACTCGCTTCGATTCTCATGCCTAAAACATCCGACTTCGAGGGCATCACCCTAAATGCGAGTTTAAGAAAAATGAAAAAGTTAATAAAGAGCAAAACTCTTCAAAAACTGAAATGTAACGCCTTGTTGTGGTAACTGTTTAAAGCCGTATATGCCCATCCAAGTCGTAAATCAAACTTCCAGCTGTTGTAGTGTATACCCTGGTTTTTATTAGTAACATAAATTGTGTACGTAAAAGAGACATTGACGTGCGGGATGTATGGTTACTAGTCGTATAAAAATACACTACCAAATAAGACTACTCTAATAAAATTGTTTATTTAATTGTTTTAATGTTCTTTTTACTCAATTAGTATGAAGTTCGGATTCTTTCATATAATGATTCTACAAACATTATTTTAAAAATGATAATCTGCCATGCACATTCTCATAACCAGAACAACTAACTGTTAAGAGAATTGTCCGTGAGCTCCGTGTAGATCAGACGCAGAAAATATTTTGGTGAAGTATGAATTTTCTACCCTAGCTGGGATGGGACAATTCCCGGCTACTTCAGGGATAATTACTGGTCACTCATATTTGATGCAAATAGAGTGATGTATGTAATCTATTAAATTAATTATTATTAATGCAATCTATTAAAATAATTATATTATTTTTATCATGTATAGCTAATTAAACACTGTACTTATACTTTTGTGGATAAACAGGGTTAAATATGTATTCAATATAAGAAATGTACACATTCAACAGATCTTGAGCCGAAATATGTTGTGTACAATTAATATGCAATTTTTATAGCTTATTGTCTACTGCAATTGTTTGATGGTGTAGCTATTTATTTAAATATATGTAGTAGGCACGCAGCCAAACAATGGAAAATACGTATGTTCTTACGTCATTACAAACACAAATTTGTTTTAAATAGATAAAAAAAAACTTTCTATATCTTCATGAAAAATAACTATTCATTTAAAAAATGAACACATTTTCTTTTATTTGATGTGCATTTTTTAATCCTCTTTACCAATGCACCAATGCAATGTACCAATTTAATATGCACCTATTGGGCCTCGGCTAAGGCTTAAAATCTACAAGGTTCAGCGGTCAGTGCGCAGTATTGAAAATAGAGGACATAAATATTGCAAGCGGATGAACTCCTACACATAGGAAGTTTATGCCATTTTTTGTCTAATTTTTCTTCTTAGAACATATACTCTGTAGTTCTAAAAAGATAGTCTAAACGCGCTTGACAATATCAGCTGAAGCTGAAGTGGGATTGAGAAAAAAAAAAGACGTATCTGACATTTCCGATAAGGAAGTGGGTGAAAGCAATGTTTTTGATTTCTTTATTTTTATCATCGAACTTTCGCTTTTTCCTCCGCCTCAAGGGAGAGATAGATTCTGGTGATATGAGAAAAAGGACTATAATTTTCTCTTCAATATGTCGTACGTTTTATTAAGCTAGGAAACAGCTGCAATAAAAACAATCTGATCAGATTTTGAAAAAGCCCTAGCCGACCGTTTGTCGAAGTTAACAATAATCGCCACCCAATAGTGGCTCGTCTGTTTTGTGTTTCAAATGTAGTTTCCAAATCTAGTACTAATCTAAATTACTTAAAGGCAGACAATTTAAACTTGTAAATTTGAATGAATTTGAAATATATACCCTCCTCCCCCCACCCCCGTACTTTTTTTTTTTGTATCTCAATAAGCATCTAATCAAAATCACCCAACAAGTTTTAAATAAAAGTGCCCTAAGGTTAAGTGGTAGGATTTTGTGAAGTTTTAAAATGGAGGGCGACAGAAAATTTTATGTTGCTGTCCGTCATTTTTCTGGACGCAAGCCTTTTTTAATTTTTAAATTATTTTATATATAATTTAGGGGGGAGAGGGGATGTGACATATAATATTTTTTAAAGTAAGTTTCCAAGGCAGTTTTGCCGAACCTTTTTATTGCCAAGATAACATGTCAAAAGCGATCGTATTTTGTTTTGCAAGAACCAGTGAACACATGATCATGATTGATAAGTGAAATTTAATTATCAGTCTTATTTCTGTATTTCAGGGCCATGCTGGCCTAAGTCAAAATTTGGCGATTTTTATTGCAGATTATGTCTTAAATGTTCGTTTTTCTATAGAATTATACGATCAAAATTCGTTCAAAAATTATTTTACGAAAGCTATAAAAGCCCAAGTCCAATGCTTTGCAATCAGAGTAGGATTCAGTTTTCCCCTCTCCTGTTAAAGTTGCTCAAGTGTGACTTGGGTCCGCCTGGTTCTGAGTTACAGATTTATATCTGCACAATATTTGTATATTTACAGAAAAGGCTAATAATTTTTTTAAACTTTTATTTATAGTGTTTAAAATTTTGAATTACATCGATCTGCCTGAACTTTCTTGTAATTCGATTCCCCTCACTTTTATTACTCATCAATTGCCACTGCCATAATAAATTATATAAAATTTACGTTTCGTAATTTTTTTCTCATTTTGTAAGTGTTTATATAAATATTAAATAGAAGTTTTAGCTAAAAAAATGTTTTTTTGGGCAATTTATATAAATACTAATGAAAGAAAAGTCATACATTACGTTTTATCTAACTCCTCTTAGTGTCCTTATTCTATTTAATGAAGAGTTGAAATTGCTCGGGATGCGAAATAATATGCCAAGCGTGAAATATAGATAAAAAAAATATTAATAGATATATTTTTAATAAAAATGTTATCGGTTCTTTTCCGCCATTTTTATTTTGGGATATTCCACTGTCGTCAAGGAAAAATAAGAAGCAATGGCAGATGTTCACTTTCCCTGATAAGACGATACTTGAGCTGATCGGGAAAAGATCCCGTTTTTTGTAGAAGATCAAATCCCACATTAAAATATATATATATATTATATATATATATATATATATATATATATATATATATATATATATATATATATATATATATATATATATATATATATGTGTGTGTGTGTGTGTGTGTGTGTGTGTGTGTTCCTGTTATGCGTTTTTCAAAGCCTGCCCTTTTTTTTTGTAAGTGCCGATGCGCCCTGCCCTTTTTAGAAGTGAAAAATGTGCCCTGCCTTTTTTTCAGTATCTTCTTTGCGCCCAGTAATATTCCTATTATCAATCTTCACGTCAGAAAAATAGTGAACTTTTTATCCCTTTTGTCCGAATATTTGCGATCTTTGTCAAACGAGGATATCACACGAAATTTAAGATAGTTATAACTCTTAATTTCGTTTGCCTCTGATGAATGCAACTTCCAGATGGCTCTCTTTTAAGAATTTTTTCATTCATAAAAAACCTTAAAATTGTAGAAATTCACTAAACGCGATCTCTTTTGAAAGATTTACAATCCTTTTGTATCTGATGAATAAACGTTTATACTTCACCACTTTTTATTTCATCATAATTTGGTTTGTACTACATAACAAAATTGCATTAAATTTTTCGAAAATTTAATTTACGAAATTGAAGTTTAGGACTTGTCATTTGTAGTTATAAAAATTGATTTTTGTTGAAGCTTGTTTCTTTTTGTTTGGTTGGTATTAATGTTCTAATTTGTTATACTGCTAATATATTTTAATTTTTTTTTTTAATTTGAAACTTATCTCTCTCCCCCTTTATGAAACTTGATATAGTAAAAGCTTTTTAACAAGGAACTTTAAAAAAATTTGAGGATTTCAAAATTTTCTTTTTTGAACAAACTAAAAAAAAAGACCTATTAGAGATTTGTTTTTCTAATGAGTTTATAGTGCAGTTTTTTAATTTTTTCTGAAATTTTAAACATTTCTAAAAAAACCACTAAATATATACAAGCTTTAAAAAAGCTTTTAGAAAAGAGAAAATTCTGGCCCTCTTGAAAAAAATCCAGTTAAAGGTAAGGAAAGTGCCCTTTCAGTCAACAGAAAATGCCCTTTTATATAACAAAAAGTGCCCTTTTTGACAATTCCCCCCCCCCCCCCCCCGTCCTTTTTTAAAACTATGTGAACACTAATATAAATATAATTAGGAGTAGGCCTTGATGTAAATAAATATGTAAAGATACTAATTTTAAATAAATGTCTAATATTTCGATATGACAAACACATAATTGTTTTTTGATTCATTATAGATTTACATATTTTCAAATAGCTTTAATTTAGCTGCGATGAACTAAATTCTCTTAAATGAAAATATGTTATCTATTTATCTCAAACATTGCCTTGAAACTCTTAACGCTGAGTGGCTCGTGATGCAAGAATAGTTTTGTGTTACTTTGAGCTCATTCTAAAACAGTCGCTGGTTAAATGTTATAAATTCAAATGCTGTACAGTTAAGTTTTATGCGAGTGAGTGCTTGTAAATTCGACCACATGAAGTGTGATTTTGTGGTCATATGTCAATTGACCGCAACGTCTTCAGCTTGTAGTATCTCCATTTGAGGAGATGTAATAATCCTTTCTTAACTTAGTAATTCTACTAATTTGGGGAGCCCCATTTTGCAGTCGACTGCAACCATTTAAAATATTCTTGCAAAAAGTTAAGTATTCATGAAAGTTTTTAAATTATCCAACTAAGTACAGTAAAAACCGCTTAAATCGATGGACCGTCATAATTTGATTGTTATATCCGGTAATCGTTATATCCGGAATCGTTATATTAACGTGGACTGCTATAGAAATCCAAACTTCCTTTGCATTTACATTGGTATATCCGGCGTATCGTTATAAACGGATTTTACTGTATTTTAATATAGACTTGATATAACTTTGTGAACAATAATTTAAATGATCAACCAAATTTTATGATCAAACGCAATGTAACGTAAAAGAACACTAAAGATTATAGGAAGTATTGAATTGTCAATTTTCTAAAGTTGGTTTTCTAATATTGTAGACGCATATATCAAAAACCCAACTAACTATTCGCCTGTAAAATTTGTAAAAAAAAAAATTAACGACCTAGGATCGCTAGAATAAACGAATTTGCAACTTTATACAATCACTACTGCAGTCAGTGATAATATCTTAACTCCACGAGAAAGACTTCCGACAGAATTCTGTTGTCTGGCGGCTGCCATAGAAACGAACGATTTTATTCTTCTAGGGGTGAAAGGGATGGGTCAGTAAGAAATCTAAATTAGCATTTTCGTCTTTTTGAGATATTGCTCACCCCCAGAATTGAGTAAAATAGTCCTTTTCTATGACAGCTGCCAGACTGTAGATGGGGTTTACTGATGGTGGTAAGAGAACGGGTACAGTTCCACCTTATTCTACACATAAAATGTTGATCGTTTGTGCTAATTCTACGCAGTGGCGGCGATTGGGTGGTAAAAGTGGGGGGGCAAGATCAAGATGAAACAAGTGTGTGTGGAGGGGGGGGGGGGGGGGTAGTAATAAAAATTTTGGACGAACACCAAAACAATAAATATTGCACATTTATATTTACTCTCTATTTTGAGTTATTTGAAGGAAAGAATACCAATTTAAAATAGGTACGAGACGCCCAGGTCGACTATTAACCCATTTTCGATTATTTTCCAATTTTTTTTTTATTTTGGAGTGATACGGACTGTTGTAATGAATCTAATTAACTGACTTATTGACCGACCTCCAAAGGGATAGGCATCCTTTCCATTGGTGTCAGTGTTGAAAAAGAAATGGAGGAAATTTTCTTTCCTCACCCTCCCAATCCCTAGAAAATTTCCTGCACCATTTACAATTCTACATTTGTGGTGTGACTTTTGAGACCCTGAGGCAAATTCTTACAGTTTGCAGGAACGTGGGTATAGATTTTATGGAGGTTGAGTGATTGATTATTTCATGGGGGTTCAGTGACTGAGCCACGAATTTCTTTAGGCATCTATCCCTCTCACCAAGAGGGGGGAATCCTTAACCCCACAAAAATTAACAAATATATCTCACAAACCCCCACCAATTTTTTTTATTAAAAAAATTATTAATTTTCGTTCAAGTAAACATGAATACGTTGGCAGATAAATAGCATCAACAGTTATCATTGTCATTAACTATATTTAACAGTTGTCAATAACTACTTTTAAAATTAATAAATCACTCCCTAATTATGAAATCAATTTAGAGAACAAATTTAAAGCTTGAGATTCCTTATAATATATGTGTGGTAACGAACAATAAAGCCGCCGTTAGCCAGCTCAAGTGTTGTCCTCGTTATATATGACCATTGTTCAAAAATACGAAGCATTGTTCCCGGGTTTTTCCTTGTAGAAGGGTCCCGAACCCGAATTGTCGGCAATAGCCCAATCTGCAGCTCTAGTGCTACGTTATTTTAACCAAATCAAACTTTCCGATTTAAATTCTCACCTCAACAGTGCTAAACATTCCCAGTTCCAGTTTATATACATTTTCAAAATTTTTATAAATTATGTAATATTAAACAGTTCTCTCAAAAGTATTGGTTGCAAGCATTTTCCAATGCAGTATCCGTTCAGAGGTCAAATTTAATCTTACAAGTTAGGCAATTTCTAATCTTCCCTAGCTTTCATTTGCAAATAATATTAATTTTCTTCGGACATAACACGGATTTCCAACACGGATTTGTAAAATTCTAAACCAAAATCATAATAATAATCAGAAGGTCTCATTGTCGAATAATTATTACTATTCTTTTTAAATGGATATTTTGGGAAAACCAAAAACATTTCATCCGTGTATGAATAAATCCATATTTAAACAAAAGTTTTCAAAATATATCTATTCTCGTGAATAGATATATTTTGAATCTTCTTGCAGCAAAGATATTTAATTAAACTGTACCTTCGTTACACATTTTATGGAGTGCAATAATATTCGAAACTTACAAATATCAATAATTACTGAAATACGAATAATTTTTCCAATAATAGTTTGAAATTAAATTATAAATTGAACAATTAATGCTAAATTAAATTGAAGAACAATCGCATAATATGAATAATGTAAAAGATTTCGAAATATGATATATAAATGCTAAAAATCAAGATAATGGTATCTTTAAACGTATACTTGCGCGATTTTGAAAATTCTGTGACGTAGATTGCAAGCAAACAGACAAGCTTTCTTGAATGGAAACAGTAGTGCTTGTGTTGCTGTCATGTTCAACTTCACATTTGTTCTTTTTATTAAAGTAATTTAAAACTGAATTTTGTAAAATTCGCTTCATTTTGCTAAAAAGCAGAGCAGACGAAGATCAAATCAAAGACATTAATGGCTAACCTATGACCCCTTCCCTCCTATCTACAGGCCTATAAATTACGCAATTGTTCGGCGCCAATAGATTACACAATACTACATTTTAACGCATTTTATTAATACCGGATACTATTTTAATGTAAAAAGTTGCAACTAGTCATAAATAAAAGGAGGTTTGATCTATTTTTAGAATTGAAGGTCATACAGTTGCATTTTTCTATGTAAAGAAAATATATGCTATTTCTTTTTCCGAAAAAAATAAAAACAGAATGAGTAATGGACCTGGATTGAGTAAGCAATGAGGCACCAATCAATGGATTAAATTAGCAGCTGTCTGTCTGGAAATCTGAAAACAAAGCTCCTCAATTTAGATAGAGAATTTATTTTATTTTTTAAATGTTGAATTTTTTTTAAATAATAACGATACCACATTCGTTCAAAAAAAATTTCACTTGACTTTCAATGGAAGGGGTTTGAACCTTAGTAGTGGGAGGAAGTTGGGGTTCAAATTTTTTCCTTTGTTCGGCAATGCAATAGAACAATTGACTTGTAATATAGTTTTAAAAAGTGCAATATTAAAAAAGTGCGGGGGCAACATCAGAAAAAAGTGCGGGGGCAGCCGCCCCCCCTTGCCCCCCCGAATCGCCGCCACTGATTCTACGGGAACTGAACAGAACTTAAACTGTAACAAATTAGGATGAAATGTCTGCTTTTATCTCATACGAGTTACTTCGATTATTTTGGGTGCCGTTAAAACTGTTAAGTGAACTTTCAGCACCCTTGATCGCCATCCCCGTTCCGTAAATGTGGAGCAAGGGTGGATGGGGGCCGTTACGGCATCGCCCCTTGTTCCGCGGATTGTTAGCAGCGGTTGGAATGGCATCCTCCTCCGACTGCAAAGTGTTGGCACACATATCTGAGGGACGCGGGAACTGAAGTGAAACAGAGCGAATCGCCTTCTCTGTGTTCCATTCCCGAATATCGGTTGCCTTTCTGTTTACACACACACACACCTATTACGAACTTTCGCGCAGCTTGCAAAGGCGGATCTCCGTCCCGAGTGAGGGTTTCATTAGGAATGGAATGGCGAACGATTTATTTTGGGCACATACCCGGCACATGCTAATTAATACGCTTCATCTGTTAAGAAAGTCCGCAAGCATGTTGAAGGATATTGGAAAAGAACGCACTTTTAAACAAACGCTGTTCGATAATTATTATTTATAGACTGTTGGGACATATTACGCACATGTTGTGTGTCTGAAGTGTCATGTAGATAGGATAACTTAATTTGAATATTACGATCCTCTACACCACGATTACCAGTTGTACGACGAAAACAATTCCCTTTATGTTTATGCAGATTTATTTATACACAGTTTTAAATAATTCAATCCTACCCGACATACTCTGATAATTACATGTAATTAGGCAGGCACAGTGGGGTATCTGGCAATAGGGGCAATTACCCCCTCCGAGAAATTTAAAACTTAACTACCTAAAATAGACATTATTCGTTTAAGATTTTTTTTTTTAAATATGCAACAGTGTTCACTCTAGAAATAAAAAGGGGTAGGGCGCTGTTGGCAGTAAAATGGCGCCCCGTATTTGAAAAAGCACTTCTTGTTTTTAAAAGGGCATTTAAAAAAAAAAAAATTTGGATTGGGCGTACACATTGACATATCGGACCCGTGACCAAACAAAAAAAAATTCCGATTTATTGGTTGACATTGCGCAAGAGCTGCATATTGGGCTATTATTGACGGTTCGGGGTCTATATCGAAGGAAAGACCCTTACAAAATTGATGTCTCTTTATGAAGATATTACTTAATATCTAAAATTTTACATTAAATTTTTTTTTCCTATTAACCAAATATGTAAGTAGCTCAAATCAGACCCTTTACAAAACTGATAAAAAGGCTACTTAAATCCAAAATGTGGTAATAAAATGTCTAATCTTACAACTTTGCCCCAAACTATCTTCTCTTTTAAAAAAAAAAATAACTTCACTTAAAAGGGCAAGAAGAACGGAATTTTTGAAAAAGGGGCATGAAGGCGCTATCGGGATGAAAAAAGGGCGGGCAGGGCGGACCGCCCTTCAAAAAACGCCTAGAATGAACACTGCTGATAATTAAACACATCTCTATTATAACAAACTTACTTTTCATAACTGGAACCTTCGGAAATACTACCTCCTAATTTAGAACTACGGACAGATGATAGGGATAATTACCAGAGCTGTCAACTCGTTCTGCAAACTTCCACGCCAAAACTAATGCGAGTACAAATAATCTTAGAAGATTAAACGTGCACCAGTTCCCTATACACAGTCAAATTAATCCGTATAAGTCTGGTTATTTCACTCTTTGTATTGTTCTTTTGAACAGCTCAATTATGTAAATATATTTTCGAAAACTATCATCAAATTCTGTTACGGTATTAAAGAGTTATATAAAATCTATTCCCTTTGTACTACGTAACTATAATTATATGAATATTTTAATATGTTTGCTTAATTAATAATAAATATTAATGAATTACAACATCTAATGAATAATTAATAAAAATTATGTGTAAAAGTTTTTTTTAAACATTTCCACTGATTGTCGATTACCTCGATTATCAAATATTGGATCCTCTCCTGGTCATGTAGTATATAAATTTTCAATTTTACTCGGATTAACAATTTTTAGGTTATTTGTAAGTGCGTAAAATGCCACGTTGATATATACTCACACAACTAGTACTAATTATTACCACTTAATGCAAAATTAGAAATGGAGCTTCTATTTCCAAGGCTAAATCTCTCTCTCCTATTGCTCTAATGCTTCGCCTGCGAAGAAATAAGGAGCAGTATGCAAATTGTCTGATGACAAACGAATATCAAAATTTGTATATTCCTATATAAGAATCTTCCTCTTCTGTGGGGAATTTCGCCTGCTTTTTTTTTGGTGTGTATTTCCTAAATTTCCTCCTTAATTTTTTTTATAACATTTTACGCTTTTTTATAATTGCAATTACGAATTTATATTAATGTTTGCTTGAAATCGGTCATTTTTATATATTAATCAAAGACGTAAGTATATGAAGAAGCAAAGTACGTTTTGCTATATTTGACATCAAAGTTTTCATTTTGTATATGGTTGCGCTCACATTCCTCTTCGAGGCATCTGTGGCCGAGCGGTTAAAGGCGTCAACTGGGAGTCCGAAGATTCCTGGTTCGATCCTAGGCGATGGACTTGACAAAGAAAAGTAAAAAAAAGTAGTGGTCTTGTGATCGGAGGGTTGCCAGCTTCCAACTATAAAATACTAGAAAAGTCGTCCAGAACATCCGCAAAAATTAACGGCGTGTATACGGGACTGGTGCACGATAAATCTGATCGGGGACCAAAGTCCCGACGTCTATTGAAGGCGATGGGTGCCAATTCAGGTGTTTCCTCGTCATCTGACCATGGTTCTAAAATAACTAGATGTATGTATGAATGTGGTATGTGTTCCCGGGACTTTCCTTCGAGATAGACCCCGAACCGTCGCCAATAGCCCACTGTGCAGCTCTAGTGCGACGTTGTTTAACCACACCACATTCCTCCTCAATGGCATTTGTATCTTCGTTAATATGGCTGCTCTGGCAGTGTCCAAAAAAAAAAAAAAAATCTTTCATACACTTACGGCGTTAACTGGGATGGAAAGTTTTCAAGCATTTAACTCTTATGGAGTTTAAAAGGGACCAGAACAGAATGAGCGGGACATGCTTCTATACATGTTTCACATTTTTAGGAGTGCATTTTCTCAGGGAATTCATTTTTGACAGTTCATTTAAAAATAAACAACTAAACTTTTAAAGCTGAATTCGCAGAGTTTACTCTCAATTTTCCTCGAACAAAAAATTCTTACTTGATTTCTACAATTTTATTTCAGAAATTATGAATTGGTTATTAAATTTTGACACAAAGTTCTTGAAATGACCTGTTCTTCACGGGGAATATATACAGTACTACGTAGAGATTAATGTTGTATGTAAAACTAACAATAAAAATAGTGAAGTAACAACACTGTACTTTACTATTTACACATTTTTAGGTGCACGCAAGTGGGCATCGCATTTCGATTAAAACTTATTTTATATATGACCAATGTATAAAAATAAGTTACGCTAACTTCGTAGCTGGAGACTGTTTCCAAAATAGACTTCGACCATTTACTTTTACATGCTTTGTGTTTTTTTCTATAAAAATCCAATCGTACCTGTTTCAATTTATCAATACGACATAAATTTATAATTATAAATATATGACAATATGAATATTTTTAGTAGTTTATTTCGTGATTTTTTTTTTTAGAAATGTACTCGGTTTTATGTTTTTTTCTGCGATACTGATTAATAATAATATAAGGTTGGTCCACTGTTAGAATTTTTCGACTTCTCGACTCCACAGAACTGAGAACCTTTAAATGTATTCTCGGTTTACACTTTAGGTCGAGTTTAATTTATGCATTTGATTTGTTTTCTAAGATGAGTTTTGTTCTGTTTCCAGGTGCCTTCATCCGGGGACCTGTCTGCCGAAATGAAGGCTTGCGAAGACGAGTGCAGCTTTGGAAGCAGCCTCAAGGACTCGAGCAGTGTCTCCATGCCCATTTGCTTTCTCATCAAGGAGCATTCCAAGTCAGTCATTCACATACAGGTAGGTTCAATTTAAATTTTAATAAATACATTTAATAGGCATGAATAAATCTGCATTTCATAAATATTTTTAATCTGCAAATTGATATCTACAAAATAATTGACACCAACCAAATTTTAAAATCTGGAATTGTCAAAAGTTTTTGGATAAAAATGGGTATTTTTTTTAGAACTTTTAGTGAAACGTTATCACTCATCCCCGTTATCATTGATGTAATTTCTTCTTCTATAGAAAAAAAGTATTTTAAGGTTACGACGATATCAATTGTGAAATAACTTTTTTTTTTTAATACTATAAATTGGTATTTACAGGCACTTCAGCATTGCTGCTTTAATGTCAATTGGTATAAAAAATATTACTTTCACACATTGCGGTTCTATCCTTTTTAAGTCATCGGAAGATCGTGCGAAAGTCAAATGTTTCTAAATTGCGAATGACAACTATATTAAGATATGTTTTTACGGACTTTATGCAAATGAGCTACTACTTCTCTTGTAATAAAATACTTGCTAAAGCTTTGAGTGGCAAAGTATATTAAAAACAACAACATTTTGTTACATCTACTGCTTGGCCAAGATCTAAGTATAAGGTGCAATAAGTTTGCATAGCAAAATAACGATCAGAAATTTCCTAGATCGAGATCTGCAATTCCATCTATAGGTTTGAAACCCAATGTCATGTTTTTTTTGTTTTTTTTTTAACTTTTTAGCTGCTAGATAAAATTAATTAGCCTTATGTTCTGATTAACATGTTTAATTCCTTGTATAAAGTATATCTGTTATAAAATTTTACTATTTTAGACCTAAAACCTTTAAGATTTTGTTAAATTTAAATTCCAGCCTGCCAGGCTTTTTATTAAATCATAACGGAATAAATGACCATAAGAATACACATCCTACATTCTTTAGTTATATAAAATAATTTTTCTGCACTTAATCTATTAAGAAAAACACAACTCGCAGGACTAAAAATTTGGCGTGAATATATATTTTGAGTGTGATATATTATTTTTACTATAAAAATCATTTTAAAATATGTTCCTGGTAAAACTAATGTGAGGCATTTTTCAGAAATTAAACCTTAATATTTAAGTTGTATTCATAGTTTTGACCTGGAACGTTTGTTGAAGTATATTAGATATTGTTTTTTGCTTATATTTAATTTTATTTTGTTTATAGTATCAGACAATTTCGATACTTTTTGATAGCAGCGAGAGTACTTTATTTTTAATTTTAATGCTTTTTTTGTTGTCTTTCTAGGAGCTGCAGAAACGACTATCGCGCGTTGAAAATGTACAGGATGACGTGATTGATGCTATAATTGAATTTCGAAATTACCTGAGTGATTCTAAGAGTTATAATAGTCTAAATCCTGTGGCAACAACTAACTCTTTGAGTGTATCTCGAAGCCCAGCGACTATCTTTTCAAAATTGACGCACCCTTCAAATTCAAACACAAATGTGCCTTGTGTCGTTGAAGTTCCTCAATCCATTCTTAAAACTAGGTCTTATTCCACAAAAGACTGTGATCCCATGTACAGTGAATTCGGAAGAAATCCTACGATAGCCAATTTATCTCAAAAACATTTCGATCTAGCAAAAAGTAAAGACTCTTCTACTTTGGAAAGTGACAAGCAAGACAGTGGGTTGGATTCGGATTGTAGAGAGCATCAAGAAATTCATCCGTCTTTAAACAAAAACGTTTCCAACTTGATAGTTACTGAAAACAACGACGAATTGTTGCAGCTGCTGGATGAAGTCAGTCATCGCTCTACTATTCTTCAAAAGCAGCTCGCAGTTGCCGAAGAAGTCACAACTCTAGTGGATGTGAAAGACGCGCCAACGAATCGTAAATCGCAGAGTTCAAGTAGTGATTTACCAGAAAGCAGATGCACTGAACCTAAATTCTCTTTCTTGGAAGCTTCGAGCAGCGAACTACCTCCGGACAGGAACCAGAAGTCCAAGTCATTTGCGGCAACCACCCAAAGTCAAACATTCCGCTCGGAGGAAAGTGCCCCAATCAAGCAAAACAGTCATTTTGTCGGGTTGTTCGAAGCAAAACCTGTGTGTGATGTTGGGGTTAGGAAGAGAGCCGTCAACGGCATTGACAGCTCAGTCGTGTCCTCCATCCTGAAAGAGACAAACGTTGTCGATCTTCAGAGGCAGGCCCTGATATATCTGGTAGACAACGCTGTCCTGCACACGAAACTTCGAGAAGCGGAGCAGTCGCTCTTCTCCAATAGTTCTGCGAACGACAAAGTCGAGAACACACTCAAGGAAGAGGCGAGGTTGCTGATGATGGAGAACCGGGAGCTTAGGATCAGTCTGGAGGAGCAAAAGATGGAGAACTACGCTCTGAGATCGAGACTGGCCATGCTGGAGAGAGTGGCGCAGTCGGTCACCAACGAAAACCACGAGCTTAACTTGCAGCTGGGCGAATCCCTCAACCTCCAGGGCATGCCGAGAAGAGGGTCGCAGAACTTATCTTCCTCCAGCTTCCAAGCTGGTGCCAGGGCAAAGAGATCGAGCCTGCCCGAAATGAACATCCAATGCGTCAAGTCAAAATTGCTCTCCAACAACAGCAGCTTTCTGGACGTGACGATGGAAGATCCGAGTGAACTTGGGGCGCCTGCCGGCAGTGCCGCCTTCAAGTACCGCCACGGCCCCATCCAGTCCTCCACGCCCATGGTGCCTTTCCAGAGATTCAGAAGCAGCCCGAACAGTTCGTCCATCCCCAGCGACGCGTCTCCAGCGAACTTCCACTCTGTCAAGAAGTCCTTGTTGAAGCCTGAAAATCTGCATCGAAGATCGTCAATGTGCCTTGAAGACACCTATGACATTCCGGATACTAAGCATTTCCCAGAAGGGACTTTTCCACAGGATGGTGTCGGCAAGTTCCCCTTCAACAGTATCCTTGAAAAGCTCAAGTCTAATTCCGAGTGTAGACTATCGAAAAGTGCCTCAGCCAAGGGTGGCGGACCGTCCAACGGCGATGTCGCAGCTAGGTCGTCAGTCAGCAAGACTAAAGTCGATAATGTTAGTCAACGTAACGAGAGTAAGACCTCTCAGATAAACACTTCGGATATTGTATTGCAGCGCAGGAAGGGAAGAAATATACAACAGAGGATTCAGAGTATTTTGGATAGGATAGTGGCCGAATCGGAGGATGCGTCCTAACTTTGAAGGGGAAAAGTTGCATTTTGTATTTTAAGTGATATGAACTTTAGTGAGAGCTTTTTTTATTCATGTCTGTATTTAACAAGTGTCCTTAGATTTATTTATGTATAAATTATCTAGTTTGAATTTTAGTCTTTATGTACAGATTTTTACATAGTTTGTAAATAAAAATAATGAAAACTTTTTTTATGCTCTTTAAACAATTTTATTTCGTTGGCTTAGGAGTAAAATCAATTGTATTTAAACCAAGATTTATCATCCGAAGTTGGCGACGAAATCCAAGGTCAGTGTTTTTTTCTCTAGCACTAAGGTCATTCATATTTCGAAGTTTATCGCTTTATTGTGCCCCCAACTGCGGCTGGTAAATCTTTGGTTTAAATATATGTGGTTTTACTAATAAGTCGACGATTAATTCTTATTCAAATCTTTCATTAAGTAGACTTTTAAGTATTAGACAGTATGGTTTTTCAGGTTAAATATTGTAATAAGTAAAATCACTGTAGCACTTACGAAATATACATTCAACAATTTTAATAATTAATAGAAACATTTTCAAAACTATGATATCATAACCCCTTTTTGAGGATAAAATACATGTGATATTTCGAAAAGTAGATTAACCCCTTCATAGGCCCACACGAAATTTAGACAGAAAATGTCAGTTTCTCATTTCATGGAATATCGATTCCTGATTTCCAACTCGAAACTCATAAATTTTAAACTAAAAATGTTAGCACCAAAAATGGGCAAATTTAAATATCTTTTAAAAAACTGTCTGATCATAAGCTCTTAATCTTGTCACGTGGGTTCCCTAAGAAAAATGTTCGCTTTGGAGGGAGTTCTCTGGAAAGAACTTTGTGGAAGGATGACTTATTTTACGATAAGAGTTATGCAACTGTCTGACGGAGAAATCGTTAACAATCCTTCCTCAAAGCACGCAGATTCGGGGTAGGGCCATTTAGGTGTCAAAATACTGAAAACGCAACCAAAGATGATATGTAGCGAAACGTCACCTGTCCGAACGGGTGCAATTACCTGTTAAACCGCAAATAACATACTTTAGAATACAATTCCTCGCATATACCCATCTGGATGACGCAGTTTAGCTCGTCTTAATAAACCAATTGATGTACGGAATTATTTTAGGGTGAGGTTAACAACGCTCACAACAGTTTTTAATTTCAACAC
This sequence comes from Troglohyphantes excavatus, assembly GCA_963932185.1. NCBI lineage: Eukaryota > Metazoa > Arthropoda > Arachnida > Araneae > Linyphiidae > Troglohyphantes > Troglohyphantes excavatus. The sequence goes on along the minus strand of OZ010667.1, from coordinate 25,837,326 downwards.
AATTTAAATTTGTAATTTTAAATGAGCTTGGAAACTTTAGTATTTAATTTTTTTCGATAAGTCAAACAACTTTTATAGTTTATTTAACTCGTAAATTTGAATTAAAAAAAAAAAAATCTTAAAATTTGTGTATTTTATTTTTAGAGCTTTTTTGCGGAAAGTGATCAGTTTTATCTCGAATAGTGATAACATTGAGCAGTGGTTCCATCGTATGGTCTCGCTGTGCAACTCTAAAGCGACGTTAATTAACCAAACAACCTGTGGTTTGAGGACCACTGGTGGTCCATGAGAAGGTCTGAAGTGGTTGGTGGATCTCTTGTCTAATCACTAATATATTTTTTGAGACATTGTTTAAAAGGAATTGTTTATTTATAATTTTTTTTACAAACAAAAAATCTTAAAAGGTAGTTTAACATTTATTTGCTTATCGTAGAAAATATTCAGTAATGAAGTATTTCTATTTTATCGGAAAAAATATGTTTAGGGGAACTTTGTCAAACAGCTATATATTTTATGATTTAAATTTAGGTTTTTGAAAATAGTAAATTTAATCGTTCCGTTAGCAGCTTTAAAAAATGTTGTTTTCATTTCTTCCTTTTATGCAAGAATATGTTCTACTATAAAATATTGCAGTTAATAAATTAATTTGCAAGAATACTATATTTAATACCTAGATTATATTTAGTGTCAAAATAATATTTGTGACCACAATGTTATTTAGTAGTATTAGAAAGTGGTGATCCCCGATTCGTCTAACTTTTAATTTGGTGATCCGTATAAAGGTTTAGAACCGCTGGTAAGATAGAGGTAAGTCGCTTTTGATATATTTTTTTCTAACAATCTAAGAGGCAACAAGTACACTTACAGACATACATCGTCCATAATTAGTGGTGTGCGCAGAAAATGTGTGTGGGAGGGTCATGACCCCCCACCCACATTTAATAGTATAATTTGAAATATTTTTATCAAGTATATGTAATTTACCCACGTTCTTTTGACTTATTTTTGATCCATTCCCAAATCGCTCTTTTCCAATAATGATCTTCTAAATTACTCCCGCGCATTTGTACATTTCATTATTCTAAGTTATGTCTTCAAACTGATACCAGAATCTGTCGCATCTAATGCGCTTGTTATGTATGTGTTAACACCTGCTAAAATGTAGACGTTGATAAAAATGTGCTAGGCAAAAAAAAATAGAAATATACTGCGCACACACAACCGCCCCTCCCCCATTTTTTTTTTATTATAAAGGGCTGGAAACATATTCTGTGGATCCTCTTTTACAACGACCCCACGATGTACAACCGCTACTGAAAGTCCTGTTCGGACGATTAGTTTCTATTTCAAGTTTTATTTACAATCTTTTGTTCTAACGACCATCTCACGGAAGTCGTATGGGGGATCGTTATATTATATCGAGGTTTTGTTTTGTTAATTAACGTCGCACTAAAGCTGCACAGTGGGCTATTGGCGACGGTTCGGGGTCAACCTCGAAGAAAAGACCCGGGAACACATACACACACACATTCATACATGCACCTCGTTATTTTAGAACCATGGTCAGATGACGATATTATATCGAGGATTTAGAGGTTCGGTTAATTAACGTCGTACTAGAGCTGAACAGTGGACTATTGGCGACGGTTCGGGGCCTATCTCGAAGGAAAGACCCGAGAACGATACCTCGTATTTTTGAACCATGCATGGTCAGATGACGATCGAGAGGAGAATCCATTCACCGAAGTTTCCAAAAAAGATATTTTGTTGTTTTATGCACTTTGTGACTGACTTTATACTTTAAATTAAGTGTTTAATGTCCTCTCTCCATTTGAAGTCTATCACTACAAAAATACTAGAAAGTCGTCCAGCATATCCAACAAATTATACTGGCGTGTATACGGGACTGGTGCACGATAAATCTGATCGGGGTCCAAAATCCCGACGTCTATTGAAGGCGTTGGGTGTCAGTTCAGGTGTTTCCTCGTCATCTGACCATGGTTCTAAAATAACGAGGTGCATGTTAATGTGTGTGTGAATGTGTTCCCGGCAGAGCATATTTTAAGGAATTTCAACTGGTGGGGCAAATTAATTTTTTCAGAAAGTAGACCCCAGAAGTTAATGAAAACTTGGTATTTAAAATATCAATTTTAAACTAATTTAATAAACTTAGTTTAAAATTATATGTTCTGTAAAAAGTTAATTAAAAAGTTTATTTAATTTTTTTTATCTAATTCAAGAAATTTTCTAACGATTCATAAAAGGATGTTTTATTTGCTGTCATAAGGCAAAATTTTATTTAAATATTATTAAATTTAATTCGTTAATTCAATTTAATAATTATTAATTATCAAAAGAATAAAGTCCATATACATCTAAATATGTACACTTAAGTAAACTTTAGACAAGTACCCGAACCATATTACAAACAAAATGTTCATTAATACATTAATAAGTAGACATTACATTAATAAGTAGCATTTACTTCATAAGATGAACAATAATATTCTATATATTTGTATTCTGAAAATATTATGTTTTATAGCACAAAAATGTAGAAAAATAAGTTGTTTTAAGTTTTTAAAAAACTTTATCATATCAGTGTATTGTAATATACATTAGCTAAGGTTAGACATAATAATTTCTTAAAACTTGTTGTCATTGGTGAAAAATGCTTTTACCTACTGTCAGTCCTTGCAAGCACGTAGCCAGGATTTTGCTAAGGAGGGAGAGGGGGGGGGGGGGGGGTAGTTTCTTCCCCAGCTTTGACATTTAGAGCAAATTTTAATTAAAATTTTAAATTAAAAAAAATTGAACTATAATTGAAATTGTTTGTTTTCCCTTCAGTATGAGTATTTGAGTTTCCCCTTAAAATGCAAATCGTATGTTTTAAGGATTAAAACATTTAATTTTTCGTTGTTGTATTAACATAATCACAACAAAAATAGAAAATATTAATAAAAAAAGTTATATAAATTTTTTCTGACAATAACGATCTCCCGTCTTTTTTTTTCTGGTAGAAATATATGAGTTTGGTGCTCTTGCTTTGCTCCCCAATATTCTTTCATTAGCAAATATTTTTAATATTTCGCTCGGCGCAGTTATTTTACATTTTGAGAACAGCGCAACTGTTTTGTCACTCTTACATCAACTGTTTTTCTGTCTCGCAAAAAGATCTTTCCGATATTTATTGTAACTAAATAAACTTGATTCGTCTAATTTAACAAAACAACAAAATATTTTACAATAAAAGTTCGTAAATATGACTTTATGCCTCAATGTCTAGTTTTAAGCTATTTACCTTTTACATTTTTAACAAATAAATATTTGAAATTATGTTTATTTTAGCTACTTAAAGTAATAAATTTTATAAATAGTTTTCAAATTAAAATTTTTCTGCTTTTAAAAAACATAAAGTGTTAGTAATATAAAAAATATATACAATTTTTGACATGAGCCAGAGTTTATTGAGTACAAGAAAAGTTAAATTGGATAATGTTTTGGATAAATATAAATAATCAATTTAAATATTAGTAAAATGAAATAAATAATAAATTGTTGAATATATAAATATTCAATTGATTCAATAAAACTATTAGAAATTTTTATTTTATGTAAAACGCATTTTCCTAGTATTTACACTAATTCGATGCATTGAAATTTCATTTATTATAAGTAATTTATATGTTGTTCAAGATTAAAATGATCTTAGACTTAGTTTCTATACATAAACATTCTTAGTGTTATTGACTTAACAATGTATAGAAAAACAAACATTTTAATTAGTCACTGCCAATTGATTAGTATAATTACAAAAGTCCATTTCATTAGGAAAGATATGGTATGACGTTTAGAATACAGAAATATTTACTTACTTGCAAAACAGTAAAATATGCTGATAGAAAAAACCTCCTACATTTGTTTCAACTAAAAAAATGCTTCCTAAGTTTGCCGTCTGTACTCTGAAATAACTAGTCGTGAAATAGAGCTGTAAGCTCTTCTACCTCTTCATTCTCTTTGTCGATATACTCCCCTACGACTCTCCGGACCTTAGAGCTCGGGACAATGCATTTGTAGTGTAGGGTTCATTCCAAAACCTGTAGGACCTGCCTCCACAAGCATAGAACGACAATACCCTTGTCACAATGGAGAGAGCATCTATCAGCCAAAACGGCTATCCAAGGGTCAGTTAATTACAAACAGGTGAGGACGACAGGACCATGAGGACGAAGCGAAGTAGACTATATATTACAATCACTACAATTCCCAGAAAAGCCTTTTTCTTTGACCCTTGACATGTGCTTGCTACAATTTCAACGCGCCTTTTCCGACAAAGTAGACAGTTTCTTTGTAAAAGTGGATATTTGACTAATGATACACACAAGTCGTCTTCCAAAGAAAACTGTTGAAAAAGGTTTGTAAGCGATTCCATTGTTAAACCTACGACAACTCATTGTCCTCCTGTTCCTTTCAAAAAGACCCCCCCCCCCCCCAAACCCTCCAAGAGCAGTTTAAACACGTTTACGAATAAAGAAGGGGTGAAACTGTCCGCGCTTCCTTTCCAAAGCGGCTCTTTGTAGTAATACACTAATGAATTTAGGTGCAGCCCGGCTGTACTTGCTGTAGTGGACGATCCGCCACTGGCGTGTTTTAGGGATAACTTGTTGAAATTGACAAGAACGATAGAGAGTAATATATGGCACAAAAAAAAATCTTGACCTAAAAGGGGGGGGGGGGGGGGGGGTCCGGACCCCCCCCCCCCCCCCCCCCCCCCCCCCCCTGGCTACGTCCTTGAATGAGGCAATTCTCAGTCCTGAACAAAAGGATTTTTGGGGATGGGTAAAAGGCAGTAGTAAAAGCTAGACGGGGGAGGGGTGTGAAAGATTTTCTCCCTTGCGGCGAAATAGGACCTTTTCACTGGAAGAGACATCTGTCTCTGTCCATTCTTTCCTATGCTACAACTTCAAGTTTATGTTTTTACTATGGAAAATGGATTGAACAAAAAAAAAAGTCCGGTGGGGCAATTCTGTATGACTGGTGGGGCATTTCTACACACTGGTGGGGAAAAGTCCCCACCAACTCTATGTTAAAATAGGCCCTGGTTCCCGGGTCTTTCCTTCGAGATTGATCCCGAACTGTCGCCAATAGCCCACTGTGCAGCTCTAGTGCGACGTTAATTAACCAAACCAAACCAAACCATTTGAAGTCTAACTTTAAAAAATGGAACTTTTTACTGTTAAAACCGAATATTTTTCCGAAGCTGTCTTACTTTATTAATTGAAGAGTCCCCTTGTTGACCGATCCCCTTCTTAATATAAGCCATAATTGGCTCTTGCGTCATTTGACACTTTTTCTGAAAAAGGTCACACAGATCGCCAATTTCTTAATTTTTAATTAATCCTCTGCACTCCCAGAACACTTTGCGATTTGTGTTCTTTCAGTGGAACAGTTATTCCTCTTTACGTTCTTTTCCACATATTTTTTTTATACTCATAAAGGGAAAAAAAATCCTAATATTTTTTTGTATTTGCAATAGAACAAGTTGAAAAAAAGATTGATGTTCTAAACACAAGATCATGCTGTTCTCGTTTATTTTAAAGAACAGGGAAACAAAAGATTGGTTTGGTTAATTAACGTCGCACTAGAGCTGCACTGTGGGCTATTGGCGACGGTTTGGTGTCTATCTGGAAGGAAAGACCCAGGAACACATACACATTCATACATACACCTCGTTATTTTAGAACCATGGTCAGATGACGAGGAAACACCTGAACTGGCACCCAACGCCTTCAATAGACTTCGGGATTTTGGATCCCGAACAGATTTATCGTGCACCAGTCCTGTATACACGCCGTTAATTTTTGTGGATGTTTTGGACTACTTTTCTAGTATTTTGTAGCGAAGCTGGCAACCCTCCGATCACAAGATCACTACTTTTTTACTTTTCTTTGTAAAGTCCATCGCCTAGGATCGAATCATGAATCCTCGGATTTCCAGCTGACGCCTTTAACCACTCGTCCTCGGGAAACAAAAGAACTGGTCGTTATGTTGGCGCCTGAGAGGCGACATCGGAGTGCAAAGAGTTAAATTCCTTCTCATTGTGTACTAAACTTTAGTTTATTAGAAACAATGTGTAAAACCTATAAACATAACTGATACCATAAAAATTCAATAAATCAAGCGACCTGGTTGGGTTCCCAACGCTAAGCCAAAAAAGAAGAAATAACGCCATGTAAGGAGACGTTTTTTACTTTTCTAAAGTTTTTTGGTGTTTAATGTATATCATGCATAAGTATTAAAATGTGTGCCCTTTAAAACAATATCTGGATTTTCCCGTTGTATTCCAACCGGACCCGAGTGTTATAAGCGATATTTCCTTAAAATAATTCAAACCATTAACAAGAAATAACTAACATTTTATTAGTTCTATTCATGAATAACTTAAAACATTCAAATAAAACAACAAAATGCTATGCCTTCTAACATCACAATGTTAACATTGAATGAAGGGATAACAAACACTAAACATTTCACATTAAAATTCAAACACTTTATTTTATATAAGTGTGACGAAACACAACATTTTGTTTAAAATGCGATCCAGCGATCAAAGAAGCCGAAACAATGTTATATGAATCCTAATATAAGAGTGCTAAAAAAATTTAATTTACATTTTTATTGATTTAACAATAATAAAAAATAGACTGAATAAAATGTATTAAATTACCAATTTTAAAAGAAAAAGAATTCAGCATATTTTTTTAAGAATCTAATTTCATTAAGAAAGAAATGCTACCTTTGATCACTGCATACTACATTAATTTATTATTACGATATGTATCACAATTTGAAACAACCTCTTTACGAAATACAATCAAGTAATTGCTTTCATATAAACTTTATTTTGTTGCCATGGAAACGTCTTCCTAATGGTTCCAAGTGTTTTGTCTCGCTTCTCACAAATAGAAAATTATTATCAATATTTCTCTCCGACGTCTAAAGCTATAAGTAAATACCAACCGGCGCGGGTGTAAGTTTTTGATTACCAAAATAGACGTTTCGAAAATGCTTGTCAAAATTGGTGTATATATACTTGTAGTTCGTTTTAAAAGTATATTTCTTGAAGAAAGAAAATGTGTCAATGCATAAACATTTCATCTTTTAACAAACAGCCACGGCATAGTGCGATAAATTAAACTCGAATTTCGCAGCAATAATTAGTGTTGCATTACAACTTTGATATAATTATAAATTACCTCGTTTTTAATATTACGTTTTACCTTGCACACGTTATAAAGATAATTGTATTGTTTTTTACTCAGATTTTCAAAGGTAATTGTTTATTAAAATAGCTATTTTCTTATCCTGTGGTCCCTCTCAAAAGTATGGGGTATTGTTTAGAAATAATCAGAAATTTAAGTGTCCTTTAATAATATATTTAAATGCCGAGTTTAAAAATCCGATTAATGCTGAACTTTGAAGGTATATCGATATTTTGTGTAGTTGGCATGGAAGAGGTTATATACATATATAGAGAAAAGCTTCTGTTTCAAGTTTAGCATTTTCTGTTGTAGTCACAATGGAGTAGAAATCGAGGGAAATGCCATTTTGTATAAAATTTAAAACTTTAATGGAGATTTTAGGATACAAATAGTTTTTAAAACAACACAATATAAACTTAAAAATAGTGTTTTCATCTGCTAACAACTAATAAAATTTCACCCGCTACAATAAAATATGTTGCAGTTTATCCTCATATAAAAATTTTCCATTTTGGGGTTTTCTATTTAAAATTTCTCAAAAAAAAAATATCTTGAATGTTTAAGATCTAATTAATTTTCTGAGAATAAAATTATTAGTGGCCATAGCATTGTTAGACAATGTTTTTGTAATTAATATTACTGAAAATTATTTAAATCTGTAATTAATATTACTGAAAATGACTTAATTCTGTAATTAATATTACTGAAAACTACTTAATTCTTTAATTAATATTACTGAAAATTACTTAATTCTTTAATTTATATTACTTAAAATTACCCGCAATTACATATTGATCAATAAGTTAAAGTAATATATATAAAATGTGAATTTGATTCTGCTTATAGACATAATTTGTAACAAGACCCATATTTTTTTATTGTATGTTAGGAAATAGAAATTGCATTTATTCACTTTCGATTGAATGACAGTAAATGTTTTCGAATAAGATTTATCGCAAAAAGTTTCGATTGTGGCTGTATGCTTAAAACACACCATTCATAACACATAGAGCAGTAAGAACCACATATACACAATGAAGTGAAGCTATATTAAATGTGCAATATAGACAATGAGAGTTAATGTTTTAGTATATAATACAATGAAGAATATGAATTTTTTTTGCCTAGTTATATCACTCGAGTCTTTTTTTCTTCTTCAGAAAAATCGCATTCAAATTTTTAAAAAAGGGTTTATTGTAATATAAAGATTGTCTGATTCTAATTTGTGGTTCTCTATTGTTGAAATTGTCAATAAGTGCTGTCAGAATAGAAATACTTGAGTGAAATACAATGATTGTCAATCAGCACTTTCATGTAAAAGGTTAAATGAATCTACTGCAGAATACTCACAATAAAACTTTGTAAGTCAATCACAGTTGAAACTGGCAAATTAGATGTATTGGTTAAAATAATACATGCATAACTCATTACAAAGAAAAAAGGATTTTTTTTATAAATAATGAAAATGATGTACAAATAAGTTCAATATAATAACTCATGAAAACTAATAAGATTACTCAAATGGGAATAATTTTAATATTTTCATAGGAAAGTTAATTGCTTGACATTATTAAAGCTTTATTCTAATGTATTGTTTCTATGACATTTCTCAATTTACCAATTGTTTTAATAACACTATTAAAGAATTTTTAGATAATTTACATAAATAATTTTATTTTAGTATACCTAATATTTTGTAAATTGAAAATGGTTTAACAGTGATAACTTGCTAAATTTGCGTATAAAGCGAGTTGAACACTTACAAATTAGTATTAATACTAACAAATTAATATTCTAAATTCATCATTTTAAAGTAACTATCACAAGGCTCTAATTGTATAGAAATACAAATTGGACATTCAATTGCAAATTTCATTTTATCTTCAGACCTAAAATTAATTTAAAATGGTTTGTTGATTTAGTTATATAACAAAATACCTCATAATAGATTTTTAATTGATTTTCATATTAAATTTAAGAATTTGAAATCTGCAAATTTACAAGCTTTCTGGATTAGCAAAACCATTCAATTCTTATAGTATAAAAGATAAATTATAAAAAAATATGAAGGTAAATTTTATTTCGAAATTATACAACAAAAAATCTTGTTAATCATGATTGGATTACCTGTGAATAGTTGGAAATCTAGAAAAATACTAATATATACACATTTCCTAACAATAAAATACATTTCTGACTCAATTAATATAACTATGCCAATACCTTCATTAAACAAAAATGTCCCATAATAAAATACGTAAAAAAATATTTTTTCACAAAAGAATTGTTATTTAAAAAATAATACTGTAATATTGTTTGGGTAATTAATCAATTATATTAGGTAACTTCTTTTTTTTATACTGTATGTAAAACCACTTTTGTGTATTTGAATGTTTAAATATACATTTAGAAATCACACACACAACTTGCATAGTATCAATATGATTTGCTTAGCATCAAATAGTTTGTTGATAACAAATATTTAAGAATGGTAGGCCACTTTTGGGTACACAAACGCATCATATTTACATCAATATAATTAATCTGTACATCTCTATGCAATACTGAAATCAGGATTCTGCGAAATGCTCATCAATGTCTGATGATGAAATTCAAGTACTCCTTTATATGGTGACTAGATACTGGTACAGTACCAAAAATTTCAAAATTTTATGTGTTTTACGAAAATAGCACTGTACAAAGGTCTTTGGCACTTGTGGCAGCAGAGCAACCAGCGGCGGATTACAGGAAGAGAGCTGTACTCCGAAACCCTAAACAAGAACTATATACAACTAACATATATACATCAACTCTTTCTTATGAAAAATTTACACGGGCAACATTTTTGATACCATAATTTATATACATTTTTTTCTTTGGACTTTTGAAAAACTGGAGTGACTTTTTTTAAAAATTAAAAAAAGTAGTGGCATTCTTTCTCAAAAGTTAAAACTTATATTTGTACTCGCATCTCCAGATTAATAACTATCAACCTTTTATAATTATGTATTAAAAAGGTAAATAAAATTTATCAATTTAATTACATTTTGAGTTACATTTGTCTTACTGTATCTTATATTTTTTTCTGTAGTAAAGACTCATTTTACAGCTGTTGTACTCAATGGATCTTAACACTTGAGATATTAAAAGAGAATTTTCAGGAACAGTGACAAATCTTACGTTCACTTTATAAATACTGTTTTTTTAAAATAAAAATAATTAATTTAAACATATTTTTTAAATAAACGGTTGATAATGCTGCCATCTATGAAGGTGCAGAAGTGTTTAAGATTTTTTGGCTATAATATATTTTGGCTTTACAATGAATGTGTGTTTGGAGGGGGGTTGTTCTTGCAATAGCGATAATAATCGCATGGGCATGCTAGTCTACCCTTATGTACGATAAATTTTCCAAATTCACAATGTTGTGATTGGTCATTTCACAAGATGTAAATAAAAGCAAGCTATAATTACTTATAATTTAACTCATAGTAAGGTTTAAAATTTGTTTATTCCTATCATTGTGAATAAAGCCAAAAAGATTTTCAAAAGAATAAACTAACCTTTTTATTCTTAATTAAAAATCTCAAACCGTTTTGTTTCAGAATAAAGAACATGAAATATTCTTATAGTAAATTAAAAAAAATTTGCAATATTCTAGGATTCCATTGCTATTTTATAAAAATTTAACTTTGAACGGCTATCAATAATAATAGTCTAATATTGTGGATTGTGCATACTACAAATAGTATACAATGGCACCACTCCAAAATTACCAAAGATTCTTCTTCAAGAATACATTATTTGTTTGGTATCCAACCTTTTCAACAAATTTGCTTCTCTCCCATCCGCCACTGTGCTAGGGGTTGCTGTATTTGTCTTCTTGTGTGATGATCCCATTCAGTTGGCTAAAGATTCATTTTTCTCAAAAGCTAGGTAAGTCAGATGACTCCCGTTGACTAGTCGTTGCTATTTAACTGTCGTCACGCTGTCCGGCACGTGAATTGTGGTGGTTGCTGTGTTGGACGACGTTCTCTGATTACGGAACACTGTGTTTTGTAGAGTGCGCTTCCACCGATCCATTGTATCGCGCAATTTGGATAGCCAAAGTGTCTACAAAAATAAAAAACAATAAGATTACAATTAAATAAAAAATTTAACTAATTTAAAAAATCTTATGTTATATATAAATTGGAAATATAAATCATAAATTTAAATTACAAAGGAATATTTTCGGTGATTTATTTCATAGTGTTTAGAATTTAATTTATCTTTAGATTCATATTCTTTATTTTGTCGGTGATCTAAAAGGTTTTAGGCACACAACATAATACAACAGAACAGTGGCATAGCTCAGTTTTAGTTTCTGTAGCTGGCACAGTGAGTTTTTGTCAAGGGATATATAATTTATATTTCTTAAAAAAATCTATTTAATTAATATTCTCCATTGAATATTAAAACAAATTATTGAGTAATTTAAACAATACAAATTAATAAAAGTATTAGTTATTAATTTAGTTTTACTAGTTTAAAACTGTTAACACTGCAAAGCTTCCACTGTGTCTGAGAGGTACAATCGAAGGAGAATCGAATGGGAAGCGAGATAAAATTGGAAAAGTAAGAACTGGAATAGTGTATTCTTTGTTAGGGGCCCAATTACTTATTATGCCACACATCTCGATAAGATCCACTTTTAGTCTTTTCATTAGGCCCTGCTAATTACCAGCATTTGACTGGAGTAAGAAACAATCATCTTAACACATATACATATTGCACAGCAAAAAGCTATTGTTTAATTTTTATAAATCTTTTCACTAAAAACATTTAAATAACAAAAACATTTAAATAAATAAATAACAAAAACATTTAAATAAATAAAATAGGTAAATTTTTTTTTTCTTCTTACTATTCCAAGCGGTACAATAATATTAAAGAAAATAAACGAACAACCAGTAGAGCCTCTGGTCACCCTTTTCTCCTAATGAACAAAATCATCTTGCAGAATAGATCATTTGTTAGTACTTGGGAGCCTCACAGGTATAATAAGAGATGGTCCCTAATAGTAAATGATGTCATTCCAGTAAGAATCCGTTCAGTTTGTTAATATATTTAATATTTACACTAAAAATTATGATAATATAATGACCATTAAATTGACTCGAATTGGGTGTGAATGATAATATAAATGAGCAAAACTAAAATAAATTTATTAAAAATATTGAGTAAAACTTATTTTATGTATAAAACATGAATTTGTAGATTCAAAATAATAGGACTCCAAATTAATTTAGGAACTCAATGTTATTTGAGAAAATTCAAAATAAAAATATCGATTCAGATAGCTTAAATACATTAAATTCCTTTATAAGTACAAAATAAATCCTTTTTTGTCCCAATTAGATGATTATACAGAGAAAAGCGACCAACACACTACTCTTTTACCTTGGTCGATTCGCTTGGTGCTTGGAATGTGTGGACAGTGACTATCTGCTGGAACCTATTCAGACACACCAGGACAAAGGCATTCTTTAGACTGTTGGCTACAACAAAAACAAACAAAATGTACAGCTCAAAATTAATGAAATTACACAAGGAAACAGAAAATTACAGCACTCGTGAAAGTGTTCCTTGAAAATTTAAACTCTAATCATTAAATCTTGTTAGTCTAGTTTAGACGATAGACAAAGAGTATGCACAATATATATATATATATATATTTGCTTGGCCTTGGTCTGGTATGACTAAAAATTTAGTCTAACATATGTAATCATATGAATTATAACATACATTAATTTCAAATTCGATAGGAATTTTATTAACCCTTTTTAAAGAAACTTAAAAGAAAAGTCAGGTTTAGATATTAAAGCCTTTACGTTTAGGTAACTATTTATAAATTACAATTTACTTATAGTTTAAAATATCCATTTCATTAAGAAAGATTATATAATATTATGTAGTTTTTAAATTTGCAAAACTAACACAAAAGAAACTTGAATTTTGTAAAAAAAAAAGAATTATCCTACTTTTACATAAAATATATTAAGAAAAACTACATTTTTTTCAATTCAGTTCAGAATGCTTAGGGCACTTCCACAATATGAGTCGTATTCAAATAAAAAATTCAAGTATATAAATGTAATGCATTGTCGTTAGTTATTAAAATGTCCAATTGTCTAGCTATAATCGTTTTTAACATGTGGAACCTATACTAAAGTGGTCTTTTATTTTTCTATTCAACTAAATTAACTTATTTTTGTTTTAGCTTAAATTTATATTAAAATAGTAATTGTTGATATAAAAGAAATATTCAATTACTTAGTATATAGTCTTTCAAACATATTTAGATACGAATGAATGTTTTTAAAATGTTGCCTCTAAAAATTTTAATCTTACAAAATGTGTACCTGCTCCATCCTGAGCACTGACATCGTGAATGAAAAATCTGTCCAAAGACAAAGGCTGTTTGTAGACGATATACTTGTATGCAGGCTCATGAACTGCAGTCGACTTATTGCAGGTGGATGCCCAGTTTTCAGTAATAGAGGATTTCTAGAAAATAAAATATGCATCATATTGAAGTAATATAAAATAGTAAGAAATATAATTAAAAATTACTTTATGTTTCTTATGAAACAGTTAAGCATGTGCTTTGATTTAATTAGTCTAACAGAAGACAATTCCAAAAAAAAAATATTCTGAAATAAGAATAAACATAACAGATTAGGTTTTTTTTACTCTATTTCATTGATAAAAGGGAAGGTTGATTATTATAATTTCGTTGGATGGTATACTATACCTTACTGTTTGTGAATTATGTGCAGCTGGAAATAAATGTTTATCAGTATTCTTAAATTATATTGGTTTATGTAGTAAACTATTAGTGTTTTCTATAGGGAATGTGTAAAACATTACATATCAGGAATGTTTATAGCAGATGTACAACTTAAGGTATAAAGAAAAAACAATGCATACTTGTAAAATTTGTTTTAGTATGTAAATTTAAATAACAAATAAATTTATTTAGGGTTTAAAAGTACAGTGTAGACCTATTCAGGCCCATCGCATCGCGGGAGGGGTTGGGGCACTCCCCTCCTCCAATGATCTGGAAACCCTAAATGTTGGGAATGTCAAGTTTTAAAAATCTCCGAGTTGGGAAAATTTATGCCTGAAGAAAATACATCTAAATTAGACCTCAGAGCGGACACTGCATTGGAATATGGGTGCAACAAATCAATGTTTGTAGAACTGTTTAATATTACCTAAAATATATATATAAAAATATGAAAAATGTCGATAAGTTGGAACTGGGAATTTTCGTCACTGTTGAGTTGGGAATTTCGAATCATTAGGTTGGGAAAATTCTTGTTTCAACCTATATCAAAATTTTAAGCGACGGCACTGGGCCTATTTCAATGAACAAACACTATTAGAATTATTACCTTTTTATGAAGTCCTTTCTTTCTCCTTGTTATGAGTAGCATATCATCAAATAACAGAACAAACGCTTCTGATGGTTTTCCACTATCTGCAATTCATATCAGAAAGGAGACATATGAGGAAAGTAAAATACAGATTAGGGTGAAATTCTTTAGTAAAGATACAAGATGATAATATTAGAAATGCACAAGTGAATACCCAGAAGCTGCAAAGCTCCTTCAAGGACGATTTGTCTCCGAGGACTGACAATTAGCCGCTCACATGGCTGCTTGGCAAGGGGCTGCTTTAGGAACTGGAATATAAATACATGAAATATTTTGAAATTGAAATACTGTATGCTTAAAAATTTACTTTTGTAACTTACAATGCACTTTTGTATGGCATCATATCAGCATTATCTTTATGGCAAACTTTGTGACTTGATATAATTATACAGTTATACCATTCACTCTAGGAGTTTTTTGAAGGGCGGCCCTTTTCCATCTCAATAGCGCCCATATGCCTATTTTTCAGAAATGCCGCCCTCCTTTGAAAACTTCCTTGTCCTTGCTTCTCTATACGGCTTTAAAAAAGGCATCGGATAATTTTTTTTTGTGGAAATCGGTTTTATCAAATTTTATTTTTGTTTTTTTCAAGGGGTACGCAAGAAAAAAAAGATTGAGAACCTTTGCTTTAAGTGATTATTTGAAATCGTAAATGTTGTGTTGTGTTGGTTGCCAGCTCCGGTGTTATCCTCGTCAATCTGACCAGGGTTTAAAAATATAAGGCATCAAAATAGGCCACGAACCATTGCCAATAGCCCAATGTGCAGTTCTAGTGCGAAAAACAAACCCCCATATCAGATCTCTCACTGATAATAGTGCACCCATTTCCCCATGACAGGGGTCCGATCTGTCAATGAGTGGCCCCGCCCACCCCAAACTATTTTTTTGGGGGAACAAAAAATAAAAAGCGTCCTTTAAAAAACGGGATGCCCTTTTCCTGCCAACAGCGCCCTGCCCCTTTTTATTTCTAGAGTGAACACTGTAATTATATATGGTATATATTATAAATAAAAATATTTTTAATATAATCTATCTGGTAAACTTCGATAGAATCCTGAAAACTAAATTATAAAAAATTAAGACAAACTTCTGTATATAAATTGATGAACTTTGGATAACCATCATGAAGTATGAATAACTAAACAGAAAACATTATGGGAAATTTCATAGCACATGGGTATAAAAAGTTTGTCCTAAAGGCTGCATGTTACTTTCTACAAGACCAGGGTCGAAAGTGGATTTGTAACCAACTTTCTAGTTTTGTTATCTCCTTATTCAAATTCTAAAACACTGTATCCCTTAAAGCAGGGATCCTCAACCTGTGGTACGCGTATCTCTGGGGATATATGGCAGTCCGGTTTGGGGTACATGAAAATAATATTAGTAATGACGAAAATCCCTTAGAAAATGTAATGGTGGGAATGTAAATAAAGTAAAGTAAATAGAATAAAGTAAAAAAAAACAACCTAAAAGCCTATAAGTGTAATCAATTTTAGTCATTCAATTAATTTGCTAACTAATCTAAGAACATTACTGCCTAACAAAAACAAACTTTTTTTGTGCAGAGAGATGAGTGAGAAAGGTTATGAGAGAAGGAGGTACTCGTAAATTAAAAGTTTTATCAAGGGGTATGCGAGAGAGAAAAAAGGCTGAGAACCACTGCCTTAAAGCAATCTAAAAGCACAAATATCCTTCATTGGAAATAAGTAAAAAAAATGGAGGAGAGGTTTCAAACTTACATCTGGAATAAAAGCTTTAGGGTCTAGCTCGAACACAGATGGCCAGACTATACTCCTCTGAATTTCAAGTAGGCGCTCAAAGTTTTTCAGCCACTTCATTTTATCATCCAATTCCCCTAAAAAGGACAGATGAATTTAGTGCTGTCAACCATTACACAATAACATAGAGAAACCTTTTGATCATATAGTTTTCATTCACAAATTGTATTAAAACAAAATGTTTTCATAAATTAAACTTAAAATACAGTCAATAACTTGCTCCAATTTAGCGTTGTATCAATCAATAGCCCAGTGCTGTTCTATCCATATTTTATTTTTAATGCATAACTTCATGACTATTAGATATATTTCAAAGATTGTTATATTATTACAACAAAAATTAGCCATGAATTTAAAATATTCAACTCATTGCTATGAAGTACATTTATATGTGAAACTAGAGAAAAGCAAATACGTTTTAACTGCGGTTAGATTAGGAGGAAAATTTGAAAATATATTTGCAGTAAGATGACTTTGTTAACTTAATGATCACTTTATTATGCACACAAAAGTGTTCTGACAGCTTTTTTAAGAAGTTCCTCCCGTTTCACCTTTGAAATACCAAGATAAAAATTCTAAATTGGAATTTTTTTAAACGTTTGTTAAATTATTGTCACACTAGAGCTATTAGGGATGATTCAGAATCTATCCAGAAGAAAGCAGGAGAATATTTCTTCCTAATTTTAAAGACGGTAACATCACAAGTATAACACCTGAACCGGCTCATCACTCACTAAAATTTTATACCATGACCGACATGAAGATAATCAAGTCACGACAGATATTTTCAAGTGCACTTAAATGCTGCATGGTGAGTCTTTAGTTGGCTTTGATGAAATTCAAAGCAGATACCTTCCATTTCTGAGCCTCTTGTCTAATTACGTTATCACAGCCTTTCTTCCAGGCATGCAGGTACAGATGTTTCATAGAGGGGAGGAGAGTCCGTCCCATATATTTTTAAAGCAACTTGTTTATATGGCCCCATTTGTCGATCTATTCTCTTTGTCCCCGAAATCCACATGTTAGATAATGAAAAACAATGATGTCATATTAGGTTTAGTTTGAGATAAAAATTAAGTTATCACCGCCTTTTGAAAACATGTTATAAGGTCATTTTAATCTCAAACTAAACCTAACATGATGCTATTGTGTTTCTGTCTGGGGGTAATCAATATTCCCCCGTATTCACAAGGGTTCAGGTAGTCTCTTCCACCCCCCAAAAAATAGTTATAATTTTAGCATTTTTACAGTAATTCGGTATTGATTTTTTTTTTTACTTGGCTTTCAATTGGAGGGGTGTTAAACCTCCTTTACCCAATGCCTGCTTTCTTCCATTGGAATGGTATGTTGATGATTTAATTGGGACACAGATGTTTGAAGTGTGTGTGTTTTCATCACACTCATAGCACTGCACTGTGGATTGTATTAGAAATAATCATCCAAAATTAGGATATTTCCCACAATACAATAAAGTTAATTAAAGTTATGCATTAATAAAGGGCAATTGCTTCTTACTGAGTGAATTTTCTTCCGAATCGATAATGTTCAGGATTTGTTTTTTCTCGTTTGGATTCTCGGTACGCATCTCGATCTCTTTCAGGATCAACGGCACCCTCATGACGTGCTGCACAGGGGACACCAGGAGATCGGTCAGTTGAAGCTTCTTGCATCGCACGTCTCTGGAACACCACTGAAACAACACAAACTCAGCATGAGACATAAGTTTAAAAACACTGTGTATCTCAATCAAACATGTTTAATGAATTTTTTCAACTAAGTTCATTATTGGTGGTCAACACCAAAGACAAATTAGTCTCACAGCACTGAAAGGTGCAATATATAGATGTTCCACCCCTTGTAAACCCCTTTTTAAATGACCACCTTCTTTTATAACCAGTCCATTTGATTTCTTTAAATTTTATCACATGTTAATTCACACTTATACAGATTTTCTTACAATTTATATGCCGTCCCTTGAAACTTATTTTTCCTAACCACCAAAAGCTTCTTCCCTCTAATTCTTGATTTCTCATGATTTCAATCCATTCCCATATAGTTTCTGATGACCACAACAATATTACTCTATTAAACCCTAACAGTCCTCGCCCATGTACGTTCCTTTCCCATGGGGATTTCAAAGGTTCCCACAACAAATTTTTCCCTTTTCGTACTTCCCATGGCTGATATTCCTAATTTACCCTCTCTGGTAATAATCCCTACATTTCCCTATGTTTTCCCTTGACCATTCGCTCTCTATATCTTGTCTTGTCCACTCACAGCATTCAGGGCTCTGCAGAACATTAAAGTTATTAATTATGGCTCTTTTCCCCTTTTGATATTAAACACCCTGTCGTCTACTTTGTACATTTCATATATGAAATATACATTGTCACTCTAGGCGTTTGTTGTAAGGCGGCCCGCATTTATTTCATCTCAATAGTGCCCTGATGCCCTTTTTTTTAAAAATGCAGCCCACTTTTGAAAAAATTACGCACGTCTTGCCTTTTTTAGTCAAGCACAAGCGCCCTTGCTTCCCTATCTGCCTTTAATTTGTTTTTGTGTATAAATTGAAATTAAGTGAATTATGACAGAAAAATAAACTTCTTTTTAACTATGCGTGTTGCACAATTGCGACGTTTCCGAAGTAATTTCAAGCACGAAGCATTTCATGAATTCTATTGGTTGCTTGTGCCCTCGTATGAAATATTTAGGTTTTTTCTGAAATTTTTTTAAAAGAGTAGTTGGTTTTTGGGAGGAGGTTACCAGATAAGGTATTTTATTACCAACATTTTGGATTTTTCCTTTTCATCAGTTTTGTAAGGGGTCTGATTAGGGCTACTTATCAATTTGGTTTTTAGCAAAACGTTAATTTTTAAATGTCAAATTTCGGATTTTAAGTAGTATCTATGTAATGAGACATCAGTTTTGTATGGGTCTTATCTTCGAGGTAATCCCTGAACCTCCGCCAATAGTCCAACTGTCGCCAATACTTATTCCTCCTCATTCACACGTGTCCGATACATCCACGGTCGGCCACACCCACCCCAAACTTTTTTTTTTAAAGTGCCCTTTTAAAAACAAGCAGTGCCTTTTAAAAAACTGGGAGCCCTTTTACTGCCAACAACGCCCTGCCTCTTTTAATTTCTAGAGTGAACATTGTATATATATATATATATATAAATTTTGCAGGAGACACATACATCAATTATAAAAGTGTTTATTGATTGAGTTAAATTAATTACTATAAATTTAATTTAATGAATATTGCTAAGCAATGCAGGTAAACAAATCACTGTGATATTCAATACCATAGTTTAATAAAAACTAAATTATTTGATACCAAGAGATTGGAAATGGGAAATTGCCAATAGAAACAAGATATACAAAGTTAATGTTAAATTTAATATATTTCCATACTTTTTTCATATATATTTAAAAAAATTACACATTTCTTTAATTATCAAAACATATTTGTCATTGTTCTGCAAAAAGCAAAAAATGTACCTGACTGTAACTATTAAAATTGAGAAAATGACAAGAAAATATAATTAAAAAAATTAAAATGTGTTGGTTTGTAACAGATAAACTCAAAAACAGCATAACAGTTACAGTGAAAGTTGGCTACCAAAAATATAATTATCAATTTTTTTTAGTAATTTTTTCTTTGAAAAATAGTGAAAATGATTTACATCATAAATCCAGTGAGGCCCAAATGACATTTTAAATATAGTAGACTGAACAAAGTCATGAAGAGTAGATTGTTAAATGCTTTGGAAATGCATAGATCAATGTGGATGTGACACCAGATCGTTAATATTGTCAATTGAAATATTTGCTGTCAAATTATAATTAATCTTCAATACTTTACCCATTTCATTGAATCTAGAAAAGTGAAATATTAATTTTATTTAACATTCTCTGGACATTAATAAAATTCAAGAGTTATTTTACAACGAGTTTGAAACTGTGGATAACAGCTAGTTACAAATAAATGATTGTATACCTTTTCAAATTCATTGAATTCAACTTGTCTTCTAAGAGTCTCTAGGTAGTTAAGAGCGTTGATATAATTTAGTGTATAACGATGATAAGCTTGAGTCAAAGCATTTGCTTTATTACTCTGAAAGAAAAATACATATGTATATAGCTACATATATTGACAAGATATGACAAAGGATATTAATTGCCTCATGCTATTGTTGTTTTGAAACCATTTTTATGCAAAAAAAATGGTAGAAAGAGATGAGAAGTAAAAATCATTTGAGAATTAAGTTAAACTTTTGTTTCAAGAAAGAGTATAACTTGAACATTTTCAGATGCAATAAATTATTATTATAAATTAAATAATTTTGAATATTCTTTATTTCCTAGGCAATTTTAGTAAAATATTTAAAAGTAGCAATTAATTTGAAGAATTATAGTGGATACAATGCACAAAATTTTCTTCATTATAAGTAAAGACATTTTTTCATATTTATATAATTTTTTGATAAAATATTTAAAAATTAGCGCAACTTTCAACAACAAGTTGTTTTATACACATTTAAACTTGCATGAAGGGTTTGAATAGAGAATGGATCAACTCAACTTTAGTGTATATATAAATATATATAAAATTGGTGTTATTTGCTGCATAATTTTGATAAATTTTGTTCAACAACTCATTTTTAAATTATTAATTCAGCACATATAACTTTTTTGGACGGATGGGGATTTTAAAAGGATTGTAATTCAGCATTATACTTTGAAGACATTTCATGCAAAATTTTTCATTCTGATTTACAATAAGTCATGTAAATTTTTGACAGCAAATCAACAGTATTTTGTCCATTTTGTTTTCGGAACAAAACATTTCTAGGAAACAGGCACGTAGGTAAGGGTGTGGTTCAAACCCCTCCCACTGAAAGTCAAGAAAAAAAAATCGAAGAACTGTAAAAATCATAAAAATACGTTAAAAAACTAGAAAATTTCAATTTTTAGTGTAATACTTCTTCTTGAGTTACAAGAGGGAAAACCTGGTATTTTCCGGGGGTCCTATCCCGGAAAATAGTTTTCAAAAACATGTTTTGAGGTTATTTTTATCTCAAACTAAGCGTAACATGACGTCATCGTGTTGCATTATGTAGCAATTGAATTTCGGCGACGAAGGGAAAAGTTTTTAAAACGGTATCCATATATTATTTTAAACAAGGAATCTCAAAATTTAAATTTGTTCTCCAAATTTATTTCATAATTAGGAAGTGATGATATTTACTAATTTTAAAAATAGTTAATGACTGATATTGGTAACGATTCCATGAAAAATAAATGTAGCTGTTTCGATATTTGCATATCAACATATTCCTGTTTACTTGAATAAAAATGAATAAGTATGAAAAAATGGGAGGGGGGGAGGGTATTTTTTATGGCGGGGGGGGGGGGGGGGGGGGATAAGTTACTCAGTCACTGAACCACCCCCATAAAAAAATTTATACCTACGTGCCTGCTAGGAAACAACCTCAATTTTTGCTGGTTGCATAATATATAGAGTAGGGTATTTGAAACAAAAATGAATTTTCTGTATAAATTCATAATTTTAAGCACCATATTATATAAAAAAGTTAAAAGCATAATAAAGAATAAGAAAATATATACCTTTTGAAAAAGTTTTACCAGAACCTCAGTTGTGTCAATTTCACTTCCAGTCATTTTTTGTAAAATTAAACTTAGAAATTCTTTGCAGAATGCATATGTAACCTGAAAAAAAAAATTAAACTGAATAAATAATTTTAATTATACACACAAGGTTAGCACAGCTGAAATATAAATATTTCGAGCTTGATTGTAAAAACAAAAAAAAATATTATCCAATTATGCAGTCTATCTTTAAATATCTATAATTTAAATATATTTTTTTAACTATATCTAGTTTTAATACCAATATGTGTTTGATAAAAAGCAACAAAAATATTATTTTGCAAAAAAATTATACGAAAGACATTTCATCAAAGCAAACCATTTGTGTAATATGATAATATACACATAATTTGGACTAATACAAAAAACTCGCTCATTTTTTTTTTCTGGCTTAATCAGAAAGTCTTTTAAGTATTACTGTGTGTTTATTTATGGAAGATTTCTAATAGTGGCTATGCAAACACTGTAGTACACTCAAAGACACATTCCACACGAACACTTAAAATGGGCACAAGGTTCTCGGTAAATTTTTAGAAAATGTACCCATGCCCCCTTAACATATACAATACAAGAATGAATAATTTTGTTATTAATGTTTATTTCCTTATGTTAAATTTACAATCTTTGTAGAAAAATCACAGATTTCGTTTATAAAGTTGTTCGAAGTGCAATCTCAATAAATATCACAAAAAAGTCAAATAATTATTGCACAGGAATTCTAATTAATGTTTCCCGAATTCTTTCAGGTCCCAGAGCAGTATCAATATAAAATTTTATATTTAATACAAAATATATCACATTAAATTCGAAGAAAAAAATCAACAAAATTGAAATCTAGCTTATGGAATTTTTTTTTAACTATGTAAATCGGCAAATAAACATTAAAAAAAGGTTAAATATTTTATTTTAAACTTAATATTTAGGCACTAAATTAAATAACAAGAAAAATTCAGAAAGAAGAAGTGGGCTCTTAATTTGCAATGATTTGCCATGCCTAAACTATACATCATCCGTTATGTTCATGTGTCTTTTTAACCATCCATCGGCCATTTTAAGTCTTCAATATTATCCTATAATAAAATCTTATGTTTCAATATTATATATGAACTATAATATGCAATTTATTTTCCTTTGCACATAATTTAATTAAAAAGATTTAGGTATGTAATGAAATGCCACTTGAATTAGGATTTTTCTGCGGACTTGTTAACTACGGCCGGAGATGATTTCTTTTGTATTTGGTAGTTAAATAAGTTCTCGCTGTTTTACAAGAGACGGAGTTACCGGAACTGCTTGCGTTATTTTATGATAGTGACCCATCTATTTACAAGTACTATAAGCAAGAAGCTTGAAATCCAGTGTATGTTATTTCGCGGAAGTGCAAACAACTGTATTTTTCATTGCGTTAAATATGTTAAATTTCGTGCCAAAAAAAGAGTATTTGCGGGGAATTTTACTGCACTATTTTATTAAAAAAAAAAATCTGCAGTTGAAGCTCACAGAATTCTTGTTGAGACTTACGGCGACCATGCTATGTCTGAAACAACTTGTAGAGATTGGTTTAGACGATTTAAAAATAATGATGCTCTGGCGCACCGAAGAAGTTTGAAGACGAACAATTGGAAGCATTACTTCATGAAGACTCATGTCAAATGCTAGCTGAACTTGCAGAATCATTAGAAGTTGATCACACAACAGTTTCCAAACGTTTCAAAGCATTAGGGATGATTCAAAAGCAGCCGTACAAGTTGAAGCCGAGAGACCTCTTTTCACCTGTGAACAACTGCTTCAACGGCAGAAAAGGAAAGGATTTTTGCATCGTATCGTAACTGGTGATGAAAAATGGATACACTACGATAAACATAAGCGTAGAAAATCGTGGCCATCCATCAACATCTTCAGCAAAAGCCGAATATCATGGTGCCAAGCTTCTGCTCTGCATTTGGTGGGTATAGTTTATTACGAGCTGCTCAAACCAAATGAAACCATCAGGGGAGATCGCCACAGACTACAATTGGAGCGATTAAGCCGAGCATTGAAGGAAAAACAGCCGCTGTACGAGCAGAGACACGACAAGGTCATTTTGCAGCATGACAACGCTCGACCACATGTTGCAAAACCGGTAAAAACCTACTCCTACGCCTCCCGCCGTATTCAACAGACATTGCTCCTTCCGACTACCATTTGTTCTGGTCGATGATGCATGGACTGGCTGAGCAGCACTTCCGTTCTTATGAAGATGCCAAAAATTGGGTCGACTCTTCGATAGCCTCAAAAGACGTGTCGTTTTTCTGACATAAAATTCAAATGGGGAAAAATAGTGGCTAGCTATGGACAATACTTTCAGTAACATGTTTTTTAAAATAAAACATTAATTTTCACAAAAAAACAGCAAGAACTTATTCAACTACCCGATAAATTTTCGAAATAAATAAAAGGTGAATTCCGGGAAAATGTTGCCATGGAACTTAAAATTTCAAACTTTATGTTGAGTAATTTGTCATATACCATTTTTTTCAGAAAGATATGAACTTTTTGAATCTTAACATATTTTTTTTAAATTAACACAATGACTTTTATAAAATCAAGGTCAAAGTCACTTCTTTACTATATGTTTTTGCATTGTGGAATATCTACATTTTGTTTCATACTATAACTTGACTAAAATCCCTTACCAAAATAAAATTAATAGATTAACTTTTATACTTTATTCAAGTAGTTAATATTCCTATTAATTTTTTTTGGAAAAAAATATTTTTTAACCTTGAAATCAATAACTTATTAAGTCAAACCATAAATGTCCTTCCGTTACCAAAATACTATATTTCAACCTCCTCACTAAGAAACTATTGGGTCTACAACTTAATGAATTTTTGTACAAAGCAGACTTATGACACTTATTAATTAGAAATAGCAACAATTTTATTTTGTTTTTAATTTAGATGTTTTTTAATGGTAACGGAAGGACAAAAAACATGGTAAAGGAAGGACATCAATGTGGTAACGGAAGGACATTTTTGTATGAGCTGATTTTGACTGAATTTTCCACGTTTAAACAAACTAATTTTCAGTTATTATTGAAATTCAAACACATATAAATATTATATATACATATTAACTGTATTTTCTTTCTTAATACCCTCCCCTGCTAATTTAATAAGTATGTCACAAATACATTGAGTTTCAATTAAAACTGGTACTTATTTTCTATTTATTCACTATATGGGTTGTTTCTACAATAAAGCCATAAAATGGGAAAAAGAAGAAAGTTTAAAAGTGATTTCTTACGATGACGTTAAGTGACACATGCAGAATTTCAGCAAGAAAATATTGATATTAATGTATCACTAAAAAAGTTCGCAAGCTGACCCCAGTTTGTTTTGTTACAAATATACCTTCTACTTAAAGTTTGTCTAAATTGTTTTGTTACCAAATATATAAATACTAATGAACAAAATTTAGCACATTTAAAATGAGAGCAATGGAATGAAGACAGAAAGCCATAAAAAACAAAAGATATAAGAGTTCATTTAAAAAGTGCCTTTATGTTCTTGAAAAACAAATCTGCACATTTTTAAAGCATATTTTTATTAAAAGACATCAACACAAATTCTTTGAAGAATTCAAAGAGGTGAAAATTGTAGTTGTAAAAGTTGATTTAACATTCAAAAACCAACTTAACATTCATGTTTGATCAATATAACATCATGGCTACATTGAAGCATTTTTGCCATTAATCAAAGCAAAGGTACTGTAAATGTCCAAAGTGGTTAATGGGAAATTTACCTCTATTGCCCCATCAGATAAAATAATTGATTTCTCCGCCAGATAAAGTAATTATCTCAAGAAAGATGGAACAATATCCTCTTCTTCCTGACACACGCAATACTTATTATTTAAAACCAATTTCAAAATATATTATTGAGTATTGTGAGTACTCTAGTTCAACAGAAAGAAAGGTATTCAAAGAAAACATACAATCAAATATAAAAGATGCAGACAAGGCACATGGGTCAAGCAATGCATTAGCGGTTAGTGACTTTTAGTTAGTCGAATGGCAAGGATTAAAAAGTATTATGTTAGGCAAGTGCTTCATTCAATGATGTCGTTGTAGAAGCATTATGTTTAAGAAAATGAAATAATAAATGACTAAATTTATATTTCCTAAGAATGAAGGTAACTGCTGGAATTGACTCGAAAAAATAACCAAAAATTTTAACAAATGGCTCTGGAAAAAGAATTTGATGCAGAATTAGATTTAAAAACAGCTGAATAAGCAGAATTTAACACCTATTATTATTTTTCAAAATATTAATGAGTAAATTGTTGTAAAACAATCCAATTTTACACACTTGGAATTTTTGTCCTTCCGTTACCTTAAAAAAACATCATATTTTTGGGCATAATATAATAATTTCTAAAAACTGCACTGCAATTTATAATAATTGAACTCTCCTTTAAGTGTTCTAATTTTTCTAGATTTTTTTTTTTTACGGTTTAGCTGAACTTTTAATAAAAAGGTGTAAGTGTGGTATACCACTTCCAAAAAACGTCCTTCCGTTACCATTACTAAAATTTAAATTTTAAAAAAAGTTATAAAGTGCTAAATTCTAGATTTTGCATTTTTAATAAAATGCAGTAAAGTGTATAAAAGTCTACCTATCAGTTATTTGAAATAAAATATATATTTTAATTTATAACCATAAGTTGTAGTACAAACTGGCCTTCCGTTACCGCCGGAATTCACCAAAAATAACATTTAATTTAAATAAATATATTTAATTTTGAACTATTTAGCTTAACTTATGCGTTAATAATTTGAAAATAGCACTAGAATGCACGGAGTAGCTAGGGTCCGATTTTATTGAGATCAAAGCGATTGCATCCAAAATTATAAGAAGATGAACATTAATATCTTTACATATTATCCTCAATGGATTAAGCCTTTAATACAGAAATAAATTTTGTCCACTTAATTAAAATAAGTCAAAACAAATTTTAAATTAAAGTTGTCATTCCACCTATATGATGTTTTTAAAGGTATTCAGTCTTCTATCCAAAATTCTGTTAATGTAATGTTTGCTATCTTCGTAGATTCTATAAATAAATTAATTAAATTAAAAAAATTAATTATTTAGTTATTTTTATATGGTTTAAAAAAAACTGTAAATTTTAGTACTCTTTAAGATGTGACGTCTAAGCAAGCGTGTGGCGACCTCGGATTTGGAAAATCGTCATCCGACGAGATTTAGCAGCGTTACTCTAAACCTTTCAGATCTTTATATTTTAGAAAATTTTATGGAACAGATGTAGTATAGGACATTTGGCGGATTTTTGTTTCTGGCGACGAAAAATTGCCGTTAAACAGCGCTATGACGTCATAGGGTAGCCAGATTGAAAGTCGCCACAAGAATCGGAATATACCAACAATGTCAGGTGGGGTTGCCATACTATAAATTTATCGCCCCCATAAAAACGCCAAAAAAAAAAACACGCGCCAAATGTCCTATACTACATCTGTACCAATTTTATAACCTCGAGTAGTAAGGAGATATAAAAAGCCAAATCAATGCCATCGATCTCCGAAATTGTTAAAATTCTGATTAAAAACGTCCAAATACAAGGTGGCGACTATAAACAAAATTTTCGATCGTCACTTTTTAAAAGTTAGTTGTACTGTGGCGAGTACATGTATTTTTATCTTTAGAAGATAATTTCTTGCTCTTGGAAAAACAAACTCAATATTTTGAGCTTGACCGTCTGTTACATTATCAAAACTCATTCTCAGTTAATCATACGCTTTGAATTATTATGAAATAGTTGCTATGCATGAAAAAGGTCCTTTTTAGAAACAAATGGATTTAAAGTTAGCATAACTTTTTGGAAAACATGATTAGGAAGTAAATAAAATCTTACATATATGCTTAATTTACTACTCAATTTCAAAGCACATTTGGTTAAAATGCTGAGAATGGTAACCCTTGGCAACTGTTATAAAATTAAATAATATTTGCTGCACTAAACGTGCTTGGCGACAAAAACTGGTTTTGTTGCCAATCATAGATCTTCTTGAAGGATCACCAGAGATTTAGTGAGAAATTAAGGTTACAATTCAATACATTTTAACTGCAGATTCAACTTAAAAAGCAGATTGTTGATTGGCAACAATTGTAACAAAAGGTGGGAATAAAAAAATTTGGTACAGATGTAGTATAGGACATTTGGCGTGCGAGGTTTTTATTGGGGCGATAAATTTATAGTATGGCAACCCCAATTGACATTGTCGGTATTTTCCGATTCTTGTGGCGACTTTCAATCTGGCAACCCTACGCTATGTTTAACTGCAATATTTCGTCTAAAAAAAAACCCTGCACCAAATGTCCTATACTACATCTGTTCCAAAAATTTAAGCATAATGTAAAATATGAGCGATGCATCAAATGCTAGTTTTAAACTTAATGAAAACTATAAAGAAACATGGGAAAGTTTTCATTTAAAGCCTCCATTATGTATTACTTTCAAAGGTCCATTCTGATATTTAGTTTACTTAAGAACAAAAACAATAAATTTTTTTGATAATTTTTATTTAATTGATAATTTTGCAAATATAGCTTTTCTAAAATATTATTAAATGTTCGATGTCAAAAGCCAAAGTACTCATATTTTATATTTAAAAATGAAAGAAACATTGCTTTCACTTGATTTCTCTAAGCAGAATTTGGAAAATTTTAATCCATAAATTTAACCACACTTGAATAATACTCGTATATTTCCAATCTTCAATACCATTAAATATGAACATGATGATTTTGTTCAAAGAATTGGATCTATGTGTTGGAACACTTGCTGCTTTCATACTTTTACGAAAAAGTTTGAATAAAGATTTGACTGAAAATCAACTAACTATTTTAATATTTTTCGCAATTACTTTAAATAATAATAATAAGTTACAATAACTAGTTAACGTAAAATTTATGAAAGTGGACGAAGCGAAGTTTAGGACGAAGTTTATTTGTTTACATTATTTAAGGATCATTTATTAAGGATACACAGTTACAGTTATACGAGAAACATTACGTGCGTGAATAAATTAAAAAAAAAAGATTTCAGATATATTTCTTTATGAATTGTGTAAGTTCCATAAATTATTAAGTGTTTATAAACAGCATAATTTATGATTTATCAAATTAATATTTTTGTCTAATAAAATTTTCATCCCCGCGATGATTCTTATCTAGATTAATCTGGCAACGGTTATGCCATCCAATAAACATCGAAGTTGCTTTCTACGTTACAGTCCTCCTATGTCACATCCGGAGATTGTTTATTTTCATTTGTACGGTTTGTTTGCGAAAGCATTTAGGTTTCGTGTATGTATTTTGTGAATAATTTCAGTTAGAAATTATCAATTCGTTCAGCAGAAATATGCCGTAAATGAGGAAACCCGCCCCCGATGTTTACGTAAGATATGGCCACCTATTCTCCTTGCACTCATGCCTTATAAATAACATCGACGATGGCAGATGCCGAACTCCGCAATATGATAATGAACTTCAGAGTGAGTGATTTACAGGTGCTTCTTGGCTTCGCGGGCCGCAATAAGACGGGGAAGAAGCAGGAGCTCCAGTACCGCGCGCTGGATCTGCTGAAGCTGAATTTGTCGGCCGTCGAGATGAAGGTGCGGGAACTCCACAACCGAAGGTACCACCACCAGCTCGCCAGACCCAACAGCTACGAAATGCAAGAAAGAACGACCGTGGAGAGACCGCCCGCCCACCAGTACGAAGCCCACATGAATAATAATTACGGTGCGCGATACAATCCCAACGTTAGGCCTACAGCTCATCACCAGGGTCCTAGCTCCAGCTACTCGTCCTCGAGTAAGACCTACCTAGTTCCGAATCCTTCTAACACTAACTCCCATCAGCGCTATAACACATATGCAAGTGTGAAGTTCAAAGACATGCCTTTCTACGACAACATGTATTGCCTTATGCAGCCGTGTAGTTTGCCCACAGAAGGTGCCGATCGCTTCCAGGAATCCACATTCTACTTCACACTAACTCCCCAACAAGCTCAGGAGGTGGCTCTCTCTCGGAGCGCCAGCGGAAACTACGAGTGCCAAATACTGCTGCGGTTTTGCCTTTTGGACACCACTTGTGAACAGGAGGACTACTTCCCCCACAATGCAACGGTCAAACTGAACACCAAGCAAGTACCGTTGCCCAATCCCGTTCCGATGAACAGACCCGGAGTTGAACCCAAGAGACCCAGCAAGCCAGTAAACATCACTCCATACTCAAAGCTGTCTCCTACGGTCACCAACGTCATCACCGTAACATGGACCTCAACCTACGGCCGCTCCTTTGCTATCGGCCTATTCATTGCTCGTCAACTGACCTCACTGATGCTTCTTCAACGACTAAAAAACAGTGGTGTCCGCAATCCTGATTACACTACTGCCATGATAAAGGAGAAACTTCAGCAAGGACAGGACGCGGACATTGCGACGACCAGTTTACGAGGGTCGTTGGTCTGTCCCCTCGGGAAAATAAGGATGGAGCTTCCTTGTCGGGCTGTTACCTGTACTCATCTGCAGTGTTTTGATGCCCATCTCTATATCCAGATGAATGAGAAAAAGCCAAAATGGATTTGCCCTGTCTGCGACAAACCCGCCCCGTTTAAAACACTGGCTTTGGACGGACTAATCATCGACATTGCACAGAAGGTTCCCCCAGATTGTACTGAGGTCCAGTTTTATGAAGACGGATCGTGGACTCCCGTTGTGCCCGTTAAGGACCAGAAAGAAGCTAAAAAAGCAGTAGAAAAGAAAAAAGCCAACAAATCTGTCGAGATTGTGGATATCCTCTCGGATAGCGATTCAGAGGAAGCTTGGTCCTATGAACTGGACCACCAAACAGTCAAGAGTGTTCTTGGTGATGACTCTCCTGTTTCCATTTCTCAAAACCCTTTGTTTCTACCTCCATCCCAGTTGAATCCTTCAGAAACCTTTCCAAATGTTTCGCAGGCGTTTTCCAACTCGCTACAGATGCCTACCAACAACCAGAATGATGCGAATGATTCAGTTTGCATTCTTCCTGATGAGCCAAACAATGCTTGCATTATTCCAGACCTTGTATCTTCCAACGTGGATACTTCAATGCCATCCACAAGTTCTTCAAGTCCAGGGCTGAACTCTGCTTCTTTTCCTCAGATACCGTTCCTCACTGACTCGTATTATCCAGGTACTCTCAATGACCCAACTGCATCGTTGAACGGCTTGCAGAGCACGACTTCCTACAACAGCTTTGACTTCCTGTCCTTGCTGCAAATACCTGATGTCGAACCGCAGAAAGGGAAGGAGTACGAGAGAAAAGACACTTCCACTCCCGATGTGATATCATTAGACTGATGCCATTTTTTTTGTTAATTAATTTATTTTGTGGTGTATTGAAAATATGTGGAAGATGGTTGCAGTTTTAAAAACTATGCAAAAACCAAAGATATATATTTTAAAACAGTTCCTGGAACTAATTTGCTACTTAACTTAAATGCTTCTGTTCTAGTAATAATCAGTTTTAAATGCATGCATGATGTTCATATTTATTTTTAAATTACTGTATTTCAGCAATTTAAGTTGTATTTTTTTATTTGTATTTCAGCATTTGTCATGCATTTAGTAATTTAGATTTATATTTTTATTTAAATTAAAAATGGACACTTTTACTGGAAATAATACTAATAATTTAAATAAACAATAACACATTAATACTTGCTTCATAGGTAAATGATAGAAACTATATACTTGTAATTCTAATCTTGTAAATTAAAAATAATTTAAATCGTTTTTCAATTGTTTTTATGAAGTTAAATATATATTTGCCAACTTGCATGGATCCTTATTTAATGTTAAGTTGTTCTGTACAGTTTTACGAATTTTTCATTTCTATATTGTCGTAGCTGTGTTCGTATTTTCTTAGGCTACCCTATAACTTAACCCCATTACTCAAATTATACATACAAAAGGTTGGGTAGCAATAAGTGAAAAGCATATTTCCCTTCTCAGGTAGAAAGACATCAGTGCAGCTTAGACCACTGAATACTTTTAAAAGACTAAGGCCAGTTATTTTTAGCAACGTATGCGAGTTGCTTTAAGTTTTCTTTTTTGAGGGTAGGATGCTTTGATTTTAGACGAGTATCGTCCAAGATCATTGTGTAACAAAGTTATCATTTTATGATAGATATAGCGCACAGTGGCGGCGATTGGGTGCTGAAAGTGGGGGGGCAAGATAAAGGGGAAACAAGAAGTCCCCCAAATGGATGGGAGGGGGGGGGGGAGGAACTAAAAAAATTTGCTATTATATTTTTATATAAAAAAGCTATGGTATTGCACACTTGTATTTACACACTATTTTGTGTTATTTGAAGTATACCAACTTAAAATACACAGTAAAAAAAAATGTAATAACATAAATTTAAAAAAAGAAGTTTTCATACCATAAAGCTGATTTGAGACAAGTTAAAAGCTTTCTTTTTTCGTTATTCTGATTTAAAAAAAGGCAAAAAAAAAAAAGCACGATAACTTTCAGAAATACTATATAAAAGGGCCACAAAAACTAAAGTCCAATTTTCAGGAGTATAAAAGGTATGAACTGTTCAAAACACCTTTATATCACTTGGCTATTTTAGCTATAGACGAAGACAATTTAACTAGACCCTTAAGCGAAGCCTACGATGTGTAAAAAGACTGAGCTATGGCCCTAATTGAATAAAAAAAAATCAACGGCCGATTTAAAATCAAATAAATATATATGGGAGTAGTCATAAGTCATATACAGTTTGCTCTGTAGACTGCAAAATGACTGTACAAACGAGAGTCATAAGTCATATACGGCGCCGTTTTCGCCTTTTTTTCCCTACTGTTTATATGTAAAACTGAGAAAACGTGGGAATGAGTCATTATGATGAGAGCCAGAGGCCCGATTTGGATAATTTGTAGATTTAATACGTAGTTACAATAAACTATTTTCTTGATGTTTTCGAAATCAAAGCATTGAGAATTTAAAAAAAAAGCTATTAAATATTTTCTGCCGTCATCTTTGAGAACATTCGCTGATAAGTAAAGTAAACAAATATACTTTTGTGGAATGTGTTTTAAAAATGTTAAAATCGGAGATTTTCTGACTAAAATAAACTATTTCATAACCAAACTATTTAATAAGTAATCATAAGTAAAATTATTATAAACTATTTCTTTCAGAAAAACTATAGAAATTATATGGTTAAAAAAGTTAATCGCTTTGATTAGACTTTGCAAATGTATGTTTTGTTTTGATTTAACAATTACTGGTACTTTAGAAGCAACATTTTAGAACAACAAATACTACTTGATTTAATATTCGAACTCGCAATTTGGCGCTCTTTAAAGCGCCAAAGTTCCTTACGGGGAGGTTGCAAGCCCGTTCTCCCATCGTCCAAACGTTTGACGTTTGGAAGCGACTAGTGCACATTAAATCTGTGAATGAGAGGGGTTTGAACATCCTGAAACCCCCCTCCCTTATTTACGTTCCCATGGTAGTGTGAGGAAGTTGGGGTTCAAAATTTCCTTTGTTAGGCAATGCAGTAAAACAATTGACTTGTAATTTAGTTTTAAAAAGTCCAATATAACAAAGTTGAGGGGGTAACATACAAAATCGTGCGGGGGCAACATCCGAAAAAAGTGCGGGGGCAACCGCCCCCCCTTGCCCCCCCGAATCGCCGCCACTGATAGCGCACAACGTTAACTTTTTAAATAACCATCTTCAAATCATACCATTCTTGGGTGAAACTTAATATTATCTTAAATTGAATGTCCTACAGAGTATATGAGGAGAAATAGTTCCACTTTTTAAACAATATTTGAATTAAAATTTTTTTTGGCAATTTGTATGATTTATTGATTTAATTTTTGTTCGAAATTTGCATTGTATTCAATTTCATAGTAAACTTCTGAATAAATTTATATCTAAATCTGAACAATGTTCTATTTGGAATAAAAAAAAAAGTTATAAATTAACCTAAACTTTCGAATATAAAACTTCTTTGGTTTAAATTGAAAAAAATTATCATTATTAAATGCCATAAAGATGCTGTTAACAGTAGGAGTCTGGAGATTTTTTACTCCTTTCCTTCCCTCTATGTTGTTCAAATCGAGATCTGTTTATTTATAAACTAGTTAAATCATTTTGAATATTTCAAGTTGTAACTTACTGGTAAAGCAACATGTTAGTAAATACTTTATTACTTGGTTGTACTTTTCTTGTAACTAAATATATTGTTTTTGTGTAATTTTTTCACTCAGTCAAGTTGACTGCTTTACTATATAAATATTCCAATAATAAGTTGAAATATTCATGTTTTCTAATTCTTAGAGATATAATAAAATCAGTAATTTTCGATTTGTTATATACAGTGAAATCTAGCTATTTATTTGTGATATTTCTGTAATTACCTTCCTTTATGATTCATTTAACACCATTTTTTTTTATTTTAATCAATAAGTTAGGTAATGCCAAAATAGTAGAAATTTTCTCAAGGTTTCTATAGGGGGAGTTTTAATTATAAAGGTTTTTAATTAATCTACCACTTGACCAAGTAGACTGCAATAAATTCAAGATTCAGTATTAAATTTCTCATTTGTTTAGTTTGTCAATTAGCCAACTTGATTCTTTTTAGTTTGTGAATTTGTATTTTAAGAAAAAATACCAGATACCTGAATATTACGACTTTAACAGGAAAATCGCAAAATAAATCCATGCATTCAAAAATCAAAATTGTCTAGATGAAATATTATATATATTGCTTTTGCTGAAGGCATTTTAAATGCTTTTTGATTCATTTTATTTTAAGCAATCAATGATATATTTAAGCTTATTCATTATCATTGAATATTTAAAAGTATCATACATGGTAATATATGTTTATTTATAATATATCTGTGTGTCATATATTTATTGAACTGTATATATATTTTGTAGTCTTAAATATAATTAATGCATTTCTATTGATTTAAATTTTTTCTTCTTTTTACAGATTTAGTGTACAAATTTATATTTTCTTGTTTGTGGAGTATTATAAATTATTATTGTAAAAATTGGTAAACTTATAAAAAAAAAAAACTTGTTAATTATATTTTCTAAGTATCCCGTATTCCTTTAACTATTCTTTACTCATTGTTTGGTATGTTAGTTTAAGGGCAATGCGTGAGTGAAAGAAGAAAATGATTCGGCACTTTACAATTGACAAAATTCGAACTATTAAATGAGCAACATATATAAGACTTATGGGTATTTTAGTCCGAAGTGTTAACTGCTTTTGCTCTATAGCTAAAGTTATTATTGTATGGTGCAATATATTGTAATATACTCTACTCAAAAACTAGTGCAGGAAATTCCTATTCCTGATGTATAGTTTATTTACAAAATCTATACTGCTGGCTTTCTTTTAGGTTCTGCTATAATTTTTTTTAGATGAATATATAGAAAAATTGCATTAATTATTGAAATTTTTTGTACATTTTCTTGCTAAAAGCCCTTATATCAGAAAAATGTAAGAAACATTATTATAATATATTAATTTATTATTCTTATTTAAATGTTTTGAATTTGTAATGCATGCAGTAAGAAATTAATAATAAGGAAAAGAAATTGATAACTTATTTTCATATTGAGAAAATTTTAATGTTTTCAAAATGCTTAATTTAGATCGTAAATCTTTAAAATTGGTCAACATTTTTAGAAATTTTCTAAATTGTTTTGAGAAAAAAAAAGGAAATTTCCAAATAACTGTAAAAATATCCAAAATTTTCTCTCTCAATAACTGACATTTTATAATTGATATCATAAATTGTGTTGTTTAAATTTGCTTGTCTAATATTTCATAAAAAGTTCATTATCATTTTGTAAGCAGAATTCACAAATGGTTATTAATTTTTTTAAAAATATCTTTTAAAATATCCATAGCCTTGTATCTTTCTTTCATTGAGAATATTTAAATTTTATTTGTGTTCAACTATGATCATAATGTAACATTATTTTTCGGATAAAAAGATACAAGCACATTTTTATTTTCAATTGTGTTAAGTGTGCTGTGGGTAATGCATCTATATATATATATATATTTATATTATTTAAAAAAATACTAAATAATCCGCACCATAAAACTCATTTCAGTTAAATATTTAACTCATTAGAGCGTACATGCTTTGTAGATATCTTCTTTTTTCTTTCCTGAGGAACATATTTCCTTTTTCAGACTGACAGTTGTATTTCCAATTAGCATTATAATTTAAATATTTGCCAGTTGTCCATCTCGTGGTAAAGATGGCTTCATTGTCGATGGGTGGTTTAATATATCATGAATGTAAAGAAAATTATTAGATTATATAATAGACATTTTTATGGTTTTGTGAATTTTTTTGGTAGATTTTATAAAACAAAAACAGACAGTTGCATATGGCACACTGTCATGGCCATTAATGGTTGATAATTTAAAAAATGTATATTATTGAAATTGAAAGAAATGTGTGTACAGAAAAAAATCTTGCAATATTTTAAAAGTAGGTGTGAAATAATAAATTGTGACGTTCATCATTGTTTTTGTATTTTTAACAACATTTAATACATTGAGGAACATTTGAGTAAAAAAAAAACACTTTTAATTTTTTTTATATGTAAATGGAGATAATAATAATATCAATAATGGGGAACAATCCAAGAAAGGTAGAACAGTTCATTGGATCCTATGTCTCTTTAGCAAGGAATCTTGGATTTCTGTGCATGATGATCTAATGCATTTTTTGTATAGTTTATAAAATTGCAGAAAATACTACATATTTAAATAATAGTGCACTTGCACAAGGAACCTTAATAATATAATCGTAGCAAACACGCCATTTTGAAATATTAATGTGTTTTATTTTATGATCATTTATCAATGTGATATTTATTGGAAATCAAGTACCCATGTTACGATGTTGGGTCTATTAATAGCAAAGAAGTATTGCAATAATGAAAGTATTTAACTTACAATTTTACACAAATGTTCTGATTGTAAAATACTTGTAACGGTTAAGAAATAATTCTTGAAGATCGCCTTTGGAAGATATTTTATATTATACACTACATACTACCTATTTTGTATGAACAATTTGTAAATTTAATCAGACTAAGGTTCTGCACATTTTCTGGTTACATGAAGGTCTTTAAATTTCCAAAAATACTATTTATCAGGTTCTTGACATCTATAAAATAACAGCACTGCAGTATTCATTCTAGGTGTATTTTGAAGGACCCTTTTAACTTGAAAATACCGCCCTCCTGCCCTTTTATGCACGAATCGCCACCCATCTCACGATCCACCTGACCATTTTATGAAAATATCCGTTCTTATCCTTTTCCATTCTATAACAAGAAGCAGCATTTTTTTAAAATAAATTTGGGAACGATGATTTATTTGAAAAATAGATTTTACGCGGCAAGGTTTCTACTCTGGAGATTAAACATCCAGTATATTTTCGGATTTTATATAATTGTCTAAAGCAAATCTGTAATGACATTACATATCACTGATTGCACTTGTTAGGCATTTGATTATAAACATAATGATGTAGAGTTTTTGTAAAATCGGCAATATGACGCCGCGCCGACTTTGATTACGGATTATAATTTTTAACTCGTCTGCTGCGCTCACTCCTCTGACTATATTTTAAATTTACGAGTTTGACGGTTTATCTTCATATTCATTGGTTTGGTTCACGTCGCACTAGAGCTTCACAGTGGGCTATTGGCGACGGTTCGGGGTCTATCTCGAAGGAAAGACCCGGGAACACATTCATACATGCACCTCGTTATTTTAGAACCATGGTCAGATGACGGGGAAACACCTGAACTGGCACCCAACGCCTTCAATAGATGTTGGGACTTTGGACCCCGATCAGATTTATCGTGCACCAGTCCCGTATACACACCGTTAATTTTTGCGGATGTTCTGGACGACTTTTCTAGTATTTTTGTAGCGAAGCTGGCAACCCTCCGATCACAAGATCACTACTTTTTTTTGTCAAGTCCATCGCACGGGTTCGAACCACCAATCCTCGGATTAGTAGCTGAACGCCTTAACCGACCGGCCACGGAGGCCTCTCTTCATATTCATGAAAATATATTTTATTGAATTCATTTGTCAATAGGCAAATTTAACTTTTGCTACGAACTTTCAATTACCTAATTCTTCTGAAGAAATAATAATAATAAAAAACTTTATTGGAAGTGATATTTGGATGGTACTTCCTTCACATTGGAAGGTGGCGATACTAGTGATGGTTTGGTTTGGTTTGGTTAATTAACGTCGCCCTAGAGCTGCACAGTGGGCTATTGGCGACGATACTAGTGATGGTGAACAGTTTATGTTTATTCCATAATGCTAGTGCCGGATATGGATTTTTAAACAAGTTTCTTCATTAGTACAACAAATTGGAATTCCAAACTTTGTTAATTCTTATCGAGTTACAAACTTATCTTCATTCTTTAATTACTCAAAAAGTAATGTATTATTATTAATTTCACGACAAAAACAATAGTTACCCCCAGAAGTACAGATACGGTGAGTAATGTAGTGTGATAGTTCTGTAATAAAAGTATACGGACATTTTCGTATCTACCGTTTCCTTCATTGATTAAAACTCCAACGTACTTACAAAAATGGTCCTATTCGTTGCAAAAAAAAAGTATAGATAAGTTGTTGCTATGCACAGGGTCGCTTTTAGGGGATTTCACAGGCGCCGCCGCACTGGGCAGCGCGTTGACAAACAAACAATGTTCTTAAAAAAATTGAAACATCGGTTTTTAACGTGAAATGTCTTTATAATCCATATGCATGAGAAATCATATTAGAAATATCAGGACAACTCCGTGACTAATAGCACAATCAACATAGATTTAGATTCGTTCAACAGAAAATTAGACGCCCATGCGTATAAAATCATGATATTAAGCAAGTCACATACGGTGCATAAATGAGGAACTGCCGCGTCCGACGAAACAGCTTGTTTATCTTTCTTCTGTTGGCGACCAATCCCTATCAATACAACAATCAACAATGCTGAAATGACATCCTTTCTCCGACCTTTTGCTCTTCATTTTTTATGTATAATTTAGTTGTATTTAAATTAAACTGCTTTGCTACGGATTTGTAACTAAAAAAATATTTTAAATAATAATTTAAAAGCGAAAAAAGTTCTCCTATTGATAATCTATACAATGCGCTATTTTCATTTAAGAATGGCGTAAAACTGGTCAAGCTATAAAAACCTTTAAAATCTGGTTCAAGGGACGCGTGTGATTTCCTTTTGCACATGGCCCTGCATCTGCTATGGACTGCTCTGACCTATGCATACATATAAATGACTTTCTCCTTTTCATTATTTTACCTTCTTAAAAGTTGAAAAAAATATACACATCCTCTTCTTTCTAAATAAGGACACCCTACCATTTGCTTTCAAATACAACTCCTTTTTATTTGAATTAAATTATGATTACTTCCATTTGGAATAAAGTTTTTAAAAAATGAGCAAAGTTGGTTGCAAACTTGGTTGCTTAGACATTTGTTATTAGTATGTAAAACATTGTTTCCACAGCACCATCTACAAATCCCGGAACTTTGTGTCACAAAAAGCATAAATGCAAGGCTAGATGAAAGCAATTTTACTGAAGTTCGCAATAGTTAATTTAAAATCGGCTTAAAAGTATAAAATCAAACTACTCGAATTGGATCTAAATTTGTGAAAGAAATAGAAAAATCAACCGAAACTTGATTAAAAGTGTGCAAAACCCGCATTGTGCAAGTAGTATGTAGGGTCATAAGAGGACATTGAACTCGAAATATTGGTTCGAACAAATGCAACTAAAATTATCCATCTGAATAAAGATTGTGTAATGCATATTATGGGTATTTTAATTCGTCCTTGATGTGTTGTCTGTAAAGTTATTATGTTTGAAGTATTCTTAATTTCATCCATCGCTTTTGCTTCCTCACTATGTTGACATTCCAGGATCGTGCAGAGGAAATTATAGGATATACAAAAATGTAAGACCTATTCAAATTTCAATAGTACCAAATCAATATATTGTCTTGTACATAAGTTTATTTTTATTTACGGTTTCTAAATGTTGCTGTATGTATTATTCAAACAAAAATCGATTCATATAAATATTTCAATAAATATTTTTTAATTTGGGGATTTTATATATTTATTTATGGATAATTTCTATTTGATGCTGGGGAACATGTTCTCGCGCTTTTTATCCGTAGACGCCGAGCTTGTCGTTCGAGACACTGTATTGGTTGGTTTAACTCCGATGCACTGGAAAAAGCAATCTAGCGTCTTAGACATCAAGCGCAGCGTCTATGGATAAAAAGCGCGAGAGCATGTTTCCCAGCTTTAATGATCATTTGAAGCACTATCTAAAATCGTTTACATATGCTCCACTGATGGGGTAGTTTTGGACATGCCTTATGATCATGTAAGACAATATAAGCGGTTCTGTTTTAATTTGCTTGAATCATTTGTTGAATTTACCTTCACCTTATCGATATCATTATCAACATTGCTTGTGTGCAGTTTATTTCAATTCTTGTAGCAACCACTGAGCTATAATATAACTTATAAGCACTGGTGCGAGGACTCCCATTGAGCGACAATGTACTTTACCGTGCCGCGCGGATGCATACAATTCGGAAGAAAGGTTGAGAAAACATTCGTCCTTGGCTATGCGGGCGTCTCACGTGACGTCACAGGAATTTTTAAAGCTGTTTTCTTCGGTGCCTTGGGTCTCCTTTTTCTTGTAAATAAGTATTGAAAAATATTAAATGTGTATCATTTAATATATTTTTGACAGCCAGAAATGCTATTTAAAATCTACACAAACCTATGCGAAAAAACTATTATTTCTACCTTCGCTCAAAAAGGAGTAAAGTGGTCGGCCACGTTTAGTCCTCGCTCCAGTGCTTATAGTTATGTTATTATAGCTCAGTAGTCACACCTGAAACTTGGTCATCTGATGTTAATGTGCAATGATTTGATTTATTATTATAGATTCAAAACATAGAAATATATTACAGTATCGTTAATTCCTGTATCATGACTTTCATTAATAAGGATTAAGTAATTAATATTCTACTAAAATTCTATTTGAATAGTTATAGAATATTACCTTCTGAAGGTCAAGTGATTTTCACAATGTAAAGTTGATTTCCCTGCCTGATTGTTTAAGTAATTTGCTCTGTACAAACTTTTTCATGTTCCATCAAAAATATTAATACATTTTTAAAACCATAAGTACCATATTGTACTCCAAACGAAAAAAATCGAAAGTTTTGTAAAAAGGGGTACTTCAATGAATTTAAAAAATCGAACGCACTGCTAAAAAAACTGGAGATCTCTGGAAGTGATATAAAGTCCATGTGTGTCTCTGGTGTTTAACTGGATAATTCCTTTGAGATGCCAGCTGGTTGTGATCCTCGAGAAAGTAGATTCTATACTCTTAAGTACTGGATTAACGGTTTTTCCAACTGAGATAGTTTTTGAGATAAGAGAGTTATTATGTTTTTTTTTGTTTTTTTTATGTTTCGTGTTTTAATTTGAAAATTTTTTCTTATAAAATTATTGTAAAAATGTTTCAGAATTGACGGATGAAAAATAATGTGATATAATGCAATTCATACATCTTGTTTGTAAATTGACATTTCGGTGTTACTAAAAGGTATTTTGATTCATCAGTAATATTTCATTTAGATTGTGACTGAAAAATAGTTATCTTTTCTAATGTACGACAATTCTTGTTTGTCTAAAAATTATTAAACCATTGTATCGAGTTAAAATAAATAAAAATTGAAATTATTAAGTCTACAATAATCAGTGATATAGTGCTTTTTGACATTTTATATTGTGTTTATTCGTGAGTTGGACAATGCACTTACGAATATTTACAACTCTTATTTATCAAGAAAGTTTAGTTTAACCTCATATTAAATGTGTAAATTATATTTTGAACATACACATTCATTTGTAACTCTTCCGATATCAGGTAAAGGTTTATAAACTATCTAATATTATAAACATCTCTAAATATTTATAAAGCTTTTCTTTACTCTTCTGGGTTTTGCCAAGTATATAATTCTTATTATAAAAACCTTTTGATGCAAAGTATGTGATAATGGAATTATAAAACTAGTTTAAAATTTTAAAATAACCATTAACTGTATAATTAAATACGAATTATTTCTTAAGTAAACGGGATATCTATGGCTTTAAAAAAATAATGTTGTTGTAAAGATATTTTTTTTTTAAATTGTAAATTTTGTCACAATGCTTTTCTTTCTGACCTGCAATAAAAATGAAAAGTACTTACACAGCATAATTCTTCCAAATTCCCGAATAGAACTTCCGGCTCTGCAAACATCGCAAAGCCTTCGACTTGAATTTTCTTCAGCGGTTCCATAAATACCTATTAAATAATAAGATCACTAACATTATATGTGTACCAAATTCATAAGTTTTAATAATCTGACAAGTGGACTTCTCTTTTAAACAAGATTTTTTTTA
Organism: Troglohyphantes excavatus; assembly: GCA_963932185.1. Classification (NCBI taxonomy): domain Eukaryota; kingdom Metazoa; phylum Arthropoda; class Arachnida; order Araneae; family Linyphiidae; genus Troglohyphantes; species Troglohyphantes excavatus. Next base: position 25,794,491 of record OZ010667.1, on the reverse strand, counting down.
TCTAGTTACTGATTTGTGAACACTATAGGGCAGCTTAATTTGATTTTTTCAGTGAAATGTGACATCAATTTTATATAAATTACTGATATTTTACGGGGAGCGTTATTAATTTGTATTAATTTAATAGTAGTGTTTTGAAAATGCTATAAAAGTATTATATACGTAAAAATATATATTGAAGCACGAATAGCCATTCTTTAATTAACTTCTAAACATTTTCTAGAACAAAATATACTTATATTTTCATTTAATTTACAGTTTTATATTAATTTTTACCCACGAATAGAATTCTTTTGATACATTTTAATGCTTTCTTTAATGTTTTGGCATGTTTGGGGTTATCATAAACGACTTGGAGGATCGCAATCGCGAACTGATTTTGAGACAGTTTGTTGGAGTTGGAAATGACCCCCTTTGTCTGGAAATGGCGTAATTTTTATATAATTTATTATCCTTATTTAAAAATAAAATGCTATTATCAAGTATACTGTTCTGAAATTGAAAGCATTTTTATTGTTTAAAATAATATAAATCAACGGTTGGGCCATTGTAACCATCGCCACTGAAAGGTTTTAAATAGAAGCAAATAATGATTTTTTTTAATCTTGTTTACTTCAAATTTCAAATGATATTTTGTTTTTTATAAATATTATAGAATATTATTGCTTTTATTCCAACACTGCATTAAAGTACATGAATTAACTAAAATCTGCAACTTTGAAAACCTTTGGTGTCTGATTGCAAAAATAGCACATGAAACATCCAAGAGAAGAACGATGAGCGTCCACTTTTTGTTGTAATCGAGATTTCAAAAGTCTCCTCTTTTATCTTTGCTACATGACTGTACTTTCAATGTATCAAATTGTATAACGGGAAGATTGATGAGAGTCCGGAAAAATAGTTAGCAGAATGCTATGCATGTCTACGAGGCATATAGGTTTGTTTTTCGTTTTCTGCAGAATCAATTCAAATGGACCACCATCGTTCTTCCCCTGGAACCTTTATACGAAATTTCAAAAATGAAGAATAAACAATGACACATTATTGAAAGTGTCAGATATGTATACCGAGTGGTTACAAATTGCTGGGCGACACACATAATATAAATAATTATTTTTACTATACTTTAACTGCTTCATTTGTTGCTACTAATATAAAGCAAAGCGACGTTTAAAATGTAAGCGAAGTAGTTGGACAAAAATAATGTTTCATTATCTCTATACAGCTAAATGTAACACAAACAAACAATGACCTTTGCCCTACAATTTATTCCACCCTGTCTACAGGGTACAACAAGAAGAGAATATATTTGGTTTTTGTACTGTCAAAAGTTTGGAATATAATAGAGCTAGCTGTATGGTCTCGCGTTGTTGGGAACATGCCAAGGCATATATATTAAACAATAAAGTTGCCCTAGCCGGGTTTTGAACCCTCGACCATTTGTTCCGAGTTGCAACACTCTACCGACTATGCTTCAGAAGCTTATGACCACTTTCCCACCGAGATCGTTCTTTTCCCGATCCCTACATAACGCATGCGCAGTTCTCCCTCACTACGGCCCTACGATTTCCATTGGATGGAAACTTCAAATATTAATTAAAAAATAACTAACCATTTTTAAATTAAGGCTCGTAGGTGCACAATTAGAGGTTGAATAGTACTCATGTTTAAAATTTGAGGCATTGCCGTTGCAGAGGAAGTAGATGTTTTGCGTGCCACATACAGACTCTTTTATAATTATTATAGATGATTGAGGAAAGGAATAACTCATGTGGGTGATTATTTTAAATAACAATTTACTCTAGGGATTCGTCTCTGTTGCATGAGGAAACTTACGTTCCTGAGTACCATGAGATGATCGTCGAGGAACATGCATTCGCTCTGGAAGAGGTCCCACATGGCCTCCCTCCGCTTCAGCTCGTTCCTCGATCTCGTGAGGGTTCCCAGGCTCTCGATCTGGTGCTCGATCTCTTCCAGGGTGGAGATCGTCTCCTCACCCCCGCCACCCACGTGGTTGCTGGTGCTGCAAGAGTAAAGGAGATAAAAGATGCGTTTAATTGGCTTGCGTTCTCGATGTATTCTCTTATTTTGGGAACGTATACACTGTTAAAAATTTAGTGCGACCTTGCACCAAAATTTGGTACCCGTTTAGCTGCAACCAACGTCTGGTGCTTAGTTCTACCATTTTATGGTGCTACCATGGATACCATTTAATGGTGAAACGCTGCACTAAAAATCACGTTTCCTCTTCACCATTTTATGGTGAAACGTTGCACCAAAATTCACGTTTTTCATACACCATTTTATGGTGAAACGTTGCACGAAGTTTCACGTTTCCCTTCCCGATTTTATGGTGAAACGTTGAACCATGCTATTCATTTGATTTATACAATTTTCTGGCGAAAGGGTGAACCAAAATTAACATTTCTGTACATTGAAGTAAAACTTTTTAAAGTTTTATCTCCTCATATATATAAAGCTATATAAACCAACATATATTTATAACCTTTAAGCTTGTTTAGCTGAATTATTATAAGTGCATTTATGTTATATATAAATTTTTAATTCTTAAAAGGCTTGTCTGTAACATTCTATAGCTTATTTAATAAGGGGTTTAAATTATACATATTCATGATTTTTTTAGTTACACATTTCCTGAAATATATTCTAATAAGTATTAAAATAAGATAATTATTTTCGATTCCGTGACATCAAAACTTAACAATTAATGCCCGACTGTACAATTTTTAAAATATATGTATAAAATTAGGCAAAATCCAATTTTTTTAATTGCATTCATTTCAAAAAAATATATTTTTCACAGCAAACAGAAGTAAATCAAACTAACATATGAATACAGATACCTGTATGTTCAGGAAAAAAGAAATACTCAATCTTTGGTGCAATGTATTTTATTCAACATTAACAAATATATTTAAATACACAAAAAAAGTACACCAAAGTTTGACACACTAATGATTCCACAGTTTTATTAGATTTTGAACAAATATGATCGTTTCCCGCAAAAATCTCTGATTGGTTACCGTCGAGTAGGATGGCAAATCTATTTGGAAATCAAGAAATAATAAAAAAAATAATAAAGGCAGAATTAATAATTTGATGTGAAGGTTGTAAGATACAGAGTTATCATGTCTAGTCATTTTCTTTTCTTTATATTTACGATCGAAATATAAAAGCTCTTTCGCATTTACTGGTGCTAAATAATTTGTAATAAGAGACTTTATTACAACAGTCACAAGACGGTTGACCTTTTCCCACCAAATCTATGAGTTTGATAACTATTGGTTGTATAGTTTCAAAGTTATGTATTAAACATCCCTGTTTCCAAGTCAAAGTATCATAAACCAGATGTGTAAAAATATATAAGATTCAAAACAACGACTCCATTCGAAGGTCTTTGAAGACTGCAATGAAATGAAGAATAAAAAGGAAAATCAAGTGGCTTTAAATTAATTCGTCTGTAATTTTTTTTCTATGATGGAATATTTTAAAGTTGTTTACTTTTGCAGAAATAGATATATCACATAAATAAAAGAATGCATGTATTAACGGGCGCATGGTTGCATTTTGTCGCAGCGAGAAAATGAGAATAACGAATGCGCTCTGAATCGTTTCATTTAAACATTTTATTAAGTATCAATAAAAAAAGGGAAATTATTAGACAATGAACATAAAAAAGCACACTTTACTTACTTTGATAGTCGAATAGTGAACTGCAATGCCAATACGCTTCTTGGGAAAAATGGCGGTTTCCTATTTGTATATAGAAATATTCGATCGCAGTTACTAGAGGTGGTTGAACCATTATTTGGTGATATCTGAGCTTTTAACGTTCAAATTTTTTTGGTTCAACCTAGGTTGAACCATTATATGGTGCAACAAGTTGAAAACTTGCATTTTGCACCAAGATATGGTGCAACGTTGAACTGAATTTTTTAACAGTGTAGACAAGTCATTTTTTTACTACCAATTTGCTCGTTTTAGGTGGGAAGGAAGTTATGACACGCATTGATTTTCGTGAAAGTCAGTAATTAATTTTTTTCAATGTTGCGGAATTTGATGGCTGACGGTCTTCTAAATGAGTCTATATATATATATATATATATATATATATTTTAATTCTCATGTTGGCCGATCGGTATAATATCGGACTCTTAACCGGAGGATTGTGCTTTGAATCTCGACTTTGAGAGTGCGGGGATCTCGTGATTGTGGGATTTTGCCAATTGCATCATAAAAAAACCCATCCAATTTGTATAGGGGACTAGTGCATGTTAAATATTGTCGTCTCAGAGCAACAGTAAGACAGCTAAAAAAAAAAGAAAAAAAAAAAGAGTTTTCGGTCTTGCTAATATTACCAAATGTTCCTTTATTTAGTGGAACACTCGGACATTTTTATGTCTTCTTTGAAATTCCTGAACTACAGCCTTAGATATTCAGCATTGAAAAACAGAAAATTTTAAAATAAATTTTATAGTCAACTCTGATTTTGCTCATATCCTACTGTTGCCCTGAGACGACGATATGTCGTGGTCCAAATGTCCTTAAGCCTACATCAAATGCTCCAATGTTGTCCTATACATCTGACAATAGTTCTTGAGTCATTTCTTCAAGATAGATCCTGAATCGTCGGCAGTGGCGGCTCGCCCACTACAGCAAGTACAGCCAGGCTGCACCTACATTTATTAGTGTATTTTAAAACTAAAATCAGATATTTGACTAATTTTCTTAAATGAAGATTAGAATTGAAAATGAAATTTCTACGGTAGAAACAAAATCTCCGATAAATAGCAAGCCTGTTACCGTAATACACAATTCAGGAGGGGGAAAAACTCCATTCAAACAAAAATGCAGCCGAAAAGCGAAATTCGAAATCGGCTGCATCGTTGCCATGGCAACCTCTACGTAGTATGGAGATTCCTCCCATGCTAATGCACTGCGTTTGTGAGAAGGTACAGCCGAAATGAATTTTCTTGTTTTAGCTGCACTTGAGGTTCGATATGCTGATTGGTTCTTCGTGGGTGAAACGAGAACTTACGAGATTATCTCCAATACGGAAATGGTTTTCTTGATACATTTACTGTGTGCTGTTGTTTCAGGACATGGTCCTGCTGTTGTTTCGTTATTTAAGTTAATATTAAAATTGACCGATTCGCGTGCTTAAAGAAAGCAGAATTGCTTTAATTTAAAAAAAAAAAGTAAGTGTTTTCTATTTTTTTCGCATGTTATCATTTTGTAAAAATTGAATGGAAACATTGATTTGAGTAGTGAATAATAAAGAATTTTTTTTCATGTATGGTTTCTGGAAAATAGGGGGGGAGGGGGGGGATTCACATGATTATTTTGGCTGCACTAACATTTTCGACCACGGGCCGCCACTGATCGTCGGAAATACACCGCTATTTTAGCACTTGTGCGACGTTAAAGGCAGGGGTGCAGACAATCTTAAGACCCCTGAAATTTTTCTCTAACAAATTTTTTCAAACCAAATATTCCCTCAACAAATATTGTGAGTGTTCATCTTGTTTTTTCATAGAAAAAAAAATCTAACCGTCAGCGGAACTGGCGGCAGAAGGGAAAACTTCACGCCCTCGAACATGGCTGCCATGGTTACTTCAATCGCGACGATGCTGGGAGATAAGACATCACACTTGTCTTTACTCAATGTAAACTTCCATCTCACACTGGCCAGGTATCTTAATATACTTGCCCAGTCTGCCGCGACTTGAGTCCATACGTGCTTGAATCATTGTTAGGCCGGAAACACAAACGTTTCGTTCCTTAGTATTAATAAAAAACCTTAATGAAATGAGTTTTTTTTAAAAATTCATTTTAAATATAAATACGTCATTCCAATTGATAATTATAAAAGGGACGTGAAAAACGTACATATTTTCGTTGTAATTTTTATTTTAGGAATTAGTAAAAATGTCCTCTGGTGACCAAAATTTCCGCCGAACCTCGTTCGGACGTTCAAAAATTTTCTGCACCCCTATTTAAAACATGTCCTCGCGTTTTTCTTCTGTGGTGGCTGCGATTTAAGTACGAAACTCGGGATTGGTTGGTTTCTCTTTCTATGGAAATGGATCGAACCAACCAATTCAGTGTCTCGGAGGGGAAATGCAACCGTCACAGAAGAAAACTGCGAGGACATCTGCAATACCTTAACTCAACCAAATAAGAAGTTAATTCTCATGCACAGTGACTATGTCGTTATAACGACGTAACTGTGATCAGAGCAATAAAAATGAGTTGATGGAATGGGTTTTGCTAGATGGTGATTTCTTGATTCAAAAAGTTTTGGTTAAGTCCTTGTGACTAAATTTTTTTTAAAGATATTGCCGATGGGCCTAGTCTAGATTAGATTTGTAGATTAGGCCCTACAATGGGCTTAACCTAAAAATATATTGATTGGCCGGGAGGAGGAGTTTTGGATTTTGTTGTTGTCATCAGAATGCATCAACAAAAAGTAATTATATTATTCATTCATTCTTCTTGATAGTATACTCGTGTCGTGCTGATGCATTGTTTGCATTAAATAGGATACGTCAGATGTTTTAGCACTTTTCCCTTTTAGCAATCTTCTTCTTCTTATTATTATATATATAAAAAACGTTGATGGCATTTACCTCGTAACAATTACTTAATTTGAGAATTTGCTCAATCTTTCTTTTGAAGTAAAACTTTGGGATTTGGTAAGGACTAACAATCTAATATTATTGGAGGAAATTTACATTCGGAAATTCTGCCGGGACTGCGAACGTATTTTACCATAGAACGAAAACCCCTCCTTTCTCGCAGAATACCCTACATATACTAATAAAAGACATGACGTACACTGAAAATGAAAAGCGATGCTTATTTCCATTACTTTTCATTCGTCAGTCTACGTAGCATGCAGGGTCCGATTACCAAAGTATTGCCAGTGAAGCCAGAGCTTACACTTTACATTTCTGGGGGAAGCCTCCAAATCTTCCATTGTATAAAAATATTTATATCTAACATAGTTCACTACTAAATTTATCAAAAAAAACTTATGAAAACAAACACACTTTTGCAGAAATATCACGAAGGTTCATTCTGCACGAACAAAAAAAAACCGAGCGAGCAAAGATGGCTTTGTGATTCGAGAATACAAACCACGTGGTTTGGATTCTCGAATCACCGAGAAGCTCGCGTGCGTTTATCTCTTTCGTGTAGAATGGGCATTATTGCGATATTTGAGTGCTAAATGGTCCCCGTTTGAAGACGGACTTCTTTTACTTTTTTTATAGTTAAAAATGTTTTCTCAAATTCGACGAAAGTTTCGTCAAATATGCCCCGATAATGTTTTCATCAAAAACGAGAGTTGTATTTGTCAAAAATATACAAAATATTTCGTCGTTTGGGAGAAACTAAAAAAATATTTTGTCATACATGACGAAAAATTTAATCGGAGCATATTTAACGAAACCGTGTGCACCCACCTGTGATTAGGGGACGGCGGGGGTTGTTGTGGCTCGGGGGGCAACTGCGCCTTGACGAAACTGGAGACGATGTTCTCCTGGACAGTCTCCTTGTCCGCGGGGGTGAGGATCCGGGAGAAGGTCCGGGTGAGGGCGGAGTGCTTCTTGGAGTTCTTCCTGAGGACGCCCTTCGATTCTCTGGGTGTGCGCCCCTCCCACACGGACACGAACTCCGTCCACTGCATTCCCTGCAACAAATCCCGACGTCATTCATAGGGACATTGTTCTGATTTATGCGAGTATATTTGGAGAAAATTTTGGGAAATGGGGAATTTGGGGATTTTTTTTGAATTATTTAGGGATTAAACAGACGAATGTACAACTTTGTAAGGGGTTCAAATTTTATTTGATAAATAACCTTCAAGCAATATGAAATATGTTTGAATCAATTTGCGTCTGGATGTGTGGGAGAAAATTCCTTTATTTGTAAAAGATTTACGAATATACTATATTAAGTATTTATATATTTAATAGGGTAGACCGAATACTGTCGCAGTCACTCGTTCTAAACTATATAAATCAATTTTTAAGATCAATGTTTCATTTGAAAGGGAGTTAACTGTAGATGAGCCAAAACGTGTCAAGACTATAAAATATTAAGCAATTAGTTTATTATTAAAAAAAAAAGAAACTTATCATCGTGGCACCATCTACATCTCAAAATTTGAACAACAGTAAAATTACTTTGGCAAACGGGCTGAATTCATCTAAAACACAGGAAAGGCATGGAATGAATGTGAGCAGAGGGAGAATCGATTGTGAAGCAAACCAACAACGATTGCGTAGCAATTTTCCGGGAGTTGGAGAGCAACAGCGAGTAGAGACAGGAGTCTTCTATTTGGAATTATTAACAATAATATATTAGGGGGTGAGAAACCAAGGGATACAAGTGACTTTAAACAAATGGACAAAAAGATTTAATTTAGTTAAAAAAAAATCTGAAATGCAACAGCACCAGAGAAGACTGTAAATGTTCATTTCTAAGTTATGTTACGAAATTTTCATTTGAAGGAAAAATATTGGTTCGCTCTAAAATGTATCAAAACAAGCTAATTAAACACTTCAATTAAATAAAAAAAATTTGCTCAACAACTTTATAATGTAATTAACGTTCAAATCCATTAATTGTAATTGACTTTAAGGTTTCAGGCATAATCGCAACCAAAAGAATTTCGGTGGTAAAATATCTATGTACAGTACAGATACAACAAACATTTTGTACAGATATAGAATAAATATCACGACTACGACAAAGTCTAAGAATAAATCGCCGAATAATTTAATATGTTCTATAGTCTATAGATACAATTCATTTGGAAGATTATTGAATTTACCGAAACATCAAACATTTGTTTCGCAAGTACGAAGTATTTGTATTCTTTACTTCTATTCTGTTGTATTCTATTCTATTCCATTCTATTCAAAGTTAAAAAAACAACATCTTAACCTCTCTTTCGAGGGAAATTAATCTTTAGAGACATTAAAGTAAATACCAATTCAGGAAAGGAAAAAGTAATTTTATTTTATTTCTCTGTCTTCCTTGTACTTTTCCTGGAATGGGTGTGGTGTAACCGGAACCTCACAGGAAGGTGAGGGGGGAGAGAAGGGGCATCTTTCGCACATCCTCAAGTAACCCTGTCTATCGTGGACGCATATATACGTCCAGGGATCTTCAACTTTTCCAGGAATTTCAATTAATTTTAAATTCTTTAAAATGCTCAATTTTACACTATTTTTTAAAAAAATATAATGGTTTGATTTACAACTTCAAAGCTATCTCTTTATAACTAAATAAACAGTCTCGAATTATATACAGTGGCTCCCATAAGTGTTCGTACACTTACGAATTTCAAAGAAATACTGCTCTATTTATTATAAAAATTATTATTTCAGAATGGGAATTTTTTAATAAGATATATAAATTGTTCTTAACAAAACTATATAAAATATTTTAAAAACATCGTAAAACTTTTTTTTTGGAAAATCATAACTAAAAAGTAACAAAAAAATTATTTCACAAAAGTCTTCGTACACTTTTAAAAAAATTCTATACATTAATAAATATTGCATTTTTTCGGTAAATTAGTACTTAGTAGGATGTCCTGTAACATCCACAACAGCTTTTATACGTCTAAGGATAAATTTCATTATTTTTTTTGTAATTTTTGTATCAATTTCTTCTATACTTCGATTATTCCTTTTTTAAGTTCGCTTTTCGTTTTAATGTCGTATCTTCGTACTCCTAACCTCTAGTTCTTTACATATGGGTTTTATTAGGTTTAAATTCAGCGACTGAGGTGTTTTTTCAGAACTTGGGGACAATTATAGAGGCAACAGAAGCAAATATTAAGAGCCGTGTTCTAAAGATCGCTATCTTGATAAGAAACAAATTTGATTCCGATACCCAAATTTTGAGCTTATAATTTGAAATTGTGTGTTAAAATATTTAAATAAACTTACTGATTCATTATGCTATCATCAATTACCAAATTACCAGTCCTGATGCTAATTTGCACCCTTGCACAAGGACACGTCCAAAGCATGCTTTACTGTTCCGATTAAGTGATTGGTATTTGCAAAGGTAAGCCTAAGCTTTCTATTTTTCGCACTAACAAGAAATTTTCTTCGGCAGAACGCTCATGTAATCCAGCTCATCTGAGCACTTTTCGAACAATTTCGATTGAAATTGAAGTAGAACATGTTTCATTAAATACTGTAGATATTTTTACAACACTCAAACGTGAATTTTTCATAAATTTTCTAACTGTAAATCTCTGATCACGTTCAGTTAACTTTGCCGGATGACATTTTCTTACCTTGTTTTGATTCAATATTCTTCTTTAAAGCATTTTATCACATACTGTACGTAGAATTGGATAAATTTATTGATTTAGAGATACTTCGAGATGATTTACAACCATTTTGATGAGAAATTATCAATATTCGAATGCTATTCTTTGTTTCCTTACGACTACGATCCATTTTGAAGTAATAAATAGAATATTACAAAGTAAACAAGCAAAAATTAATACCAAACGAATATTAAATGTCACCACAATGCAAAAATAAAAAAAAAGCGACAGACGATAATTTTATTTATGAATTTATTCGAAAATGGTTTGGTGTACGATCACTTTTGTGGCGTTTTTTCCTCTGTTTCCTTGCATTTCCATTTTTATAAAAAGAAAATAATTCAATATTTAAAGAATATATATTAGGTTTTATTCAGAATAACATGGAGATGATGTGAAATAATATTGGATTTTATATTCGAATTCAATTCCAGGCTACAACTCTTTTGCTACAAATTTTTAAAGTGTTCGAACACTTATGGGAGCCACTGTATATATAAAAACATATATAGGAAAAATTATTTAAACTTTAAAACAGTGAAAAAAACTTCACAATTGAAAAAATAGCTTGGGAGTAAATGGGGTAAAGTATATTCCTTGATTATATAATGGATGCTCAATCTCACACGAGCTATTACACTTATTATAAACAGTTCGATTCTTTGAACTTATTTGCGAAATTAACAATAGGAATGTGTGATTTCTTTGTACACTTTGAACACGATACGACTGTGCGTAGGTCAAAACAAAACGTCATATACGAATGGACAATGAAGAATGATATTCCAAGGTCAGAACGGTTGCAGTCGTAAATGTTATAGACAAACTACATTTTAAAATGTTTATTTTAAATACTAAAACACGCGGTAGCGAAAAATGTTACTCGCCAACGGCGCATAACATGCGTTGAAAAATCCAGGATTAACAATGATCTGGGGTTTTAATGGTAGATTCCTATAACGACTTCATTCAACTATCAATGAAATGTGTGATGCGAATGTCTATCTGCGAAGTTGCACATACAATTTAGAGGGAAATGATTACTTCCGTGTATTTTATAACGTAATAGAAAATATACATTTTGCATACAAGTTTGCTGTGAACATGAAAAAGTTAACATTTATTAACGTTCAATGAGCATGGTCTGATTAAGACCTTGATGCAGGGGAAGGTAGCTTTCAAAATGTCTCCCCATTGTTCTCATATAGACCCTGGAACATCAAATCAAACTTTTCAGTTAAAATCTCTACCCCTTATTGGCATTAAAATGAATAAAATTATAAAATATTAAACCCAAACTCAATAAGTGGTAAGGAGTTATTTGGAGACCCATTAGAAACGTAACGTGTAAGCCGGGGCTTTACGAGCCTATTCAGTATTGATTCTTGAATCAAGAGTCCATGCCAGTCCATGACTGAAAGCAGCATTGTCAATATTGGCTTTTTTTTACAATAAAACATCAATCACCAATCAAACAACTAACTGAAGTATTTAATTATGTTTATAAAATTATCGATGGAATAATTTCAACACATTAAAATAACAACCAGCTTTTTTTAACCACCCACTCATATTGAATTCTATTCAAATTGTTCCAAAAGTTGGGTTCTTCATTTTGATCTAACTGAAGTATTTAATTATGTTCATAAAATTATCGATCATATAATATCAAATCACATACATTATATACTGCATGAAACAATAGTATAACTCCGATTGTCCGAATACCTGATATCCGGATTAAAAACAAAGCGGACTGCCAATTATCCGGATTGCTTTGATAAAAAAAATCAGCAAAATCCATATTTAATTTTTTTTTATTGGTGAATGATATGGTTTTTAATTATCATTAAATTACATTACATACTAAAGCAAAATTCGCTTTTTTAGTCAGAAATTATCTTTTTTCGCAATTATCCGGATATTCGATATCCGGATGAGATCTGCTCCCGATTAATCCGGATAATTGGAGTTCTACTGTATAATGTTATGCCAACGAATAAATATTTGAAAAAATACCATTAGTGTTACCGGAATATTCTTTTCTTCAAGCTATGCATAATATAATTCAAAGAGACCCATTCTACACGGACATGATAAATGCGAGTGCCATTTCGAAGAAGCCTCTGGGATTGGTAGATATACACACCAATTGGTTTGAACGCACAAATCACAGATGCTTCTGCAAAAGCTCATGTGTGTTTTTACATCCGTTTAGAACGGGTCTCAATTTAAAAAATTAGGTTTTTACACACAATTATAAATATAATGATTTTCTACAAAATACAAGAAATAACACAAGTTAATTCATGAAAATAAATAGAATTCGTAAAAAAAAATAATAAATTAGCAAATAATTGAAGGCGATACCCCAATTACGGCCGAAGGGAGCCGGTTTACCATATTCTCAAAGAAGAAGACAATTGTTTATCGCCCAGGCAAAAGGTTGCCATGGCCGCAATTGGAACTTTCCGGATTTGAAGTGGAGATAGCGCAAACGTGTTTGCCTTTATTTTCTTCCGAATTGCTAAGATTTTGTAATTGCACAGAGAAGAATGAAATTAAACCTTTCCTTCAGAAAAAAACACCCTTGAACAATAATCGGTTATAGCAGAAAAACCTGTTTTTTGGTATTTCCTTTCCCATGTAATATAACTCATGGATGGTCAGCAGGTATTATTTGGAAAATGGACGGCGGATTCGAAAGCAGCCAAGCGAACCTCAACTTTGGCGCAGAAATGGCGCTGCAAACGACCCGATTAAAAATACTCGTATGTCATTTTATCATCATAAATCCTGCTCGCTCTTGGAGATGGTAGATATGATGCTTTACGAGGGCCCAGGGAATAAGCATTGGGAGGATAACACATGGGCGGTCGAAAGATTGATCCCTCTTTTAAAAGGATCTCGTTGTATAACGAGGTATTAACACATTGATTTTCCCTTTTATGTAACCGTTTTCATTTTATATATATTTTTCGTTTTATATAACACTTTGACTCTTTTATATAGTACATTGTAAAAAAAAGGTACTTAAAAATTAGTACTTGGACCTATTTGCTTTTCATTGAGTACAATTGCAACGTAAATGAGCGACGACGTACTTAAATTTAAGCAAACGTACTTTCGCAAAAATGAGCAGTGTGATATAATATTGCTAATATCAGTTTTGGTTCAAACCGTCTTAACAAAGCGACCTGCCAAACTTAAAATAGGTGTTCAGAAGATGGTTTTCCACATTCTTTGATGTCGATTGCTTAAATGGTAACTGAGTTATTACAACTCTAATAGTCTCACTTCCCATTCTTTTGGTGCATCTTTTAAACATTTCTTCTGTTTATAACTTCTTCTCGTCGTCCTGGTGGTACAACGGATAAGGAACTGGAATGCGGTGCTTTAGGATCGGAGTTCGATTCCCGGTAAGTATTGGTTGTAATTGTTGATATTTATTGGAAATGATTTATGAAGGCAGCCTATGTAAGCTAGCATATGCTCTTGTTATTCATTGTGCATATTTTTGAATATATGTATTTTTCAAAATTGAAACTTATGTATACGGATCCATGGTCAGCATCGAATGTAATCAAAAATGAGTACATTTTACTTATTTTTGAGTACCTAATTTTAACATTGTACATAGTTACTTTAACTATTTTCTTTTTATATGACCTTTTCCCTTTCATACAATGTTTCCCTTTTATATAGCCTTTTCCCCTCTATATAACTTTTTCTTCATAAAACCGTTTTCCTTTTATATAACCTTTTTTCTATTATATAACTTTTTTTCTACTATATAACTTTTTTCTTTTATATAATCTTTTTTCTTTTATATTAATTTTTTCCTTCTATACAATATATTCTCTTTTATATAACAGTGGTCTCTCGTTTAGAACGTACCGGTTTAAGACAAAATTATTGATCGATTTTAGGTCTGAAAATGATGTAATTGTTGTTATTAAATAAAATTTCCCATAACCATTTTTTCCACCCCTTTAATACACGTTTTCAAGGAGGCAGTCCTAGACATATAACGATTTAATGAATTTGTAGAGTAGAGTGATTAGTGAATTTAGCAGGAAAGATTTTAAATCTACGATAATTAAAATATATATAACACATAATTATCATTTTAACGATCGAATTAATTCAATTTTTGGTTCTCAACTTTTTAGGAAATGCGAATGTAATGTAATATAACCTTAATTTTATTTATTAATTTTAATTTTACAATTATAATTTTAAAAATGAGAAATAAAACATGCACTGATGCACATATTTTTTTTTTCTAATCAGTACATCTATAATTAAATGTACAAACAAAATTATTTGCATAAACAATTTAGTAAATCATTTAAAATTACATAATTATATTGTGTAAGACTTTCAAGGATAATGGTCAGTCTTCTTTACTCGCGTCTTTCTTGTATATAGCTTGTTTTGCACCTGGGCTACTTAGCTGAATTTGATTGAAAGCAATTAACCCGCTGACGCTCACACGATATTTACAATTGTAAAAATGTTTTCAAAGCTTGGATATAAATTTTTTTTTTACTGGGCATTCTATTTTATTTAATTTTCTTAATTAATTGTAAGCAAATAGTTTGTAAATTGTAACTCAAATCTTTAAATTAAATACGTATTGTACAATGGAAGTTTTTTTAAGAATTTAAAAATTGGTGCATTGCTGGAAAAAATGGAGAACTCTGGACTTCAGCATTGGGTTAATATTGTTACTGTAACTATTGAGAATGCGATTTGAAATCTTTGTCTTTACATAAGTTTATGGTTCATTCATTATAAGCACAAAGTGAATAATATTGTTATCTAGCGAATCAAATTTTATAATATTTTACAACACCCATATTTTATTTTGAGATACGTTTACATAGACGCAATTCACGCATTTTTTCGCATGTTCCATGGACCACTTGAAAGGGTCTCGTAGATTACCTATGATCCGTGGACCAAAAGTTGGGGAGAACGGGTTAACGAATTGTTAATATTTTTTATCCGTTTCAGTTCATGAATATTTTGGGTCATAAATAAAAAAAAGTAAATAATACTGTGGACATTTCAGAATAATAGTCCAGAAAGTTAGTAATCAATAATTTACAAAATACTTTTCCTTAACAATAATTGCTTCTTTGTTTAGATAATTTTGTAATGTCTAGGTTTCCCGAAAGACTCAAAATGTAAACCCTCTACCCTACCCCTTTATATTTCATTGTTGGGTAGAATGACGACAAATTTAGCGTTATTTTAATTAAAAATTAGCAGACAGGTAGCAGCTGTGCACAAAACGTTCTCAGAAGATAAAAGGCGAAAAAGGTGATTTATATTAAAGTAAAACACAAACGTTTCTTACTTTGTACTTTGCGAGGTGCTCGTCAATGAATTCCGAAGGTCGAAGGTTGCTCAAAACTTCTTCCAAACCACACAAAGACTCCGATTTACCCCTACCAGAGCGATCGAACTAGAAATAGATGAAAATAACATTGCAACAATTTGAAATAAATTTAAATTAATCAATGATAAACTAAAAAGAAGTTACTCTAAGGCACAATTTGAAAACAAAAGTACATCACAATGGTATTCTTTGATATAGGCATCCGTTGTCATAAGGATATTTTTCATTGTTCTTAGATTTAACGACAACGCAAATGGCTCAAAAACTAAATTTACGACCATCGATCAGTTTCCCATTGACATGCTTTTTTCTTTGTGGGACAAACATTTGATACACATTTATGAACCTTATAACTCATATCCAGAGAAGCATTATTCTTCATATTCCCTTTAAAAGAACTAGTTTTAGATTTATAATTTAAAGATTTTTTATATATTTTCAAGGTACTCACAATTTTGCATCATTTCAAAGCTTTCTATGAAATTAGCTTGTTTATTATGATTTAACGGCATATATTTTTTTTTATCATCCCTTTTTACAACTATGTAAAGTCATTGGAGTAATATTTAAATTAACTGAGAGTTTTTATGTTTTTTTGAGATGCTGTTTCAAGGAGTATCGTTTCAAAAATGCTTTAATCTTTTTTACGTACCTTCTTCATTTATTGACTTGCATACATACATACATACATATATACCTACGGTACTGTAGTTTTATACCTGCCTTAGCGTCAAAAATATTTTTTTTTAAAGAAAAAAATTATAGAACTTTTTTTTGTCGATGGCTGATTGAAAATAATAAGCATATTTACTAAACATCGCAGACCGATCGTCAGTGTCAAAGTTTGGTTCGAACGATTTTTTAACATTGTAAAAGTTGGACGTTACTAAGAAACGATGTCATAAATCCATAAAAAAATTTATGAGGAGCTCCAAAATGACATAGATGGGTAAGGACATTGAAAAAATTCTTTAAAATACAAATCCAAAAACTATTTAATTTAAAAGAAATTTCAGAATAATGCTGCTCTGATGCGAGTTAGGGTAGTTCAGTGATAAGACACTTGTTTTCTATACGAGCATCTCTAGTACGATTACGGGCGCGACACAAAATATGTGAATATATGTAATATGAAAACAGCATTTTTTAAGCGATAAGTAAATACCTATTTGTAATAAAAGTGTAACCAATTTACTGGGGGACAATTTTAGTGAATTTTTTGGACAATTTTAGTGAATTTTTGGGACAATTTTAAATATTTTTTTAAAGGGATTTTATTGCATTTCCAGACCGCAATCTTTTGTTGATGTCTTCCTGCTTCGGGTGTAACAATAATGTTTACAAATGAAGTGCAAAGGTTTGGTGGTGCAAAATTTTGAAGTATGAAGTACAACGGCGTTAAATTTTTTATGTTTTATCAAGTAATGGTGTGGAATAGTTTAATCGGTGACCAACTTAAAAATAACAACTACATAAGAAGTGCGCCTTCTAATTACAAAGGGAAAAAAACTCAAGTAGAAAAAATTTAAAGTGATATATACAAAAAAAAGTTTTTGTTTTTCTTTTTTTGCTTCGGCGATCTAATTATTATGTTTAAAAAAAAAATCTTGCATAATTTTTTCGTAATAAAAACATGAATTTTATGCTTACCAGTCTTAAAAGCGACCAGGTATTTTTTCCTTTCCTCGACGAATCTGAAATATTTAAAAATTATAAACAATGACATTAAAATACTTATATAATTTTTTATGTATAGGAGACAGCAGAAGACAAAACTGATGTCTATTGACTTGACTAAGATTTGAAGTTATTGTGACTTTCTTAGTTTGACCTTTTACAGTCTCTCATCTAAAAAACATACTTAACCTCATTTATATCCCTATATCAAGGAACACAAAGAGATTGAATAATAAATGTATTAAAGTTTAGGAAATAAAACTTCCATTAAAATTTAATATGTATCATTAATCTTTCAAAAATATAATAGCCACAATAAAGAGCTAAAGATCATTAATTAATAAAACAATTTAGCTATCAGGGACATTTTGACTTAATTTTAATATATTGTATGAGGGATTGGGAAAATAATATATAGGTAATTATATTTAG
Organism: Troglohyphantes excavatus; assembly: GCA_963932185.1. Classification (NCBI taxonomy): domain Eukaryota; kingdom Metazoa; phylum Arthropoda; class Arachnida; order Araneae; family Linyphiidae; genus Troglohyphantes; species Troglohyphantes excavatus. The sequence goes on along the minus strand of OZ010667.1, from coordinate 25,776,597 downwards.
CAGTTGGAACTCTTTATTAACTAATATACTGTCTTTATCTTGAAAAATAATTTTATTCATTTATAATACAATATTAGAGGCGGCATTTCCAAACTTAAAGAGCTAAAGTGCCATCCTATTTTTATAAATATTTACATATCTTATGTTTTTTTTGAATTTTTAAAAAAAAAAAAATTCAGATGTACGTCGCGGTCTTTTTTTGCTTAAAAAAAATACTTGGAAATATAAATATTCAGATTCGGATAGGTATGTCAATAATTCCGAGAAATTGTCTACGTTCCCCTGCTTTGTTAATTTGAGCGATCGTCAATAGATGGAGCTGGTGATCATTCCGCCCTATCTCTGTAACTCCTCTGTTTTGCAAAATAACTTTTCGATATATTTTTTTATTAGAACACATTTATAAGTAAAAATAAGAGGTATAAAAATAATATGAACTGTTATTCAGATAAAATAATTTTAAAAGGCACGTAATGCAAATCATTAATTTAAAAAAAAATTGCGCAATTTTATTTCATTAAATTAAACATTTGCGAAAATAACATGTTTTGAAGAACATTTGTAGTTCTTTAATTTGAAGACCAGACAATTGAAAACATACATTAAATTATTTTTGCTGATGCGAGTTTTTAATTTTATTTTTCATAAGGCAATATAAAAGAGCAATGATCTTACCTTCTGTTATCGATAAACTTTGTGTAGATCCATCGTAATCTAAAAGTAATTAAAAAAAATAAATATATATAAAACTATTTTATTCATTTTTAAAAAATTTCACTGTGAAGTTGAATGTTTTGGAACAAGAGAAAATGTAGGCTAAAGTAAAATATTTTAATTTCGTGTATACTACTATTTCAATAATAAATATATGATATAAGGTATACACTAAAAATTCCTTTGCATATCACTATAATAAAGATATACAGTGTTCACTCTAGGCGTTTTTTGAAGGGCGGTCCGCCCTGCCCGCCCTTTTTTCATCTCGATAGCGCCCTCATGCCCCTTTTTTCTAAAATGCCGCCCTCTTTATAAAAAATTCCGCCCTTCTTGCCCTTTTCAGTCAAGCACAAGCATCATTGCTTCCCTAATTGTCTTTAAAAAAGGCATCTATTAAAAAAGATTTGTGTGTAAATTGGAATTAAGTGAATTATGACAGTAGAAAAACAAACTCCTTTATAACTACGTGTGTTGTGAAATCGCGATGATTACTGCGGTAATTTCGAGCACGGGGCATTCTACAAATCCTATTGGTTGCCTGTGCTTGCATATGAAATTCGAAGTTTTTTTCTGTGTTTTTTTTAAAGAGAAGTTGGTTTGGGACTAGGTTGGGATTGGTTTGCAAGACTAAGCATCTTATTACCAAATTTTGGATTTAAGTAGCCTTTTTATCAGTTTTGCAAGGGGTTTGATTCCTACTTAGAAATTTGGTTTTTAGGGAAAACAATTTTAGAATGTCAAATTTTAAATAATATTTTTATAAAGAGACACCAATTTTGTACGGGTCTTTCCTTCGAGATAGGCCAAGAACCGTTAACAGTAGTCCAATATTTAGCTCTAGCGCAATGTCAACAAATAAATCGGAACTTTTTTTTGTTTGGTCACGGGTCCGATGTGTCTATGTGTGGCCATGCCCACACCACATTTTTTTAAAGTGCCCTTTTAAAAACAAGACGTGCCTTTTCAAAAATGGGACCTTTTACTGCCAACAGCGCCCTGCCCCTTTTTATTTCTAGAGTGAACACTGGATATATATATATATATATATATATATATATATATATATATATATATATATATATATATATATATATATATATATATATATATATATATATATATATATATATATATATATATATATATATATATATATATATATATATATTACCATATACAGTGTTCACTCTAGAAATAAAAAAGGGGCAGGGCGCTGTTGGCAGTAAAAGGGCACCCCGTTTTTGAAAAGGCACTTCTTGTTTTTAAAAGGGCACTTTAAAAAAAATGTTTTGGGTGGGCGTGGCCACACATTGGACCCGTGACTAAATAAAAAACAGTTCCGATGTATTGGTTGACATTGCGGTAGAGCTGCATGTTGCGCTATTGTTGACGGTTCGGGGCCTATCTTGAAAGAAAGATCCGTACAAAATTGATGTATCTTTACGATGATATTACTTAAAGTCCAAAATTTGACATTTAAAATTGAATATTTTCCCTAAAAACCAGACCCCTTACAAAACTGATAAAACGGTTACTTAAATCCACAGTTTTGATAAAATGCCTAGTTTTTAAACTTCGTCTCAAAACCATCTTCTCTTTACAAAAAACTTAGCATTTCAGATGCGAGCACAGGCAACCAATAGGATTGGAATTCTTTGTGCTCGTAATTACCGCGGAAGCAATCATCTCGATTTCACAACACGCGTAGTAAAAAAAAGAGTTTGTTTTTCTACTGTCATAATTTACTTATTTCCAATTTACACACAAAAAAAATTAATTGATGCCTTTTTAAAATTTTTTCTAGGGAACCAAGGACGTTTGCCTTTGACTAAAAAATGCTGTCGAGATGAAAAAAAGGCGGGCAGGGCGGACCGCCTTTCAAAAAACACCTAGAGTGAACACTGCATATATATATATTTTCTTTTAAAAACATTAAAAAAAAAATTCAAATCGTAAATTTACACCGAAGAAAAAGGTTAATTGGCATTGCTGAATATATTTCTATATCTGATTATTCGAATTATAATTCGTTGAATTTACATAAATGTCGGTTGGTTTAAATAAAGTAAAGCTACTATTTCTTCATACACTGTAAAAAAAGTACTTAAAAATAAGTTCCTGAATAACTCGTTTTTCTTTTGCTTTTTTTAAATGAGCGACGACGTACTCAAATTAAGGAACAGTACTTTCTTAAAAATGAGCAGTGTGATTTAATATTGTTAATCTCATCTTCAGTTCAAGCCATCTTAACAAATTTAAAATAGTTGTTCAGAAGATGGTTTTCCACATTATTTGATGTGTCGATTGCTAAAATGGAAACCGAGTTATTACAACTCAATTATCTTACTTCCCATTCCTTTTTGGCACACCTTTTTAACATTTCTTCTGATTATAACTTCTTGAAGACGACCTGGTAGTTTAAAGGATAAGGCTCTGAAATGCGGTACCGGAGGATCTGGGTTTGATTTCCAGTACGTCTTGGTTGAAATTACCGATATTTATTGAAAGTGATTTATGCTATGTAGGCTAGCATCTGCTCTTTTTATTCATTTTTACTCATTGTACTAATTTTTCAGTACATGTCTTCTTCAAAATTTAAACTTATGAATTCGGAGCCATGATAAGGATCGAATGTACTCAAAAATGAGTACATTTTACTTATTTCTGAATACTTATTTTTACCAGTGTAAATTTCCTTATTTTTATTTGTATATATTAGAAGACATTTTGTAAATAACCTCCATTTCCAGACTCACTAAATTCCCATTTGAGGAAAGAATGCTAATTAAACGTATCTAAATAAATTATTTTGTTGTAATATTCTTTTAAACTTTGATAGAGTTTAAAAACAAAAGAATGTGATAACATCACTAAACTAAAAAATAAAATTGAAAAAAAAATACGAAACTATAAAAATATAAACTATAAAAAAATAAACTTAAAAATACAATTATAATAAACCTCCTTAATTAAAAGCACATTAAATACGCGAGAATTATTTATTGTATGTATACTGACTATTTTATGGAGAAACTAGCACCTACTGTACATTTTAGTTGGTAGTGTAGAAGCATATTTTATTCAAGGTCTTCTTCGTATCCACGAAGAAGACCTTGAATAAAATATGCCTAAATTGTATTTAGTGGTTCAATTCACTATATGAAAGTTTTACACTATAATTAACATCATTGTTTGTAAGATGCGACTCGTCTGAAAAATTTCATTTAGTTTAAAAAATCATTTTGTGTTTCTAATTATTTTTACTATTATTTTTTATTTATTAATATTATCTTTTTATACTTAGTAAGTCGATATAATTTTAAAACAGCAGTTGATCTTACATGGAAGGAGAAAGAGAAACATTTATTAATATTTCAATTTGAAAGGCAGGTTCGATATATTTAAACTGCAATTGCATTTAAAAACAATATCTTAATATATTATCTTAATATAATTTTAGCAGGTAATTTAACTTTAAAGAATAAGTAAATTAAGCATCAGATAAGAAAAAACTTCTGTTAAGAAATTTTCTAGAATATAGCATATATGCCGAATAACAATACTTTTTCAAACCATCTTAACAGGCAAACTAAAATTAAAGAATTTTTTTTTGCTATAAATGAATACAAATTTACGCATTGGAACCTGTTTGTATTAGGACCTATTCTAACGGGCAGTCGATGCTTAATTGGTGAGACGTAAATTTGAAACGGGCAGTCGTCAAAAAAAATTATACAGATGTTTTTTAACTAGTAAAAGACAAAAATATAATGAAAAACTAAACTAGTTCTTAAAAATATCAAATTGTATTTGAAGATTTGTTTTTTGATTGTTAATTTTAAATTTGTGATCGCAATTGGGCTGTCGTACATTTTGCTTACGATACGCCCCGGTTTGTATTGGTTGTCGCAATGGTTTTGAAATAGAGTTGTTGCACAGTGTAAGCCTTCCACTTGCAGTTTGATACCTTATTTAATACCTTAATTCGTACCTTACTCGGAACCGTGACACAGAAGTCCCCGATTTGCATATTGGCATTAATACCTCAATTGTATTTAGTACTCCTGAACTGTAAAAAAAGGTACTTAAAAATGAGTACATGAACCTACTCGTTTTTCTTTGTGTACAATTGCATCGTAAATGAGCGATGACGTATTCAAATTTCAGTAACCGTACTTTCGCAAAAATGAGCAGTATGACTTAATATTACTAATATAGGCTTCTGTTAAAACCATCTTAACCAAGCGACCTGACACACTTAAAATAGTTGTTCAGAAGATGGTTTTCTCACGTGATTTGACGTCGATTGCTTAAATGGAAACCGAAATACTAAAACCCACTTATCTTACTTCCCATTCTTTTGGCACACATTTTTAACATTTCAACTGTTTATAACTTCTTCACGTTCGCCCAGGTAGTACAATGGATAAGGAACTGAACTGCATAAACGTACTTTCTCAAAAATGAGTAGTGTGATTTAATATTGCAAATATCAGCTTCTGTTAAAAGCAATTTCTAACAAAGCTATTTGGCAAACTTAAAACAGTTGTTTAGAAGATGGTTTTCCTCATTATTTGATGTCGATTGCTTAAATGGGAACTCAGTTATTACGACTCAATTATCTTACTTCCCATTCTTTTGACACGCCATTTTAACATTTATTCTGTTTATAACTTCTCCACGTCGCCCTGGTGAGTACAACGACTAAGGCACTGGTCTGCGGTACTTGAGAAATTGGGTAAGCCTTGGTAGTAATTGTCGATATTTATTGAAAGTGATTTATGAATGTAGGATAACATCTGCTCTTTTTTATTCACTTTTACTCATTGTACTCATATTTGAGTACATGTGTTTCCCAAAATAAAACTTACGTATTCGGAGCCGTGATAAGGAATTAATGTACTCAAAAGTTAATACATTTTACTTATTATTGAGTGCCTATTGATTGAGTGTACTTGAATTTTTAGCGTTAGCTTTAAATGGTGGTCCGCGGCCACCATTTAAAGACACTGATTTATGTATAAGGATCAACCAACAACGTCACTCCACGCTGCAAATAAAAACCACCCACCACAACATTTCCTCCCGACTACACCCCAACCACAAACAAACAAGCAAAATCTTTTTCTCATTTTTTTCCCCCTTTTCTTATAAGAAAAAAAAATGTTCTCGAGGCCCAGTTCTGATTAAAGCAATTTAATTTCTTGCCACTCCAGTGCATGTAATCCCCCCCGAAAGAAATCTCATCAGTTTGAGAGGCATCTCATAACTCCTGCCCCCTCAGGGAATTTTTTTTTTAAAGAGAAGATCCCTGCTCCCAATGAAGGAGCCCTGGACGAGCCTTAAGGTTTCTTGTTTGGGGTTTTCCACCATAAATTTAATTTGCAAAATTAATATGATGTGGCATGGTGAGATGGGCTTGTAAACTGTTAGCCGTTGGCTGTGTGGTTGCTTGTATAGCCTTTATAAAGCTTCATAAAAAGCGGTTGTGTTTTTGTTTAATTCGATCTTGGGTTGTGTTTCGATCTGATGTTAATCTTTCGAAAAGTATCCGAATATAGATTTTGGGAAATATTGTTTTCTGTGTGTGCTGTACATATTGTTAAAAATAGGTACTTGGAAATAAGTGAAATGTCTCATTTTTGATTACATTTGACGCTTAACAGAATACAGGAGTTTAAGTTATGGAAAAGAAATGTACTACTTAGAAATGAGTACAATGATTAAAAAAATGAGCATCTAGATTTTGGGAAATATTGTTTTCGATATGTGTTGTCTGTACTGTTAAAAATAGGCATATGAAAATAAGTTAAATGTCTCATTTTTGATTACATTTGACGCTTAACAGAATACAGGAGTTTAAGTTATGGAAAAGAAATGTACTACTTAGAAATGAGTACAATGATTAAAAAAATGAGTATCTAGATTTTGGGAAATATTGTTTTCGATATGTGTTGTCTGTACTGTTAAAAATAGGCATATGAAAATAAGTTAAATGTCTCATTTTTGATTACATTTGACGCTTAACAGAATACAGGAGTTTAAGTTATGGAAAAGAAATGTACTACTTAGAAATGAGTACAATGATTAAAAAAATGAGTATCTAGATTTTGGGAAATATTGTTTTCGATATGTGTTGTCTGTACTGTTAAAAATAGGCATATGAAAATAAGTTAAATGTCTCATTTTTGATTACATTTGACGCTTAACAGAATACAGGAGTTTAAGTTATGGAAAAGAAATGTACTACTTAGAAATGAGTACAATGATTAAAAAAATGAGTATCTAGATTTTGGGAAATATTGTTTTCGATATGTGTTGTCTGTACTGTTAAAAATAGGCATATGAAAATAAGTTAAATGTCTCATTTTTGATTACATTTGACGCTTAACAGAATACAGGAGTTTAAGTTATGGAAAAGAAATGTACTACTTAGAAATGAGTACAATGATTAAAAAAATGAGTAGATGCTTGCGTACATAGGTTGCCTTCACAAAAATCTTTCAATAAATATCGAAAATTGCAACCGTCTTACCGGGAATCGAGCTCAGACCCTCAGCGCTACAGTCCAGTGCCTTATCCGTTAAACTACCAAGGAGACAATAAGAAGTTATAAACAGAAGAAATGTTAAAAAAAATGTGTGCCAAAAGAATGGGAAGCGGGATAATTGAGTTGTAATAACTAAGGTTCTATCTTAAACAATGTAAAAACCATTTTCTTAATTACTATTTTATAAACAGAAGAAATGTTAAAAAAGGTGTGCCAAAAGAATGGGAAGCGAGATAATTGAGTTGTAATAACTAACTTTCTACTTAGCAATCGCTTCAAATAATGTAAAAATAATTTTCTTAATTACCATATTAAGTTTGTCAGTTTTCATTAAGATCGCTTGAACAGAAGCTGAAATTAACAATATTAAATACCGTTGTTACTTATCAAGAATGTAAGGTTACTCGCATTTGAGTATGTCATACTCTCGTTTACAATGCAGTCATACTAAAAGAAAAACGAGTCGGTTTTTATACTCACTTTAAAGAACTTCTTTTGTACTGTAAGAAATGTTTGATTCGTATGTAAGGTTAAGGTCAGTTAGTAAATATGTTTCGATTCATGAGCAAATGTCGTGGCACGTGTAGAAGGCGTTTGTTGTTTTGGGTTTCAGTTTATTACATTTACCAACCTCTGTGGAAAAATTATTTACAAATATTACATCAGAATAATCGTTAAAATTACTTAATCCACATTCTGAAAAATGATAAGAATAAACAGAATATTGTTAAAAGGATTTGCACATTTAGCATGCTCAGATTAAATATTTACATGCAATAAAGAGAATGAATATATTTATTAATGGATGCTTAGATTTGAGTCGTCTAGTTTCAAAACAAGATAGATCCATTTTTTTAAAGGATACGCCTAAAACGATTGACAGCCGCGTACTTTTGGATCTAAACCCATGACTTTATTTGCATTTTTAGAGTGGATTAAGACACTTTTGGTTGATACCGCTTTGCAATGTGATGAAAATATTTTAAGAAAAAAAAAACGATTTTGCGAAAATAGTAGATCTATCTAGTTTTTAAATTAAATGGCTTATTTGACTAAAGTTCTGAGAAAAAAAAATCTTTGGTTATTTCTGTCGAATAGCGAAATATGTGTTATCTCCCGAGACTTCAATAGAAATATTTAATTAATAAAACCTACAAAAGTATGCGCCATTTTGAAAATTTCGTACAAAAAACGACGAAAAAAAAATGTTTGTCCTTGTAACGATAAAAGTTTAATCTGAGGAAGAAAGATTTCTCAACCACATTTGACAGTTAGGCCGCTTTTACATTTAACGACACGACACCGATAAATCGTACACGATTTCAGCGGCACGATATCGGGGTACGCAAAATACACATACGAAGCCGGGCGCTTTTTCACTAGCCGATACGATAACGATATTGTCGTTGCTGATCAGACGATACAATTTATCGGAACGTTTTATCGTGGGCACGCGCCTTCCCTACTTCATCGTGACGACATTTTTAGTTTGTTTCCGAAAAACTCATTGCTGTCTGCTATAGTCTACTGTGTTTTTTCTTTTTTATATTATCAATATGGTTTTTTAAGTTCGATATTGTGAACTTGTGTGAATTAGTAGAAGTAAAGACCTGTATTTGGGATAAGCGAGATGAATTTTACAAGAACAAGATTGTTCGAGAAAAGGCATGGGAGGCAATATTTAGTCAAACCGTCGCCAATAGCCCACTGTGCAGCTCTAGTGGTTAGCTCTAGCTTTTTGTTGACGTTCAAATAAAACATAAAAATCTCCTTCAACATGTCTTGCTTTGATGATATCATGCACCCAGAAGCGTTTTCTAATTGATCTCTTCTTTCTCCTTAAATACGGCAAATACAACAATCGCAGTTTGTTATAATGTAATTTGTTGCGATACGCCACAACGAGAATAGACCGTGCTCTCGGCAACAGACGAACACGAACTGAATGTAAAAATTGTCGTTTTCGGCGAACGATATCGGTGCAATGAAAAACTGACCACCAGACGATACGATAAAACGTTGTGTCGTCCCTTCGCGATCGTTCACGATTTATCGGTGTCGTGTCGTTAAATGTAAAAGCGGCCTTAAGGAGGTAGTTGTGAATACTCACCCAACAAGGTGTTCCTCTGACTGAGAACCTTGCTGTAGACCAACAGATCTCCAGGGCAGATTTGCATGGGAGGAATGACGACAATGGAATCGCGCCTGCTCTTTTTGGAAGACTCATTTCCGGACCTGAAAAAAAAACATACAAAATTTAAAAGAGAGACCTATGCTTCTGTAACATTGGAATTTCCGAGATAAAATTACGGCAAAAGTAAAGCTTACTGTGCCAAGACATGTTTTACTTTAATGTTTCATGGTGTTTAGGATAAAAGTTATTTTTTTTAAAATGAAAAGCTTTAAGGAAAAATTGCGTTGGGCTTGATGCTTCAACAATTTTAAGACATATTTGTATAATTAGAGATATGTATAAAGTGTTTCGTTGGTAAAGTTATATTGCTTGTACATATAATAGCAACACATTAAGTTCTATTCGTACGCAATAAAAAAAAATATTAAAAAACGAATGTTTTTTTTTCTGCTTACGAATAAACTTTAATGTGTTGCTTTCACATGTATATTGAAGTAACATAACTTTCCAATCTTAATTTCTATACGTTTTATTGCGTGTCAACGTTGTAAAGATAATTTTCATACACCCATCCTTATGAGAAAGCTCAGTTCGTTGATGTTTGGTGAGTTAATGGTTTTGGAATGGTGCGTTGAATGGTTCGTTAGTGGTCTCGGGAAAAAATGCATGCAAATACAGCTTAATATGTTGCTATTACATATGCATGCAACATAACTTAGCTATTTTATTTCTTTTAGGTTTTATTGCGCTTCAAAGTTTTGAAGATACTTCTTAAACACCCTGTATATTGCGTTGTTTTAAGAAACATGTATAGTGGTAGTTTTTTCTGTTTTTAAATTTTTGTAATATAGTATTAAACAAAATTAAAAATTCAATTTAGCACCGATGTTAAATTTAACTATACATAAATATTATAATTATTACAAAAGAACAATTTTTCTAAAATGAAAGACATTTTTCATTGGATTTGGCATGAATTTTATTTATAATCTGTATTTATATAAATAGTTTAAATATTTCTAAGATGTTCAAAAAATTCAGATAATGAATATTTAATTTTCGATTAGATTATATACTTATCTGTATGTTATACACCAAAAATTGAAACCATGTTTATTTCATTAAGTGGCTTTAACTAAATAAATGCACTTTTAAGGGGGGGAAAGGGATAAAAAAAAGTAAGGGATTTGAAAAGTTAGTGAACAATTGACATTTTTCTAACCTCACAAAGGGGATGAATTTCCAAAACAGTTTGGTATCCATAATTGAAAACATATTTTTGCAAACATCTGAAATGCACTCGTCCAATGTTTCATATTTTACGTTCAAAATAATTTTGTTTAGAAAGTTTAGGTATAAATAAATTTTTATATACAACTTTCATAAATATATGAATATTCACTAACTTTAAAAAAAATATATATTTTCATTCGCTTAACCTTTATTGGTGGGTAGGGACAACATGTGTCCCATAGAGTATAGAGATTTAGTGGTGGGCTTGAACATTTTTGACCATGGCATCGGGGAAGAATTTTTAAAACGTGTGTGGTCTGTTTGCAGTATAATATGTAATAAAAACCTGTTCGAACTGGTGACGTATTGCTAATGGTTTCTACAGATCTTCTTCGGTTGCGCTTTTTAGTATTTTGACTCCTGAATTGCCCTACCCCGAATCTGCGGGCTTTGCGGAAGTATTGTTAACGATTCCTCCAGCAGACAGTAACACGCCTCTTATTGTAAGGCAAGTCATCCTTCCACAAAGCTTTGAGAACTCTTTTTCCTGCCCCCGACTGCCCCTCTTAAAACGAAGTATCCCACTCTCAATTTGAACACTTTTAGGAACAGCCTGTGGAAATTTTTTCGTTTACGGAGCCCATGTGAAAAGGTTAACTTAGTTCACAAATACAGTTATCAGAAAAATGGATAAATAAGTTTCGCATATCCATCGAATGGAAATAAGTTAGCACGGACCAACAAGTCCTAATTTCTGTAATAACAGACACTTAAAGATATCAAGAGAAAAAACCTATTGGGACCAAACTGAAATTGAATATTAAATAAAGAATACACATACAATAGGCTTCTGCTTTTATTTCAAATATCGACGGTCCCAGTTTAATTAAACTTTAAGTAAATCCCTTTTCCATGTTTTCCCTCCAGAGACTGGCAGTCTGAATAAAATTATTTTAAAATTGCATAAGAATAAATGATTTATAGAAATTACAATCCCAATTACATTTTGCTGATGCTCTACAGACGTGACACACAGTGTTAAATTTGATTTCCCTAGTGAAGTTATATTTATTTATATAAGGATAATAATTTAGTCGAATCTATTCGAACAAAATAACGAATTCGAACAAAATAACGTAAATTTGGCACATATTAATTTGAAAAAAATAAATAAAATGAAACGAAAGAAAATACATGACCTTTTATCATCAGGAGAAGGCGAATAAAAGGGGCCAAAAGAGACGAAGATGTCAACAACCAGCTTTCGTCGAGGACCATCTCTTTATCGCTTCGAACGATTTCGTCTCTTTTCTCTGATGGCAATAGGTCATTTATTTGCTTTCGAAATTTAATTCGTTTATTTTTTTCAATTTACGTGTTTGGATTTTATTGTACAGAGAAAAGTTGTAATACCCTTTGAGCATATATAAGGTTACTATTTTTATTTCTGCGTTGATCACCGCAACGCTAAACGCTCGGGTATTTTTCAAATTGCAAGAAATTATGGGGAGAAAGTTGGTTGATGGTTTCGCTTACCTCTTAGCTTGTGAAAAATTTCAACAAAATGCATGAAAATCTTTATATATAATTCTCTTACGCGGTGATTGAAAAACGCTTTTTTTCTGTCTGCGGAATGGCAACAGTTACTTTGTTTACAAAATTCTCTTCAATTTTATTTTGACATTATGTCAGCCATTTTGACGATTAACCCCTTCAATTCATTGGTAAATAATATTTTTGATGATATAAGCTTAAATTAGGAAGAATATAAGCATTATTAAATTAAAAAATAGAAGTTTTGAAAACCGCTTTTCCAAACTTTAAATGAAGGAAAATGAGGTGGCGCCATTTGTTGGAGATTTTGAAAACTAGATTTCTATGAGCTTCATTTTTATTAGCGGAGCAGGGGGCGGAGCCATAGAGTAATGATAGAAATAGAGGGAGAAAAATGCCGATTTACGCATATCCATCATCGAATCACGTGATCGGAGGACAGATTTCCTCGCCCACGCGAAAAAGTTTCTTCCTCCTAATAGAGTTCCAATAGGAACAGCGACGATTCACGGCGATCCGAAACAAAACATAACAGAAAATGGTTCATAGCTGTGCCGCTTATGGATACAAAGAAAAATTTCGCAAAGGAGGTCCATATACCTTCCATTGGTAAGTTTTCCTGAAAATTTTATTTCAAACCAAATTTTAAAATCATGTAAAATAATCAAAATTACTTTGTTTAACATGAGGTTTACGAATTCTTTTCTTAATTTTTATGAATATAATCTGTTTCAATTGAGTAAATATTTATAGGAAATTAGACTACACTCTCGTATTTCCCTTGGGTAGCAAATTCAATGTTTCGTAAATATTAAATTTTGTTTTTTTAAGGTTTCTAATACTTTATGAACTAGTTATGGAGCGCCGATGTTACTTGGCGTGCCTTGGCATGCTTTGGCGACTTTCCAAACTAAATGAAATCAAAAGTATTGTTATATGGTTTTGTGTTTAATTTTCTATTTAAATATCGCTTCTTGAAGAATGATACTTTAAAGGAATTTAACATATAAATTAAAGAGGCCATTTCGAAATTTACTAAAAATAGCATATAGCAGTTGTACAACAAAATTCTGTAATAGCTTTCATTTATATTTTGTTATTTATTTTAATTAGAATTAAATAGTTATTTTTTCCATTTTCGAATGTTGCGTTTGTCTTTGTTATTTTCTAATTAGGGATGTCATATAAATATGTACATATATTTTCAAATTAGTTTCTGCAATGTTATCAGTATAAAATTTACTACATTAAATTTATAATTCAAATGTATTCAATTAACCTTAATTACATATAGTTATTGAAAAGTCAATTATAGGTTCGAATGCTTCCTCTTTAAATGACGTATAGCCTTGAAACTTTACATACTTACGTAATACTGATGATAATACGATATTTAGTCAAATATAAAACTTATATATATTAAGTAGAAGATTGTATTTAAATAGTGCAACGTTAACCCGGGTTATGAGCACTATGATCAGGCAAAATGCGCTATTGAAAAGCGTCTTTTGGAAGGACGACTTTATATAGAATACTACGAATTGATACTACTTATTTTCGGACAAAAAACAATTTAATCCTAATTGTACAATAAAAAAAAACGTAGTTTTTTTTAAAAAAAAATTTGTGTGTGCGGGGGAGGTGGGATTACATTTCTTACCTTAAATTCTTCAATAAATAGTTGCAATTTAACATGTTTTTTTTGTTATTTATAATTTAAATATAATTATGTATTTTACTTGTATATTTGTCTGTTTTTATGTAGATGCACAATAAGCGTAGTTCTTTTAATTGTTATTTTGTATATTTCAATAAGAAAATATGAACAATAAAACCTTAGAAATGTAAAGAGATTCGTTTCTTAGAGCATTGAACACAAACAAAAGGATATTTTCGTTTCGTTAATGCAAGGAAAATATTTAATGCACATTGTTTGAAAATAAGTAAATACCTACATAACTTATGTTTAGAAGTTCAATACCGACGGAACACTCTATCGCCGAAAAGAAGAAACTGCGCCAATTTCGGAACTTCTGCATGTAGGGTGTGGCAGCGCTAAAACCACGTGATGGGCATCGGTTCTTATGTGTGTTGAGAACGCGGTCTTGCCAGAGCCTGACATGGAGAGCGCTCTCTATTATATTTATACTCTTTGGGCGGAGCCTCCTAGTAAAAATGAATACTTTCAATATTTCGTTTTTTTACTATTTAGCACCAAATCTCAGCAGATTCGTAGGGAAAATTTCTTAGAGGAAAGAGTTAGAAAGGGGGAGATAAGTAATTAGAACCTTCCCCAATTACTACCCCAAATTGAGTTAAAATTAGTTTTATTTAAAATTTAATTAGTTCAAAATTATATATAAAAAGAAGATTCTGTTATTATTATTATGTAATTTAAATCGCGTGTTTGTTATTTTGGTGCTAAATTTTTAATTCGACAATTGACTATCAGTAATCATATACAAATTGGGAGTGCAGATTATAGTTTAACGAAGATTTTCTAGTGCAATAAATAACGTAAGAATTATTAGTAGCTTTTCTTAGAGGAATGCACATCTTTTAAAATAAAAAAAAGGTAACACACTAAAATTTTTCTCAAATAGGGAATTTTTACAGTGATATAATTAATTTGCTGGTGAATAAAGACGTAAAGGCTAACTCGAAAGATTTTTTTTATTTTGTTGGTTATTTTTTGTTGGTCTGAAGAATTATCTTTTGCTTTTATAGAGTGTGATTATAAGAATTCAATAAGAGAATATAGTGGTGAGAACATACGTTAAAAATATAGAGAAATTTTATAGAGAATCAACGAACGAGTGACATGCCATCGTGTAGAGGAAATTCGGACGCTTCGAACAGGTCTATTGTTCATTCCCCTCTGACCTTTGTCACGAGTGGGGAAGGGGATATGCCGCCTGTGGCTGCAGTATACGATTTCGCCATCATAACTACATGGGGAAACATAATATGGAGATTAAATGACCTACCAGCGTGTATAGGAAAATGAGAAACGTCGATCAGGTCATTCGTTCATTGGCTGCAGAATGCACTTCCATCCCTAACTAAACAGGGAATCAGCAGCATTTGGAGGTACATAATCTATTATCGTGTAGAAGAAGGCTGACTGTGACAACCAGGTTGGCCATTTATTCACTCCTCTCTGACATTTGTACCTCCCAGGGCCCAAAAGTATTCTCGTACAAAATTTTACGGTACAGTGCGTCCGTACCTACCCGATTTTTGTAAAACATAATACTACATAAAAACTAATTATTTAAAATTTCATGCACTAAATACTCTTGTAAATATAAACAATTTAGTACGGTACAAAAGAAGTATTTATCAAAATAATCATAATTCTTCTCTAAACGGTATTTTTTTTTTTAATTCTTCGGGTTTTGTTGCAATTTTATGTAAAATAAATCATTTCCATCTCTATCAATACGCATTAAATCCCAGACTTTTTTTTGGCCACCGCTTTAACCTCCTTAATTCAAGAGAGAGAGAGAGAGAAAAAAAAAAAATCCGACCGCTGCATTGTTCTATATTAGCTTACTCCTACATTTATCTTTAAATGCTTAATGCATTGCGTCCATTTATTCTATTTTCCTAATGAAAAAAAAAAAGGAAAAAAAAAAAAATTTCCCTGAAAAAAACTTCTAAAAAATAAATAAAAAGGCCGAATAAAATGATTGTTTCCTCACGACGTGAAATTCCAGTGTTCTTTTTCTAATTAGATTCCTTAGTAGTATCTTAATTAGGGGGGGGAGGGAGTGTCATTTTTCCCGCCCAAAAAAAGGCTAAAGCGATGGGAATGGAGGGGGGTTATTTAATTTTGTTCATTTACTGCCCCTTTCATCGGGAATGGGTGGGAATGTAATTAATTTCATAAACCTTTTTCTAGTTAGATTACATTTTTCTGGATTTTCAATTCTCTCTTTTCACTGATTTTTTGTATTTTTTTTTAAACTTCTCCGTTGGAGCGTCATAAAATGCCTCCGAGATCGTTTGGCCACTTTTTGCGTCTCTTTCTCATTTTTTTCTGTTTTTTTTGCTGTTTCGCACTCGTTTTTATGAGAAATTTATCTTTCTAAAACGTTGTAATAAATTTTTAATTTCATGCATTTGAAATGTTTGCTGTAAAAGAGCCATCAAGTAAACATTACGTTAAATATTATTTGATTTGGAAGGAGGCTTATTCACGTGATGAGACGTTTTTTAGTTCTAAGAATATACATTATGTAAAGCAATCATAGTAAAGAAAAAATAGAGCCAATGGGTAAAACACTGCTCCACTCCTTCTCATTTGGGATAATCTCCAACAATAGAAAAATACACTGTTAAAAATAGGTACCCAAGAATAAGTAAAATGAACTCATTTTTGACTTACATTCGATGCTTATCATAGCTTCGAATACATAAGTTTCATTTTTGAAAAGACATGCACTCAAAAATGATTACAAATGAATAAAAAAGAGCAGTTTCTTGCCTTCATAGCCTGCAACTATAAATCACTTTCAATAAATATGTACAATTACAACTAAGACTTAATAGGAATCGAACACAGCTCCTCATGGATCGCAGCCCCATGCATTATCAGTAGTACTACCAGGGCGACGTACAGAAGTTATAAACAGAAGAAATGTTAAAAAAGGTGTGCCAAAAGACTGGGAAGTAAAATAATTGAGTTGTAATAACTCAGTTTTTATTTAAGCAATCGAGATCAAATAATGTGAAAACCATCTTCTGAACACCTATTTTAAGTTTGTCAGGTCGCGTTGTTAAGATGACTTGAACAGAAGCTGACATGAGCAATATTAAATCACACTGCTCATTTTCGCGAAAGTACGATTACTTGAATTTGAGTACGCCATCGCTCATTTACGATGTAATTGTACTCAAAGAAAAATGAGTAGGTCCAGGTACTCATCTTAAGTAAATTTTTTTACAGTGTATTTTGCAATGGTAGCTTTTATACCAATTACGCTACGCACCTACTACTGCTTTTACACCTACTACAACAACATACACGTAATATGGACAGTTAACATAAAGAACAGGCTGCCGTAAAATTGCAATAACGTTATTATTTGCTGGAAAATCCGGAAACCTACATTTATAATTAAAAAAAAATTTATTATTGGTTTCCTTTTTGACGAAGTATTACAACTGTTATACACTCTCATAAATAACCCTGTCAATTTTAAGTATTCGGGCAATCGACAGGGCTACTTTACTCAATTTTGACACAATCAGTTTATAGAATTCACAAGTACAGCCGAAGTAGGAAAATTCATTTCGGGATGAATCTCGCCGCGAAGGCAGTGCATTAGCATGGCGCACCGTCTCCGTACTATATAGAGGTTGCCATGGCAACGATGCAGCCGATTCCTGACTCCGCTTTGTGGTTGCAATTTTGATTGAATTGAGTTTTATTCCTTCTTTTTTTTTAACTTTCCGTACGTTTTTTTTACGTCTGTTTTTTTTCTTACTTACCGTAGAAATGTTATTTTCATTTTCAATTATAATCTTCATTTAAGAAAATTAGTGAAACATTTGATTTTAGTTTTAAAATAAACTAATAAATTTAAGCGCAGCACGGCTGTACTTGCTGTAGTGCACGAGCCCCCACTGTTGACTATTGTTTCGTTTTGATTAGAACAGTGTGAAGTGTTGTTATTGTGGCTATTAATACGAAAAAAACTCACGTGGGTGACGTTTCCGTAGGTGAATGAGCGTCCCCTTCATCTGTAGCACTCTCGTAGTCATCAGTCAGGGTCTGAAACGCAAAAGAATGGAATGAATAAAAAAAAAAAGTCATATTTTGACCAGTTGACTGGACTATTCAAACGAGCCTGAGGGGCTGATGTCACGCTTGAACGGGGGAGGGGGTTCACGAAGCTGTGACACTGTGACAAGAATGAGAAGGGGGTTACAGGATGCGTAGCATCACACACATAGCCTAAAAAACATTGCAAATCAACCGAAACAACAAACAAAAAAATTTACAGAAAAATAAACTATGTTTAGCTTCCGGTTCAAATCGCCATATTTGATGTTGAAAAATAAAGTTGTATAATAAAATTCCAAATACCATCTATAACTTAGTGCTTTGGTTCTGTGCTGCCAATATAAGTACTATATACATAACTTATTACGCGATATATTTATATTGTTGGTAGGAGACAATGGCGCAGCAATTAAAAGATATGGGAGGAATAGTCAAGTTCTATTACCAGAATATTTACCAATCAATAAATAATCGCCAATTAGGAGTTATTGTAATTAGTCATTAGTAATAAGAAGTTATTCTAATTAGAAATTAGTTGTTAACTAGTAATTGTTAATTATTAATAATTTCTTAATTAACTGAGGAATTTATATGAATTTCTTAACGTAAAAAAGTTTTGGTATACAATTCTGACTTTGAGGGAGGGCTTGAGACCTCCCTGCTACGCTTATGGTAGAAAAACGTGACATGTGACAGTGGGGGAGATGTTGGTGAAATGTGATAGTTTATGTTTGTGACATGAAGGGGAGAGGCTAAAATATGGAGAAAAGGTTATACATCATCTATGGAATCTTTAAATATCTTTTATCTTTTATAACGTAAATGTGTTCACCATTTTTGAACCCTTATAAATGTTCGATAGTCCGATAACTTTCTTCATTAAAAAATGTTGCAT
This sequence comes from Troglohyphantes excavatus, assembly GCA_963932185.1. Taxonomy (NCBI): domain Eukaryota; kingdom Metazoa; phylum Arthropoda; class Arachnida; order Araneae; family Linyphiidae; genus Troglohyphantes; species Troglohyphantes excavatus. The sequence goes on along the minus strand of OZ010667.1, from coordinate 25,757,723 downwards.
ATTTAAAAATATTTAAACTGTTGAACTAATATACTAAACATTTTTTTAAAAGCATACTTTTACGAAAATAAAACTCTCTAAAATAATAATTTCCCCCAAAAGAAAAACCCAGGATAGTGAGAGAATTTGCGAAATCATGAAATGCCTCAGGAGATGTAAAAGACACGAAAGATACATTTTATATACTTTTTAATTTTGTACGTAATTGCGTCATTTTTGCAAGGATTTTTTTCTGTAATGTGTTAACATAAAAGAGGCTTCAGTTCGTTCATTAAGAGCGTTTCATATTTAAATGAATTTAAGAAACAGCTATCAAAATTTAAATCACAGCTGCACTATTAACTTTTAGAAAAGCGCTCAGAAACAAACTGAATATTTTAGTTCCCGGATGTCAAGCCCGGGGATGTATTGCACGGTAAAGGGCGCATTTATATAAATATTTAAATATATGTGGATAATTTACATGCATTAAAGATTCAGTTCAAAGCTTATTCTAACTGCTCGTTCTAACTGTGAAATTAGTTGAGCAGACATACATACCAGCGAAATAATATATATTTTAAAGTTTCAAAAGGAGTGCATATTTTATAAAGGAAAACTCACGTGTTTTATTACCTGTTATATTAAACTTCTAAATAGCACAAACTTGCTTTGATATTCATACAGTTAAATATCCTTATAAAAAATGACACTTTGATACATAAAAAAGGACATCGTTTAACTTTACTCTGTTAAAAAACGTTACTCAAAAATAAGTAAAATGTACTGATTTTGAGTACATTCGATGCTTATCATAGCTCCGAATATACAAGTTTCATTTTTGAAAAAGACATGTACTCAAAAATGAGTAAAAATGAATAAAAATAGCAGTTGCTTGCCTACGTATACTGCCTTCATAAATTCACTTTCAATAAATATCACCAATTGCAATCAAGCCTTAGCGGGAATCGAACATGCATCCTAAGGCACCGTAGTCCAGTGCCTTGCCGTTGTACTACCAGAGTGATCTGAAGAAGTTATAAACAGAAGACTTGTTTAAAAGGTGCGCCAAAAATGGAAAGTAAGATAATTGAGCTGTAATAACTCAGTTTCCATATAAGCAATTGACATCAAATGATGTGGAAAACCATTTTCTAAACAACTATTTTAAATTTGTCAGGTCGCTTTATTAAGATGGACTTGAACAGAAGCTGGGATTAGCAATATTAAATTACACTGAACATTTTTGCGAAAGTACGGTTCCTTAAATTTGAGTACGTCGTCGCTCATTTACGATGCAATTGTACTCCAACAAAAACGAGTTGACCAGGTACTCATTTTAAATATATTTTTTTTTACGGTGTATGAAGAAATAAGTAGCTTTACTTTATTTAAACCAACAGACATTTACGAAAATCCAACGAATTATAATTCGAATAATCAGATATACAATTATATACCAGTACTGCCAATTAATCAACAACGCCACAATACTCTCCGTGGCAGTGTCGTTAAGGATTTTACATGTAATTACACCTGCGATTTAACATTATCTATATTTCTTTAGACATTGCTATTGTTTCGTGGTAAATTAAATATATTGGCTTTTATTTTATAAGGAATTTGGTTAATCTGTAGACAGATAATTTATATTTAATTAGCAGTAGGGGGGAAAGGGGAGGGGTATTCCTACGCAGGAACACTGATATTGTCTTTATAACTTCCAACTGAGTTCAAAAAGCTCATTTGTAGACTCACAGATGTTAAAGCATCACACAGTTACCCCATATTTTTTTTTTGGTGGGGGGGGGGGGGGGGGATATATGCTTTGGTTTGTCTTTAAGAAATCGAATATATTTTGAGTACTCAAAAGTGAACTTTTTAATGTTTTTCAAATGTTCTTAACAAAATGTTGTTTATAAGCACTAAAACCGTTAATAGAAAATATGAGCTTGTATTTAAGTTATACGGAGATAAATTTTGAGCTGATGTGGTTTTAATTTATATTTTTTAGCTAATTTTTATTAAAAATGTATGGCTAGGGCAAATTTTTACACCATAACGAAGGGTACCTTGATATGTATTAATGTACTCCATATCAAAGGGACTACTTAAGTAAATCTTACTTTAACTCTAGAATATATTAAATAGCGAGATGTATAAATTTTTAGTGATTAAGTAAAAATTAAAGATAGTTCAGTCTTGAGATTTTATGTTGTATTGACTGGTTTGTTCTCAACCACTGAACTCTAACTGTAACTTCTGGAAGGCTCAAAACTGGCTTCCTCTATGGGCGCGTTGAAGCCAATTGAAAGCAGCCATGCTGTGCCCCAACATTTTTTTGGTGGTGTTTTTTAATATCATAGCATTGTAGAAATATTAAATGTATATAAGGATTATATTTTCTTCTTATAAAATTCATTTTTATATTACCAAACAAATAGTTTTTGCTCTTGCTTTTTATCTACTTCGACTTGCAAATTTTACCTATTTTAGTAGCAAATTGCATTTAAAATGGGTTTAAAAATAAATTAAAAAAAACTGAGCCAAAAGCAATACATGTTGGTTTATTTTAGCATGAAAAATATACGAAATATTGCGGTATCAAGAAAAGTGGGGCACATCATGGCGGCTTCTACATCGACTTCAAGTCAACAAAATGTTTTGCCCGATCCAGAAGTTACAGTTACAGATCAGTGCTCTCAACTCTGACTGGTTAAAACTTTGGTATTTTGTGCTTCAGAACTTTAAATTTGTGTTTCATAAATAAATTTTACACAAAAAAAGCTTAATAATTCAATGAGCCCGTTTCAGGGACAGATTGATATCCTGGGTATAAACCCTGACTTTTTTAATGGTTTGGTTCGGTTTTATTAATTAACGTCGCACTAGAGCTGCACATTGGGCTATTGGCGACGGTTCGGGGCCTATCTCGAAGGAAAGACACGGGAACGATTTCTCGTATTTTTGAACCATGGTCAGATGACGAGGAAACACCTGAACTGGCACCCAACGCGTTCAATAGACGTCGGGACTTTGGACCCAGATCAGATTTATCGTGCACCAGTCCCGTATACAAGCCGTTAATTTTTGCGGGTGTTCTGGACGACGTTTCTAGTATTTTGTAGCGAGGCGACTTTTTTAATGAGAAAGTAAGTTTAAAAGCATTAGCACACGCCGCACATATTATGTGAAAAAAAAGTCAAGAAAATTCCTTTTCAAATTCGTATAATGGATTAGTATTCGTTATAAAAACGTTTTGAAATGTCATTTAACAATGCTTTTTTATATTAACAGAAAAATTAAATTTAAGCGACTTCCCTCTACACTTTGCATAGATTTGCAAAATTAAATTTTTTTAAATTTTTTTAATGCACATTGTAAAAACTACGACACATACTTTGGCTCACTTCAAGTAACATTAAAGTTTTTACAGTATAATTATGGTATGATGTCAAAATATTTCACAACCAGACTTTTTAAATTTCCGAAAACTATTTGTATGCCTTTTTTTCAAACTATAGGTGTTGTAAAATTAATGTTTTAGTTGAAATATGCATTGATTTTGAACAGGGCCGCCTTTAGGGGTGTGCTACAAGGCCCTGTGTGTTTAGAGGGGCCCCGCACTCTTCAAAAAAAGTGATAAAAATATTTTAAAGAAAAATTAATTTCTACTCTTAACTCCATTAGAAAAAAAATTAATGGGTGTTTACTCATATATCTAGGATATACACGTGAATTGATATATGTACAGTTCAAACATTCAGTATTCACTTCAGTGTTGAGATTAAAATTAAAAAAGGCTGTGAGGCAATCACTTTTCCAATGAAAAGAACGTAAAAAAAAAATGAGGTTCGATTTTTCTACCCCCCCCCCCCCTCTCCCCCTTTAAAAAAATTTTGCACTTTAAAACATATTTATTGCACTTTACTGATGTTGCACTTCCAAACGCATGTATTTAAACACTCCTTACTACAGCTCCGCGCGGGCAGGTTTGCACACGGCACTCCGGTGGCAAACATTAAAACAAATTCCCAAAGGCTTACAAATGAAAACGACTGCATTAATTTTATAAACTGAAATATTCTCTCATTTTTCATTGTTTTTAAGTTTATTTTATATATTCATATAATGAAAAGATATTTCATTTCGAATTATTATGTGTATTTCTATGCAATACATTATCACTCTTCGTTATCTAGCAACCGGCTTATCTAAGTATGAGTAAGAAAACTGATTATCTTGGTTCTGAAGAGTTTTGTAGTACTAGTTATTTTAAAGTGTAGACTAACGACTTATCAGATAGATAACAAAGATGATATAAGTATCTTAACTGCTATAGATTAATGTTTTTAACCTTGGTAAGAGTTTTTCCTGGCGGTGTATATGATATGAAATTTCGTGTACAGTTTGAATTTCAAAAGTTTTGATTTGTTGAAAAAACTAAAAGCCTAACAAATTTACATATTTTAAATCATAAATTAATATATTTTATTTAAAATACCTATTTTTTAAAACTTTTAAGATAAGAATAAAATATATAATATTAAAAAGATTATAAAACAGTAGAAAATACGCAGTAAAATTTTGTTCTTTAAAATTATTTCAAATTTGTAACTTGAGAGTTTCAACTCCGTAAGTCAAAAGTTGAAAACAAATCCGTATCCTCAAATGCATATCTTACTAACTAATTAAAACCGTCAGTTTAAATATTAATCAATAAAACCCCCAAATTCTTAAGATAATTTATAACTCTTAAGTTATACGATGCATTTAAGGGTTTAGTGAATTTCATTCTATTTATTTTAAAGTTATGATATTTTTTTATCTATAAATTTTTATTACATAATATTTACAATTAAAATATTATATACTTACATGCAAAAGTTTCTAATTCGTTTTCTTATATGCATTATCTTACGCAGAGTGTAGTTTGGGAGGTAGATGGCGTTTCTCTAAATTCGGACAACGCAATCTACATTACAGTTTTATAGACCCCGCATAAAATGAAAAATAAATTATAGACTATATGGTGAGTCTTCGATCGGGAGATGTGTCTCGAGATCTTCCAATCCCGAGTACGGTGTATGCCTAATTGGTTATCACGGCCTTTCCATCCACAACCGGAGTAAGTTAAATGTGTTAATGGAAATGTTATTAAGAAATGAAAAATGGGAGATGTTTTCTGATTAGGTTCAAATCTTTTATGACATTTTTATATATTTTGTTTCCTGAATCGTGAAAATACATTAAATTCACAATAAACTAAAATTCCCCACTTTTAAAAATCGGAGAAAGCACCCGTACTCTTAACATGTTCGCTGCCGTCCACACACAGGCGCATGATGTACGAACTTCAAAACAATACGTAAAAGGCAATAATCGACTTGCATCCTTCGACTCGATTAGACGTTGAACGTCTTGAATGCCGATTTTGATCTTATTTACCGATAATAATTAAATTTAAAATAAACCAATTAAAACCGAAAAAAAGGATATGAAATTAAAAAAAAAATTATAACTTTTAAATTTATTTTAATTCCAGTAGCAAAATCTAAGAAATCGGGTAGCCAAAATAATTATCTCATTTAATTTTAAAAATACCCAGAGTAAACACGTACGTGTCACATTAATGGTTTCTTAATCATTATTAATATTATAATTAGTAGTTAGCACTATTTACTTTATTGATAATTATGAATAACAATTCCCTCCTTTGAAATAACCTATAGTTGTCTAGATGCTTTCTAAAGCATCTTTTCATCAATCCTTTGAATTTTAACAGCGTATCGTGTCGTATATCTATGAGATCATTACAACACATGATATTTTTTTAAAACTAAATATTGAGTAATATACTAAGGCTTTTTCAAATTAACATACTCTTTTATATCGATTAATTGGAATAAACCCCTGAATCCGATAGTCAGAATAATAAATCTTCGAGAGAAGAATAAGAATGTGATTTATTATCTCTGTGATAGAACCCGTAATTAATTCCCATATCACTCTTTCACTGTGTCATATCTTTTTCTAATAAAATACCTTTTTTCGCAAAAATAAAAATAGTGGCTATAAGTAATTCATCACGTGATCGAAGTTGTTTTTCACGCAAAATCTGTAATATCTTACGTATATAGTCAAGGTAAAATATTTCTATTTTGATCATAATAGAAGAAAAACACAAATTAGTTAAAATCAAAAAATTTCCGTAGCTTTTGAAAATTCCTTGATGACAAAATGTGTTAAGTGGAAATAGGAGATATATCGAGAATAAAAATATATAGAGAGAGATAGAAATATAGAGAGCAAATTAGATAGAAAGAGAGATCGAAATAAATATATATGGAAATACAGGAAAGATAGATATATAGAAATAGAGAGAGAGGAACATAGATAGAAATAGAGGGAGAAAGAGAAATAGGGAGATTGAAAGATAAATCTCTCTCTCTCTCTCTTCTAAAAAACTATTTCAGAATTTACAAAAAACAAAATCGTAATTGTTTGCAATGTGAAAAAAAACAACTTAAATATGTCAAACATAAAAAAAAATAATTAAATAAGAATATATTTGTCGAGGGATTTGGGGAAGCTTGAACGAAGTAAAAACCTATGCTTTTGGATCTCGTGTTGTCTGAAGCTGGAATGCCTGATAAGTATTGTTATAAATTTGTATTGCAGTGTTTGGGCTCAGGCCTGGGATCGAACTGATTTAGAGTTAGTGGGCCTCTAGGATGCAAGGATAGTGGAGACTATATATAGAAGGTGTGCTCGTTTTTCGCTTTTTGAAAGTGGGCAAGGAAAGCAAATTTTTGACGTCATTTTTGCTTCGCCTTACTGTGGGTTTTTGATCATTCTCATTGGCTGTGTGTTTCAAGCATTGCTACTTAGGTTCGATCCCCGGTTGGGTAACAACTGGAGATTTAATTTTTAATTAGAAAAATAATATAAATATCTGTAAATAATTGTGTTCAGGTAGTTTTACTACTAATTCGTCCTTGTTTTGTTATGTCGCCGTATTTTACTTGATTGAAATTGTAACTCATTTAATATGTCCATTTCAAATGATGGTTCCGACCCCCATTTTAATCTTTCAAAATTCATGGACATGCTCTCGTGGCAGCTATTATTATTTTAATACGCTTAAATTATTAATCAAATCTTTTTCAATTTTTACATACTAAATACAATTTTTAAAATATAATTTAAACTCTTAAAATTTAGCAAATTCTAAATAAAATCAGCGAATATCACTTTTAAATAGTTCACAAAAAAACGAATAGATGGCAGCACGTCACGAACCATTGGTTCAAATTGGCTGCAATTAATTTCGAGAAATTTTTATAACTAAACCACTCTGCAAATCGATTCAAATTGTTTTTTGAAGCAAATTTTAACTGTTTTCTTTTAAATAAATTCATGATTAGTTACAAACAAGAATTCTTGTTAAATTAAGTTTGCTCTGTAGACTCTAAAACGACTGTACAAACGAGAGCATTAGACACGCCCACAGAAAGGGAAGGTAGGCGTCACTATGACGTCAAAAATTTGCTTTCCCCGCCTTCCGTCAGACAGCGCGAGAACGAGCACACCTTATATATATATATAGTCTTCACTATCCTTGCCTAGGATGAATGTATGGTGTGGGCTTCCAAATACATGGGAAGGGGAGAGGAAGAGTAAAACAAAGTGGGGGGGGGGGCGGAATTATTTTGAAAAATATGTACTCCAGAACTTCAAGTTTAATCATTTTTAAATGTGCAAATGAAATTGGGATGCACTGTTTTTTGTCAATTTCCTGTTGAAAATTTATAAAATTTCAACGGTTTCGAGGAATCTCAAGGTGCAATGGTTTTCTGGAATCTATGAAAATGACAAAATGGCAATCGTCTTTGTATTACGCTTTAATGGCTTCAAACAAAATAAATATGGAAAAAACAACAATTAATTAAAAAAATAGATTAAAACAATATCATTGTAATTATTACAAATGAAACATATTTTGTTTAAAGAACATTAAAGTATTAGAGTATATTTACATTGCACAAATCTGTTAGAAAACAGAATTATTCTCCACCTTAAAAAGATAGTAGTATACTCTTTTTATTAGGATTATTATCCTTCCACGTATTTTTTTCCCGAAAGTTGACATGTGTGGCGCGGGCCTCTGGGCTGCAGCCTATGCCTAAATCAGCCCTGGCTTTACCGTCAAAATAAAGCAATTGCTCGAGTCCAAAAGTAAGTATCGTGGTAAAGGAACAACCGCAGTACCCCCTCTCAATGATTCGTACAGTGAAACGGTTGAAGAGCATTTGTGAAAAGTATCACGTGGATGAAGAAAAGAACGTCGCTATAATAATGTGCTGGTAGAAACTGCGATCACAAGCCGGGTCACCAATGCAGCTGACATCCGGAATGCGTTGCGGACGCTATGACGATACTTTACAGTTGAGCTAAAGCAATTGCTCAAGAGCGAATGTAAGTATCGGGTATTGGAAGGAACCTCTACAAATTATACGAATTTTCTATTTTGAAACCCGGAAAACTACTCAAAAGTGCATTAAGAAATGCAGTTTTAATGAAAACTCCTTACCTCACGTTTAAAATCGCCCAAAAAAGTGCTGGATCTCCGCAACCTGACCACTTTCTTCAGCTGGGCTACAGAACTGAAGGTCTTCGCCCGGTCTCTGAACTTATATTCCATGGGGCAACAACAACCAACACCCCGCACAAAATCCGAGGAAGAAGAAAGGCTTATCCGAAAAAAAAAATTTAAACTGCCACTTTGTCATTCGATGACAGTTTTATCATCATTCACGCCGATGACATTTAAAAATATGAGATATATTTCCCTTTTTCCATACTTCCCTAAGTGGAAAGAAACACCTGGACTTAACAAACAGAAGTGCGAGATATTATAATCCGTAGAAACATCGGGCAGCAGACATCGATAGTGGCTGCGAGGTGCCGGTTTTTTTTGGAAGAGGAACGTTTGCATTTATTTTCTAATCGGGGAGGGTGGAAAGGGTTCTCTTTTTCTTATCAGTTCGAGAATTCACAGTTCTGTTTCGATTGATATCTAGAGAAGTAGGTCGGTGTGAACTTTTATCGCACCCAGATCCTGAGCATAAAAGGTGTACTTTAAAGCTAGTTCTTCGGTAAAATGCATGTTTGTATTTACAAAGGTGATTCGATTTTGTTGTTTTGATTGTTTTTCTAACTGTAAGTTCTGGATTGGACAAGACATTTTGTTGACTTGAAGCCAATGTGGAAGCAGCCATTCTGTACCCTACTTTCATCGCTACCGCCATATTCCGTATATGGCGTTTTTATGTTAAAATAAGCCGACATGTATTGTTTTTGTCTTAGTTTTTTTATTTTTTCTCTTTGAAACCCATTTTAAATGCAATCTGCTATTAAAATAGAAAGTTATATTTGCAATACACAGTCGAAGTGATTAAAAAGCAAGAGTCAAAACTATTTGTTTGGGAAAATAAAGAAATAATTATCTAAGAAGGAAATATATTTATATACATTTAATATTTCTGCAATGCTATGGTATTAAAAACACCATGAAATCAGTTTTAAAAAAATGTTGGGGTACAGTATGGTTGCTTCCATATTGGCTTCAACGCTTTCCTAGAGAACACACGTTCTGGGCCTTCCAGAAGTAACAGTTAGAGTTCCGTTGTAAGTACACATACATAAACAGTCGCAACAATTGCGGGTGATCAGCATTTGAGGACTCTTTTTTTTTATCGGCAAGCGAATTTATTTCTACAAACACACACAGACCCGCATATCTTCCCAAAAACGCGTATATAACTGATTACTGAAAAGGGTGGGGGCATATCTCTCATTTACAATATTAAATATAGAATTATAATACTGTTACTTTCATAAAATACATCATAAAAACCAAGTATGAAGTAAAAATAATGAGCAATAATATGCATAAATAAAAGTATTAATATGTGTAATGATGACACATTAAATACACATATCAAAAGGTCCTTCACCAAAAATAACATTCACAACATATTAAAAAAAAATCAAAAGAACAAACAGAATCCATAGGTATATAATAAAATTCTTATGTATGTCAAATAAATAATAATTTTATTATATATCTATCTTTCAACTCTGTTTATAACTTAAATATCATGAATTCTATAATTTTAAACATTGCTATTTAAGGCAAGTTATAATTTTACACAAACGAGGAAAGACTAAAATAGATCCAACAGCACTAGGAAATATACCTATACGACTATTACTTTATATGGACCTTGAAAAATAAAAAAATAAAAAAAAAATTATAGCCCTCATAATAGTAATAACATTAATTGTAAAGCAGCAGACAATTTTTTTTTAAAGAAAGACATCAACAGAAGATGCAATAAAAAATAGCATAAACTGAATTTAGAAAACAAGACATTCACACAATATCTGTCACAATGGATTTTCTAGAGGTCCAGCGTTGCAAATCTTTAAATAAAACTTTCGGACGACTTTGGATAAGAATATAATTATTAGAGTTTTTGTAGTAGATGTCAGATTTGCAAATGGTTGATTAAATGATGTCACACAAGAGTTAGAAATTGGGTTATTGACGACTGTTAAAAATATACTCAGAAAAAAAAACAGCTGTTAACAGTGCTTCGTAGGTTTAAAACACGACGGTTCTAAACGAGTGCGAGGTAGTATCTTCAAGTGACGAAAGCGATTTTAAACCAAGTTCGCGTATTGTCAGACTACAAAGGATAATGGTTATGCGTTTTTAAAAGTTTTGTATGTGTAAAATAAGTACATATGTAAATAAAATATTTAAAAATGTTCGCATGTGTATTTTCTAAATCAGATTCCAAAAGGTTTGGTGAGATTCCAAGTAGCTGTCAAGCCTCGTGTCTTGATTTCGTTTAAAAAAGCAATTCCTAGTTATTTCGTAAGGTTTTGAGTTACTTTCTATGTGAGACTATTTTATGCGGTCCCTATTCTACGCATAAAAAAATTAATTGTGTTGCGAAAACTATTTTTTATAGCTACTCGTAAAGTTTTATGCGATTTTTTATGCGTTTTTTATGCGGTCCCTATCCACCGCACAAAAACAGGTTTGAGTGTATATCTGTAACGTATGTATTTAAAACAACGGAAACAGAGAAAAAACAGCCTATTCATTATATCGAAAAGCTCCCGGTCTTTTAAAAATCAAATGGTAAAGAATCACTGAACGCTGCTTTTACCATCAAGAGCTATTTTTTTTTAATTCTTCTTGGCGAACTCTTGTAAATTGTTAAAGATTGTCAATCTGGAACTCAATTTAAATTAATTAATCCAAGGCCCCTTTACGCAACCTCTAGAAGCTGAATGGATTCTTTCTTTCAATTTCCATTATCTCGAACAAATTCCTTCCATTTTTTCCCCCCATCTTATTTTCAATCACAAGAGAATCTCCCGGAAAAATCTCGAGGAAAAATATTACACACATTGTTTCCCTTCCACGAGGGGGCGTTCCTCCGAAATGTCGCCAAGAAAAACAGGATTTGAATTTAATTACATTTCCCTGAGACATTTATTACCAGAGAATGTTGCTTTACTTGTGCTTAAATTGGCAATTCAGGCGCGCTTCAAGCCCCCTCTTCTTAAGCACGTATAATTACGCCCACGCCTTGTAATTCAATCATTCTCTCGATTTTAATTGCCGAGCCTTTTTTTTCACACCACTTTTCTTTTACTAATGATATTCTTGTTAACTCTCTCGCTGACACTAACTGGGGAATAGAACTGCAGGATTATTTCCCATTAACTGAAAATAACTTGTGTTTTAAGAGGGTATGTGAGATCCCTTGTTAATCTTACAACAGGGTTGATCATTTTTCTTATGGAGAATCTCTCGTTGTGATTTATGTTGCCGGCGAGATGAAATATTATGTTCTCCTTATGTTTATTATTCTTGGTCTTAAGTACAAATTAGTTCTTGGAGTAGGGTGTTAGCGTGTAGCTAGTGTAATTGAATAAGCGAAATTGTAACAAGTACGAAGATTTTTAACGTCGTTACTTGTCCGTACAAAAGAGATTAGTGTTTGGGATTTTCCCTGCTACATTCCTAAATATTCTTTAATGAGAAAAGGGGATTTTTAATGGAAGAATGGACACAAGTAGATTTTCGATTAATTATTTCATATTTATAGATTTGTTATGTTACAATATACAAGTTATATTTTATATATAACTAACTTTTTTTATCGTAAATATAAAATTTACGTAACTTTTTTCGGATGTTGCTCCCTAATTTTTTTAATATTGTACTTTTTAAAACTAAAACATAACCCCTCCCCACTTCTACAGACAATGGACGCAAGCCCGTTCTATCCCCCTCACACTTTTGTACCTTGTGGGGGCAAGATGAGTAGTCCGCAACTGCAGTATACATTCATCCCCGATTAATCTCCGTGGTATCATTTTATGGGGATAAATAGCATATCATCATGTAGAGGAATGTAGATTTCGCCTCATAAATCTCCGTGGTATCATTTTATGGGGATAAATAGCATATCATCATGTAGAGGAATGTAGATTTCGCCTCATAAATCTCCGTGGAATCATTTTATGGGGATAAATAGCATATCATCATGTAGAGGAATGTAGATTTCGCCTCATAAATCTCCGTGGTATCATTTTATGGGGATAAATAGCATATAATCATGTAGAGGAATGTAGATTTCGCCTCATAAATCTCCGTGGTATCATTTTATGGGGATAAATAGCATATCATCATGTAGAGGAATGTAGATTTCGCCTCATAAATCTCCGTGGAATCATTTTATGGGGATAAATAGCATATCATCATGTAGAGGAATGTAGATTTCGCCTCATAAATCTCCGTGGTATCATTTTATGGGGATAAATAGCATATCATCATGTAGAGGAATGTAGATTTCGCCTCATAAATCTCCGTGGTATCATTTTATGGGGATAAATAGCATATCATCATGTAGAGGAATGTAGATTTCGCCTCATAAATCTCCGTGGTATCATTTTATGGGGATAAATAGCATATCATCATGTAGAGGAATGTAGATTTCGCCTCATAAATCTCCGTGGAATCATTTTATGGGGATAAATAGCATATCATCATGTAGAGGAATGTAGATTTCGCCTCATAAATCTCCGTGGTATCATTTTATGGGGATAAATAGCATATAATCATGTAGAGGAATGTAGATTTCGCCTCATAAATCTCCGTGGTATCATTTTATGGGGATAAATAGCATATCATCATGTAGAGGAATGTAGATTTCGCCTCATAAATCTCCGTGGTATCATTTTATGGGGATAAATAGCATATCATCATGTAGAGGAATGTAGATTTCGCCTCATAAATCTCCGTGGTATCATTTTATGGGGATAAATAGCATATCATCATGTAGAGGAATGTAGATTTCGCCTCATAAATCTCCGTGGTATCATTTTATGGGGATAAATAGCATATCATCATGTAGAGGAATGTAGATTTCGCCTCATAAATCTCCGTGGTATCATTTTATGGGGATAAATAGCATATCATCATGTAGAGGAATGTAGATTTCGCCTCACAAATCTCCGTGGTATCATTTTATGGGGATAAATAGCATATCATCATGTAGAGGAATGTAGATTTCGCCTCATAAATCTCCGTGGTATCATTTTATGGGGATAAATAGCATATCATCATGTAGAGGAATGTAGATTTCGCCTCATAAATCTCCGTGGTATCATTTTATGGGGATAAATAGCATATCATCATGTAGAGGAATGTAGATTTCGCCTCATAAATCTCCGTGGTATCATTTTATGGGGATAAATAGCATATCATCATGTAGAGGAATGTAGATTTCGCCTCATAAATCTCCGTGGTATCATTTTATGGGGATAAATAGCATATCATCATGTAGAGGAATGTAGATTTCGCCTCATAAATCTCCGTGGAATCATTTTATGGGGATAAATAGCATATCATCATGTAGAGGAATGTAGATTTCGCCTCATAAATCTCCGTGGTATCATTTTATGGGGATAAATAGCATATCATCATGTAGAGGAATGTAGATTTCGCCTCATAAATCTCCGTGGAATCATTTTATGGGGATAAATAGCATATCATCATGTAGAGGAATGTAGATTTCGCCTCATAAATCTCCGTGGTATCATTTTATGGGGATAAATAGCATATCATCATGTAGAGGAATGTAGATTTCGCCTCATAAATCTCCGTGGTATCATTTTATGGGGATAAATAGCATATCATCATGTAGAGGAATGTAGATTTCGCCTCATAAATCTCCGTGGTATCATTTTATGGGGATAAATAGCATATCATCATGTAGAGGAATGTAGATTTCGCCTCATAAATCTCCGTGGTATCATTTTATGGGGTTAAATAGCATATCATCATGTACAGGAAGGTGGACCGCGTCCTCTTGATCTTAACCCCGCACTTTTAGCATCCGATCGCCGCCACTGGGTATATTTAGGAATTATTTACTTTTATGCTGGTAGTTAACTCTTAAATGCTTATTGCAACTGTTACACATAAACAAGAAATTTGGTTTCATTGATTACTATTTGCACTAAAACTGTGTTGTACAGTATGCATTTGAGGTACAGGAACTGTTTTCTACTCGAAGTGTGATATATAAATATTAATTTAAAAATTTTAATTTGAAATTATTTTAATGAAATTGATGTTTGATTTTTTTTTACTATTTTTCTTTTAATTATTATATTATGAACGCTTTAAAATTAAAAAAAAAATTAAAAATCGTGCATTTGAGGGACAACGCTCTAAGGTAAGGTGTTGATTTTAATCTATACTCTGTCCATGAAAAAACAAACATGTCAAAACATATTTTTAAAAAATAGATAAGCATTGAGTTTTATATAAAAGCAGGATGCCTTTTATTCGGTTTTACATAAAAACAATATTTCTAAAAATATCCTTTTCAATTTAAAACTTGAAAATCCGAAGCTCCCTAGAAATGCAAAGTCGATTTTAGTGATTTGTATAAATATAACATTTTGGAATGATAAATGCCTTTTTTATATGTGATTCACTTTTAATCTCACATCACAGGAAAACAAGGACGAATTGTCATCTAATGGTTCCCCGTTTTTGAAATAACGCGAATAATAATTAATAAAATATAAAAAATATAAACACAACGTTAAACAATATTAATTAGTGTTTTAATATTCATAAAGCAACGTTCTATAAGACGAGTTTTTATCTTATAACTAATATACTAAACAAGGCTAACGAACAATAATTTATTAAAGCGCTACATTGTTTTTTTCGTTTTCTTTTAAGTGAAACAGTATATATTTCTTCAAGGAAAATGCCCCATATAAAATCTGAAGTTTTTAAAATTGAGGATAATGTGGGAGTAAGCGATTTCATCATATCTTAAAACTGTACCAAAGTCCAATATTAAAAACACAATTATTATGGTAATTAAATATGATACTCTATAGTATGTCTAAGTTGCATAAGAAACGACTCTTAAATATCATAATAAGCACCGTCAACTATCAACGTTTTTAAAATAGTTTTAACCAAGGAATATATCTTACGAAAACAACTGATAAAATTATATAAGGTGGTGAAAGTAATAGCGGTATAGTCCATTTTCTCGCACACAACTATTACTTTCATTGCATCAATATGAGGAACAGAAAATTCCCAAAATGTGTCCGAAAGTATTAACAAGAAAGGTTCCGTAACTGCAAAACTCAACACTTTCAAATTTACAGAATGGTTCGTTTGAAAAATTAGAATTCTAACGCAACTATTTTCAAGTTTCTACGACGTTTCGTTCGAACGTTATAACATCGTTTATTGTATCCCAACGAAGTTTCACGACAGTAATATCAGTTGTAATCACTAAGCTAGAATATAATATAACTGTCAGATATGGAGCGCGGACCCCCATTGAGTTACAATGTACTTTATTGCGCCGCGCGGATGAATACAATTCGGAAGAAACGTTGAGAAAGCATTCGTCCTTGGCTATGACGTCTCACGTGACGTCACAGTTATGTTTCAAACTGTTGTTTTCGGTGCCTTTGGCTTTTTTTTCTTGTAAGTGTGAAAACATTGTGTAACATTCAATGTATTTTTGAAAGCCAGAAATAGATTTGTAAATCTACGCAAATCTATGCGAAAGGACTATTTTTCCTACCTTCGCTCAAAAAGGAGTAAAGTAGTCGGTAAAGCTTAGTTTTCGCTCCAGGGTTTTTAGTTATATTATTCTAGCTCAGTGTTAGTAATAAACGGAGTAAAGGGAAAATTTAATAATCTCATTAAACTAAAATAATAACTGGAGTGATTATCTGCTGCAATGTACATTGATTATTTTAACTCAATGAATAATCTTAAATAATAAAATTTTAACAAATATGCACAGAACCTAATTTTTACACTAGGTTATTTTTACAAATGAGTTTAAATTGTTTCTTAATATGATATTTTATTTGTAAAATTTTAATGATATTTTATTTGTAAAATTTTAATGAGTAAAATATTTTAAATATTAATTAGATTATCGTCTGCCATAAACGCAAAATTCTGTAGTTTGGAAAAATTCGAATGGATTTAAAGTTTTTTGTATCATTGCATAAGCTGTGTTATTCACCGAGCTAAAATAATCACTGGAGAGTAGATAATCATTCCAGTTATTATTTTAACTTAGTGAGATTATCAGTTCCCCTTTTTATCTGTTGATTACAACCTTCGAGCATGGATCTTTAGTAGTAGAGGAGTCATGGCGCCAATAATCGCTAACATTAAAGTGAAGCCAACATGTATGGCCCAAGGCACGACGTTAATTATGTCATTCCATTTATAAATTTTTCCAGTTACACATTCCCCAATTAATAAGCCAATCGCTAGTATTTTTTCATTCATAATTTTGAAGAGATGACACGTGATATGGGCTTTCCGCTCTGAGATGTGGGCTTCACTATGGAAACACGTCGTATTCTCTCTACTACAGTTCATTCATGCTCGAAGATTACAACTGACATTATTGTTGCCACCACCTTCGCTGGGATATATTAAAAAATGTTATAACATTCGAACGAAAGGTCGTAGAAATTTGAAAATAGTCGCGTTAAAATTCTAATTTTTCACACGAACTATTCTATAAATTTAAAAGTGCTGCATTTTGTAGTAATGGAGCCTATCTCTGTCTCTATTCAGACACATTTTGGGATTTTTTTCGTTTTTATATTGATTGTGGTGACAGAAATAGTGATGCGAGTCAAAATGGGTTTGCACCATTATTACTTTAACCGCCTTATATATTGTATTTTCTAACATAATCACTATGCACATAATACCAGTGTCATTACGAAGGAGATTTTATTTGAACTGACCTTAGGAGGAACGAGTGCCCTCCTCCGGTGGAGTACGGAGGCGGGAGGCGCATGGGCGGACTCCTCCACCTCGTCTTCGTCCTCGTCGTCCTCCAGTGACGACAGCCGCTTGAAAACGTTGGTGGGCCCATCCTGGTCCTGCAAGAACAAGCATATATATAATTACTCTAATTAACTCAACTGATATCTCGTGGGTTATCCCATTTTAATGGTGGTATTGGTCACATCAAGAGTTCTTTTAAGAGTGTTAAAGCGATTTTAATTGTTTTGTTTAATTGTTTGTTAAAGATTATCAGAGTGACTAATGCATAGAACAAAATCAGATTAGCATGGGTATAATTATTATTTATGATATTTCTGAAAATTCTGTTCAATTTTAAAACGGACTAATGTATAGAACAAAATCAGATTAGCATGGGTATTTTTATTATTTATAATATTTCTGAAAATTCTGTTCAATTTTAAAACGGACAAATGGAATAGTACGTCAAAATAACAAGAAATCACAGCATTAAAATAATCCTGTATCTTGGTTTCTAATTCATGCAAACGAACGCTTTCGTAAAAACCGTAAAGCGAGGTCCAGTTTGTTTAAAGGTCAGTGCAATTCATGCGCAACTCCGATCGAGATCAACTCTCGAGCAGCGTTTTCTATATTTCTACAATGTCAAAAATGTGCTTAAAAATGAGTACCGGAACCTACTCGTTTTTCTTTGAGTACAATTGCATTGTAAATGGGCGACGACGTACTCAAATGTAAGTAATCGTAAAAATTATAAGTATGGTTTAAAATTGCTAATATCTGCTTCTATTCAAGCCATCTTAACAAAGCGACCTGTCAAACTTAAAATATTTGTTCAGAAGATGGTTTTCCACATTATTTGATGCCGATTGCTTAAACGGAAACTGAGTTATTACGACTCAATTATCTTGCTTCCCATTCTTTTGCCACGCCTTTTAACATGACTTCTGTTTATAACTTCTTCACGCTGCTCTGGCAGTAAACGGATAAGACTTAGGTGCGAACCACATCAGGTAGACGGATTGGGTTCGATTCCCGGTAAATCCTGGTTGTAATTTATTGAAAGTGATTTATGAAGGAAAGAAACTGCTCTTTTTAGTCATTTTCGAGTACATGCCTTTTTCAAAATGAAACTTATATATTCGGAGATATGATAAGCATCGAATATACTTAAAAATGAATAAATTTTACTTATTTTTAAGTACTTATTTTTAACAGTGTAGATTTATACATTGTGAAGGAAAAGTATATTTAGTAAAAATAAGAAGCTAATACATTTAGTAAGCAATATTCTTCAAACAGATATTTAAGATCTTACCTACAACATTCGAATGTCTCATAGTAGCGTCGGAGAACGAATCCCCGACCTTACATCTCCTTCGACAATAAAATAATTGCAGTGACTACCACCTACTGACGAACTGGACATAGCATAACTTTTCGTTTCCATTGTAAAAAAAATGGTATTTAAACAAATTGAAAAGAAAAAGTCGATCTCCTCGAAAGAACAGCCGGAATACAACCATTGAAAAAATGGATGAACAGCGATTAATGCAAAAAAAATAGGATTTAAAGGTAGCAACCCTTGAAAACTCATAACTGCGGCCTGACAAAGAATGCGAGTAATATATCAAGTCGATCAGATTCCAGGAATTTTATGAAAGGATCAGTTCACAGGAAAATAAGTAATAATTTATGTATATCTGTCTTTTCAGGTTTGGAATCGGTTGTGTAATAAAATACTCATTTATATGTAGATTTATTGCCATAAAAAGACTCGATAAAACCTATGAATACCATTAAAATTAAAATATTTGGTAACAAAAGAAAAATATTTTCTATTGAAATTAAATAAAATTGTGCGACATAGTAGAAATTACAAATTAAAAAAAAACTTAATTCAAAAGATTAAAAAGTTTTTAAAAAATCCCCCCCCCCTTCTTTTGAAAAAAAAAATACTCCAACTATTCTAAAATTATGCAATGTAAAAATACAAAGAGTAACGTATATAATATATTACATACGTTACTTTATTTTTACATTGTATATTTTTTTAGGAGAACTTTTTTACGTTACTATTATAAACGTTACTATAGTTATAATAGTAATGTTTATAATAGTAACGTATGTAAAAGTAGCGCATAACAATAAGTATCACAAAGTTGTGAAGTACAATTATATGTGTAAAATTTCAAAAATGGAATACCGCAATATTCTTTCTAATAAAATATTGAAACTAACATGAAAACTAGTAACTTTTATATTAAAGTTAGTTATAAATATTTCTAAAAGGAATAACAAAAAATAATGTATGAGTTCACTCATATTTATGAGTTTATATTAATTTTGATAATTTAACAGATAGAAATGTTCAAATTTCGAAATAGTCGCCATTTTGGTCCCACTGTATGTTCATTTAAACTTTTCCTAAATATACAAAAATAAATAAAAATAATTATATAAAATTGCTTATATAATTTTTAACGTTCTTTTCTGATTTTTATGTAAATTATTAATTTTTAAAACATACAATGTTTAACGACATCCAATGTTTACAGAAACGAACGTATATTTATGGAGCACCTTGTATGTACATAAAATCGCAGTAAAAATTATACTAAAATGAAATTTTTGTTAAAAGGCGCTGAAAGAAATTCAATAAACCAATTAGAAATAGAATCGCTCAAGTTTATTTTTTCAAAAAAAGAATCAAGGAATTTTAAGCAAACTTTACGGTAAGGTTTTCTCAAAAGCAAAATCCATTTTTGAGCCGATACATTCAATGGTAAATTAGATAAGTTGCAAACGGATTTTTTTAATACCATGAAAGGGAAAATGTGGTGTGTCAACAGGGTATCCTCACAATCTTGAGGAATATTAAAATCTAAAAGACGAAATGCTTGAAATGTAAATATCTGATGCGTTCTCAAAAAAAAAAAAAAATAGAATAGAATATGAAAGTTTCATAAATGCATCTGCATCGGATATACGGAAGGCAATGAAAACAGTTTTTTATTTTTGCTTATTGAAAAAAATTCTCTAAAGTTGCAGAAGTGTTGTCAGGGGGAAAGAAGTTTATGTAATTGGAAATTGAAAAATACAACTGTGCACTTTGTAGAGGGGGCGGCAAAGAGAATTTGATTTCGTCTTTGTAAATAAAAAATATATACATAGAAAGTTTTCAATGAAAAGGAGATTGAATGTATTCTATTGAAAAATAAAACATTCTTAGCTCCAGAAATTGCTATTTACAACGACTTCCTATAGTTCTCTAGCATTAACACTTTACATAATTAAATGTATTATTTTAAATATAGATTATTCGAACTGTAAACTAATCAATATACATGGCATATAATAAAAACTATAGTAAATTGGGGTTTTCTCTTGTCTTTTATTTTTCGTTTTGCTTTTTTGTTAAAGTAAAATCTCTATATAAATACTTATTTAATTTCTAAAATGACATTTTCAACTAAATAAGGTGATCCGCTAAGCATATATCGATCTTTTTGAGTTCTACAATGGACTAATAAAATGTTTGGGTATCTGTAAAAGTATGGAAAAGCAACTTAGTCAGTGGAATAAAAATTACATAAATATTTTTTGATAAATATTTTATTTCGTGGACATATTGAAGATCGTTAAAAAATGTTTTTCCTACTCGCGTTTATATACTTTCTAAGTAAGACTATAACAAATTGTTACTGAAATTTAATAACTGTTTATCTGTTCGGATTTACATACATAACACGTAGTAGGACGCACGATACATTTTAAGACACTGCTTTTACTCCAGATATTTGCACTCAAATCAACACATTTTTTTAAAAATAAATAATTCGAATATTTTTTGGCAACAGCTGAATCAGTTGAAATTTACTTTCATTTTATTTTACTTACAATCGAAATAACGTACAGATAAATATTATGCAATTGCTATTTTATCATTTCTACTTATAAAGTGATTATTTAAAAAAATTAAATCTAAGTCAGGGTGCGAAATTAGCGGGTGCACAGGTACGCGATGCACCTAATTTGTTTTGTTTTTTGCAGTGCACCCTAATAATATTCCGTGAAAATAAAATGTGGGTTAGAAAAATTAAATGTATGATTATGTTTCCAAGAGTGCCTGGCAATGGAGGACTTCCTTATTTTTTGTTTAATAGTATGTGCTTGGTGCTCCTTAATGGTCTTTTTGTTTGACCGATGTATGACATGCCACATTGACATGATACACTATATATGCCCCAGTTATTAAGGTCGTCAATGGGGTCTTTAAGTTGTGTGAAGGTGATCTTATTGATAGGTGAAATAATGAAGTGTATGTCGAATTTACTGAACATTTGAAAAGTATCACGTGGGGGATGATAATAACGTCGATATAATAATAATAATGTGCTGGTAGAAGCTGCGATCACAAGCAGGGTCACATATGCAGATGACATCCGGAATCGAACCTTCGGCGTTGCGGATGCTATGGCGATACTTTACAGTTGAGCTAAAGCAATTGCTCAAGAGCGAAAGTAAGTATCGGGTATTTGAAGGAACCTCTAAAAAATATCCGAATTTTCAATTTTGAAACCCGGAAAACTACTCAAAAGTGCATGAAGCATAATGAAAACTCCTTACCTCACGTTTAAAATCGCCCAAAAAAGTGCTGGATCTTCGCAACCTGACCACTTTCTTCAGCTGGGCTACAGAACTGAAGGTCTTCGCCCGATCTCTGAACTTATATTCCATGGGGGCAACAACAACACCACGCACAAAATCCGAGGACGCAGAAAGGCTTATCCAAAAAGAAATTTAAACTGCCACTTTGTCATTCGATGACAGTTTTATCGTCATTCTCGTCGATGACATTTAAAAAAAATGAGATATATTTCCCTGTTTCCATACTTCCCTAAGTGGAAAGAAACACCTGGACTTAACAAACAGAAGTGCGAGATATTATAATCCGTAGAATCATCGGGCAGCAGACGTCGATAGTGGCTGCGAGGTGCCGGTTTTTTCTGGAAGAGGAACGTTTGCATTTATTTTCTAATCGGGGAGGGTGGAAAGGGTTCTCTTTTTTTTCTTATCAGTTCGAGAATTCAGAGTTCTGTTTCGATTGATATCTAGAGAAATAGGTCGCTGCGAAACTTTATCGCACCCAGATCCTGAGAATAAACGGTGTACTTTAAAGCTAGTTCTTCGGTAAAATGCATGTTTGTATTTACAAAGGTGATTCGATTTTGTTGTTTTGATTGTTTTTCTAACTGTAAGTTCTGGATTGGACAAGACATTTTGTTGACTTGAAGCCAATGTGGAAGCAGCCATTCTGTAACCCACTTTCATCGCAACCGCCATATTTCGTATATTTAATTTATTCATAATAATCCGACATGCATTACTTTTTTCTGAGTTTTTTTTTTTGTCTTTGAAACCCATTTTAAATGCAATCTGCTATTAAAATAGAAAGTTATTCGCAATACACAGTCGAAGTGATTAAAAAGCAAGAGCCAAAACTATTTGTTTGGCAAAATAAAGAAATAATTATCTAAGAAGGAAATATATTTATATACATTTAATATTTCTGCAATGCTGTGGTATTAAAAACACCATTAAATCAGTTTTAAAAAAATGTTGGGGTACAGTATGGTTGCTTCCGCATTGGCTTCAACGCTCCCCTAGAGGAAACACGTTTCATTTTTTAAGAAATGTGATGGCTGATCTGGGGATAATATTGTAAAACAACCAAAGCATTAGAGCGTCCAGATAGATTGAAGCTTTTAAGTGGATTTTTAAGTTTGTGTAGAGCCTTATCAACGACGTTAGATGAAACGAAATGAAAACAGTTATTTGTTTATAAGAGAAAAAACTCACGCAGCATTGAAACCAGTTATATCTCGACTATTATATAATCTGGAGGTTTTCGTGATTTTCTCAAACAAGTTAAAAATTCATATGGCTTGTTTTGCATCCGGGATAATCATATGTAATAAGATATGTTTATATCAGAAAATCGCGTATCGATATCCTTAGTAGGCCTTCCGAAACTTGTGAGTTTGGACCATTTGGTACACTGTTTAATATAGGTACTAAAATATAAGTAAACTTTATTCATTGTTGAGTACATTCGATGTTTATCATTGCTCCGAATACATAAGTATATTTTTGAAAAAGACCTGTATTCAAAAATGAGTACAATGAGTAAAAATGAATAAAAATAGCAGTTGCTTGCCTACATAGGCTGCCTTCATGAAGCAATATCAATAAATATCAACCAAGACTTACCTGGAATCGAACCCAGATCCTCAGGCACCGCATGAAATTTTAAAAAGGTGTGCCAAAATAATGGGAAGCAAAATAATTGAAATGTAATAACTCAGTTTCCATTTAAGCAATCGACATCAAATAATGTGGAAAACCATCTTCTGAACAACTATTTTACGTTTGTAAGATGGCTTTGTTAACATGGCTTGAGCAGAAGCTGAGATTAACAAAATTAAATTTCAGTGCTCCTTTTGCGAAAGTATGGTTCCTTAAACTTGAGTACGTCATCGCTCATTTACGATGCAACTGTACTCAAAGAAAAACAAGTATATTAGTACTGATTTTAAGTACTTTTTTACAATTCATTTTTAAATACCTTTTTACAGTTCATTTTTAAGTACATTTTTTGCAGTTCATGTTAAGTACATTTTTAAAGTTCATTTTTAAGTACCTATTTTACAGTTCATATTTAAATATCTTTTTTACAGTTCATTTTAAGTACATTTTTAAAGTTCATTTTTAAGTACCTATTTTACAGTTCATTTTTAAATATCTTTTTTACAGTTCATTTTTAAGTACATTTTTTACAGCTCATTTTCAAGTACCTTTTTACAGTTCATTTTTAAGTACATTTTTTACAGCTCATTTTCAAGTACCTTTTTACAGTTCATTTTTAAGTACATTTTTTACAGCTCATTTTAAAGTACCTTTTTTATAGTTCATTCTAAAGTACCTTTTTTACAATTCATTTTTAAGTTCCTTTTAACAGTTCATTTTAAGTACCTTTTTTACAATTCATTTCTAAGTACCTTTTTTGCAGTGTAATGTATCCTCATTCATTGATGAGGCGTAGTGTCCACTACGCCTCATCAATGAATGTT
The DNA here is from genome assembly GCA_963932185.1 of Troglohyphantes excavatus. Lineage (NCBI taxonomy): Eukaryota > Metazoa > Arthropoda > Arachnida > Araneae > Linyphiidae > Troglohyphantes > Troglohyphantes excavatus. Next base: position 25,733,177 of record OZ010667.1, on the reverse strand, counting down.
TAAACATTGCATGGAAGCAGCAGCCCATCACCTTTACGAGACATTTTACACTCGTCTTCTACATACAATAGTAAATAAATAATAAATAAAAAAACGGCTCCGCGGAATGCCCAAACGCTGATTCCATTTATCTCAATCTCCCTTCGCTCTCAGGTGTATCCGAAGGCGGCTTAATTAATTACAGCATTACAAAACTCAATCTCCCGCCATCCTCAAAACCAAATTATTCCTCGACTTCATTCCGACGTATCTCCCTTCTCCCAGCAGCCGCGCATTAATTAAGAGGGCGGTTTGCAGCGTGAAATTCGAAATGCAGGATTAACTCGGTGTGTGCTCGCACAGAAATAATTTATTTACACGATGAAGCAGCGGAAGATATTTACTTATTGACATTGGAGTGATACTTACCGATTCCAAACCCCATCTAGAGATGAATGGGAATCGCATTAAAACGACGGCATATCTGAAATTGGCGTGTTGAGAACCCCTCCGGGTTTAATTTATAGTTAATGGGGAAGGATTTGGCGTTATTTCCACATTTTGTTGACAACAGAAGTTTGAGAAAGTGCCTAAAAGAGCGTTAGTTATGAGATTTAAATGTGGTTCAAAAATACGAGGCATCGTTCCCGGGTCTTTCCTTCGAGATAGGCCCCGAACCGTCGCCAATAGCCCACTGTTCAGCTCTAGTGCGACGTTAATTAAACAAACCAACCAAACCAACCGAGACGTAGATGGAAAACTAAATATGATGACAACATTGTAGTTTACCAACCACATACACATAACTTTACACTTACGCTATTGTCTTCAGTTCCAAAATACTTAACCAGTAGCTTCCAATCTTTGGATGGCCACAGCAAAAAATAGAAAGGTACTTAAAAATGAGTATCTTAATCTATTCGTTTTTCTTTAAGCATAATTGCATCGTAAATGAGCGATGACGTACTCAAATTTAAGTAACCATACTTTCTCATAAATGAGCAGTGTGATTTAATATTGCTAATCTCAGCTTCTGTTTAAGCCACCTTAACAAAGCGACCTGACAAACTTAAAATAGTTGTTCTAGGATGGTTTTCCACCTCATTTGGTGTCGATTGTTTAAATGGAAACTGAGTTATTACGACTCAATTATCTTTCTTCCCCTTCTTTTGGCACACCTTTTAAACAGGTCTTCTTTTTTATAACTTCTTCACGTCACTCTGGTGGCTTAAAAGGATAAGGCTCTGGATAGCGGTGCCTGCAGATGTGGTTTCGATTCCCGGGAAGTCTTGGTTGTAATTGTCGATATTTATTGAAAGTGATTTATGAAGGCAGCCTGTGTAGGCTAGCATCTGCTCTTTTTATTCATGTTAGTTTATGTCTAATTTTTAAGTACATGTCGTTTTCAAAATTGAAACTTATGTATTCGAAGCTCTGATAAGCATCGAACATATTCAAAAATGAGTACATTTTACTTATTTTTGATTACATATTTTTAACAGTGTACCCATGCCCTCCGAGCATTTCGTTATATTAATAGAAAATGTCGGTGTCACAAAAGAAACAGGTCGTCCCTTTGTCACCAATCTGGTTTAATTCCATAAATTATCTAAAGAAGAGCCTATTTTTATTTCAATGAACTATATTTTTTGTACAAAGTTCTAGGATTGTAATTTTAAAGAAGTATGACAACAAAGCTAAAATTGCCTTAAAATGGGCATGTCTTATCCTTCTTTTATCTTAGCGGATAATGAAAAAATGCATTTTAATTCAAACCACAAATATTACATTCACAAACCCCTTACATCGAAGAAAGAGTGTGATGTAACAATGGAAAATGATATAAAAGTTTCTTTACAAACAGGTGGAATGATGAACCACCAGCCGTAGGCATTAAATTAGATTAAAGTGTTTACGTTCGGGTTTTATCGCCCAGTGTTTGAAAGGAAGCACACCAATAGCCTTCTGTCGTCGAACGTTAAAAATAAACTTTAATCTTCTGGAGCTATTAAACTGTGGAAAAGTTGCTCCGGCAATTTGTAACGCCGCTCTCGATTTACTAGCTTCACCCAGTCGTAAAATAAGGTTCTAACTTTTGGAAATAATTTTGATGTCCAGACATCCCGTCTTAAGTTTTCTTCAAGACATCGAATGTAAAATCACAAAATTTCCAATTTGGAAAGACAACTCAGACTTTTTCTATAAACAAAACATATAAGTTAACCAATAAAATTGTTAAGAAATATATATAGGTATTTCTTAAGATAGCATGGTAGATGTGAATATGTTGTTGTTAAATATATATATATATATATATATATATATATATATATATATATATATATATATATATATATATATATATAATGTTGAAGTTGTTTGTGTACTACTCAAAGTATTCAAAGAATAAGGATGAAGTAGACCAAACGTGAAACAACTATTTAAAAAAAAAATAAGCGTAGCAGTTTCGGAGTATGACAAGAGGGTCAGCAGATTATAAAAATATGAAGTAGTCGCCAACGGAAAGGGAATACGCAAGATGTTACGTCTGACTGGAGTCCCATCCACTATCCGAATGTGCTTATGTTTTATTACAAAATTTTACACGCACACATTGGAACCTAATTTTCTATTGAACTTCTATATAAGTTAATGTCAGTCGTACTATTAGTCAGGGATTTATCGTATGGGAATGACCCTTAAAAGTGTATCCTCACACCCCACGCCAAAAGGTTCCCGACGTTGGCACGAAATTAAAATTTCTTGAAAATTTAAAAATCTGTCGATATTTTCTATTAATAACAAAACGTAAAATTCTGCGGGGAATATCCTAATCCTATACGATTACACATTCCAATGCGTGTTAAAATTTGTTAACGTCAAAAAGCGTGTAAAAGTTTGTCGAAAGTCAGCGGTTTCATCGGTGATTTCTATTGTCTAGTTAAGCAACACCTCGTGTTTCTCTGTTTTGTCGGTTGACATTTTCCTTTGTGGTGTCACACGCTGCTTGACAGCTGCGCTTTATTTAGCTTAGTGCCGAAGTCCCCCTTTTCCGAAGGATGGATGCAGAGAAATTTGTAGATGTCAGGGTTGGATGTTTTGTGGGAACTCAAGTACAGCGAAAATGTTTTCCATTACATATGTTCCAAAGTTGAATATACTTTTTTTATTGTTTTAATGCAAATAACTTATAAACAATATTTTAAAATACTCATATACAGGGTGGTTACAGAAGAACATTACAACACTGAACAGCTATATCTTCGCAATCAAAGAATTTAGAGCATCCTTCAACAAATCATTGTGAAGAACACGTTCAGAAGTTTTGTTTGGTTGGCAAGAGATGTTTCTAAGAGTTTTCCTTGTCATACTTTTCAATTAGAACTTTGGTCTTTGTAAAGGCACCCTTTTACACTAAATTGACGAAACAAACGAAATTTTATATGTTGATAGGACGAATTCCGTACTTGTAAAAAAAACCTAATGTTGGACATTCGAACAGACTAAACCTATTCTCTTTTAGCAAATTAAATGACACCAAATGCCTACTTGTGCTGCTGTCATCTCAATCTTTTGCAGTGCTATGAAATATACATTCCTAGCAAAAGTTCTTGCCCATCAAATGAAACTTCAGAATGTCCACTTCACAATGATATGAACAATGACACGGCTCTGTTCTGTTGTTTGATTGAAAAGATATTATCTTTCAAAGTAACGATATTTTTTTTGTAATCATTCTGTACACAGGCCCGTCGCACCGGGGGTTACTCCCACCCCCTAATAAACTGGAAACCTTAAAATTTTGGAATTGAAACTTTTAAATATCTCCGAGTTGGGAAAATTTATGTCTGAAAAAAATTAATTTTATTAGCAAATGAAATCTAGTGAAGATTAGAAATCGCCCAACTTGTATGATTATAATTAAATTAGGCCTCAGTACGGACACTGCATTGGAATACGGGTGCAACAAATTAATTCTTGCGAGAAAACTGTTTAATATTACATAATATAAAAAAAATATAAACAATTTCGATAAGTTGGAACTGGGAATTTTTAGCACTGTTGAGTTGAGAATTTCGAATCGTTAAGTTGGGAAATTTCGTGTTTCAACCCCCAAAATATTTTTTGTGTGACGGCACTTCTGATGGTGCTGATTTGATTTTTTTTTACCTCGTTTTGAAGTCTTCGTAGTTAATAAAACTCATTCCTCCACCATTTTGTATTGAAATATTTTCTCTAGTAATCTGAATTATTTTTTATGATATTTCCATAAACAATTAAATCTTTAGATTTAGAATTACTATACAAGGCCTATATTTTAGCAGTCGCGGGACCAAGTGCGAATTTATCCGCGGGGCCCCTTTAGTCAGGATTGTTGAAAGGTGCTATATCACACAAAACCAATGTTTCAAATGCACCCCTTCTTCTCAAAAACAAAGAAATTATCTGTAATACACTGTAAATAAAGGTACTTAAAATGAGTACAAGAACTTGCTTCTTTTTTCTTTGAGTACAATTGCATCGTAAATGAGCGATGACGTACTCAAATTTAAGTAACAGTAATTTTTAAAAAATGAGCAGTTTGATTTAATATTGCTAATCACAGCTTCTGTTCAATCTATCTTAACAAAGCGGCCTGACAAACTTAAAATAGGTGTTCAGAAAGTGGTTTTTTCCACACTATTTGATGTGATTGATTAATTGGAAACTGAGTTATTACAATACAATTATCTTACTTCCCATTTTCTTCATATTTTTAACAAGTCTTTTGTTTATAACTTCTTCACGTCGTCCTGGTAGCTTAACGGATAAGGGTCTAAACAGCGGTGCCTGCAGATCTGGGTTCGATTACAGGTTGTAATTGCTGATATGTGTGTTGAAAGTGATTTATAAAGACAGCTTATGTAGGTCAGTATCTGCTCTTTTTATTCATTATTGAATAAACGTTTTTTTTCAAAAATGAAACTTATGTATTCGGAGATATGATAAGCATCGAATGTACTCAAAAATGAGTACATTTTACTTATTTTTAACAGTGTAGAGTTAACTTTTAATGCATAATCTTTTTTTATTCATGTTCGAATAAAACATTCGTTAACTGTCACTAGTTAACTTATGATTGGGGAACGAAAATACGATAAAAAAGTAACCGCAAATTAAGAATGATACAATAAAAATTTAAATCAATTAACCCTGTAAAATTCATAATCATAGTATATAGGTGAAAGGGCCCCTTGAAAAGTGCGGTGGCACTTGCCGCACACCACTATGGGCGTCCCTGTTACTATACATAGTACAAATCCTATCTTTAATTTCTCAAGAATAATTTATCGATATCAAGTGCAAATCTTTTTTTGAATCGTACGTTTCGATATAACTATATTAAATAGTGTTTCCTTGTGCTACGATTTGGAAATATAATTTAATAATTGATGGGTTTGCTTCAAAAAGGATGAAGCTCCAACCTTGGGGGATTTGGAGTTACATGTACTATCTTGTGATAAAAAAAACTTGTTCGTTTAGTACCAGAAAGATGTAGTTCCAATCGTTAGTTCTCGCGTTACTCAAGAAATGGAGATGTCTGTCTCATTAGGTTGTTGCAATATAGGTAGCTCCTAGAGCTACCGCCATTTTTCCCCAAACGACTGACGCGCTTTGCTTACAGGTATGTTATTCAACACTTATAAACAGTTGAGTTTTTGGTTCTTTTACGTTTTGTGGTTCTACGATGGACTGCAACCAGATAAGGCAGCAGATGAGCCGGACGTTACAAAGGGGGAGTGTGATGACTAAAAATGGAATTTTCTGTTTATAAAGTCAAGTTATATGCTATATTTCAATTGAAGTTTTCTTTAAATAAAACAATATTATAGTAAATTATATTTTTTCATGATATATTTTTCATAAAGGCAGACAGAGCATCTATTTGGTTGCAAGAAAGAGGTAGCTCCAACAATCTAACATGTGCCACGTCATCTGGAAAATATATGTTTGAGTGAAAACACTCTCAAAATATGTAAGAACAATTAAGAAGATTGACCAAAAATAATATCTTCACACAACTTGGAATTTTGAATTTTCAAACGTTTTTTACGGTTTTCTGCCAACTTGAATAATTGGAGCAACCTCCTTTTTACAGTAAACCTATCAATTTTAAATTTTCTTTGAACCACTAAAATATTTTAAAACATCCGTCTTTAAGTTCGTGACCTGAGACTTCCGATTGTTTTAATAAGCATCAAGATATATTCCAATTTTTTGGAAAGCCTCAAAATGTGAAAGTCCTGTTTTGAAAACAGCGATGCTAACAATACCCTGAGAATATTTTGAAATTAAAAATGTTCGCTAAGTGAAGTCAATAAATTTTGTCGAAAACTGCCGGTTTAAAATTTTATATTTGCAGGTGCATTTTTCACCACTATCCTATTCTCGTTGTTTTTATTTTTTATTGATAATTTAAATGTCGCGTCGGAAGTAACAGGTTGAGTTTCCGTTCGATGAAAGCCGGAAGTAGACTCTTTGAGACTCGATTTACCATTTCAAAACCGTTTATAATTGTTTTCAGAGGATTATTGGTAGTAAAAATATACAGTTAACCCAACTATAACGAGCCTTCACAGGATTAATATAAGTAATCGTTATAACGATTCGTCGTAGTAATGTCTACTTGTATTATTATACTGAGGGAATTGTTATAATGAGGGTGTAATATATATTTTTAGTGCCAATATTCCTCTTAGACGGTCTCAGCAGTTCTTAAAAAATACTTCGAGGATGTGCTTAGAAGTTGTTCTGATCGTAATAACGTTTGTTATTACAACAAATAAGTTATTTTTATCTGTTATTTAGGTATTTTTAAAGGGGAGGGTGTATATATATATCCAAATTATTTCCATTATAAAAATCAAAAATTCCTTCGTGTCTACAATTTTGCATGCTCTACATTTTTTTTTATTTAAAACTAACATTTTTTATAGTACAAAAAGACATAATATTAAGAACATTGTTTCGTGCTTTATTTATAATAAATAGGATATCGTCGGCTTAAAAATAAAACCACTTATATTTAAATCAAAGATTTGGCGCCGTTGTTGGCGAGGAAATCTATGCGATAAAACATCTAAATGTTAATGACTTTGGCGCTGCGCTCTATACAAGGAAAACATTGACTTTGGATTTGGTCGCCAACAACAGCTGCTAAATCTTTAGTTTAAATATACATACGAGGTTTGAGTTCTAAGCTAATCCATATGAAAATGTTTTAAATGCTAAAAGTAAATATTAAAAACAGATTATGTATAAATTAGAAAAATAATATTGATTTAAAATTTTTAAATTGGGGATTATATTAAAAACTAATTTTTTAAATTTTTTTATTTGGCAAATTGATAAAATTACTGTAAAGTTGATTTTGCTATAAGTTCCAAGGCAATAAAGATAATTTACTTTATGCCAAAAATATTTGCATGAAATTTCTAAGAAAAAAATATATTCAATGCATTTAAGTAAGATATAAAAACGCGTAGTTTGAAATGCAAAAACTAATATCATAACATTACAGCAAATGCAAATATATATTTTTAACGTTGAGAAACACTCAACAAAATAGCATCGACCATATTAGCTCAAACTCAACAGCGCCATCTACTAGCTCAAATATAGGCAAAAAAGCAGTTTCATTTAGAGTTTAGCAGTTTAATTTATAAAAAGTCCACGATTTATTTTTTAATATGCGACAGAAAGAAAAACTAGCGTTATTTTCAAGGAGATAAGTAAGAGTGAAAAAAAATATAACGAAGGAGAAATGTAAAATTTCATATGGCTCAAAAATTGGCTTTATAGTTTCTTAGAATTGCTGTAAATTTTTTTCTATAAAACATTTATATTGTTGACATTGCAACGGCTTTAATGTCGATTAATAATATAGTTGAATTCAACGTCAGTGTTTGAAATATTTTCAAAAATATTAAGGAAAATATGACAGCAAATTTAACTATTAAGAAGGTGAACTTTTTGTTTTCTGCTACATTTATAATTTCCAAATTTCTTTTTTTTCTACATCATAATTTACACTAATAGCATGTCCTAAAATTAATAGCATATTAAGAAAAAACAGTGAAATAACAAATACAATATACAGCAATATACTGTTTCATATTTGGAATTTTTTTGGCTATGCCCTTTTTACCTTTTGGCACTTTGTCCAATACATTCTTCATAATACCAAAAATTATAACGCCAAATTTTTTTTTAAACATTTCAATCAATAAAAAAGGACCAGAGGAGACGAAAATTCCAAAATGTGTTTGTTAATATTATTTAAAAATGCAACACTTCAAAAAATAGAAGCTGTAAAAGAATGTCAAATAAGGATAGGGTAAAGGTATATTTTATGTAATATATTATTTCTAAATGTAATACTGTAAATGGAAGTTTGCATAAAAATTGTATAAGTCAAAAATACACATATATGTTATTGTAAATAGGTATTCTTCAATAAAGACTAAGTTCAAAAATAAATAGTAAAAATAAATAAAAAGAGCAGTAGATTGCCTACATAGTCTGCCTTCATAAATCCTTTTTAATAAATATTGACAATTACAATCCCTTACTGGGAATCGAACCCCTATCCACTATTCTATATCCCACTACCCCTATCCTGTAAGTAGAAGAAATGTTAAAAATGTGTGCTAAAAGAATGGGAAGTAATATAATTGAGTAGTAATAACTCTGTTTCCATTTAAGCAATCGGCATCAAATAATGTGGAAAACCATCTATAAACAACTATTTTAAGTGTGCCAGATCGCTTTGTTAAGATAGCTTGAACAGAAGCTGTAATTAGCAATAGTAAATCACACTGCGCATTTTTTAGAAAGTACGGTTGCTTAAATTTGAGTACGTCATCGCTCATTTACGATGCAATTGAATTGTATTCAAAGAAAAACAAGTATGTTCAGGTACTCATTTTTCAGTATATATATATATATATATATATATATATATATATATATATATATATATATATATATATATATATATATATATATATATATATTTATATTTTGCAGTGTAGTATGTATGTACATTTTCAGACATGTCCAAACAGTGGAAGTTAATGTTTTACGTGCCACGGACGCTCACATAGACAGACTCTTTCTTTTATTAGTGTAGCTACTATAGTATTAGCTATTTATTATTGTAGCTATTATCATTTTATTATTATATAGATAATACTTTATCCTTGCCTTTCAACAAGCTATTCCGTAAATCCTCTGAGGAATAAAAACTGTCAGCATTACATATCCTCAAGTTCAACAACCTAATCGCAGAATACTTGAAAAAAAATATATATTTCCACAATAAATGAGAATAAATCAAAATGGAGCGAAAATAGCTCATTCGAGTCAAAAGAAATATAAAACTTTCGAACATAAACAAAAGGGCGATTGGGACTTAAAAGTTTCGAATGAAATTCCATTTATTCCTATTACCGACGTTCCCTTAAGGACTGAAACAAACCTAAAATAAATTTGGAACAAACAACAGTCAATCCTCTATCACTCTCTTGTGGATTGAAGAACTAGAAAAAGTAACTTTCTAGTACATTACAACAAATGAGAAAATAGCACTAGTGTTGTAAACCCCTTTTTACTTTCTGTCACCAGAAATGAAGGGCACATGAAAAAAACGATCAGTGTCCACTTTTTGTTGAAATCTAGTTATCAATGTCTTGTTTTAGATACTGATGGGGGGGGGGGCTGTATTTTCTTTTTGCCCAAGTTGTGAAAAGGAAAGAATGGTGATAGTGTATAAAAAAAACATGTGTAGTGTGTATGTATATGATACATGAAACTTTGTGTATTACTGCACAGTCACTTCTGATGGACCATCATCGTTTTACACTGTAAAAAAAAATAAGGTGCTTACAAATGAGTATATGAACGTACTCGTTTTACTTTGAGTACAATTGTATCGTATATGAGCGATGACGTACTCAAATTTAAGTAATCGTACTTTCGCAAAACTGAGGTGTGTGATTTACTATTGCTAATCTCAGCTTCTGTTTAAGCCATTTAAACAAAGCGACCTGACAAACTTAAAATAGTTGTTCAGAAGATGTTTTTACACATTATTTGATGTCGATTGCTTGAATAAAAACTGAGTTATTACAACTTAAATATCTTACTTCCCATTCTTTTGGCACATCTTTTTAACATTAATTCTATTTATAACTTCTTCACGTCGCCCTGGTGGCTTTGATGGATAAGGCTCTGGGAAGCGGTGCCTGCCGCTGTAGATTCGATTCCCGGTAAGTCTTGGTTGTAATTGTCGATATTTATTGAAAGGGATTTATAAAGGCATTGTACTCCTTTTTAAGTCCATGTCTTTTTCAAAATTGAAACTTATGCATTCGGTTTGGTTTGGTTTGGTTGGTTTAAAAAACGTCGCACTAGAGCTACACTGTGGGCTATTAGCGACGGCTTATGCATTCGTAGCTATGATAAGCACATTAAATGTATTAAAAAATTAGTATATTTTACTATTTTTAACACTGCAGGATTTTGGTCGAAAATAGCACAGAGAAATTTCTTCTCAATTGTTCAGTTAAAGCCTTTTTTTTTCGGCACACTTATTAATAATACCGATAACATCCGTATAGGAATTACTTAAAGGCTTTCAAACTAAAGGGGCTACTCAAAAAATTGTAAAATTCTCGATATTTTTATTCGCTATAAATACAGTTTGTACTCTTCTAAATATACTTGCGATATTCTAGAATGTATCTATGTTTATTAAATAGTCATTTGAGATTTTATGTTGGATGACAGGTATTTTTTCCAAACAATGAAATCTTTAAAAAAATTTTATCGGTGTTCGTTTTCTCTTGATATAAAGTTTTTTAAAACGCTAAGGCTTTTTTTTATTATTAATGGAGAAAATAATTTTTTAAGCGTTCTTTAAAATATGTGTATATTTTAAATTAGCATGCTAATTAGCTCTGAATTTAGTATTTATTTTAATTACTAAAGTAACAAAATTTGAGTTTTAAGAAAAAATTTTGTGTTTTTATGAATACTATTTAGATAAAAAATAATATATAAATTGTTCATTTTGCAGGTAACTCTCCAGTAAAAACCTGTCCGATTTTTGTTTTACTTTAAATAAATATCGCCAAGGATGCAAAGACTATTGGAGACTTTAGGCAGACGCAAGATCTCATCTTGTTTGGAATGACTCCAATTTCTTGAAAAAAATAAACCTTCCTTTTTGTGTGTGTAAGTACTCAATAGATTCCAGACCATCAAACAGTTTTATTTTTTACGAAATCGTATATGGCTGAGGATGTTAGAAGATTTCTACCAAATGTTATTTAAGTTTGATTTGATAACAAAATGTCCGACATATGTTGGAAAGCATCGTTGATTGTTTCATACTCCATTTATATACTAGTTTATGTACGAGATGTTTAACTCTCTGACGAATAAGCAAAATATCGAATCTGCAGGTTTTTGTTTTCATTTCAGGAATCATCAAAATATAAAAATATCTTTAAAGCTAAGAGGAATGTACCATAAGCGTTTAAAATCCACCACTTCAAAATCTAAGAAATAGCAATAGTTTTTAATATCTTTACGAGCCACGTATACATGAGCCAAAGTTTTCTCTAAAATTTCGTGCAAAATCCAGAAAGAAAACAAAAATGCGACTTCGCCCAAAATTGTAATATGTTTCGTTAAAATATTCCAGTCAATATCACGTTTTCTCCCTTCCTTATTTTACAGACCATTGAGAAGCTCTAGTGCGACGTTAGTTTAACCAACATACCAACCAACGCTTCCTCCTTTAAATTATATAGGATCTTTTCGAGTCGGTACAAAAATCTGCCATTTCCCATTGTATAGTACATAGCATTCGATATGCAACGTGAAAGCACTACATTTAAATTTTACATCAAATATTTTATTGCTGATTGCACATGTTCAATCGTGTGAAGTTTGCCTTACTCCATGTAACTCAAACTACCGGCTTCACAAGGGAAAGATCGCGAACTTTTATGCAATATCCAATGACAGACTGGCTGTTTATGTTCAATTGGCCCGATCTCACAATTTCTCGTGTAAATGCTGCCTTACATTTACAAAACATCGTATCCTTGTGTTCATACGAAGGATCTTGAGCTGCTATGAGCTAGTTATTCAATGGGAGGTGGCTGGTCTATTAACTGTATGTAGCGGTTCACAATCCTTAATGTGAAAGCCATCTAATTTTGTATGGTGTATACACGGAAGTTACGGAAAGCCCAATTTTGACCAAGAAGACCGGTATGCAAGGGAGAGTTATTTACTGGCGACTAGGATAAGGCGATGATTCGTTATATATCGAAATTCCGGAAGTAAAAAATCATCGCGCATTCGATATTTGACGATTGATCGTTTTGGCGATTAATCGATTTGAAGATTAATCGAATTAACGATTAATCAAGTTTTCGATTAGTTAAAAGTACACTCGAAAGTCAAGAAGCACACGCGGGATGCTCTGGACAAAAGTGACAAGTACTATATTTTTAATAATAAGGGGGGAAACAAAATTTACTAGTCCTTGATTTGAAAACAAAAAGTCCAGTTCCTTTAACAGTAAATTTAAGTTATATAGCTTTGTGTTTACTTATTTTAATCATAAAAATCGATACATCGGAAATATCAGTATACCAATAATATATATATATATATATATTTCAAAAACATCGATATATTAGAGTATTGATTAATCGGAAATACCGATTAAGCAAACGTACCGATTATTCGAAAGTATCCGATTAATCAGAAATATCGATTAATCGGAAAATACCGCTTTGTTGTCTAACGATTAATTGTGAAGCAAAGTGTCATCATTGTCCAAGCCTACGCGATAACTTAAATATTATCAAAAGACACAGGCTCAATGTTTACACTAAAGCAGATTTTTTTTTATCGAGAGTCCCCATATGACTTTCATTCAGGGTCACAGCAATCGGATAGTTGTATTCACCATAAAAATTACTTCCAACAGCTGAGTGAAAAACCCAACCGTGCGTACGAGCCCTCTTAGGACATAAAATACAAACTCGAGCTAGTTCATTATTAGGACTGAAAAGAAGAAGGTACAAGACTACGTACGCAAAATGTGTGCAGCAAATGGAACTTCCCAGTGATGTCCGTGTACAGTTCGTACGTCTGGTCGGAGTAGGCGTAACACAGCTGACCCGTGAACAGCAACGGAGAGACGGGTCGGGCACCGTACGGGCTCCCTTCCCCGATCAGCAACAACCGGTGGAGTTCTTGAAGTTCCATCAAAGCAAGCAAGTCAGTCTCAAGGTCGTGATTGCCTGTTTAGTGGAGTAATAACACAGACTCCTAATCGGAATATTGCCAGATATAGTCTCTTGAATCCAACGTAAGTCTCTTCGCAGCGTAGAAACGATCGATGAGGATTAAATCCTCCGGTGTTCAAATTCACTAAAATTGATTGTATTGTGGTAGTTTGAAAAAGTCATTCATCTGTTTTCAAAACCAGCCGATAGTGCTTCCAATATACTAGGCTGAGGTAATATTCAGATTGTCGCCAAGTGACCGTTTGTTCCATACAACGACAGTCGAATTCAAAAAAATCAAAACGCCGCCAATTAGTAGTTTTTAAACGCATACAGTAAAAATAAACGATCAGTTGCAAACAGAAAGTTGGAATGTTCAGATTTTTGTTTAGTTTAGAGATATTCCTCTGAAATAGAATTCTAGTTCGATTGATATGGATTTTTTATGAAGTTATTTAGATTAAATTATTTCGCCATAAGTAAAAATGAAATTGCTTTCAAGTGACGCAAAATTCCCCAGTTCCGATGTCCAGATGAAAAGGTGTCGATGGCATTTGAAATGGATCACGGCTGGAAGTTTTCGTCGAATTTCACGCCTTTTTTTCAATTACAGTGGGCGTTGCAAGAAAAACTGCGTTCAGAATAGTATTTTTTTCCCAAGATGTGTTGTCATTGGTGTCGTGAAAAGTAAATGTCATTTTGTTGTTTGTTGCAATTACCATGAATATATTTTTGTTTCAAAGTTTAGATTACATTTCAATTTAATAAATTGAATGATTGTGAAATGCTAAGGGCACTTAAAGGTTTTTTTTTTGTGAAGGTTCGCTACGCAGATTGCTATTTTGTATATAATTCTGTCAACCAAAATAATTTTTAATTTTACTCTAACGAAAAAGAAGCAGCAATTTTTACACATCCAAAGCATTCCATAAGTAATTTGAATTTCCCTTAAATAATTATAGAAAATGTATAGGTCATAGAATAAAAAACTTTTTTTGTTTAAAAAGCTTGATCGGATTCGGCCTATTTTGTGATAGTTTGTAATTGTTTACATATAAAACATACCTAAAAAAGCATCTAGTTTCATTCATTCAAGAAACATTCCCAAAGTGTAGTAAACACTTTCAACGCTTTGTATTTTAAATTTATAGAACTAATGGTTCATTGCTATCTCAAAGAGAATATTTAGAATAACAAATGCTAAACAGATGAGCACTTTCACCTAAACATGAATTGCAAAAAGCAACAAACATCTAAATCTTTTTAGAATAAAAGTATTAGGAAAAAGCAATAATTTTCAACTACAAGACTGGCGATAGAGCAATCAAATAATTTAAATAAATCTAGAACCAAGGTATAAATTTAATAGTACTTAAACTTTGCTGAAAAGGTATGTAGTAAATAATTTTTATCTAGGTATTATATAATTTTCAAATATTACAAAAATGCATATAATTATTAAAATTGCATTAATTTTTTAATGAAGGAACGTTTTCTAATTTTGTAGTGTAGACAAGTTAAGTGCAAATTAATAAAAAGTAGAGAAATTAATAAATTAGAAAGAATGGAATTAAAAATTAAAAGTTGAAATGAGTACAAACAAAAACAAATAAAACAAAAACGAATTGTATTATTAAAAATTAACATCCGTATTATCAAACAAAATATTAATATTAAACAAATTGAGAAACGAAATGTAAAATAATTTCATATTATTAAGGAAAGATTATGTTTCTTCGTAACACTTTTAAAATGTATTTCTTAATGTAATTAATGAGATTGTCTACATTTATTTGTGTAAAGCTAATGTCATATACTAATTCTTTTCTGCATATTTTCGCTTGTTTCAATGATTATAATAAGCAAACAAAACGAACACTTTCACGTTAAAATAAATATTGTTTACATTAACCCCTCCCCCACCTCGCCAAAATTGATATTGGATCAAAAATAGAATGGAATAGAGCTATATAGGAAAGTGCAAATAATATTGAAGGTACAAAGAGATGAAGGAATTGCAAATGACAATATTTTTTTAAAATTGATAATTACTTTACTTAACGATATATTTGAATAAAATGAATGAAATAAAAATTGGACGAGAAAAATCAATATCAATTAAAAATTAAGTATGATTTGTGTTATAGAGTACAATTATATACAAAACAATCAAAATATTTCATACAATGTTTTAAAAGAGTTAAATAAAAAGATAAAAGAATAAAAATTAAAAGGAATTTATAGAATTATTTACAAAAAAATTCGAAAGAGATTTCAATTTAAAAGTGAAATATGAAAGAGACATACCAGAATGTCGCATCAAATAAACTCAATGCTGCAAAATAATACAGACATTTGATAAAAACCCAATATACTCAAAATTTAAAAAAAACGAACATCACAAATAAATCGCATACTTTTAAAATAGTTAGCTTTTGACAGGAAACCAAAGTTCTAAAAACGAATTTGAACACAGAACTGAAATAAAAAATCAAACGATAATTGGAACAATAAAATGTCGAATCGAAATAATTGAGACAATTAACAAAATACAAAACAAAGTTTAAAAAAAAAATAATAATAATAATTAGATTTCCAAACGAACTAATGGAATTCACACACCTAATCGAAGTCGATATAGAACTTCCTTTCGAATAATTCCTTTCGAATCCAAATTCGAATAATTGTAGTCAGCAACACAATTAAACAAGATCGTTTGGCACGAGCTGCGATTTTTATGAACTGAGACCAAATAATTGTAAACACGATACGGGGAATGAACGGAAAAAAGGCGACCGGTGAGTTACCTAAAAGGCGATCTGATACTCAATTTACATGGCGGATCCTCATTTTCTGTTTTTTTATTATTAATTGTAGCGTAGGGGGCATTCACAAAGTGCATCCATATTTTAGGAAGGAAGTGAGTCTCCAGGTAGGAAGTAAGAATTCTTTTAATTATATAACTAGAATATTTTATAAATATTTAGAAATAGTATCTGACGTGTAGGGGAATACATATTTTCTTTTGCCCTACATCAAAATCAATATATCAATATGATAATTTTTTTTTGGATAGAAATACAACAAACTTCCACTTTAATTCCTTCTGCCTAAAACATATTCTTCTATTTTACCAAAGTTTGGTTTAAAGATGCGTTTTTAGTTTGACTTTTAATGTGCATTAAATGTGAATTTTTTTTAAAAAAAGAAGAGTAAGAACATGTTTGAGTATTATAGATGCAAAACGAGTTATATGCATTTCTAACTATTTTGAAATAATCAGACCACTGTTACACGGTATAAATAATTACAATGATGTGGAATCTTTTATATTTTTATTTTTTAATGTAAATAATTGTTTTTATCCTTAATTGTAAGTTAAAAAATGAAGCCTACTTGAAAAAGCGGCCAATTGTACCAACATATAATTTTTCGAATATTTTAATATTATATTTAAAATTTAAGGAAAATTTTCTCGGTTTGTTTTGTCTTATTTTTATTAGGCAAAAAAATTTAACTCAAGCAATATACAGTCAACAAAAAAAAATATACATATAAAAACAAAGTAATAAAAAGAAATCAAAGAAACTGAACTTATTTAAATGCAATGCACGAATTAATTAAAAAGTATAAATTTAGAAAAATGCGATATATCCAATAATTATTTGTAATTAAAATCCTTTTTATATGTTGTCATTTTCATGAAATCCTCCTTAATCCGATGTTCTAAGCACCCGACTTGTAGTCACCCACCTCCCGGCGATTCCATTTTTTTAAAAAAAATTCCTATCTAAATATGACATAATTACTGGACGCGCCCCAAACGATATCCTCGCCAAGAACTGGCGCTAACTCAAAATTTCTACGCCAAGCTCATTAGATTAGTTTTGGGTAGTAGGATCATTACATTTATTCATTCAGCGTCATTTAATCAGAAAAGCCGGTACGAAAAGATCTGTTACTCGAGATGCCCATTGTAACATGTATATTTTTTATAAATAGGTTAATTGTTAATATATAGGGTGTTTTTAATTTCTTATTAAGCAGGTTAAAATAAGAAATATAATTATTATTCTTTATGTATTTAAAAAAATATCATAAAAAAGTGGTATTTTTTTCTGTATTGCCAATTTTTACCTCAAAATGGGAAAAATATAATTTTTTTTTATGATATGTATTTATGGCTATGTTAGAAAGGCGTAAAGAAAACTATTTCATGACATGGCATTCATTTCATTTTGAAATGTCAGAAAATGTTAAGAGGGAAATAAGAATGACAGATGACAGTTTTAAATTAAAACGAAATAGAATATGCACAACTAAATAAAAATACTTTTTAAAATTACGCCTGTATAAAATGTACTATAAAGAAAAAAAAATATGCTATTATTGTTAATTGACAAAAATAAAAGGTGCTAGTCGAATGGATATATTTTGATTTTTAATTTTAAATTTTGCAAATATCATTATAATTTATTTTCACACATGCAAAGTGAATTAACATAATCGGATGGTCAAACATAAAAAAAAAACTATAATTCGTGTAAAAAAAATTACATAAACGTGGCTTTTTTATTTTTGATATAAGTTAAGAAAATATTTTCTGATAAACTATAATTTCTCCTTTTTATAAACAAAAGAATGCGTTCAACAAATTGCCTTTACAGATTTTTATTATTCGCAAAAGATTTTTTGTTGACAAATATTTAAATACAAAAACTCGGTTAACTTCACCGACTAAAATATTTAACACCCACACACATTATTATTATTGCATAAAGACAAATTAAAGTAATATATTTGAAAATACACAGTAGCAAATTTGAAGTAGTTTCTTTAAATAAATCTGAACTTATATCAATTCAAACTTTTATCAACCATGGTAAAAGTCATCACCGAGAAAAATCAGTTCAAATTGGCATATTCAGGCAATTTTGTACCAAAGCATAATATTGATAAGCAAAAAATAATTAACTTTACTTAACGTAGAAATATAATGTTGGTGCCGTTTGATTCGAAATAAAATTAACTACTTTTTAAAGCAATAAAATATTTTGTTGGATATTTTTGATGATTTTGTGTTCCACACCCCTCTAATCTATTTTCAGTCTTGGCTGTATAAGTAATACCCAAATTCCATTTGCATTGTAGTGAAGCTTGAAGGCGTCAAATTTGCTTGTAAATATAAGTCAACAGATGCTAGAAACACAGACTCAATGACAGTTGTGTGGACACCTGTTCGCTACAAAAAGTGGTGCACTTGTGGAGTTTTATTGATTTTCTTTTATTGAAGTCTAATAAATTTTGTTTTTTTCGCATCATCTATCGAAAACACTAATTTCGCAAATGAATTGTTTTGAAATGTATGCTACGCCGTCTTTGGCCTTGGAGCAGTGAGAAACTTTATATTGCAGTTTTTAATAATTATGTTCAACTCAGAGGCGAAAGCGTCTTATTGTCAATAATAAAATAAAGAGTTTGTCTGCGGCACGCAAAACCCTATCTTCCACCGCTCGGCCATGCCTGAAAACTTATATATAGATACTATTCAACCTCTAATTGTGAACCTCAGGCTTGAAATTTTAAAATTCCGTTTAGTTTTCTGTTTAGAATGGTTTTAGAAGCTATTTTTTTTAAAAATAAGTCATTGAAAAAATAGTATCTGCCTTGTTATAATGTTATAAAATCATAAGATCTTGGCCACAATGAATTACTTTAAAGTAAATTAATATATATTTATTGTTTTAAGCAATTGAAAGTTGGCGATTAAAAATTGCTTTAGCGCTAAATAACTCTTTCTGGTAATTATTCTTTAACGGTGTAAACTAATAGAAGAGCTAACATTCGGAGATGTCTCAACAATACACCAGTTATTTTGCCTTAGAGAAAATAAATGAGAAGGAATAAACGGGAAGAACGAACCAATGGGTTAAAAACATATTTTAACGCGTGTGAAACCGCGAGTAACAACTAGGCTTCAGTGAAAAGAAACACGTCATTACAATATGGGTGTGTTTGCTGCTGTGTGGTGCAAATTCAAAAAGTAAAGTTCCTTCAAAAGAGCAAATTTACTTCTAGCAACTTCCGTTTAGTAAAATCACACTCAATTCATTATTTGGACAACCTAATAAACTAGGACTCGCACCTTGGTAAAATGATAAATACAGCTGTATAGTAAGGGAAAATGGGGTTATTCCATTTTCGGATTTCTGTGACATGAACTACTTGGCAACCAACCAGCCATTATGGTTTTATGTAAGGAAATGTTCTACTTTTTTGTATCTAACTAGGGGGCTCTGCCCCCTGCTCCGCTAACGCTTCGCCAACCCCCGGAGGATTGCTACGCAATCCTCTTTAGTTTGCTTCGCAAACAATACCGGCTTCATACACAGTAGACAATGACAATGTGTCCTAACAACAATACTTTTTTTAGTTATATAAATTATTACTGGTAGTGCCGTCACACAAATATATTTTTGGGATGTTGAGACAAGAAATTTCCCAACTGAACGATCCGAAATTCCGAAAGTGAACGATTCAAAATTCCCAACTTAAGGACGTCAGGTACCAACTCTAGTGTTGTCCTCGTTATCTGACCATTGTTAAAAATATGAGACATCGTTCCCGGGTCAATTCTTCAAGAAAGGCCTCGAACCAAAGCGTCCTTGATGTAGTAAGTAAATACGTACCAATAACCAATCAAGGACGCTTTGTTCGAACCTACGCCAGTAGTTCAATGTGCAGCTCTAGTGCGACGTTAATTAACCAGACCACACTTAACGATTCGAAATTAAAAACGCAACAGTGCTAAAAAATTCCCAGTTCCAACTTATAGACATTTGTCAGCTTTTTTATAGGTAATATTAAACAGTTATCTCGAAAGTATTGATTTATTGCACGCATGTTCCAATGCAGTGTTCTGTTTTGAGGTCTAATTTAAGTTTCATCTTAATACAAGCTGGGCAATTTCTAGTCTTCCATCGCTTTCATTTGCTAATAATATTAATTTTCCTGAGGCATAAATTTTCCCAACTCAGGGATTTTTAAAACTCGAAATCCCCAACTTTTAAGGTTTCAAGTTTACACCCCCCCCCCTTCCCCCCCGTTGCCGCCGTTGTGGTGGGCCTGATAACTGGAAAAGCTCAACTGCTTCAACGCAATTGTTTCTACTCATTGAAAAGCGAAACATGTGTAAACAAACAGCAGCATAAACGCGCCAATCTTAAATAAGTCTAATTCGCCAACTTTTATTTATATAAAGTAAGATTATTGAGAATTGGCGTTAATAATAATTTCCCGTTAAAATATATATTAAGCTGCAGGATTTAGATTTACATACATGTTGGCATTTTGCTCCGAAATATCTTTTAATAATAATTATAGTACTTCACATAAATAGTTACATCTAATTTATTTTTTAAGATAGAATTTCAGTATTGATACCATTCAAGAAAGGAAGATTTTACGAATATAACTATATTTTTTAACGGGAAAAAAGTATATTTTTGAACTACTTAGAGCAGTTTTAATTTATCCCTTAAAATTTTACGCGTAAAATTGACGATTATTTCAGACATTTCGTCAATTATTTAAAAATTTATAACTACAAAACTAAATCGAAATTTCACAAACGCTCTGGATCATTTGTAGCCAATAGTTTAATCTATACCCCTAATTTTTTTTTTTTTTTTTGTTGAAAATTGGAAGACAAGTATACAAAAATGTATGAATTATTTTCAAAATGTTCTAAAATCATGAATTTAACATAAAATAACGTCTAATATACTGATCGTATTGAAAAACAAAAATATTCATCTTATTACCCAAACATTTCTTAATAAACTGGCATAATGTCATAATTTTAGGACATTTACTTTTTGAGATGCAAGCGGAACAATAAGACAAAAAGTCACAAATTAAAATTTTCTCGAAATATCCGACATTTTTCCTTTCTTCACTATTTTTTATACCTATCTTAATTGACCACATCTAATTTATATGTAAAGATAGAACTATAATCTTTATAACATTGGAAAGATGAAGTTTTAACGAACATTAATATATTTTTTTAATAAGAAAATATGTAATTTTAAATGACTTATAGCAATTTAGAAATCCCGTTTCAAAAATGAGGGTGAAAAAACTCCAAAAAGTGGAGCGTGTTTAAATGTTTAAAAACTTTGTAAATCCAAAACTAATTCGAATTTAAAAAAATGCTTACTTGGATTTCCAGTTCAAACCTATTTGTACACTCCCTAAAAAAATGGGATCTCTCCTCTTAATAGTGTTTCAGAAACTCGACGGACAAAATTACTTGTAAGCGAAATTTTATCAACGACGACTTTAATATTAAATAACTTATAAACTAATAACAGTATTGAAACAAAAATATATTCTTCTTATTTATCAAACATTTCTTAACAAATTCACTTAATTTCGTAATTTTAGGACTTTAACATTTTGAGATACGATCTGAATAACATTGAAAGAACTGAAAATTCCCCCTAGGACCGACTTTTTCCCCCTAGGGCTTACTTTTTTTTAAAAATAGAGAGATATTATATACCATAAATGTTACTTCGTTTTTACATTGTACATTTTTAGGAGAACTGTTGGAGTTGGAGTACACTATTATAAACGTTACTATAGTAACGCACGGAAAGAATCCGTAAAAGATTTACAGGATAATAACTGTCGTATAACGGTTATATGTCAACATTACGGGTAAAAACCGTAAAACATATACGGGAGAATAACTATCAAATAACGGTTATATGTCAATATAACGGATAAAAACCGTAAAAGATTTACGGGAGAAAACCGTCCACTTACAGTTTTAAACCGTTTGCATTTTAACCGTAAATCTTACGGTTTAAAACTGGAGACACAGCTGCCGGTATTAAACCGTTAATGTTACGGGATTTTCTATAATTTTGCAGATATCATTATATAGTAGGAGGCTCCGCCCCCTGCTCCGCCAACCCCCGGAGGATTGCTACGCAATCCTCATAGGTTTGCACCGCAAACCATTTCTCGCTTCGACCGCTAAAAGGTACGACACAATAACAATGTGTCCTAGTAACAATACTTTTTTTAAATTATATTACCAAAAACTTTAAACGTTGAAACTAAATTTAAATTATAATTCATATTGGCATCAATACATTTTTCCGCCATGTAAATCAATATAAAATCATTTAATTTAATTTCTTTTAAACTACAAATGAAAACAATGGAACCACTGGCAAGCCATTATTTATTATTTTATTTCTACCATTATTTATTATTTTCCACGTTATTTTCACATCTTTCCTGCGTTTTAGTTTAATTTTTAACATTATTGGTAGTTTGTTTTGGCATAATTGACGTTAAGCTTACCATACTCTTGAATACCAGAAGTGTGTACGTAAATAATTTAATACGTCATAAAAATAAAGGTCATAGAAATCTAGTTTTCAAAATTGCCAACAGATGGCGCCACGTCAATGTTCCGCTCATGTAAAGTTTAGAAAAGCGTTTATCAAAACTTCTATTTTTAATGCAATAGGGTTTATATTCTTCCTAATTTAAGCTGACATCAACAAAATAATTATTTACTAATGAATTGAAGGGGCTAATCGACAAAATGGCTTACATAATGGCAAAATAAAAATACGGGCACAACAGAATTTAGTAAACAAACTAACTGTTGCCACTCAGCGTACAGAATAACAGCGTTTTTCAATCACCGCGTAAGAGAAATATATATAAAGATTTTATTCCACATACGTGTGCAAAGCGTTAACATTATCCCATGATCAAACATTAAAGAAACATTATATATAGTTTTTTAAACAAATAAAAATGTACAAAAGCGTTACCTTTGATATTTTTGATACAAGTCAACAAAATATTTTTCTTAAAAAAACTAATAAAATTTTGCATTTTTATAAGCAAACGAATATGCTTAACAATCTGTCTTTACATGTTTTGTTATTTGCAAAATAATTTTGTTTTGAAAAATAGTTGAAAGTTGAAAAAAAATTACCCTTTTCACTGGTTAAACTTTTTAAAAAAAATACCTTAAAAATATAATCTACATATTACTGATCCCTAAAGACACATTAAAGTAACGTGTTTAAAAATACACTGTAGCAAATTTGAAGCAGTTTCTCCAAACAGATATGAACTTATATCAATTTAAACTTGATCAAACATGAAAAAATATATCACTGAGAAAAATGAGTTTAAAATTCAGGCAATCGTCCATCAAAGATTCTTATTGATTCTCAAAACATTGTTAATCGAACTTACCCTAGAAATGTAATTTTGGTGTCGTTAAATTAAAAATAAAAGGAAATATTTTTTAAAACAATAAAATATTTTTGGACAGTTTTTGAAGATTTTAGTGTCTTATTGCACCTTTATCACGTTTTATTTGTGTACCTAAATGTTTGATAAGTATAAGTTATGGAAACTAAGTGTGAATTAACAAGCGAGTTTCATTCCATATGTACTGAATATAACGATTTTATGAAATTACAGCAAAATATACATATTTAAAACGGACATTTTTGAAATGGAGCTTTCTAAAAACACCGGAAAATCTATTGGCATTTGCGTTGTTGATGTAAATTTCGTTTTTGTTTTACGAAAAAGTATTTTATCCTAAAAGTTGTTAATAAACTTCTCAAGGGCAATTTTTGAAATCTCTGCGTATGGTTTAGCAAAAAAAAAAATGTTAGTATAAAACCTTCATCAAAACTGTGAAAATTAAAGTTTTGAATGTTTTAAATATAATATTTTTTAAAAATTGCAGTTTTTTTACTGCATCAAATCTTTAAAAATCTACATTTTCCGGTAAATAATTTCAATACTTTGAATTTGAAAGTTTATTTGCAGGTTTTTTTAAAGTTTTTTTCACAGATTTTATGAAGGACATTGAAACAAATACCTTTAATTTAACAGATCTTAATAAAAACCTGCAGTTTTCCCTGCATAAAACCTTCAATTTCATAACATTTTCATGAAAGTTCAGTGTTGGACTATTTTTTGCTGGGAGGGTGTTTGAGGAGAAGGAGGGTGGGGAGAGGGAGGGGGGGGGGGGGGTAGGAATCAAAATGCAATTAAATAAATTGCGACTATACAAATAAAATGTCTTGATATAAGGTCTTATTTTCCAATTTGGAGAAAATGTAATTAAAATTTCAAGAGTTAAGTAAATTAATACACGAGATATCTCCCTTTTCAATGAAATATTCAATTTGAATGTCTAGTCATATTTGCATTATACTAATTACAAAACAAAACCGATTAAATGTTTAATTATTTCCTACTATAATGTAGTTCAGTAACCGTATATGAACACTCAATTTACATAAAAATAATTTATTCCTTAAATCGAAAATTTGAAAAATGTAATTAAGGAAATATGATCATATTTTTAAAAAAATTACTATTTAGTGTTTATCTCAGAGAAGAGCAGACAAACCAGACCGTTGGATTTGTACTTTTACAGAATACCTCATCACTTACAAAAGCTTATATCCATCCATTGTTAGGTAAGCTTATTTATTTAATTGATTGTCAATTTTACTGATAGTAATTGGGTTCTTTTCACGGAAAATTCTATGGAATCCCGAAGTAACCATAGGAAAATCAATACACGTTACCTTTCATTCGTTTTGAATCGCGTAACAATTTTATTCGAAATAGTAACAAACTCCTCTTTTCGAACTCCGAACAAACGCCCGCCATTGAAAACATTTTCATGGCATTAAACAAATGGGGGGAAGGAAAAGGAATAAAGAAATTTTGACGACGGTCGACAAAAGATTCCCGCTCATTTAGGGGGGGGGGGGGGGGGGCGAACTTCGAAGTAGTGTTGACATTGCGATTCTTTTTTCGGCGATAAGACTTTTCCCGAATTCTTTGATGAGCATGGCAAATAAAATAACATGCATGCTTTACCCTGCGAGTAAACATCTAAGCGGTTTACAAAACAACGGTGGACTCCCGAATGTGGGTTTGTGAAAAGGAAAATGGAAATATTATTTTCCTTTCTTGGGGACTCTATTATTGAAGATAAGGTTAGGACAATGTAGTGACATTGTAACCAGATAACTGGATACAAGTATATTTTTTTTGAGTATCGTGATGCATCTATGAGAAGCGGGATTGATGAATTATTTATCTTGGCAAAAAATAGACGAAGTCAGGAAATAAGTTCTTTTTGCTGTGACCTGATTCTTCAGAGTTGTTTGTTACTTGGTTATGAGGTCAGTTGGCCAATCGTCTCGGGTATGTTAGGTTTGTTGTGTTCCAAATGTCCTCAAGTTGGGAAGTATGCGGAGGTTATTTTACTAACACTTATCCGTTTGCATGTTTTGTATAACTAACTTTTTGGAATATTAATAGGCAATAGCCCAATTGCGGCCGAAGGCAGCCAAGTTTACCATATTCTCAAAGAAGTAAACCTATGTTTATCGCCTAGATAAAAGGTTGCCATAGGCCGCAATTGGAACTTTCCATATTAATAAATGGTGGCTCTGGGACTGCGAGTGTGTAGCTGCGGTGGTGGTGTCGTCCCGTGCCCTCCCTGTCCGTATAGGCTAGGTGGCTCGTTTAGTCGCTGGAAACCTGGGGGGTACTTCTCGGTCTTATCTGGAGGAGATTACCTAAATCTCTAACCCTTAAAGTGGATCCTTCCATCCAGCTCAGGGATAGAGCCAGGAGAAGTGTCGACACTAGGGATTTACTTCGTAATATAGTTTTGGTTCAAAATTACGATATAATTTGCCTGTCTTTCAGTTTTTATGAAGCCAAAATAGCCTGCGAGAACCGTAACTAACAACAACAAAAAAGCTACGAATGTGTTCTAATTAACTCAAAATTGTCAGAATAAACTCCACACTAATATTGTGTGTGTTAAAATTTTAACTTCACCATCATTGAAATGTCACCCTTGAAGGAACATTTGTAATTTTATACAAAAACGTCAGTGAAGTTTTCTAACAACACTTAAAAAAAACCGGAAGAATATTATTTTCTTTTTATAATAATCGTCTTTTGACATCGCCTAACTATTACTCCCAATGACAAGTAGTAATTAGTAAATTAAATATGGGATTAGTATATTAAATGTGGGATTGTTGTAGCCCAATTCGTTCTTTTTTAAGATATT
The DNA here is from genome assembly GCA_963932185.1 of Troglohyphantes excavatus. Lineage (NCBI taxonomy): Eukaryota > Metazoa > Arthropoda > Arachnida > Araneae > Linyphiidae > Troglohyphantes > Troglohyphantes excavatus. The sequence goes on along the minus strand of OZ010667.1, from coordinate 25,706,684 downwards.
TTGGTCACAAAAACATAAAAATGAACAAATAAATGGGGTCTTTGTGTCATTCAAAACTTGTGGAAAGACATTTAGTGTTTAAAATTTCTCATAGCAGCGTATTACTCTTCCAATGGAATTGCTAAATATTTCGAGTATAATTGGAGTTACAAATACATAATTTTGTCAGAGTATTTTACAGAACAATATACAGTATTATCGTCCCACAAACGTCGTTTTTTGTAAAATGATATTCAAAGTACGAGTAAATATCGATTACAATGAGTTATGAGGGAATGCATAGGAACTTTACATTTGTTCCACTTAAACGAATAGCATTATTTACAAAAAAATAGTTACTATTAAATGGAACACGCATTGTAATTAAACGCTAAAACTAATTTAAGGTTAAATAAAAAAATAAAAAAGTATATACATAGCAGTCGAATTGATAATTGATAACCTCTCTGCATTTGGCGCGCTTTGACGATTTTAATTGCAAGTTATTGGCGGTTTTATTTTAAAGTTTTTGGTTTGAGCGCTTTTCAGTCAATTAAAAAAGAGCGAAGAACAAATATAACGCTTATTACCAATATAATGTTTTTTTTTATATCAGAACTATAAAAGAAAACGTACTTGAAAAGTCGCGGTAAAAATCACAAATATAAAGTCAATAATAATTTCGATTCCATAATTGCAGAATATTTTGTGATGACAAGAATGTTTTAAATAAAATTTAAAATCACTTAGTGAGTGGTATTATAGCCACCAATAATTTTAATAATTTAACGTATAATAACTTACACAGAGAGACTTAATAAATAAAAAAAGAACATTACCACAGAAACGTTAAAAATAAGATATAGCAATCAATTAAAAGTTCTATTGAAACCACTATCCTTTTTTCAAATCTTTCCCTTTCCTTAAGATAAAAAAGTGGATATTTGACTTTGTGAAGAAAGAATACCTAATTTGCACAAACAATCATTCATTTATTCTAATTATATACTTCTCATGAATATTATATATGGAATAAAGTCATATATTTATCAATAAAAAAAATTATGGAAGTGAAGAAGCTGTGAAGTTGGAAAATAGGGATTTAAACATGGAGATTGATTACTTATCAAACTTGTTAAGTTTAAAAATGACTTTTAAGTCAAATAAATTTAGCATGAAAAACTTTAAACACATCACTTTTATGTTTTTCAGTAAAATATATTATAAATACTTAATTTTTAAAACACATTCACTTAAAATTAATGTTTCCTTGTGGAACTGCAAATGTCCAAATAAGTTGTCGCGATCTGGCAAGTAATAATACTGTCGCGTTTACGACACGACATGGAAATAATAACGTTAACATTCTAAATATTTTTTACTGAAACATGAATTTATTCTTCTAATTTTAGATGCTTATTTCTTATGATCTCATATGGATGATAAGAAGAGAAAATGTTAATACTCAAATGAAATGTTTAATATTTTCGTACATGTAAAAATTTTAAAAAAATGGACTTTAAATTTTACGCACTGGTGTATTTAAGCGTATACGTAATTAAAACTTCATTTTATAACAATTGAAGGATCTGCTGCAAAAAGGATGTAGCTCCATCCTAGGGGAATTTGGAGTTACATGTACTATGTTGTGATAAAACAGCACTTGTTCGTTTGGTACCAGAAAGATGTAGCTCCAATCGTTAGTTCTCGGGTAACTCAAGAAATGGAGCTGTCTGTCTCATTAGTTTGTTGCAATATAGAGGTAGCTTTTGGAGCTTCCGCCATTTCCCCCCAAACGACTGACGTGCTTTGCTTACAGGAAGGTTATACAGCACTTATAAACAGTAGAGTGTTTGGTTCTTTTGCGTTTTGTGGTTCTACGATGAACTACAACCAGACAACGCAGCAGATGAGCCGGACGTTAAAAAGGGGTGTGTGATGTTTTAAAATGTAATTTTCTGTTTTTAAAGCCAAGTTATTATGCAATATTTCAATTGAAGTTTTCTTTAAATAAAATAATATTATAGTAAATTGTATTCTTTTGTGAAATATTTTTCATAGAGGTAGACAGAGCATCTATTTGGTTGCAAGAAAGTGGTAGCTCCAACAATCCAACATGTGCCATGTCATCGGGAAGACATATGTTTGAGTGAAAATGCTGTCATAATATGTAGGAACAATTAAGAAGATTGTTCAAAAAGAATATCTTCACACATTGGAATTTTGAATTTTCAAAGTTTTTTACGGTTTTCTGCAAACTTGAATAATTGGATCTACCACCTTTTTTACAGCAATCCCCTCAATTATTAAGTACATGTTTAACATGTTTATTTGTTGTGTAAACTGAAACTACAGATACTATACCAATTACTAATATCAAGATTTTAACATATAGAAATATAAGTTAATATATAACTTATTCACTTATAATGTTTGAATAGCACGATTAAAAAAAAATTATCATACATGTAAATCGTTCTACTCCAAACAATACCGTACATTTATGAGTTTTCATCTATTATATTCTGTGTTTGTAACATCCAAACGTGAAACTGTCACTTTTGATTTGGGGAAATGTATTAATTTTGTTTTGGGATCACTGAGTAGTCAATATATGTGAACTTATGAAATACTTGCAAATAGGTTAATATTACTTCAACCTCAAATGACCGTTTCATTGGCGATTTCTTCAACATCGTTTTTTATCAATTCGATAACTGTAGGTAGCGTTTATTTTGAAACATGCGTCAAACTAAGATCCATCTATAGTCTTTACCCAGCACCCCTCATAAAACTCAATGTTATTAAAAATCAACCTTAGTACAGATTGATGGCGACTGTATTTAATTTTATTTCATAAGAATGGTTTAGAGCGGTACCTCAACTAACAACAAAAGTTTGTACTCACATCAGCATTCTGCACATTCGGAGACGGGAGAGTCATATAAGCCCCGCTTTTATCTTTGCCGACAGTCAGACCTATACGAAGGAAAAATAAATATGTTTACATTACGTTTTTATATCAATATTGCAAACAGACATAATGTAAATAAGGGAGAAATACATCAAGTACATGGTTGATCATTGCTTGTATAATTTTAGTTGCATACAGTTTGCAAATATATTAATAAAATAAAGACTAGATAAATATTTTTAAATAAGCGTAAAATAAATATAAAATAAAGATTGATATAATAAAAATAAAGTTATTGTCATATTTGTTTATGGAATCTGATTTTAAAATAGTTTATTATTTGATTCATGGGCGTTCAAAATAAATGACATCCACCGAAAAAAGTTGAATTTTTATTTTAACAATTTCAGACCCTCAAAGTTATGGTACAACTTACCTTTTAACTTTTTCAAAATGTCAAAATAAGCTATATTTCCGTGTTTTTTTTTACCGAGTTGAAAATGGGAGTGGTTATTGAATAAAAAAGATATTCATAACATAAAATTTGTAAATTTCGCTAATCCAATTAATTTGTAATTTTTTATATAGCTTGCACTAAATATATATGTGGTTTTAAATAAAATATACTTGTTCTATTATCCTTTATCAGCTAATCTGGCGTAAAAAGGGAAGATATATGAACTTTTCCGTTTCAGGTTTGCAAAATGTTATTATATTTATTCAAGCATTTCGAATCATATATCTCATTTAGGTAGTAAAGATCCCGTTTACGCTCCTTAGACGCAACGAATCTTAACTCATGATTTATCAAAAAAAATCATAGACCAGTGACGAATCGTACTTTTATCTCATAAATATCACCGCTTTTTAAAAAAATACGTTTAACGCAATTAATTGTAAAAATTATTTTAAGCAAGAAGTTGATCATGCTCCCATTTATGAGCAGACCGTTAAGCTATTTTATTTTATGGCCACCATGAAAGATTCGCTAATATATTTCGCCCGAATGGGGGGGGGGGGGGGGGGGTATATTATATTATAAGATATATTATATTATATATCTTAAATATAAAAATATTATTTAAATATTTCAGATTCTGTATTATATGAACACTATTAGTTACTGCAGCTTCAGGACGTACTAATAGTGTGTGTAGTTATGCTTATATTATAAAAGTATATATTTGTAAATTTTAAGAATTTTGTTATATTAATACTCAAATGCAAGTAATTGTAGTATCTCAAAAAGTAACCATGTGATTTAATATTGCTAATATCAGCTTCTGTTTGAGCGATATTAATATAACCTGACAAACTTAAAATAGTATTTCAGAAGATATTTTTACACATTATTTGATGTCGATTGCTTAAATATATACTAAGTTATTGCAATTTGATTATATTGCTTTGTATTCGTTCAGCGCAATTATTTTTAAACAATTTTTTTCTGTTTATAATTTCTTAATGTCGCACTAATAGTTTAACTGACAAGGCGCTGGAATCAGAGAGTTGTAATATTAAATAGAGAGCGCCTTCAATACCAGACTCTCGTAAGGCCGCGGTGTCAATATTGAAAAGAAAAACCAACATCACGTGGTTATAGCGCTGCCACATTTGGCGTTCAGACATCTGCAGGAGTTTCAAATTTGGCGCACTTTATTCTCTTTTGGTGATAAGGAGTTCTGTCCGTATTCAACTTTTTAACATATATGTACGTATTTACTTATTTTCAAACAATATGCGCTAAATATTTCCCTTCATTAACGAAACGAAAATGTTTTATTTGTGTTCAGGTTTTATAGTTCATATTTTCTTATTGAAGTATACAAAATAACAATTGAAAGAACTTCGCTTATGGTAAATTTTTTACATAAAAACGTAATGAAATTATTTCGAAACTACAAAGTAAGAAAAATCTCCTAAATATATATGTTAAACTCCCTTAAATTGTTAAATTTTTAACTACTCGTTAAAAAAAACGATATTTAAATACAAAATAAAACACAAAACCATATTATAATACTTCGATCTCGTTTAGTTCTTAAAGTCGCCAAGGCCTGCCAAGTAATATTAGCGCATGAATGAATTGGCATTTCCACATATCACGTGGTTTCAATGATGGACACACGGAAATCAGCATTTTTATTCCTCTTTTTGTATCTTTACTCTATGGCTGGAATGCGGTGCTGATGATCTAGGTTAAATTCCCTATAAGACTTGGTTGCAATTATCGATATTTATTGAAAGAGATTTATGAAGGCAGCCTAGGTAGGCAAGCATTTACTCATTGCACTGATTTATGAATACATGTTTTTTTCGAAACTGAAGCCATGATAAGAATCGAATAAAATAAAAGAGTAAATTTACTTACTTTCAAATACCTATTTTTAACAGTGTGTCCCGTTTTTTATGAACAAAAATCATTAAATATATAAAAACAGAAAAGTAATAGTTTAAAATTAATTATAACCCAATTCACTTTAATATATACAGTTTTACGTTTTACATAAATTTATTTTTCATTTTCACATGCGCGTATTCTTTTCCACCAATACACTTTACAACTTTTTGCGTCGATTGATATTTTTAAAAATCTACCATTCCATTCAAAACAACCACTTTATATAATAGAAATACACGAGAATCCCATTCAAAGCACTTGAACTAAGGCCAAAAGGTTTAAAACTCTATTGAAAATAAAAGAAACGATACACAACCCCTCCCCCGCAAAACCGGAGTGTACAGGGAGTATATACCAAGTACTGTGTATTCTTAGACGGAGAAAAGCGCATTTGAAAACATCTTAGACATATTTCAGAGCCCATAAACGTTTTTAGAATGGAGTCTTTATTGACTGTGGAATGGAGAGAGACCACGAATGTAAACACTTTGGGATTTTAGTGCTGTATTTTTTTTTATATAGTTTATCTAAAGTAAAGGTGGGTTGTGTCAAAAACTATATTCAACGTGAATTCCTTTCGCTGAGATTGAATTATGGGTTGCATTTAGGGGAGAGTGGTTGACATTTTTGAGGTTAATAAAACAGTTGAGGGAGTTTAGAATGTTTTGAAAAATGTAAGATAGATGTCTAGCGTTTTGAAAAAGTATTTCATAAATACTTTTGGATTATACACTCCCAGCAAAAAAAGTCAGCATGAAACCTTCATCAAAATTGTTAAAATTTAAGGTTTTTTGAAGGTTTTATGAAGGATATTGAAACAAAAAACTGCATTGTTTTTAAAGTTTTTAATTTTTCTGCATGAAACCTGTAAAATACCTGCATTTTCCCTTCATGATTAAAAATTGAAGGTTTTTTACAGGTTTTTATGAAGGTTTTTTGCAGTTTTTATGAAGAACATTGAAACAAAAGCCTTTAATTTTATAGACCTTCAAAAAAACTGCAGTTTTCCTGCATAAAACCTTCAATTTCAAAATTTTGATGAAGGTTTAAAAATAAGTTTAATGTACTCATTTATGATTACATTCGATGCTTATCATAGCTCCGAATACATTCATTTTTGAAAAAGACATCTACTCAAAATTGAGTAAAATGAATAAAAAGAGCAGTTGGTTGCCTACATAGACTGATCCCATAAATCACTTTCAATAAATTTCAACAAATACAACCAGGAGTTATCGGGAGTCAAATCCAATCCGTCTACCTGATCTCGTCCGCACCGTTGTACTACCAGAGAGACATGAAGAATTTATAAACATAATTAATGTTAAAATGGCGTGGCAAAAGAATGGGAAGTAAGATAATTGAGTTGTAATAACTGAGTTCCCATTTAAGCAATCGACATCAAATAATGTGGAAAACCATCTTCTGAACAACTATTTTAAGTTTGTCAGGTTGCTTTGCTAAATGACTTGAACAGAAGCTGATATTAGCAATATTAATCGATACTGCTCATTTTTGCGAAAGTACGATTACTTAAACTTTAGTAGATTCATTTACGATGGAATTGTACTTAAAGGAAAACAAGTACGTCCATGTACTCATGTTTGAGCATTTTTTTTTTACAGTGAACGTTTTTGTTTTGGGACACATAAACATAAAAAAAACCCAAACATATTTTATTGCTTTAAAAAATAATTCATTTTATTTTGAATCTAACGACACAAGAGATAATTTTAGTTTAGTACAATTACTTATTTTTGGGAATTAATATTAAGTTTTAAGAGAATAAAAATTTAAGATTTTGTGATCTTACATTTGTGGCGTCCGATCACAACAGTTTGTGATCTGGCATTTGTTATTTGATCTTGGCAATTAATTATTTTTGGGAATTAATATTAAGTTTTAAGACAATAAAAATTTAAGATTTTGTGATCTTACATTTGTGGCGTCCGATCACAACAGTTTGTGATCTAGCATTTGTTATTTGATCTTGGCAATTAATTATTTTTGGGAATTAATATTAAGTTTTAAAACAATAAAAATTTAAGATTTTGTGATCTTACATTTGTGGCGTCCGATCACAACAGTTTGTGATCTGGCATTTGTTATTTGATCTTGGCAATTAATTATTTTTGGGAATTAATATTAAGTTTTAAGACAATAAAAATTTAAGATTTTGTGATCTTACATTTGTGGCGTCCGATCACAACAGTTCGTGATCTGGTATTTGTGGCGTCCGGTCAGTTTGTGATCGGACGTTGTGAATGACCAATCATCATATTATATATAGGTTTACTTCTCAAGGTTTACAATCAGGGATGAATATGAACTGTGTTTATGAACGTTTCTTTCTACACCAAACATTAATATGAGTACACTTAATTCACCTAAATATTCAAAACTTCGTTAACTTGGAAATTTATTAAAAAAAACTGTAACTAGAGAATTTATTTCATCTCCTTTCAGAGAAGACCTTAAATATCTAGTATTATTAAAAATTGCACAATAATAATAAAAAAAATGCCCTCATTTTGGTTGAGAAAAGGGAAAAACAAACATAATCAGACAGACTGACTGTAGAAAAACGTCTGTTATGCAAATAAATATACATCGTTTGTCTCATATAAAAGGCAACATCTGATAGGTCATTTTGAGTATCTATTAATATTTTTTATTAATAGATACTCAAAATGTATTAATATTTTTATCTACACACTAAATGAATATGCGACATGATGTTGCTAAATGTCATGTCATATGTTCACGTTTACACTAATGCTTTAATCCTGCGCATGGAATGTGACGTAATACTTTGCCGTTTTCTCAAAAATTATGAGTCGCAGAGATATGGTTCGTGTCCATTTCATATGTACTCAAAGGGGCGATTGCTCTTTTGTGTAGCTTATGCGGTCTCGAAGAAACGTCCTGTTACAGGGTGGTCACAACTTGTTGGGCGATGGTCATTGTTTGGCTGTATCACACTTAGCAGTATTTGCATAATAAAACATTATTTCTGCCCAACTACTTCACTTATATTTTAAATAAGTCGCTTAGCTTTAGTAGCAGCAAAGTATTTTAATCATAGCAGAAAAAGGAATGTTTTATTATGTGTAGTTGAACTAGAAACAATGGTCATCGTTTAAAAAGTGACTAACCTGTAAAAAAATTCAATGAAAGATGGCTGTATAATCTACTTTCTGAAAGAAGTCATAGTTTCCTATGTGAAGGCTGCACTAAGCAATTTTCGTATATTTCGTGTAAGTATTTTGGTTATATATATATACAAAGAGAGAAAAATATATAAATATTTTGCTAGCTTATTTGATAAAATCCTCACTTTCACTAAATTATAGAACACACAGAACAATATAAGCTTTAAAAAATTTAAATATTCTGATAACTTACAGCATTATTATAGGAGAAAAAATATGTTCTGTTTCGAGAATGGAATTTATTGATGTAAATTCCAAACAACTCACCTCCATTTGACGCACATAGCTTATCCTTCACGAGCAATTCACGTAATCCGAGCATACACTTCCATCGGAACAAAAAAAGAGAACTTCCTTTAACTATTCTCGAATTTTGATTTTCCAATTCTATCAAAGCGGTTGCGGTCGTAGTCAAGTGAGAGCAGGGCAGACGAACAATTTCGAAAAGAGAGACGGTGGCTCGACGACAGCACACGCGTAATTGAAGGAAGTGCGTACGGTAGAAGGTGAAGCTGAATAAACAAGCTGAGCTTCCAATTCAAGAAGCGATCTGAATCGGAATGGAGAAGAGACTTTACTCGTTCTTTTTTATTATTAGTTTTTTTTTTTGCTTGTCGCCTTATTTTTATGTCACCTAGCTTGAAGGACACAGTAGTTAGGCGAGACGGAGGGGAACTTAACGTTTCTTTGGCATATATTCTAATGCTGTGGATGAAACGAATTTTTTAGAATAGCATTTATTAATTTTTTTTTCAGCTCTTCTGCTGAAACTGCTGCGTTGTTACACAAAAAAAATTTAAAATTCAATTTTTTAAAATTAAAATTATTTATTCATTGAGCCTTAATTTTCCTTCCTATTCATCTAGTAGAATGTTAGGCTCAGTTCTATAGTTGTAAGATGGCCGCCGTGTATACGTTATACAATCACTCTTAATATGATATTGTTTGAATTAACAGTAACTATAAAATTTGATTTCAATGATGTGCCATTTTAATTTTTGAAAAGATTCGTTTGTTCCTTCCATTAGGTTTTTTATACCTTAATTTTATAAATTTTATTTTAGTACGGTGTCATCTTACTGCCACTGAGCTAGAATTATATAACTATAAGCAATGGAGCAAGGACTAAGCGTCGCCGACTACTTTACTCCTTTCTGAACAGAGGTGGAAAAAATAGTCCTTTCGCATAGGTTTGCATAGATTTAGAATTTCCATTTTTATGGCTTTCAAAAATACATTTAATGTTTTTCCATACTTACTTTCTTACAAGAAAAATAGGACAGAAAGCACCCAAAAAAACATTAAAAAACATTTCTGTGACGTCACGTGAGATTTCCGCATAGCCAAGGACGAATGTTTTCTCAACCTTTCTTCCGAATTGTATGCATCCGCGAAGCACGGTAAAGTAACATTGTCGCTTAATGGGAGTCCTTAATTCAGTGCTTATTAGTTATATTACATTCTAGCTCAGTGCTTATTGCAAGTATCTCAGTTACAGGTTTGACTTCATTTCGTTAACGACAGTTAGCACTTTCTCAGTTTTACTGTTTTAGTGCTCCAAACGGCTAACTCGTGATTGGATGGTGCTGAAATAACAAGTGGTTGTGTTTAAAATTGGGACCTTCTGTCTTTCGTTAGTTAGCCGATAACTCTAATCGCGAAACTATAATGATTGCAAAGATTGTGTTATCGTATCGATTATTTTCAAGTTACCCCCACATTATACCACTTCGCTCATTGAGTCGGTCAGAGGACAAATAATTGAAGCACGTGAAGCGTTATTAAGTGGGCAGATGTTGAAATGCTTGCATTAAACTAAAAAATGTACTAGTGGTAGTTAATTGTAGATAACATCACGAGTGTTGAAGGTTGTGTTTATTCATAATACTAAAGTTAATAGTTCGATACGATGTGTGATGACTAAGAGCTTAGGACCTATCGTGTGATAGCCAATTACTTTAACATATTAGACTAATTCGATAAATTAAGATGTGTTATCGTTTCAGGTATTGTACTCGACTAGTATTATTAAAACATGCAATGTTCTTATGAGTTTAAAATGCCATTTCTCTCCTTATTCAACACTTCAACTTAGCTTGTTATTTTTTTGTTTGCTTTACTCACCTTCCCGTATAAAGTAGTAGAAAAAGTTTTAAAACGAGGTCAGGGTAAATAATAGCTCGGATTGAAAAATGTGTCAGAAAAATATTGATTTCAGAGGAAAGTGTATGCAATAGGTAATCTACATACGAATAGCCTAGATGCAAAACGAGTTATATCCAACAATTCGAAATATGAGATATTTGTATCAGTAGCTACTTCACTACTACTTGGTCACATTTATATTCCTTTAAATCAAAATAATAAATTGTTATAAAAGCCTTGAGAGAAAACTCCCATAGCAGCAAAACCAATTACATCGTCATGTGATAGTGTTTTTCTCAAAATAGTTAAAAGTAGTTTCAACTAGTTTTGCATCTAATGCAAAATAACAGTATCGAATATCATTTTTGCGTGTTTTTTCAAGAAGCATAAAAGTACTGCATACACGACAGAATCGTTCTCGTGAGAGTTCGGTAGATTTTCATAGATTGCTTTGGGGAACGCATACGTGATGAGCGTTCCTGACAAACGAGTTTACGTGTAAAAAAATACCCCAGCCGGAATGCTTCAGTCGTTTATATATAGATTCCGGGATATGGGATAATTGGTGGGGGTGTTTACGGAAACTCTTTGTAATGAATGTGTTTACGGATCCTGTTCGTTCATATTTCACGCCAAATTGGCAAGTTTTTTTTAGAGTGAGCTCTCGATGGGAAGTGGAAGTTTATCCATCAAACATCTAATGTGATAGCACAGGATTAGTTGCTTCTTCGGCCTGTATATCATTACTATAAGAGACACAAATGATTTCTCTTCCCTAAGATATCAATGTACAGTAGTACTCCAATTATCCGAACTCCAGTTATCCGAATCAAATGAAGCGGATCGCTAATTATCCGGATCAGGATCGTTTTGAGAAAAATAAATCAGCAAAATCTACATTTTAAAAGTATCTTATCAGTGAATGAAATTGTTTTTAATATTCATTAAATTACGTTACATAATAAAGCAAAAATATGTTCTTTACTAAGAAATAACCTTTTTTTAATTATCAAACTATACGGATATTCGATTATCCTGACGGGATCTGGTCTCAATTGATCCGGATAAAATTCTACTGTATTTCCAATTGTAAAAAAATAAATAAAGGAATTTGAATGGTTAGCTGTATGCTTAAAAACATCTAGTAGTTATGTAGGTTGGGAACCATTGTTTTATAGTTAAATATAAAAAAAATCTAAATGGATTAAAGATATATCCCCAAATCAATTTTAAGTGTAACGTAATATAAAAAATGTAATTTTACAAATTTTTATCTATATATTCAAGATTTTAAATTAATGAATTTTTTTTTTAAATGTCAGCTAATTATTGCGTTTACTAAATATAACACAAATCAAAACAAAATATCAGAACAATTCCTAAATAAAATATTTCGAATCCCTAAAATCATTGAGGCACATAATCATTTTAATTGGAAAAAGAGCCCAAGTTCCACAACACACCAATTTCAAGCACATCCCAGCAAAAAAAGTCAGCATAAAACCTTCATTAAAAACCTGCATAAAACCTTCATAAAACCCTCATAAAAACTGCAGTTATTTGTTTCAATGTCCTTCAAAAAACCTTCATAAAAACTGCAGTTTTTTCGCAGGTTTTATAAAGGTTTAATGCAGGTTTCCTGGTAAAGAAAATTAATGGGAAATTGAAGGTTTTTGTCTGCATAAAAACTGCAGTTTTCATGCAGGTTTTTTGAAGGATATTGAAACAAAAAACTGCAGTTTTTATGAAGGTTTTATAAAGGTTTTATGCAGGTTTTCCGTGAAGGAAAATTAAAGGTTTTTGTCTGCATAAAAACTGCAGCTTTCATGCAGTTTTTTTGAAAGAAACTATTTTTCTATTTTAAACAAATCAAAATTTAGTCTATTTAACATTTTATGTTGTATTTCAATATTTTTGCACTAAAGAATTTTAAACAAAAAGAATAATTATTTTCTCTAATCTAATATTCAAAAAGTTGTAGAAAATATTTCTACTCTATACATATAAATGCCAAAAAATAATCATTAGCTTAAAAACTTTATTAAAACTTTTTTTTAAATATCTTCATAATTTCATAAGGTGTATTTTATTGCTAACGAGTTATTACCAAAATTGTAATTAACTTTAAAACTATATCTAAGAATTGAAACTACATTACTTAGAAATAAGGTTTTTAATATTTAAAAATCTTTTGAATTATGAAATAATTTCTAATGATTTTTTTATAAAATACTGAAATTCTTCAATCTAGCCACAATGTAGGTGAAGTTGTAAGCATTCGTAACGCACATGTGAGCAAAGTACAATATGGAAATATTAAATAAAATGTTTAATTTTTTAACATGTATTGTTCAATTTATATTTATTGCTATTGAGATCATCATGATGATTGCTTGAAGCATCTGAAACTTGGCCAAACTAATGTTCAAGCATGATGAAGGTTTATAACAACTAATTGTTCAAATTGACTGATAATTTAAATTGAATTCGGAGCACTTCTGAATTGTTTTCATCTAGCCATATATTTTGTTAATAAGTGCTCCAACAATTTACTTAAGCCAAACTTGCAAAAGAAAGACCGATACAAGAAAAAAATAATAACTTGTCATACACTTACAGTATTAATAGTACTATACTTTTCAATAATAACATTTAATTTCAAAACCTATTTAGAACAGTTTTATTTTAAAATCAATTTATCAATGGTCAATTTATCAATTATTTTGATGTTATCTATCAATTTTTATGATATCATTTACTAAAAACGCACGTTTTAGGATAAAAAAAGTAATAATGTCCTATTGTTTTACAGGTTTGATCAAGATATTGAATACCATTTACCGAACTTTTTGTATTCTTGGTTAATAAAGTGAAATATATTCCGTTAACATATATCTACACAAAAATATAAGTATTTAGAAAAACCTTGCAATAATTTTTTTCTATTAACATACGCATAACTCTTTTACATTTCGAAAAAATGTGTAAAGTTCGTTTAAACCCTGAAACATGAAAATTTTCAAAATTGTTTTGTATACAGTTTTGCATTTGCAAATACTAAATTACAACTTAAAACAATTACATAATTTTATAACATATTTGTAAAAAATGAAAGAATACATAAGTTTAGAATTCAACTTTTATTGTATAAAAATCCATTTACAATCTAAAGATAAGCACACAGTTATTAAAATAAATAATAAAAACTACCATATGTCCAAAGAATTAAGAAACTTTGCTACAAAAGATAACAACATTTTACATGAAAATCCAACTTTGGAAACCGCACCTTTTTAAACCGTCGAGATCCAACTTTTTTTGTTCTATTCCAATGTAAAATGAGTAAGAAATGAATGACCGCGTTTATTCTAAATTTCACCATTTAATAAAACAGCAGTGAACACTTGCATCTAATTATACCATGGCATCTGGTTTCATAAATGTGTTTGCAATATTGTTCGAAATCAAATAGAAAACATTTTCCGTTCCATTCCATCTGTCAAGCTTGCTAATCATTTGATAAACATTTCGGGTGTTGCCACTCAATCATAACAAAATTATATTGGAACTTCAAAACAGTGTTGAGAACAAACGATTTCGGACAACCTACATTTTAATTCATTCTTATTATTCTAAACACTCGCTTGTTGTTTTGCTATTAACCATCTGCCATTTACTTTTAATTTGTATAATTAAATTAAAATTTCTTTGCAACCAGACCGACCTACCAGTAGAGAATTAAAATGTGGCAGTGTTATAAAAAAATAACTTTGCTTTCAACGAGCAAAATAAATATAGACGTGTTCGCGAAAAGGTCAAAAATTTTAAACGTGTGTTGTCTGCAAATATTAAAAAACAGGAATGTGTTGAGTTTGGGTTACATTATATATTAATAGAACTAATTTGATTGTTTGATATATATATATATATATATATATATATATATTTATATTATTTTTGTATTTATATTATTATTTTTATATCACGGATTTTTATTCGGAAAAAAAATTTAAGTAACGAATAGAATAAAAGTTTTCAAATGCAAAAAGTAAAGCTTGTCAATGCTACAGATTTATACAACGCGCTTATTTTGTTGACTAAAACAAAGAATAGGGAAGAATTTTATTCATTAGTTTCAAATGAAATAATTTTTAAACGGGTTTATTCTACATAAATTATACAAGAGAAATTATGTACTTATAAACAAAAACTTTTTAAATACTTATTAGGTATTATTTATGAGGTATTTTTATAAAATGTAAAAAAAATGTATAAGTTAATTTAGTACCGTATTTCAAGAATAAAAAAAAGGTTGAACTGCTCTAGCTCAAGCTTTTATCAGCCACATGTGCATAGCAACGATTACTCCAATACCAAAAAGCATAAGAATGTCATTATTCGATTTTTAAATATATTTCAAATGACCCCACAAAGCTAGTTTTGCAATAGCCCTTCATTTAAAAAGACGGCTCTGTTTGGACCACGGCATATTTAATGTGCAACAGTCCCTTAAACACAGCGGTTACTTTTTGCGGACGACACACACAGACCTTCGATTTCGCGGGGCGCATTCTATCCAACTGCCACCCACTCTGGCCAGTAACTATTTTTAAGAAAAAGATAATTCATATGATTATCTAAAAAACAAAAAAAGTAATTGAAATTTCCGTATAGTTAAATACCGATAAACTAAGTTTCATTGTAAAAGTTTTTGGAAGAAAAATCCTATCTATCAATAAAAAAATTGGTTAAAAAATATAATATTTTGTACAAGAATATAGCCAAATCCTAATTTCAAAAAATTTCATTTCAAATTTTTTTTTAAAAACCATTACTATTCATACAAAAATTTTATTAGCATATTACTACAGTTTGTAAAGTTATTTTATTTGTTTTCATAAAACCTTTAAAAAAACTGCATTTCGCCTTCAACAATTTCAATGCCGAATTTTTCAGCATCAAGTTTTAAAACAACAGCATTTTTTTAACGTTTGTAATTTACAGGCATAAAATTTAAAATTTCACAATTTTATTTAAGGTTTTATTCTGATTTTTTTCTGCTGGGACACACTAATTATTTAACTATTTTATCTACCAATGCAATGTCGGATTTTAATGTGAATGTCGGGATAAATTAAAGGTTAGTAATATTTAAAACAAACGATTAATTTTCATGATATTTTTGTATTTTAAGAAACATAATTATCCTTTTATAGAAAAGAAGGAATTGATGGTTAAACTTTTCAATTAAATTCATACTTTTCTTTCATAACGAGCACATAGTCTCTAAAAGGACCTACTTCCGCATAAATTTAGAAAACAAATAAAATATTGTTGCCAAAATTATTAATTTTAAATTAGGAAAATCTTATTATGAAATAAACCAACTTTTGTTAAAGTGAGAAAAAAAATCTGATAAAAGGAATCCTCAAATGGGAGCTTTAGAAACCTCCCCTTCCCTTCATTATTGAAACAAAATTTCGCTTTTATAAAACAAACAGGTAAAATAAAGCTTTAAAAAAAAATTAAAATATCAATTTTCCTAAAATTTACTTTTAAGAAAACCTTTACAAAATTTACACATTACCTGCCAATAATTTCCATGCTAAATTTTTCAACAATAAAAAATAAAAAAAAATTGCAGGTTTTTTGAAGTTTTTAATTTGTCTACATAAAATTTATAAACTAAAAATTAATTTCCCTTCAAGAATTTAGATGCTCAATTTTTCATCATTATAACTTCTAATAAACAACATTTAAAAAAAAAGTTTTTAACTTTTGTGCAAGCTTTATAAAAGTATGCATAAAACCTTCAATAAAGCTTCACTTTTCCTGTAAGAATATCATTACTAAATTTTTCTACATTAAACCTTCAAAAAAAACTGCAGTTTTATTGAAGGTTTAATGTAGAAAAATTTAGTAATGATATTCTTACAGGAAAATTGAAGTTTTATTGAAGGTTTTATGAAGGTTTTTTGATGGTTTTATTTACCTTCATAAAACCTTTAAAAAAACTGCATTTTACCTTCAACAATTTCGATGCTGAATTTTTCAGCATTAAACCTTAAAAAAAACTGCAGTTTTTTTGAAGTTTTTATTTTACCTGCATAAAACCTTCAATTTAACAATTTTAATGAAGGTTTTATGCTGACTTTTTTTGCTGGGATATTATAACGCGTTTTAACTTTTGAAATTTTGATTTTCATTTATTTAAAGATGTTTTTAAGTATTTTTTGTTAGTTCCTAGTACGGCTAACTGGATTGCAAATTCATAATAAAATATTAAACTTTGTATTCTGAATAATCCCAAGTATTCAAGGTGGGTTAAAAAAATATCCTACTATGCATAAAAAGGTGATTTAAAGGTAAGAAATTTTCTACCCCATCTAATCCTAAAGAGTTAATGCAGTTTGATATGAGCCATATATTTTCTACTGAGCCTTAGACTCTAACCTCTCTAGGTCACTTAGTAAGCATTACATTTATAAACACATCATTTATTTAAATGTAATGATTGATTTTTCCTAACGTTGCAGAAGAGCTCATTGTACTAGAAAAAAGAGCCCTAAAATTCATTGATACCCCATAAAAACTGACGAACAATAGACGGTATTAAAACTTTTATTTCCCATAAACTTCCCATCATAAATGCGCGTAATTCTCTTTCGTACACAATGGCGATTTCCCGAAAATAGCAATGGCAAATGGGCGAGCGTCCTTCCATTACAGCTGCTTCAACAGCCATTAATCAGATGAAAAGACTTTCTTTTGGGATGGAATAATGCAATCTCTCTTACGAAAAAGCAACATGCTTTAAGAGATTGCACCGGTGTCCCATCCATATCGTATTAGATGATTTTTAGTAGTTTGCTCATTTTTTTCTTTACATTTGTTGTTCGGTATTTGGTTACTTCTTGTAACAGATAATCCATACTGATGAAATGAGGTACCAAATATAGCCTGCAATGCAGTTCAAGATAGCGTTTGGGGAACAGAAAGTCTGTTAGAAATGCCAGTATGGTTTGGATTACCGGTTGTAGTTGTTTATTCACAAGTATATTAAAAATATATCTGATGTTTGTCTTTGGTAAAAAAAGTTACGCCTTTCGTTGGTTGAGTATGACAAATAAAGACAATTAATATGTTACGTAAACCTAATATGCAAATTAACCTTCTGACGGAACTGAGCGACTTAAGTACAAGGATGTTCAGTTTTTCTAGTAATACATATAAACTTTAAAGTGATAAAAATATTCGATTTTTTTTCTTCAAATATAAAGCGCTGGGGTGTTTCTTGGAAGCTCTATCTAGTAAAATAACGCACGCACGCACACACACACACGTACACGCACGCAAGCACATATATACATATATATAACGGCTCAGGGGGTTAAATATGTTTCCATTTTAGGGAGCATTTTCTACGGTGTATTAACAAGTTATTGTTTACACAACGCAATTACAATATTCTAGAAAAGAATATACTTGACAATGACTTTATATATTAACTATATAAATAAACTAATATTATCTCTGTATTTCTAACATTTTAAGCAAGATATATGAATTTAAATTAAGTTTAAATATGAATAATATTAGTGCCTTACCCGTGAACAAGGTATTTACTCCAGTTTTCTATCAGGCAATGACATTATAGAAATTATTATTTCATCCATGCCGAAATACAATTTTCTAATCCTGCGTATTATAATCGAAGCCCTAAATTTTTTAACATTCCACCAATTAGAAGCAAGTGCGTTTCATCGTTTTCTAATTACACTTTCATCTATAGGCTCGTTTACACTGTAGTTTTTCACTTTCAGCCAGTTACTGGAAATTATTAAAACAACTACCCGATTGCTGTGACCTTGGAAGAATGAAAGTCATATAATACTTGTCGATAACAAAAAATTGTCTCTGGTGTAAGCGTTCGGCGTATTTCTTCGGATAATTAATCAGCTCTCAGACAGCAAACAACTCTTACCTCTAAACAGCGCTTTAACACATATACAAAATCTTATATATCTTTTTTCCTGATCACCAAACAATATTTTGATCCTTTACTCAATCCTATTATCGTCAAGTCCTAATGGTCATTCGAGTACCTCCAAAGCTAAAGCGGAATTGTTCATATGAAGCCAATTCGCTGGCAATCGCTAAGAAGATGAGAAGCACAAACAAAGCACCTCCTGTAATTCTTGACCGTCTCGTATTGTGACATCCACTCGAATATCCTTTCATCTCTTTCATGTTGTGTCCGTGACTTGGACATCAGTTGGAATCAAAGGGAGGCGATAAAAGATTCCCTTTGTGCCTGGACGTAATTTCATTGTTTGGGACACTTTGCCAGTTAATAGGAACGTTAATTGATATGCAGAAACAATCAGTCGAATGCCATTGTATGCAAAGGTGAATATTTGTCTTTCGATTCTGCGACATTGTAATCTGATATGTGTTTCGAAAGTCAGCAGTGTTTGTTTCGCGTCAATGAATGCATAGCATTGTTTTTGTTTGTAGATGCGAAACTGTAATTCGTACTAAGTAGAGAAGTGTACATAATCTATATATATAAATGCGAAAAACCCACTCATCACTCATCACTAATTCTCCAACTTCCCGTATACCTATGAAGATGAAATTTGGCAAATTTGTTCCTTATACCTTAAATAGGAAAAGTAAGCTATTTTTGTTCCGATCGAACGGATTTAAGGGGTTGTAAAACCCCTTTTTCGAAACTTCTCCATAGGATTAACATGGAGAACATGTAACAATGCAAAATATAAAATTTAAACAATGGAAATTTTTAATATTATGTAACGTACGAGGAGCATTCTGATTGGCTGATGACTAAATATCGCCAAAATGTCGCCAAATAACTAAAAACTGTCGCCAAATAACTAAAAACTGTCGCCAAATTAATAAACTTCGCCAAATAAATTAAAATTTCACCGAATGAATAAAACATTTCGCCAAATTAATAAAATATCGCCAAATGAACTAAAATATGATCATATATGTAAAAATAATATAAAAACCGGCCCGTCGCACCGGGGGGGATTTAACTGTGAAAAAGAAAACAAAACGAAAAATGCTACGACCAAAAGTGCAAGCCATACGAAAAATATATTATCAAACTGAAGAAAAGTATACAGTATGAATAATATAATGGTTCAAGACAGGAAGCCCATCGCTAAATAAAAGTTTGTAATTTAGCCCCCGTGCACTCAGTTAGTTTTGTGTTATCCATTATTTATTAGTTTACCTGCCGAGAGGCCAGTTATGTTACCACTCTACCTGTGAGTGAAGTTCTGTAATAAAGTTAATAAAGGCAAAGTAGCAAATCTTTCATTTGAGTTCAAATTTTAAAACACGTTGTCGCCCTTGGATGTTAGTTCGCACCACGGGTCGCTCGGCTTCATGGGCCCGGTGATCGCCGGCGTCCTCTCTGTTGGGCTGGGTTGCCTTCACGGCTGTCGAAGCTTCAGTTTCTGTGAAACATCTCGCTGTATGCCTTCGGGCGGACCAGTCGTACAAAGTGGACATAGAAAGGGTAAGCTATCGGGCAGTGGACAATAGGTACAAGCCACACTGTACCGTAATAATTGGTTCATAAATACTTTGAACCCCACGTGGTAGGAATGTCAGTGGGAGAGTGTATAAATGGTCAATCTGGTTGACGCGGCCTACCTTTCTCTACTCAATGTTATGTTATTTATCCACGAAGGCTGATTTCCCGTAGAATTATTGGGGTTCCCTTAATGCGGTATAAAGATCAGAGGGGAAAATGGTTTAACAAACGACCTTATCGACGTGATTCACTTTCCTACACGACGGTAGATCATTTATCGCCAATAGCACGATTCCCCGGGGAGTAGCGAGAACAAAATCGTCTGCAGTTAAGGGCGACATTCCCGTTGCGGGGTACAAAGGTCAGAGGGAGGAATGGGTTAATAATTGCCTTGCTCGATGCGGCCTACCTTTCTTTATATGATGGTATGCCTATAGGATGAGTTATGTGGGCGGAATCGAAAACTGCTGTTGTGGACTCCTCCTCCACGTGGTGCAAGTGTCAGAGGGTGAATCAATTTGCGTTCATTGTCTGTAGGATATGGTTTCGATTTTTTTTAAAACAAAATTTAGTTTAGCAATGCAATAAAAATTTGATTTTGAATATTTTTTATTTTAAAAAGTTCAATATTAAAAAAGTGCGGGGGTAAAATCCGAAAAAAAGTGTTGTGGCTCCCCCCCCCCCCCCCCCCTCTGCATATTGATAGGCCTTCAATAGAAAAAATATGAAAATCTTGAATTTGGCAGGTGAACCTTTTAAAATAATTTTCTTTTTTTTTCTTTTTATATTCTCGCCAATTTTTGAAACTTAACGACAAATGTTGACATATGTGTCTAATAAAAGTTTTTTGGAGATAATTATTATTAACAATATATGAGTTAAAGGTTAAAATATGGATGTTAATCAACGGGAGTAAGGTATACATATATCCAAGTTATTGTATAGTCAACTTCTCCATGTTATCAATCTTTCCAGTTCTTGCAGGATCTTGATAATAAAATTTCGTTACAAATTGGAACTTTTAACACTGTGGTACCCCTTGATGGGTGAGAAATTAAGAAAATATTTATTTCGCTATAATATTGTATTTGTATCAATTTTGTAACTTATTTCCTTCCCGTGCGTAGAACGGGCATTTCAGCTAGTACCTTATAAAATCAAGTGGATGTCTGTTTGTTCAAATTTTAATGAGGATAATTTAAAAAAAATTAATAAAAATAAAAATAATCCCACAAAATAAGTGCTTTTCTAGTTAAAAACAAACAAACATATCTTATACAAAATGAAACATTTTTATGAATTCAAAGTACATTACACGATCCGCTTTTTTTACGAATTTTAAACAAACATTAAATAACATGAAAAATAATGTATTTCTGATTTATTCTGAATAATTTGCTTAGAATTCCAAGAAAAATCGGAAATATATAATGAGTATCTATGAAAATCTTTTAGATTTACCTGAATGTTTTAATTTTCAAATTAAATAATTCTACTGACCATTAAAAATACTAATAAACGGTCCTATGGTTTGAAATTATAAACATTGAAATATATTATAATACTCTCCTTTTTAGAGATTTTCAGAACTCATGGAAAAAAATGTAGGGAACGAAACTGAGCAAAAAATGGTTATACCTAATACAGTACAGTAAATGTGCTGGTCATCAGAAAATGTAATTTGTTAAAAATATATACTAAAATAAATGTAAAATGTACTCGTTTTTGAGTACATTCGATACTTATCAGGGCTTCGAAAATAAGTTTCAATTTTGAAAAAGACATATACTTAAAAATGAGTACAATGAATAAAAAAAGCAGATGCTGGCCTACATAAGCTGCTTTCATAAACAAGGCATTTCGAGTTCTTAAAAACATCTTATATTTCTAAACCCCGGGAAGTTAGTATTAAAAGATATGATAACCAGAAACCATCCGTATTACTTTCACATAAAAAAAAATCCATATCAATTCCAATTTCCCTGAAAAAATATTTTAAGCAAAGAACTAATAACAAAACAAATTAATATCGTCCGATAAGAATCTCCAGCATCGACATATAGCCAAAGAAATTCCGCCAAAGTTTTCCCAAAGGGCAGAATATCGGTTCCCTCGCCAATTCCCTTGGCGGTTTCTTCTTTTGGCCGATTATCTGGCGTCGTCAGCTCATTGAGAAGATAATCCTGAGGCGCTTCTCAGATGAGTAAGGAAAGGCTCCATCTTGAGCTGGGAGTTTATCGCTCCTAAGCAGATTTCCGGCCTTCATTGAATAGAGAAGACACTTAGTGTTTATAAAAGATGCTATTCATGGTCTTTGTACCGGTGTATTTTGTTAAATTGTATGGTTTTTTTTTATCAGCAGAAGCATGGCATTGTCCGTGGTGAATGCATTCACCAGTCAAAATTGAACGCATCACTTTATGTTTTAAATTTTTTTTTAATGCTTTTTAAAGTCTTCTTGTATTCAGAATAATAATTCGTCAATATCACGGTGAAAAGAAGCGTTATTCCAGAGAGTAGGCAATTCAAAGAATATTTGTGAAACAAGCGAACCTGATTTTTGGAGCTCCAACTCGTTTAAATTAACTTTTTTTAAAGGCAAATCGCCGACATGGTTTATATTTTTTAAATATTCGATTTTTCTAACTTTGGCAAATAAAAAAAACATTTAATTTGTTTCGAAGATACCACCTTCTAAAATTTGTGTGAAATCCACTCGTCTACAATGTCAATAGGCTGTTTCAGGAAAGAAAAGAAAACCCCAGCTATAAAATATCTATTGAATGATACATATAAATAAATAATGTAATAAATGAATGCTAAATATACTAAGTAATTTAGACGTAATATATGTATTATTAGTTTAAAATAATTTGTATATATAAATTATAATTGAAATACATATCAATTACGTGTGTTTCGTATACATTTATTTGGTTTTTTTTACTGAGAATTTCGTTTTTTAGATTTCATGATGCCTTACGTTAAATAAAATATTACTAATAAAATATTTAATTCTGAAAAGTTAACACAGACATATAAAACAGCCTGCTAGGCTGAATTTTAGAAAGCTAGAACTCTAAAAACTTTTAACTTTTAACTTTTAACTTAAACTAAATAACTTTAAAAAAATTAATTAAAAAAAAATAGTATTTTTTTAATTAATGATTAAAAGCATTGAATGACAACATTTTAAATTTGTTGAAATTTATATTTTTCCAAATATTTCAATGTTGACGTAGAAACGATGAGCGTTTGAAAATATATGTTTATTTTCAAAAAGTTCCGCGCCATTTATACATTAAAATATATGGCATTTAAAGTTTATTAGAAATTTTTTATTTAGCAACCAGAAATTATATTAAATGGAAACTTAGAAAAGTTTTATTTTAACTGAATAATTTTAATTGAAAAACTTCCAAATCACGTTTTCCAATGGTTATAAAATATACAATAGCTTTTCATGTGTGTTTATTTTGCGCCAACTCAGCGTTGATTGAAGTCTTTATTCTAACTTCAGTGCAAAGGAAACAATAATTTTAATTATCTTAATGAAAAGGTTGCATTTTTTTAATAAATTGAACGAAAATCAAATAAAGAAAATTCAAACTTGACGATCAAAAATTTATTTGGCAAAATACCTCTATCCTTAAATTTCACCAAAGGGTTTTTTGCGGAAAAACCTTCAAGTGACATAAATTAAAAAAACCTTCACCTTGGCGCGAAACTGAACTAGACCTAATATGATCCATCAAATGATATTTTCAGCAGCGCAGTTTTTTACTTTGACAATATTAAAGTATTGGAACATATCCAGTGAAAATTCAACATCTTTATCAAAGTTTTTTCTTACATTCAGAGATGTGTGTGTGTCAGTGGGAAAACTGGCAGAAAAACTAACATTCAGAGTTGCAGTTGGCGACGAGAATTCCAACGGAATATATATTACTTAATTTTCAATTGTTAAGCGTCTTTGAAATTATATTGTCCGGAAAGGTTTGTACTTAAATAGAGAGCGCCTTCAATACCAGACTCTCGTAAGGCCGCGGTGTCAACATTGAAAAGAAAAACCAACATCACGTGGTTATAGCGCTGCCACATTTGGCGTACAGACATCTGCAGGAGTTCCAAATTTGGCGCACTTTCTTCTCTTTTGGTAATAAGGAGTTCTGTCCGTATTCAACTTCTTAACATATATGTACGTATTTACTTATTTTCAAACAATATGCGCTAAATATTTCGTCTTCATGAACGAAACGAAAATATTTTATTTGTGTTCAATACTCGAAGAAGCGAAACTCTTTATATTTCTCAGGTTTTATGGTTCATATTTTCTTATTGAAGTATACAAAATAACAATTGAAAGAACTTCGCTTATGGTAAATTTTTTACATAAAAACGCAATGCAATTATTTCAAAACTACAAAGTAAGAAAAATCTCCTTAATATATCTGTTAAACTCCCTTAAATTGTGCCACTCGTTCAAAAAAACGATATTTAAATACAAAATTAAACACAAAACCATATTACAATACTTCGATCTCGTTTAGTTCTGAAAGTCGCCAAGGCCTGCCAAGTAATATTGGCGCATGAATGAATTGGCATTTCCACATATCACGTGGTTTCAATGATGGACACACGGAAATCAGCATTTTTATTCCTCTATTTGTATCATTACTCTATGGTTTGTACACGTTTGAAGTAGAATGGAGGAAACCCGGAGGAACCAATAAAGAAGCATTTTTTTTAAACCCGTGTGAAACCGAGGGTGAGAGCTAGTTCTAAATAAAAATATTTAATAACTAATTTTCAAACTTCAGTAAAAAAAATGAGCAAGTGACACTAAACCCTTTGTACTCCGCTGTCGCCTCTCAGGCGCAAAGAGAACGACCACTTCTTTGGTTCCCTGTTCTTTAAAGTAAACGAGAACAACATGATCTTGCGTTTAAAAAAAAACATGATATTTTTTCAACTTGTCTTGCAGATTCAAAATAGATTATGCTTTTGTTTTCTTCTATGAGCAAAAAAATAAAAAAAATTATGGGGAGAAGAACATAAAGAGGAATAACTGTTCCGTAAAAAGAACGCAAAACGCAAAGTGTTCTTGGAGTGCAAAGGGTTAGGATTATAAAGACTTAGTAGTAGTAGTAAATAATAATTCATGCATGGAGTAGCATAGAGTAAATAATAATTCACTAACTTTTCGGGACAGCAATTTAAAAGTTTGTAGCTGTATTATAAAAAACATTGGATTGCCTGAGGCTGTTTAAATATATAAATACTAGTTTGCCGTGCGATATATATCGCATGAATACCTCTCCACCCACACCAATTCGTGTTAGAGCCAAGTTTAGCAGTATATTCATAGATGGCAGCATAATCAACGGCTCGTTTAAAAAGCCCTTTAAAATAAATAATTTTAAACGCATTTAAAAAAAAACTTTGCTATATATAAGATGAAAGTGCGATTCGTCACTGGTCCATGAAATTTTATTTCTTTTGATGCCCCATGTGTTAAGATTCGTTGCGTCAAAGAGACGTAAAATGGATCGTTACTAAGAAACAATATATATGACATCTACTACATATAACTACTATATTTAAGTACTGTATAGAGTATAATAAGTCAATAGAGTCAAATGAACTTTAAATAAATCAAAAATGCACTTAAAATACATTTGCGCATTCGGGCACACGCTCGAAGAATACAACTTCTTTATATATTCCCTACTTACTTCAAAAATATTATTATATTTTTAACCTTTCAGAAATTCTTTCGGAGCAAAGTTAATGCACACTTAATAAGCTCGATTTGATTCATATGAGCTGCGTCGTGGAAACCGAAATAAAATGTCGACACGCATCTGCCAAAAGGAGTTGGTTGCTCTCGATGCATTAGCGAAAATCCGGGGGAGTAGCGGGGGCATCGCAGTTTCTCCATCTCCTTGATATATTGAGTGCATTTCCGTTGGGTGATAGTAATATTTGCATACACTACTGGCTGCTGCTTGATGTGCTCAGCCACTTTTGCACTCAGCCATCTGGCGTAATGTTCTTGTCATTGAAATAAATATTGCTATTTTGCTTCAGGTGCAGCTACTTTGCTTATTCTTATATTTGACGTAAATCCGATATTGAGATGCGTTTTTTGCGTAACATTTACCGTGGTGTGGCTGCGAGTTCAAAAAATAAACGGCAAGAAAATGATTGAGTAGCCCAGATGCAAAATGTATTACATTCACTTTTAACTATTTCAATAAAATCAGGAATCACGAAAAAGCGGTGGACGATACAACTGGTTTAAATGCTGTGTTAGTTTTGTCTTGAGGTTTTTTTGTAAGTAAATAACTGGTTTTAGTTCTTCATTGTAAATTAAAAATTAAAGCAGAAGTAATAAAATAGCAAATGACATCGAAAAAATATTTTTCGCTGTTGTTGGTGGATATAACCTGCTTACTCATTTTACCGTAAGAGTAATCTCCTAGGCCCATGAATTTATTCATCTCCCCAAACTATTCGTACCCTTTTAATATCCAAGATCAATTGCTTTTTTATTCTGAGAAGGGCTAGTCGGGAACTCAAAGTTGCTCTGTTAGGGCTATTCTACACGAACGAGTAAAACGCGCGTGAGCTTCTTGGGGTTTCGACAATTTATATCACGTGGTACGAATTCTCGAATCACAGAGAAAATCATGATATTTTTACTCGTTTGTATAGAATGGGCCTTAGGGTCAATGCACATATATTTAATTTTATATATAAAAAGTGTTGTAACTGTCATGTCCTCATCTAAGCACTTCAATTTTGATTACTCTTGGAGCGAGAACTGGGAGAGTCCGGCAAAATTCCATTAGTCGTGTCTTTGCGAGCTTATGAATTTGTGAGCGCTTAGGTTCATTCTACACGGACGAGAAAAACGCTCGCGTGTTTTAGCAGATGAGGCAGATGATTCGACAATATAAACCACGTGGTTTGGACGTAGAATCAGAGAGTCATCTGCTAAAGCACGCGCACGTTTTTCTCGTCCGAATAGAATAAGGCATTAGGCCCATTCAACACGAATAAGTAAAACGCGCATAGATTCTCGGTGATTCGAGAACTCTCAAATCACAGTTAAATTTCACGCGCGTTTTTCTCATACGTGTAGAATGGTAAATCCCCCCCCCCCCCTTCCCCCTGTAACGTAACAATTAGTATACAACGTTAATTTAAATTAAAGACTATTCATGTTCATTCCCGTGCCATGTCTATTTAGAACATTACAGTGCTTAAAGAATTTAAAAAAGTCAACGTGGTATTACTGCCAGGGTTACAGTGAGCATTTTACAATTAAAAATATTAAATTTATTAATAATCAATTTCTTCTTCTGGGTGACTTCAATTGTAGGTCCCCTAAATGGGGATATGATGTGGAAGACAAAAGAGGAAAGTTTTTAGTTAACTTCATGTTATCAAATAACTTAATTTTGTGTAACTTAGTGGAATGTGGTTATTCTTTTGTCTCTACTCGGGCGCATGGAAATCCGGACCTCACCATTGCCAGTCCGGAACTAGCAGAATTAATAGACAAATGGAAAATTCTTGACCTTGAGTCTTGTAGTGATCATAGATATATTGAGTTCATTTTAATGGATAGGTCTGTTAATGCCAGTAATGATTTTTATTTTAAGACAGCTTATCCAATCGGAAATTTTTTAAGGACGTTTAAACCACTTATTTTTGATTTCATCGCACAGATTCGGGCTGTTGCTGATCCCTCACATCTTGAGGAATTTTACGTTTACTTTTTGAAAACGGTAACAGATTGTGCATTTAAAACGATTAGGAAAAAACAAAAACAACCTAAGAAAAAATTTAACTGGTGGACCAAAGAATTGGCCACGGAAAGGAACCTCGTAACCGCACTTTTTAAAAGGCTTAAATCATTAATAAAAAATGAGGCACCTATCAGCGACGTGCAAGCCGCTGGGATGACGTACCGAAAACATAGGGCCCGTTATAAGAAAAACTTAAATAAGTCAAAAAAGGACTCGTGGAGAAACTTTTGTACTAGAAATCAAGAAAAATTTGGAATAATTTTTAAAACTACATTTAATAAACTAAAAGGTAGAAATGGAATCCAGATTCAATTTGATAATGATCCAAATTTGGTTTATGCTGATAAAGTTAAAATTTTGTTGGATCACTGCTTTGGAGATGAAAACACAGAATTTGGCTGTCCAACATATTATAGGGATAACTGCTTTAGGCCACTGATTGATCAGGAAATCTTATTTATTATTAAAACGTTAAGGGGAGGAAAAGCTCCTGGACTTGACCTCATTGACTATAAAATTTGGAAGGAAATTTATTTTTGCTGTCCTCAGTTGTTATTAGAAGTTTTTAACAAAACTCTGGAGATTGGGTGTTTTCCGGAGTGCCTGAGAATCGGGAGGGTGATTTTTTTGGGTAAGCCCGGAAAAGACCCTTCCTCCTGTTCTGCTTACAGGCCAATTTGCTTGCTTCCGACAATTGGGAAAATTCTGGAGCGATTGGTCGTAAACAGGCTAGCAACTTGGTGTCTTGAGAATGGAATTTTACACACTAATCAATATGGCTTTAGGGAACTCCACAGCTGTGAGATGGCTGCCTCTGACCTCGTTTTAAAAATTAATGAAATTAAAAAAAATCATAATTATTCAACATTGATTGCCATTGATATCAAAGCTGCCTTTGATAACATGGACTGGTCAGTTTTATTTCAGATTTTAGACCGAATTAATGCCCCATTATATATTAAGTCTTTCATATCAACTTACTTGAAAAATAGAAAAATTGTTTTTAAAGAGGATGATTTTCTAATTTCAAAATTCATTTATAAGGGTGCACCGCAGGGCTCGGTAATTGCTCCTTTACTTTGGTCAATTTACATTAACTCTATTTTGAACCTTAACAATAGTATTTATTATCTGCAAGCATTTGCGGATGACCTTGCTGTGATTACCTATGGGAGAACCAGAAAGATTGTTGAACAAAGAGCAAATACTCTCTTAGCCTTCGTTGTGGATGAACTGGAACAAAAAAATCTCAAAATTGCTACGCAAAAAACTCAAGCCCTTTATTTTGTGAATATTAAGCTTAAAAGATTAAATCATATTAAAAATAAGCCGCTGGCCAGGAACCCTTGCTTTAAAATCGAAGGTCAGGCTGTTTCTGTTGTTAGGCAACTTAAATTTTTGGGTTTGATTATTAATGATAACTTAACGTGGTCAAATCATATATCCTTTATTTACGATAAATGCTTTAAAATTTGTACCAGTTATAATCGTGTTGTGGGAAGTAGCTGGGGCTCCAGTCCTCATCTTCTCAAGTTGTGGTATTCTACAGTAATTGAAAAGATTATAATTTATGGAGCGGGGGTTTGGGGCAATAAGCTCAATTGTGGGCAGGTGAATCGCCTCCTGTCTCTACAGAGAAAGTTTTTAATCAAAATACTGCATGGATACAAAACCACTCCAACGAATTCCCTTTTCATTTTATCTGGTATTCCACCTGTACATTTAGTAATAGAAGCACATTTTAAAAAATTTTATTTTTGGAACAAGCGTTTGGAAGGCTCAGCTGGGGACAATTTCCCCTCTCCAAAATGTTTTGATTCGCATATCCCCTTTTCATCCATAGACCCAATTTTTAGACTGCACTGTCCTCAATCTGATTCAAACTTCCTCCCTGATTTTGAGGTGTACACGGATGGGTCCAAGATTGACCACAATGTTGGGCTGTCCGTGTGTATCCTTAGGAATAATAGGATTGTTGAGATTTTGACTAGATCGTTAAGTAAATATAATTCGGTTTTTCAATCCGAGTTGGCCGCGATTAACCTTGCGATCGAATGGGCGGCGAAGAACCAGGTGAAAATTAAAATTTATAGTGACAGTAGGTCTTCCATAGAGGCTCTGCAAGGTGTGAATAATAAGTCGAAATTCTTAAACGATGTTAAAATGAATGCTGTTAAATGTAGTCATCTGTTTCAGCTACTTTGGGTTAAGGCCCACGTGGCGATTGTGGGAAATGGGCTCGCAGATGGTTTCGCTAAGGCTGGGGCTTATTTGGGGAAATTTCTTGAGGTTCCACTTCCTCGTTCTCAGTTAAATAGACACATTAAGAATATTATTTTAAGAGAATGGGATGATTTCTGGCTGGAAAGCCCGACGGGAATTAGAGTTAAAAACTATCTTATCAAATCAGACTTTAAAAAGCAAATTACAAATAAGTATATAATTTATTTTTTAACTGGCCACGGCCCGTTCCCATCCTATTTATATAGATTTAACTTAAAAGCGACAGAGGAATGCCCTTGCGGTGCTCCTGTTGGCGATCCTGACCATTATATTTTTGAATGCAAATTTACCACAATATTTCATTTAACCAGACCCTCTCCAGCCAACGCTCAGGCCTGGCTGGACAACATTCTACAAAACAAGGGATCAGTATATAGATTGGTTACCTGTGTTAAAATTTCTGCTGAAATATGTAAGTCTATTGATTAGGGGGGGGGGGGGGGCGTGTTTCTTTGTTATGTTTAGCACTTTTTGTGTGTGTGTTTTTAAAATTATTTTGTTATGTTTTTGTCCTATTTCTGTTTTTAATTTGTGTTTTACACTAAGTTTTGCAATCATTTCTGTTTTTATTAATTCCTTTTCTCTTGTTTAAGTCTTTTTGTATTTGCATTTTTGTTTTTGTATGTATGTGTATGTTTTGTCAATTGTAATTGGTGTTAACTGGTTTCATTGTGTTTCGCTTTTTCTCCGCCCACGAGGGTGTTGAGCTTTGTTTATGTATTTTTTTTGTTCTTTCCTGGGCATGCCCGTAGCTCTACAGTTTTTTTTAAGCTGAGTTGGACATGTCTTGGGTATTAAAAAAAAAAAAAAAAAAAGATCAATGTTTGTCCCTCTCTATAGTGCAGCTTCAAGGTCATTCACATTTCGAAGTTTATCGCTCTCATTTCGTCCCCAACTGCGGATGGTAAATGTTTGTTTTAAACACACCCGGTTTTACTTCTAAGCCGGCGACATCTGCCATACACTCACCTCCAGGGGTCAGCAGGAAACTCGTGGGCTTCTCCGCCTTGGTGGAGGCCGTGATGGACAGATCGAGCAACCTCTGCATGGAATCGAAGTTGAAGTAGCCGATGGACACGGGTCTCTTCTCGTTGCTGGTCGTCTGCGGGTCCCTCTCCCCCACCTGTGTGGTGATGATGGTGGGGGGCGGAGTTGCCCCGTAGGCCGGGGCTGCAGCTGGGGTGCTGGCGTCGTCGTTGTCGAAGCTGTCCGGGGCGGATTGGGTGTTCTTGCGGACGAAGCCCCTCCTGCGGCTGTTCCGGCAAGAGGGGGAGGAGGTGGGGGGTGGGGTCGAGGGGGAAGCGGGGGCCTCAGTCTTGGGTCCTTGAGAGCTGTTGTAGTTCACCTGTAAAATATAGGATGATGTTTTACTGTAGTATGAGACTCACCAAGGTGACGAAGTACCGAAAGCCCCATGCCACTGAACTCTAACTGTAACTTCTGGAAGGCTCAAAACTCGTTTCCCCAACGGACGCGTTGAAGCCTATATGGAAGCAGCCATACTGTGATACCCCAATAAATTTGTAAGTGATTTAGTGGTGTTTTTAAATACAACGGCAATGTAGAAATATTATATGTATATACATATTATATTTTCTTCTTATATAATGAATAACCAAATAAATAGTAATAATTAATAGCCAAAAAACTAAACCGAACAAATAGTTTTTGCTCTTGCTTTTTAACCACTTCAACTTTGACTTTCAAATGACTTTCTATTTTATGAGCAGGTGGCATTTAAAACAAGTGTCAAATGTAAATAGAAAAAAACTCATCCAAAAACGATACATGTCGGTTTACTTTAAAATGAAAAATATACGAGATATTGCGGTAGCGATGAAAGTGGGGTATAGTTGTTACCCCTTCAATAGGGTTTAAGTCAATAAAATGTGAACTGATAGTATTTACACTTGAATAATTCTTACAAATTTAAATTATAGGCGTGGGATGCATGACAATAGTCATGTAGCCCACTCAGATGACTTGAATAGGGAGAGAAATACATTATTAAATCAATTAAAAAAATAACCTCGAGCCTTTCAATCTATAGTTTTGTTAATTAGTATTGTGTGACATTCAACTAGTGCTAATTTCTAATATATTGTCAGAATAAAGTATTTTCAGTATTTTGATACAGCAAATGGCTTTTCTTCCTTGTTTGCCTTAAAAGGATTCATTGTTAGCTTTTTCAATTTAGCAAATAACACATGACACAATGGTTACATGTATGATCTATTTCTAAAGGTAGGATTTACACACAATGAGTTTATATTAAATAAATTTAGTATTTCAATGTAGAACGAAGCAATTCTCCGGAACATACATTACTGCTCACCTTAAAAACATGTGTTCAGCCAGTTGAAATCGTTAATGGTTTATCTAGTTTATTAATAATTATATCTATTATGAAATGCTACTAATTAAATCGTTGTGCATAAATGATACCATAAATAACAAAAATGCAATTTAAAAAATTGTCACGCTAAAAAGGTCAATTTTAAGTTGGATTGAGAAAGAAATATTGAGAAAATGTGAAATATTTTTGTACATCTAGAGTAATTATTATATGTTTCTAGGTATTATATAAAAATATCATTGATCGTAAACTAAACTTCCTTTCTCAATTTTGTAATTTATTTTGAGATAATTAGGAGTAGCTAAACATTTGGGTAAGACATAGTTTCATATTCTGTAAAAAAAACTCGTTAAAATATTCATCATATTTTTCAGAATTCGTCAAGATAGGTTAATTAAGGACAATAAAACTATTCATTTAAAAGATGAAATATTATCAAAATAGGTGGAAAATAAGCAAGAGTATTTTATACTAAACTTTATATCTCATAATATTTATTTAAAAATAAGTGTACCTTCCAAAAAATTCAATCCTGAACGGAATATTAATTTTTTGATCAACTATGAATACATACATTTTTAAGGAAATTTATTTTCAAAATACATCCGGGTAAGATATCTAAATATTAAAATAAAATGTGCTATTAGAAATTGCTTTCTAAATTTGAAGATTACATTAGAGAATTTTTCGGTGAAAATTTTCCGCCAAAATTTCTCCTTTAGTTCTTCCGCAAAATCTACGAAAGGATATAATTTTTTTTTTAATGTCAACAATTTTTTTTTGGAAACTTTAACTGTTACTGCAACAAGACAAACCTTTAACGAAAACTCTGAAATATACAACCAAGAATAAAAATCGTTGAAAAATAGATAGATATGTTTATTGTAGTAAGCCGTAGCCCATTTACAAAATCGTTGAAAAATGTTAAATCAACAATTTTATTGATGCAATTTCATAACGGGATGGCCCCTGGTTGATAACCTATAAAAATTGTCTTCTTTTAAGGGAAGTCAATTTTACTCAGATAAAAGCCCAATTTAAAAGGGCAGAAAATGCTCTCCTATACTACGAGCAAGACTCGAAAACTTTTCTGAGAATCCCTTGGAGAGGATTATTCATGGCCTAAGGGAAAATTTGGTCAATGTCAAGGATGAAAGAGAGTGATTATCTTTTTTATTCTGTATAATCTTAAGATCTTTCTTTTGTGCTAAATAGAAAGAATGCGGAATAGATTAAAGTGTCTAAGAAAGGGGTAAATCTTTTCAGTGTACCGTGTATCAAAGGGAAGAATAAAAAAACGTTATAATATTACTATCGTATAGGTCCGTGCGAGACGTAATAATTTGAATTACGTGGTTTGCAGTAATTTAAAATATTACACTCTTATTCGTATCTAATGTAACGTGCATACATTTTTTTTCGTTGAGGACCAATTCCTAATTATAAATTATAAAATAGGTACTTAAAAGGGAGTACCTGAACCTACTCGTTTTTCTTTGAGTACAATTGCATATTTAATGAGGGATTACGTATTCAAATTTAAATAAAATCACTTTCACAGAAATGAGCAGAGTGATTTAATATTTCTAATCTCATCTTCTGTTCAAGCCATCTTAACAAAGCGACCTGACACACTTAAAACAGTAGTTTAGAAGATGTTTTGTTGTTTGCTTAACAGGAAAATGAGTCATTACAACTCAATTATCTTACTTCCCATTCTTTTGCCACGCCTTTTTAACATTACTTTTGTTTATAACTTCTTCAAGTCGCCCTGGTAGTTTAACGGATAAGGCTCTGGACAGAGGTGCGTGACGATCTGGGTAACTCTTTTTACTGGATACCGTGTACTCTTTTTATTCATTGTACTCATTTTTGAGGGCATGTCTTTTCCAAAATTGAAACTTATGTATTCGGAGTCATGGTAAGCATCGAATGTACTCAAAAATTAGTACATTTTACTTATTTTTGAGTACCTATTTTTAACAGTGTATAATCAGATGAAATGACGCTTAACGAAAACCAAACATTTTTAACCTGATTTCGACTCAGTCACACACGATTTTCTATTAAACTACCTCAATGGTGTTGCAGTATTTGAATAAATATAACGTTTTGTCAATGGTGTGGATAGAACTTGAATACACCATATAAAATAGAATAAATAAAATTTATTTTCTAATTATGTATAAGAGTAGTTTAAGCATACTTTACAATAAATGTTTTATGTAAGTGAAAATTGTTTTGAACGAATACATTTAATGTTGAATGATATACAGTGGATAAAAAAAGTATTTTCTGTATTAAAATACCTTGGAGAATAAAATTAATTTTATTGGAGAATAAAATTAATTTTAATAAAATTAATACTTGGAGAATAAAATTTATTAAAATTATCATTATTGCATATCCGCATAATCTTAAAGATATTAAAATATAAAATAATAAAATGTAAATATCTTGAGATTTCTTAGAAAAAATTGAATATTAAAATTTTCACAAATGCTTTTTCGTCATAAATACGAATTGTTCATAACTATGAAAAGAGTAGTTTTATTTGAAAGCAACTCTGAACAATTGCCAGGGAAAGAATTTTACGCAGTTGCAAATTTTTCATCTAAAAGAAGGCTGCAAATATGATTCTGTGTGATTAAAAAGGACAAAAAAAATTAAAGGATAAGAGACTGAATATATTAGACTCGAAAATAAAATGTTCTTAGTTCAAGAAAATGCTATTTACAATGGTGAATAATTTTTCAAACCGCGATGATACGTTACATAACAGAATCGATCATTTTGAAACTAGATTATTAAATTTTAAAGTAATCAATAATTTAATCGGAAAAAAATAACGAAATTTGCTTTGGAATAATTTCCCATTACAAATTCGAGGGCAAGTCTGTTTTATATAAAAAGTTAAACCTAATTTTACTGACGCATAACTGTTGTCGGTATCTTTAAAATTCAATTTTAACACTCAGGTGTCATATAGACATGGAATACGTTATACTCTGAGCTTGCATTTTTACACTGATGAAAAAAATTAAAGAAGCAACATAAAAATAAATGTAGCTTGCATTATTTTTCAGATACTAAAATGAAAAAAAAAAAAAAAAAATCCGAATATCTTTATTTTGTGTTTTTTTTATATATCTTCTAAGTTTATATTTCTATAATAAATAACTATTATATAACAATAATTTATTTTTAACTGATAAATTAAATTTATTTTAAAAACTGAGAAATTACATATTTTGGTAAAAAATTGTTTAGTTACATGGACCGTGTTAATAGAGTGTATGGTCAACCATGTCTAAAATGCGATATTGTCTTATGATAATTAGACCCATGATAAATTTTTGTATTGGTATCCACACCAAAGTATTAATCTTTATTTAAAAATATCTCTTGTCCTTTAAAATTTTAAACGTCATTATATCGTAAATAAAAATATATTTAAACGTTATGAGACATTAATGGATTGATTGTGTTTATTACACAGTAGTTTCAACCACAAACCATACTTCCCATTCGTTTAATTAAATTTCTATGAAGATTAAGTTAAGTTCATTGCAGTGTTAAAGTTCATTGGAGTTTAAAATATTGTGTAATAAAATTTTAAAACAATATATTTAATATACCTATCGCAGCGTTCGAAATTAGGAGATGGAAGTTAGGCGTTATTGGCACATAGCAATTTTCTTTTAGTTGTCAAAATGTTCTGTTTGGGCGTAATTTTGAAATAATTCAAATTGCTTCAGCAAAGCTTCCAACTGTTATATTATTTAGTTAAAACTTCTTTTGCATAAAATTAGAAATATGTTTATTTCCATTTGTATTCTAAAAGTATCACCGTCTTACTGACAAAATTACTGAAATAAGACAGCAATTATTGAAAATTAATTTTTATTATTAAAAAAAAATCCTCCTGTTTTATCACATATTTCATTTTTATTCTTCGTATCAATATTTAAACACTTATTTTCATTAGAGCTCGACGAAATAAAATGCAAGTTAATCGGTTTCACCTTTTTCCAAATACTTTAAAGTCCAAAGTACCACGATTTGAAGCTCAACAAGCGATTGCAATGCAAATACCGGGATTCGCCGATTATAAGGTTAGGGAGGGGAAATTGACAGTCTTCAGTGAAGGAATAGTCCAAAGTGAAGAGAGAAACAAGCAATACAGAATTCCACCACTTGCGCTAGTAACCCCATGGATCGGCGTGTGTCCATTGTTCAAAGTTAAAAAAAAAAGGGAGATCGATCTGAAAAAACGAATTTGCTTCTTACTCTACATATACATATCTAAAGTTAGAAATAAAAAATGACTGGGTGTAAAAGTACGGTTGTCAAACTAAATTAAAAAAAAAAGTTAAGTGTAAAATATGATGACTGGGTGTAGAATTACAGTCGTTAAATTGAAACGTTTAGGTGCAAAATATAACTAACGACCACTAATTTCGTACCCTGCCTATCCATACAGCTGAAATATAACATCATCTAGAACGATTTGTTGATATTCGTGGTATTAAACATATATAAAAAATAAATGTTATTCGCAAATGGATGTGAATTGGGAATAACTGCCGTACGCTGACGCAGAAATTCAGTTGGTGTCT
Organism: Troglohyphantes excavatus; assembly: GCA_963932185.1. Classification (NCBI taxonomy): domain Eukaryota; kingdom Metazoa; phylum Arthropoda; class Arachnida; order Araneae; family Linyphiidae; genus Troglohyphantes; species Troglohyphantes excavatus. The sequence goes on along the minus strand of OZ010667.1, from coordinate 25,669,390 downwards.
TGAGAAAAGGTGACATGAGCTTTAATATAAATTAACTTAACCGCACAAAGGTTTCATAATTTGTTGTAAATTAGTGAAAAAGAAGAGATAGACTATTTTTCTTATTTATTAGTGTTTTGGGAAATAAGAAGTGGCAAGATTAGTGGGCTGATTCTTTAATAAAATATGGTTGAATCGAATCAGAGTATTGCAAATATTGAATGAAATTTTAAATTTTTTAATTAAAAAATCCAATACATTTCTATTGTCTTTCTTACAAGTTAATTTGCAATAATTATGGTAATATGAATTTGTAATATTTTATTTAATTATCAAATGTTATTCTTTTTTTTTATAAAGAAACGTTTAGTTATAATGAAGAGTTTAATCATTTTTTAAAAATAAATATCACTTGTTGAAGGTCGAGACATCTCGATACCCAAAATTATCGAAGTATTTCTTTAAAAAAAAATATTCAATAACTTATTGCAAAATAAAAAAAACACAAGTGTTTGTATTTCATTTTTATATTAGTTTAAAACGATTTTTTAAAATTAATTTGATTTTTTAAAACGAGCAAATGAATTTTTTCAAACATTTTAATTAAAAATATTAATAAATTTATAAAACAAACATAAATTATCAATTAATAGTCATTTTCATAGTAAATAACACTCATAAAAATGATCAGATGTTCCTATGTCTTAGGAATCATATTTTTCTTAGCTGATTTATATGTGATAATATCATCTTAAATCAACTTAAAAATAATAATTGTAAAGATTTTAATCAAATGCCCTGCAGTTAAGTATTTGTATATTAATTTTTCAATGTCATTTATTATAACTTTTACTGTTAGACCTGCGGTAAATGGGATCGGAAAAGTGCTGAGCTCATAATTGAGAGTTGTGAGTTCGATTATCGACTTGAGCAGCGAGGTCGTAATCGAAAGGTTAATAGTTCGATCCTCATCGCCCGTCAAACATCCACCATGTAGAGATGATTATTTATTTAATATGCTGTGGTGAATATGTCCTCACGTTGTTTGTGGTGTGGAAGTTTGGAGAGTGGGTCGACAGATCAGATGAGCTTTTGAGAGTTTTCTTAGATGGAAATTCAACGACTTATTCTTATGGAGGTAAGATTTATTCTTAAAGTACCATTATCATTAAGAGCTATTCTCAAGCACCATTTATTATTTGAACCGCTAGATGTCCGAACAGATTCACCACCGAATGGTCGCGAGTTCGATTCTCATCATATGAGTGATCTGGTAATCGGAGAGTTATCAAATACGTTCCTTTCTAGCACAAAACAAAAAACCCACCATGTTTGGGAACTAATGTAGATTAAATCTGCCCTGGTCCAATGTCCTCACGCCTTTGTAGCGTTGCGTATGTTCCTGCTCAGGTGTTGTTCTTGTCATCGGACCAAGGTTCATAATTACAAGGCAGTGTTCTCGGATCTTTCCTTCGGTATAAAATCCTCGACAATAGTCAATTGTGTAATTCCAGTGTAAAGTTAATTGAAATAAGTTTCCACCCACTTTTACCACTCACTAAAACTAAAATTAACTTTTGCATTAAATAAAAAATTAAATTCCCTATACATTTCCGCCCGCTCCCATTTCATTTGAACCCCAACCAACCCGAAACAATGCATCAGGATATTTCTACTACAATACGCAAAGCCAATACACTTCTAATCCCCCTACTTTATTCAAATAGAGATACCTTCCCATTCTGCCTATCCCGCCGAATTCCCAAACCATTCGGGAAACTAAAATTAATACGTTTATTTCGCCACACCAGCGATCATCTGCACCCGAGGCACCTGTGATTAAAGACCGACCTGATCACATGACCAGGATGTGGTTCAGCCGTGCAGAAAAGCAGCCCATTCGTCAGTTTTATATGAAAGCCCTCCATACGTCATCAGTCGGCCATGATGATCCGATTCCTGGTGCTGTGTCCCGCGAGTGATTATTCCTGTCCACTGTCACCTATATTTTGTTGCCAGAGGTTTTATCTTCTCTCTGATTGGACACAAATGCCAAGAATAGCTGCCCATGAGGAGTGGGATCGGCATAAAAGTAGGCCTCTGGGATAGGCAGGGATATTTGATGTGGAAGCATTTCGTATTTAACGAAGAAGTCAAGTAGATTCTGTTGATAATGTATCTTCATTATTATTTGAGAGTTTTCGCCAGTGTGAGTGGGCGGATTTTTATCTGTAATTTTGTTCGGAGCACACAAGAGAAAATAAAATTGAAATTTATTTGCCTATAAATTCGTATATAAAAAGTTGATGATTTGACACCAACTCTTTTATTAGAATTAAACTCAGCAGGCTGTTGTATAAATACCTTAAACCAAACCAAAAAAAACCAATTCTTTAAAAAAATCAAATTACCGATATTGTACACATATCAAACACTTAATAACTGTTATAAATTTTTGTTATAACGTAAATATAAAAGTTGAAAAATGATCTGCCTTTACATTTTCATAAAGACATTTTATGGTAATAACATGGAAGTAAAAGATATAGAGCACTAGTTTAGTATTTCCATTGGTAATTAGCGATTATGATAATAACAGTAATAAAACCGTTAGCGTCACTTTAATACGGTGAATTCTTATACTGCCAAAGCTAAAGTAACCTCCATAGATAGAGAACAGGTATCCGATAATAAAGGTAAAAGTTCAGGTATTCAGAATGAAAGTTCAGATATTAAGGCTCTAGTCGCAGTGAGTCGGCCAGATAGACGATTGAATAACGTTATTAATGACAAAATTGCATTGAAGGTAATGAATATGATTTCTTAATTGAATATAATTTTAGTTCCTACCGCGTTTGGGAACAACCGGAATAAAACCGCCAGTGTTCGTTAATTTGCTACACCTAACCTGGACTTTCAATCTATAGTGACTGCTCAAAGGCTTGTGATTGCTTATCTATAGGTATTGCGTATAGGGCTTGGCTTCAGATATTCGAAGAGACAATCATAACCTCATTCATTGGGGGGGAGGGGGGGATTGGCTTCCTAACAAATGAGGGCGAGGATGAGAATATTGTTTAAATTATTTTTATAGGAATCTGGTAAGTATTTTAAACGTTACGCTGCTAAAAATAGGTACTTAAAAATAAGTAAAATGTACTCATTTTTGATTTCTTTCGATGTTTATCATAGTTCCGAATATATAAGTTTCTTTTTTGAAAAATACATGAACTCAAGAATGAGTAAGGTGAATAAAATGAGCAGTTGCTTGCCTACATAGGTTACCTTCATAAATAACTTTCAATTAATATTAACAATTACAACCAAGGCTTACTAAGAAGCGAACCCAATCCGTCTACCTAATGTCGTCCACACTAAAGTCCAGAGTCTTATCTGTAAAGCTACCAGGGCGACGGGAAGAAGTTATAAACAGAAGTAATGTTAAAAAGGAGGGGCAAAAGAACGCGAAGCAAGATAATTGTGTCGTAATAACTCAGTTTCCATTTAAGCAATCGACATCAACTAATATGGAAAACCATCTTCTGAAGAAATATTTTAAGTTTGCCAGGTCGCTTTGTTAAGATGGCTTGAACAGAAGCTGGTGTTAGCAATATTAAATCACACTTCTAATTTTTGAAAAAGTACCGATTACTTAAATTGAGTACGTCATCGCTCATTTACAATACAGTTGTACTCAAAGAAAAACAATTGGATTCAGGTACACATTTTTAAGTACTTTTTTCAGTGTAGAATTAAGGCACTACTCTATTGACTCCACTGACCCTTACTTACCACTGGAATCTCCGCCGCAGGATTCACGCGATGTTCCCTCTCCGACGAAGACGAGGGCAGCGGCAGTCTCTTTGGTGAGAGCCCGAGACGAGCCTCGTCGGGCGTCGTCGTCTGGTAGGTGAGCCGCCTGGAGCGAGTCCTCTCCGACAGAGCCCTCTGCAGCATCGAGGTCTTCTTCTTCTTCTTTTTGTTCTTATCGTCCCCAGCTCTGGAAGGGTCCCAGTCTTGGGGTTCCTCCTCTTCGTTGCAGATCGACAGGTTGTGCCAGTATCCCTACAGACAATAAAGAACAGTTCATATTCATTAAAATTGTATTAACCCTTTGCACTCCGCTGTCGCCTCTCAGGCGTCAACAGAACGACCAGTTCTTTGGTTCCCTGTTCTTTAAAATAAACGAGAACAACATGGTCTTGCGTTTTAAAAAAACGTGATCTTTTTTATTGTTGTCTTGCAGATCCAAAATAGATTATGCTTTTGTTTTCCTCTCTGAGCAAAAAAAAAAATTATGGGGAAAAGAACATAAAGAGGAATAACTGTTCCGTAAAAAGAACGCGAAACGCAAAGTGTTCTTGGAGTGCAAAGGGTTAACCCTTTGAATTCGAGTAGCGACCCATAGTCAGCAAAATAACGACTTGTTCTTTTGTTTCCTGTTCTTAAAACTGAGACAACTGCATGTTCATGAACATAATTTTTTTCTGCTTCTGTTATGTTATTTGTCTAACTCCATTTAAAAGTACTTCATCACTTGGGTATCAATATATTTTTTTAACCCTTTGCACTCGACTGTCACCTTTACATCAACAAAATAACGACATGTTATTTTTTTATATTTGTGCTTTAAAAGAGAACACCATATGCTTAATTTTAAAAAAGTTATTCTTTCAGAAACTTTAAATAAGAAATATTTTGGTTATCTAGAAGCACCGAGTATGTTGGTGATCTAAAACTTTCTCCAGATTGAAATTCCTCACAAACACCATTTGACAAATGTCCTTAACCACTAAATATACATTTGATATACTAAGATTAATATTCAGCTTTACGAATAACTTTTTATTTTGATAATACTCCTTTAGCCCTTTGCACTCCGCGAACATCTTTGACATTACGTTCTTTCCACGGAACAGTTATTCCTCTTTCTGTTCTTTTAACCAGAATTTTTTATGCTCATAGAGAGGAGAAAATCGTAATATGTTTCGGATCTGCAAGAAAACAATTTGAAGAAAAAAAAAATCGATGTTTTTTAAACACAAGATCACGCCGTTCTCTTTATTTTAAAGAACAGGGAACCAAAAGAACAAGTCGTTATGTTGGCGCCTGAGAGGCGACATCGGAGTACAAAGGGTTAAAGGGAACATGAGTGGGGTGTAACTGTTCCATAAAAAGAACGTAAATAACAAAATATGTTTCTCGAAACATCCGAAAAAGCATTGACTTGAGGTTTAGACACATGTATGTTAGACACATGTATAGTAGTTTGCACAGAAAAGATAATTTCATGCAAGTGGTGTTGTTAGTCAAGTTTCAAAAGGATTTAGATACTTGAAGAAACTATTGAATATATGTCCCTTTGACGAGCTCTATACACTTTTTATGTATGGATAAAAATTAGCTGATAGTATAGATGTCTAGTAAGGTTTAAAGACGTGTTAGCGCAAAGTCTTCGGTGTGACATTCATTACTTCTAATGGTCGTAACTTTGAGAATTTAAACATCTTTTACAGTATTCCATGTACGCATTAAGCTATTACAATAAAATTGTTCTTTGTCTTGTGGCTTTTCTACAAGTTCACGACAGCGTGTCCAGATATATTTTTCAATGTAAATGTCATTTATTTCGGCTTCTCTTCACATTATTTCCTCAAAGTTTGTAAGTGTAGTTTTAAAAGGCTCAGTAAAATTTTGGTTTGTGCTTAAACAATTGTTTTCTTTTTATATATGTCTATATTATAAATACAACTACAAAGAATTCGAGAATAATGTTATAACACTTTAAACACTAATTAGTTTAACTTTGTAAACAAAATCTAAGTAAGCAGTTTAAGGGTAACTGTGGATTGTAGCTGATCAATTCTAAAAGTCAGTATGTTTGGAATGGATGGAATATCAATGTTCTATATGTAATATCAATGTTCTCTATGGAATATCAATGTATCAATGTTCAGTTTTTTTTAAATAATTTGTTTAAAATTTAATAAAATCATCCTCAAGTTCTCCCTTAAACAGTTGATATATTTAACATATGATAAAAAAAAGTATTATTTTATTTAATAATCCATAGGTAAGTGACATAATTGAAGATAGATTCGAAATCAATTCAAATCATTCTATATATTTATACATGCAAAATTACATTCGAAACGATATAGATCATAAATCAACATTTCTAAATTTCAGCCTCGCTTATGAGTAACATGCACAAGGACTTTTATAAGAATACTGCTTTCATATTAGAGATGTGGATGTAGAAGTAAAATATTTTAATTGTCTTATAAATTCGTAATATTACAATTAATTTGTTTGCGAAATTCCTCGAATAAAAATTGTAATTTAGCTTCTGAAAAATCGAAGTTAAAATGAATAATTGAATCAACTGAATTTAGTTAACGATTAATAACAAAAAATTCACAACCTGGTGTATCTCAAACTACAATAAATAAAACATTTTTATTTTAATCTTTGTTCTATCCGCACTTGTGATTACACGGCGATTCGGTCTTCAATTACTCTCAGAAGAGCAATCTGTGGAGCGATTTGCAGAATGAACAGCCGAGACCGAGCAGAAAACGTGTTACAGACACCGCAACTAAAAGAGAGTTTTATAGCTGGAAAAACAGACCTTAAACCGTCCCAAATTGGTGCGAGCCAGTCCCAATTAAATTATTCAGCGATAATGGGTAAATATTAGCGGCTTGTTTTGGAAGCGGGAATAACAGTTTACGAGAATCGTATCGTACCTTGGGGATAGATTTACAGCCCCGAGTCCATCAATTGGTGGGTCCACCGTCAGAGTTTTTGGCTCGCTTTCAGAGTGTTCGCTGAAGATAACCTTTAAAAAAATACTGAAGTTCGCTCTTTTTGTTTTTGTTTTTGAAAATAGAAAAAATATTTTTATTTGCCTTCCAGGTAATTCTTGAAAGTTTTTTGTTGTTGTTTGTTACAATAAATTTATGTAGCAACTGTAAAAAGTGACGATTTTCTGGGTGATAAGTGGACAATTTGTGTATTTTTTTAGTGATCAGATAAAAATTAATAAATAATTTAAATATGCTGTGTACTCAATGTTATTATATAACTAACATTTTCGAGAAAAAACCTAGTATAATTAGGCTAAGAATGGTAATTATGGTAAAATTATAATACACACTTTAAATTATATTTTATCACTGTCCAAATTAATTATTTGGATTTTTTCCGAAATATTAGCACCAATATTTAAATTTTTAGACATATTTAATCAACGAAACATGGGGAAAATATACATTTAAAGTTACATTTTTATATGCCTTGAAAATAATACTGAAGTCAAAGTAATAGCTCAAATTAGACGTTCATGTACGCTGTTAAAAATAGGTACAAGAAAATAAGTAAAATGCACTAAATTTTTTTTACATTCGGTGCTTATTATGGCTCCGAATATACGAGTTTCAAGTTTGAAAAAAGGCATACTCAAAAATAAGTAGATGCTTGCCTTATACAAGCTGCTTTAATAAATCCCTTTCAATAACTATCTACAATTACAACTAGGTCTTACCGGGAATTAAATTCAGAACCTCAGCACGGCAGTCCAGTACCTTAACTATTAAACTACCAGGGTGGCATTAAAAAGTTATAAACAGAAGAAATGTTTAAAAAAAACGTGTGCCAAAAGAATGGGAAGCAAGATAATTGAGTTGTTATAACTTAATAATGTGGAAAATCGTCTTCTTAGCAACTATTTTAAATTTGTCATGTTTTATTAAGATCGTTTGAACAGAAGCTGAGATTAGAAATATTAAATGACATTGCCACTTTTTGAGTAAGTACGGTTACCTGCATTTGAGTATGTTATACGTCCGTTTAAGATTAAATTATATTTAAGGAAAAACAAGTAGGTTTAGATACTCATATTTTGGTGTCTTTTTAACGGTGTAGCTTTTGAAATAAGTACATCATAAATGTTTTGAAGGATTATAGTTTTTATGCCCTTAAAAAGAACACATTCCTCATAAGGATTACTATGTTTCTTGTATACTGTATGTATATTGCGTTAATCTAAAAGAGGTCTTATGGCTCGGTGGAAAGCACGCGCGACTTCGCACCAAGACATTCTGGGTTCGAGTCGAGCCGTCGATTTTTCTTGGAAATCGTCATCAAATTCGACGAAATGATTTCGTGGAAAAAAAAAGGAATTTCATCAGTTTTACGAAATATTTAATAAAAACATTTAGCAGGTGTTCGTTTCGTCAAAAATGACGAAAGGTTTTATTTAAAAAGTGAGCATGCATTTTTAACAGTTTTCGGTAAGACAAACTACTGTTTCTTACCTCTTTGAATTTTTCGGTCAAGAACTGTTTCGACAGATCATCACGGCCTCCTAGTGCAGGTGCCTGGAACGGATAATTCGGAAGACCCGCTGTCAGAGTCGTCAAGGACGACAGATCTGTCGGAAAGGACGTCAGACACGACGTTGGAAGAGACGCTTTGGCTGCCTTGCTCAAGTCGGCGGCATCTTTGGCTAGCATGAAGAAACTGTCTCGACGAGTGAACCTGGGTAAGAAACAATGTATTTTGAGGAATGATCGAAGTAAGAATGTACTTTGAGGATCCTCACACAATTAAATACGTAAACTCACATTTAAATCTTCAAAATGAATAAAAAAAAAACTGTAAAAATTTCATTCACGATCAGATCTTGAACGTAAGACGTGTAAAGAATGTTTTATGGTTAGAATATAAGTGAGAGTTTTTTTTAGCTCTCAGACAATTTTAGGAATAAAAATCGGATTAAACAAGGAATACTACTATTCAAATTTCAGAAACTTTCGGGTAATTGTCGGAATTTTGATTAGGGGTGTAATACGATTTTGAGTGGTGTAATACGAATTTTGATTAGTGGTGTTATACAGCTGTACACTTATTAAATGTGAATAAATTAGCAAAATTTTTATTTGAAGATAGACAATAAATAAATGTCTGTTTGTTTTACAGAAAAATGAGTTAAAAAGAGTTAAAGAACAAATATCGTTTTCATTCTACATTATTCAGGATAGAATAGAACTTGTACGCATTGTATAATTCCCGTACCAAACATTCTTTTTAACCGACTGAAAAGCGTGCCAACCAAAACCTGCAAAAACTTTAAATTAAAACCGCCAAAAGGAGAGAGGTTAACAATTCGAAAGTTATGTATTTTTTTTATGTATGTTCGTGCAAGATTTTTGTTCTAATTCAGATATTTAGAAAGTTCTTTTTTTTTGTTGGATAGGGAATTTCTCACTTGGGATCATTTAAAAAATATATTCGGTTATCTTGAATTTAACTATCCGGAATTTTCAATTAACCGGACCGTATAAAAAATATTGTCCGATTTCGAAAATTCTTTTTTGTAGGATACAGAAAAATCTACTATGGCAAAAGCTGCAAAAAATAATCGGTTGTCCGTCTGTTATATATCTGTAAATATCGATTAATCGGATTGCTTTTTTTAACAGTTCCTGCAATTTCAAAATGTTTTTATTTTTTAATAGAAGTTGTACAATAATGACATTTATTTTACACAACATTTATTGGCATATATAGGGATTGTTTTACAATGCACATTGTTGAAACAAAATGTAAGCGCAAGTTGTTACTTGAATTTAATGTTGAATACCATGATAACAGCAGGGGATGAAACCTCCTGCTAAATTAAAAACTAAAAAGAGAAAAATAAAATAATCTTCTTTTAAAAAAAGGGTAACCGACTTTAAGAAAAATGCGCTAAAAAGTAAAAAAATAATATTTTATGAAGAAGTTAAAAAAATTTAATTATTTAATGTAACTTTATACTTATTATAACTTTTTGAAGTTCGTGCCAATTTGCAAGAATTATAAACACATTTCGGTGCCGATTTCAAAAAGTTTTAATAAGTATAAAATTGATATTAAATAATTCAATATTTTCAACACGTTCGTAAAATGACAAAATATTTTTTTACTTTTCGGCACATTTTTCTTAAAGTCGTTTTTCTATTAAAATATTTTATTATTTAAAAAATTTCTCTATTTAGAAATACATTGGGCAAGTGAAAAGAACCATAAAACATTGTGATATTAGCATACATTACTAGAGGCCATGCTGCAATAGCAGAAAGGGTGTTATATTATTTCTGAATGAATAATGAAATCATTGAAATGAGTATATATTTTTTCTTTCCACAAACTTAAAGATTGAGAAGAAGAAGAAAATAAAAGATTGAGATATATTCGATATTCGACGAGCTTGATATATTCCACCTATTATGACGAAACTAAAGTATGTGAATGTCTTATAAAATATTTGGATGCAGTATCTTTTTTAGGATTCAAAATTAGACTTAGAGCTTTCCCTAAACAAATTTCCAGAATTTACACTTTTATACTTTGCATTGTTCACGCATTGGCAAATGCATATCTAAACCTACATAAAAAGTTCATGTTCATTTTGAAACAAAATTGAAGTTATTGATTTGGTGTTTAAATTGTACGTTCTTTTGATAGTATAAAATACTATACTTTGCGTTGAAAATAAGCATGAGAATCAACTCTGAAAATATTAAGCACAATTACGACGTAATATTGCTTCAATTCAATTCTCGAAAAGATTGAATACAAATAACGAAAATATTTTTGGAAAATCGCGATAATCATTCGCAATTTAAAAAAACACACCAAGAGTTTGGCTAACTCAATTTTATATCAATGCAGGCGAAAATAAATGAATAAAAATACTACAGTAAATAGAATTCGAATAAAAGATTGAGATTCCACTGTATGATTTTCTGCATAATAAGAAAGAAAACATTTATATATAAAAAAAAGTTATGGCAGATTGCCTCAGGTGATAACAAGGAAAACTTTGATATAGAAACACTTAGCCTGGGAAGTACACATCGCCGACCTAATAAACTGTTCTGCGATGTCCCCTGCAATCATCGCAGAACTATTTGGGCTATTATTTCAAAGAGCAAACACAGTACAATCTTCTTATGCCATTAGCGGGTATGGGGCAAATCACAGGAACTTAGGACAACGACAATTATGTCGAGGGACAGACTTTAGACTACATTGTTTGCCCACTTTCCTGCAAGCTGTGTCCTTAATGGGGACAGATGCCAGCGATTCCTAACTGAAATTGGCGGCAAAGTGTTGTTTCAGTACTATTATTGTGGGATGGCAATATTCCGAGCTCTACCATTAGGAATACAAGCACTTCAGTATACATAAAATAATGTTTTTTTTGGTGCTTGTTTGAAAAACGGTTCAAAATGTTTATTACATTTCAAAAGCCAACTTATTTACATTATATAAAATTCCTATTATATCAGTTATACGTTTCGGTGGATCAATGCAATTGAAAGAACGGGTTAACTAATATTTAAAAAAATCTAAATTTTGATGTAGATGAAAGTTTTAAGTACATATTTCTTCCATCAAAACTGTATGGCTCTGCTTGATATATTTAGAGGCAGTAAAAGAGCAGTAAAGAATATATGTTTCACTTATACTGGTTTAATTTCATGAAACGAATCTAAATGTTAAATGTGAGAAAACCCGCCAACTTTGTTAATCTACCACCACTAATAACGATCACGATCGATGAATAGTAAAAGTATTGTGCCAATTATTTCCTTGGCGACAAATAGTGTATGCTCAACGGAAAGCGACCCTTTTCTTTAAGATTATTGTCAGTGAAAAAGCTGTTTATCTTGGAAAGGGATTTTTGTCAGTTTATCCCTTTTTCCACTTGCTCCTTCAATTGTAGTTTTGAAAATTGCTTTTAATCATTTCAACTGCACTACATTCTTACGTTATCCCAAGATATATTTTAATCGTAAATGCTCCATTCAACATGCACTACGGGAAATACCACTCTCATTTTTTGGCATTCTGCAATCGTCATAGCTACTTTCGTCACATTTGAGAAACGTTTCGTCATGGAATCACGTGACTTTCGGCGAAACGAATCTTCACATTTTTAACAAAAGTAATTTACTCGGATTCCTTTCCCATTTTTTCGGTTCTGATATGTATATTGTTACAATTCAAACTCACTTTTCTAGCGTGGTCGATAGCTCGCCAGTCTTCGGACCAAGAGATCGCTGTTTTGGGCCGGCGATATTTATTTAAAACCACCCTCATTATTGCCGAAATAAATTTCGTGAAAACAACGACAAAATCTTCATTCCTCAGTGTAACGGAATATTTAATCGGAGTATATAACCGCCATCCGTTTCGTCAAAAATTACGAAAGTTTCTTCAAAAATGAACATGCACGAGTAATAGGGTAGATAATATTTTGTTTTACAACATGATGGTCCAATTTCAATTCTTATACAGAGTGGTTACAAATTGTTGGGCGACAGCCATTGTTTTCTGATCACATTCAGCTGTATTGGCATACTAAAACATTTTCATCCAACTACTTTGCTTATATTTTAACCCTTTGCACTCCAAGAACACTTTCCGATTTGTGTTCTTTCTATGGAACAGTTATTCCTCTTTACGTTCTTTTCCACATATTTTTTTATACTCATAAAGGGAAAAAAATCCTGATCTGTTTTGTATTTGCAAGAGAACAAGTTGAAAAAAAGATTGATGTTCTAAACAAAAGATCATGCTGTTCTCGTTTATTTTAAAGAACAGGGAAACAAAAGAACGGATCGTTATGTTGGCGCCTGAAGGCGAAATCGGAGTGCAAAGGGATAAACAAGTCGCTTGTTCTAATTGCTTGCTCATAAGTTTCGGAACTGATTTCAGGCAAAATAAAACATAAAATAATTATTTATATTTTGGCGGGGATTTTAAAAATATATCTAATCTAATACTATTAAACGAGCAATGTCACTATGTTTGTTCGTTTGTTTGTTTGCACAATCTCCAAATCCGCTCTAACGATTTTCACGAAAATTGATGTATTACCAATTTTCGGGGTAAAAATTCGATTGGGATAGGTTTCATCTTCGAAAAATTTCATTTAGAGGGTGAAATAAGTAGATTAAAAGTTTGATTGTATTCTTTCCAATGCAAATTATTCATCGCGTATGAGTTAATAGATTATGTGGCAATAGCAGTTAAATGTTATTTAATTCGTCATATTTTAATTTAAAATGTGTAAAATATTTTGATGATATATTTTCATTACAGTTTTTATTCTAAAATAAAATATTTTTTTCCCTCATAAATAAAGGATTAGTAAATTAAATATCAGTAAATTAAAATTAAAATTTAAAAATCGTTTTCGTTTTTAAATAAACAAAATACACATTCTAATCACGTGATTATTTCGGCTACTAAATGCTATAAGTTTTTTAATAAATATTTAAAAAGAACTTAAACAAAATCGTTTGCATTTAAAATAGTCAAAGTTTGAACCATTTTAATCCTGCGATTTTTTATTGTTTTTTGCATGTGACGTCATAAGTATTATTCACTAGAGGTTATACAAAGTTTTTTTTAAATTCCATATAAAAAAATTTCGTTTTGAAAAACAAGTAGATTTTTTTTATTAAATGTAAAATGGATTATGTATTTCCGTAAATAGAACATGGAATTTTCAAAACAAAAATTAGAAGCAATTTCGTTTGTTTTGTTAAGTATTTATATTCCAATGAAATCAATTGAATAAGGTTTTATTAAATTAATGTTACGTGTTGTTTATAAAATATACATTCTTTTACATTTAAAATTAAACTTTGTTATACATTTTTATTTCATAAGTTTTATTTTAGCTATTGTTTATAAATATTTATTTTAGAATTTATATGCTAATGGAATTAATTAAAATAAGTTTTATTAAATTAATTTTTAGCAATATTTATAAGGGTAAAAATATAATTTTATACATTTAAAAAACTATTTTGTTCTATTATTTATAGTTTTTATTTTACCAATTGTTCATAAATACACTTATTTCTCATAGTATTGAACAAGAAACCGGGAAAAATTCCAAGTTTTCCAGTTTTCAAGATATGTTTTGAAAATTGTGAAAAAAGGAAGTGTTTCCAAAAATTCTCATTTGTTTACCATGGACACTTTGCACTGGTTTGTGTAGAAATTACATGACGTCATTTCAAGGTATAAGTGATTTCACGCGCATTTTTATTGGTTGATTGTAACCACGTGGTTTGTTATGCACCAATCACAGAGGCTAATCAACCATGCGTTTTTGTTATTCCGTCAAAATTTTAATCTCGAGACCATGTCACGCATAGTGTCTGTAAAAATGGTTTGGTATTAATTCCACATTCTAATGAGTAAATAATTAATAAAAACGTTTCAAATTATATTTTTTTTCTGGAAAACTGATACCAGTAAATTTGTCATATAAAAATCTGAATGTAAAAGCAACATTCCTATGACATTTTGTACAATTTAAAAATGAACTGTTTCTCGAATTACGTAAGTAAGTTTAGTTTAGAGAGGGATTGAAAATGAGTAATGAGCTTTTACAATAGAACAACGGCAAAGGAGTTTAAAATTTTCATTAACAAATTTTAGATTATTTGTAAATATAAATTTTACATCATTTACTATAAACGTGTTTTGAAATTTATTTATTTTGTTACTTCAAATAAGTTTCTTCTTTATTTAAAGGTTTGTCCGAAATAACCTTGCACATGCTTAATTAAATATGAAATTATTGTCGATATTAAATTGCATTAGAAAGTAATAACAAAATACTGAATAATGTTCTTGTATTACGTGCATATGTTTAGTTTCAAGAAGATAATTAGATGAGTAACTAGACTTTATGCAATATAACAAAGGGAAAAGAGTTTCTAATTGAAACGCACATAGTAATTTAAACGATTGAAAAAAAAATTTCACATACACACAGGGAAATTAATTTCGGTAAATTTAAAAACCCTTTTTAAAAATAAATTTTACATTTACCGTAAATGTGTTTTTAATTATTTTTATCATGTTACTTCAAATAAGTATTTTGTTAATAGAAATTTATTCAAAGTAACTATATTTTTATCAAGACCCAGACTGCAAGCTACCTACTCATATTTTATATTCTGTATGTAACCTTTTCTTAGGAACAAAATTATGAAATATTCCTAACAACTATCGCAAAATTCAACATGTGTGATTTTCAAACATTAGGCTAAATAAAATAATATATGTATATTGAAAAGCCGAGAACGGCAGTCCTCATCATTAAAAAAATATGTTTAAAAAAAAAGAGATTAATATTAGTTTAATCGTAACTACTATTATATAATAAAAATTCTTATATTTAGATTATAGAAAATGTTTAATTTTAAAGACGGTTGATTTTCAAAGCCGTTATAATGAATAGCCACTTGGTTCAAATTATATTATTTTCCATTGAATTAAATATAAAACTTTGTTTTCGTCACTACGATTATAGCCTAATTACACATAAAATTATTCGAAATAAGTAAAAATCTTTATTATTAATTAAACGTTTAATAAGAATATAAAACGTTGTTCGTTCTTTATTATTTGTGTATGCTGGTTGAAGAAAAAAAAATTCCGAAATAATTTTGCAGTAGCAAAAAATTATTTGATCTCCATTATCATAAACTTCTTAATAACAAAACTACTTTGCATAGTATTTAAAAGTCCATTCAGTTACTCCAGAGTTAGACTGAAGCAAACATCATTACAAATGGTTACTGAAAACCAAGAATGTTGTCACGTTTGATCATGCAAACGAAAAGTGTGTACTACAATTGTGCGAATGGTTGTATTAGTCGCTCAGAATCGCTAATAATATTAATTTAAGTTACTTTTGCAGAATTAATACGGTAACATTTCAACCTTGACGCGTATAACCAGTTGCATGAGCATATTTCTAAGAACTTAAAGATATTTCGATAAAGATACATTATTAGACGATAAAAAAATACCATGAAACGTCTAACCGTTGATATGGACATTTCAAAGCATTTGCATTTAATTCGATTCATTAGAAATATTATTAAGTAATAAAATATGAAAGCGAGCTGGGCTCGGTCCCCTGGTACTAAATATTAAATACTGTTTAATCCATGTTTTTCTCCAAATTACTTCTCTCCCCCCCCCCTTCTTTTTGTTATTTATAATTATCACTACTATTTAAATTTGTTTATTAACACCACGTGTATCTAACACTAAAATAATAACTTTAATTTAGAATAATTTTCCAATTATTTCACAAACACAAAGTAAACATTTACGGTAATTATCAGTTATATCTGTATCCGTGAATCACCATTCAAACACGAAACAACCGAATAAGCAATTTTCAACAAGATAAACGAAAGTCTATTCAGTACTTGTTTTAAATCGTTGCTTATCTCCAACCATGCCAAAAGCCGTAATTCGATGGAAGACACTGGCATCGAAATCGCCATCATGTACATCACAAGTTACCAAAATTAGAAACCAACTACCTTAAAGCATCATTCTCAAAATAAAAATGGCAGAAGAGAAAGTATTAGGTCAACGTCGTCCCTTAAACCATGAAAACTTTTTCCAGAGCAAAACTGTGTTTTAACTTAAAAATGTTCCAAGTCCCCCGTAATCTGTTCTCTCACGCATACTTAATATGGCAATTAAACCCTCGCTCTGATGCTGGAAGACGAAGAAACTTGTGCAGGAAGCAGTGTTCGTCTGGTGGAAGTAAAAGAATCGCGCTTGCCTGCGTCGGCAGTGGGTGGTAAATTTCTCCGTGATACAAAGTTTGTGCCTTAAGTTCTTTTCCCGCATAATGAGGAACGGTATGAGGAACTAAAAATTCACGGAGAGTGGATAATCTCGGCGTATACAAAGGACTGTGGGAGTGAAAGTTGTTGTGGGATGCGGTTCTAACCTGGTGGGAACACTGTTAAAAATGCGTTCGCATTTTTGACGAAAGAGACGCCTTGTTGTATGTTCCAATGAAATATTTCGTCAAACTGAGGAAATTCGAATTCATTCTGTCGTTCTTTTAACGCAATTTATATCGTCAAAAAATGTAAATGCTTTTAAATAATATAATAATTCCATATCGACGAGCTGACTCGAACCGAGGATTTCTCGTTCCAGAGTCCAACGCTTTGCCCACTCGGCCAAAAAGCAAAAAATGAGCTGATGTCCCAGAAAAGGGCCGAAAAGGAATCTGAGTAAAAGAATAATTTTGTTCAAATTTGTGAATTGACGTTCAAAGTTTGAGGGTTCTTGTTTCGTCAAAGGTCACATGATTCAATGACCTAACGATCGACAAATATGACGAAAGTAACCATGCCGATCACAGAATTCTCAAAAATGATAGTGTTATTTCTGAGAGTGAATGTACAAACTAACCAAAGTAGGAGTTTTAAAATACAAACTCAACTTTAAAAATACACAATAAAAATACATAAGGAATACTAGACATTTTTCGGGAGATTCATCTCCCATCATCAGCAGAAATGAAAAAGCATGTGTGTATAATAAAATGAAATTAATATAGAAACCAGAATTAAATATCCAGAATTGAAAGTATTGCCAAAGAACAAGAAACTATCTTAACAGGTTGGAGTTAACTATTGTGTGCCAACAAGCGGGAAATACCAGAACCGCAGAAGTTTCATTGACAATCGAATCAATATGGCTATATATGAAATGCATCCAGGAAGTCAAGTTCGAATGGAGATTTGGGTTTGCAAATTATATGTGTGTTAGAAAAATTAAATATACTAGAAGGCTCCGCCGACGCTCCACCAACCCCCTGAGGATAAGGCTTATATTCTTCCAAATTTAAGCTGACATCATCAAAATAATTATTTACTAATGAATTGAAGGGGTTAATCGTCAAAATGGCTCACATAAAGGCAAAATACTAATGCGAACACAGCAGAATTTTGTAAACAAACTAACTGTTGCCGTTCCGCGTAGAGAAAAACAGCGTTTTCAATAACCGCGGAAGAAAATTACATATAAAGATCATTATGTTCCCAAGAGTGCTTGGCAATGGAGGACATCCAAAATTGGAGTATTAATGCGTGATGCATGAAACATAAGCATAGTGTTAGGCACATCTGCGACATGGTCTCTTTTGCTATACCTTTATCAGAAAATAGCAGTCTGGTCATATTTAAAATAATAATATAGTTTATAATTTTACTAAACGATTTCTTAATTTTGGAACTCAATAAATAAATGAATCTTTTAAAATAGTGTTTTTACTTTAAATTCGCTTACATACTTGAGTTACCTTTTATTTAAATTTTCCTTTGGCGTTCAATTAAAAGATGTTAAAAACTTTTAAACAATCAATATTACTAAAAACAGAATGTTTGTTTGTGTAATAACATAACGCTTACTACGTATACACTTAGGTATTCTTTGTATAACAATTATGTCATGAAAATAAAGTGCATTTTTTGTTGTTTAAAATATTTTAGCTAAGACAAGTTTTGGAGAGAAAAATTATCCTCATCCGTTTTTAATTCGTTTTCAAATGATGAAAGATTATAAAAGGAAAAGTAGTATTTTTAAATTTACAGAATCAAGCATGAATTTAGAATTAAATTTCGTTTTATTATTTACAATCCGATTGTAGATACGAAAAGGATACGGAGCACCTCTATAGTCTATTAATACTACATGCTCTCCTCACAAAGTACTTTCACGTTTCCTCAGAACTGTTCACCCTTGATCAGTTGCTATAAGAGGATTTAATCAATGCTTCCTTAGATTGGTTGTTACAAGGACTATTGTTGGGAAAGTAGGAGTTGAGGCCGTCGTACCAAACATTTTCCTAGTAGAGGAATTTGTTTCCATACGAATGTATTATCAGTATAAGAATTCAGAACCTTTGTGTTTTTTGGAAGAACATTTACGATTTATCGTTTAAATGATAAAATGAAGTGGGGTAACAGCAACCATTGGGCAAGTGTGGACACGGTTTGTTATTTTTTTAAAACATTCATATTTCTGTAAAAAAAAAATGAGTATATACAATTTTAGAACCTTCTCTTTTGATGTTCATCAAAAAATCTGGTAATTTCAATCTTAAAGGTTTCTTTTTATTTAAAATTTTTTTTACATTTAAATCGCCTAATGGAATTAGTGGGAGTTTAATTACTGCTCGTAGTCTGGTTATGAAAGTTTGCCATTTGTTTACATTTATTTAAGTATTTATGATGACTCCTAGGATAATTTTTTTTGACCTTGTTTTGATGTAGTAAACTTAATATCAGGGTTCGAAATTAGGAGATAAAAGTTGGGGATCATTGGCAGCTAGCGATTTTTGTTTAGTTGCTAAAATATTTTGCTTAGGTGTAATTTTAAAATAATTTAAACTGCTAAAGCAGAGCTGCCAATTAGTGCAATATTTATGCAATCGTCAAACCTTCTATTGTATAAAATTAGAATCATGTTTCGATTTGTACTCTAAAAATATCACCTTCTTACTCATAAAATTACATAAAAGTATGAGAACAATTATTGAAAATCAAAGTTAGAAGTAAAAAATAACGAATGGGTATAAAAATACGTCGTCAAATGGAAATTTTTATAAAAAGTTCGGTGTCAAAAAAGACCACTGGGTGTAAATTTATGGTCGTTAAACTGAAATTTTTATGCAAAATACAACTAACGACCGCTAATTTCGAACCCTTCTTAATATACTATGTTACTGTAGTCTTCGAGATTATTTGTTAACCGAGAGAGGAGGGCTTAATAAAGCTGAACAGAACTAATTTTTGACGTCCGGCAAAGTACTAAATAAGTATCACCGACCCACCTGTTTCCTTCAAGATCGGGTGATAGATCACACTGCACGGCAGCATCCCGTTGCCATGGAAACCTCGGATCCCCTTCCTGACTGTTGATGTCCAGAGCACTGCAGTAGGTCTCTTCAGGCAGCACGGCAAACGGATTGTAGTGCTCGCTCAACACGTCCCTCGCCTGCTTCCTCTGCTGCTGCATCAGCATGCTCGAGGGCTGGGCGTACGGGTTGTAGATCTTCTGGGGGTCGTTCTCGGGGAGGGTCGTGCCCGCGACCCCTATGATGGGAAGGGAGGGTCGCACGGTGCGGCAAGCTTCCTTGCTTGGCGACGAGGGGTTGGCAGTCACTGGAGGGTCTTTGAAGTTCTCGGAGTAGCTTCTCTTGGAGCTGAAGCGTTCTCTGAGGGATTTGGTCCTTGTGGCTATTTGTGCTGTGGACTTAGAGGGAGAACTAGTGGTGCTCATGGTGTCGCTGTCTTGAGGTTTGTGGTCTGGAGATTTGGCTTCGCTCTGTGTGGTTTCACTGAAAGAAGACATTGTTTTTAAGTGTTGTTGTAGTAGTAATTACATTTATACTACGGGGATCCAACCCTACCCATTAACGCTCGTCAACTCCCGAACCAGTTTTAGCTGCGCTCACTGTATGATAGGACACAATAAAAATATGTCCGAGCAACAATATTTTATTAGTTATATAAATACCGAAAAGTTTGAATCAGTGTTTTGATATAAAATCCTACAAAGACATATAAAAGCACATCAACCCGAAACAGTGTTTTGATATAAAAGCATATTAATTATATAAAAAACTTTGGCATACTTCTGGATAATGTAGTGGCGATAGTTCTTCTTCTTTGGTTGTATTGTTAGAATACGCATTTTTTAACAAATCTTGAAAGTTCGATACATTTGCCAGATGAACTTCTTCATTATGACAGCATTTTGAAAACTTTCTCCTTCTAAAGGTTATGGAGATGAAACGAAAATGAGGAGTTTGTAAGGACTTTTAAGGACCAACGAAACCACGCCAAGTTCGAATAAAAAAACTCGGGGACACTGCCTCGTAATTTTGAACCAGTGGTACAAGAATTAACGAGAAACCAAAATCTAAATCACCCTTAAACCCTGATTGTTTTTTACTCTACACATTATTTGAATATTTTAAATTTCAGAGACTTCCTCTATCTTTTCCCCTTTTAATTTGAACCTCTATATATTTAACAAACAATCCTCGTGTATCCATTTCAAAAGGAACAGCCCTGTTCCCGAAAGCTCAGAAATTAAAACTACCGAACATGAAAGGGTCCTAATTCCCAAATTCCAGTTAAACCATTCCGTAAACTCATTTACAGATCCCCGCCATTTGTTGGAGTTTAATTACTGCTCGTTACATTTCAGTGTCATTTACTAATTTGTGAACACCGTTCCGTTGCCAAATCGATAGTTTTCAACGCTCAAGGAAACAAATTGGTGGACCCACGAAATGACCCGAAAATTGGATTATTCGCGAATTATTGTCGTTCACTTTGACGTCGAGGTGATTGGACGAAGACCGACCCATTGCTATTCACAAGGAATTACTTGAATTGGGTTTAGTAATCAATTACACTCGTAAGCAGTTCGACACCAGTCTTTGTATGTTTCAGTTAAAGATTTGAGTTGGAATCTTGGTTTAAATTGTGGTATTTGTCAAATGGAGATGGTATTATTATTATTTAAACAGGCTGTTTTGTTAAAAATATGCTTTTGATGTACCAGTCAAAACATGTACTTTTAAATTTTAGAAATTACTCAGAAAAATACTGTCATAACGCTATACGACGTTTATATAGTGCTTTGTTATTTATAACTTACTTTGTATATCATTTCCCATTTTATATTAATTTAAATTCATCATGTATGTCAACGATTTAATATTTCACTTTAGTTAAGTTTTTATTTTAATGATTGAACTCTGTTGCACAGAAACTCTCTTGCCAAAATCAAAATTGGATTTATTTTAGCGATTTTTATTATTATTTTTTTAAAATTATTTTTATTCAGGCTTTGTTTTAAATTAATTCCCGATTTTTTTTCCTGTTAATTTTCATCCACCTGAGAACTTTTTTCACATCTGCCATTACCTTCAAGCCGTCCTCCTCTACATCTCAGATTTTGAAAGACGGACAACCATAGATTCGCCGTTCTGCTAACCTTTCAAGATATGCCTTTTTCTCAGCGCGAAGTGACTGAACTCAATAACCAACAAACACCCTCCAGCCAATTAAACCATGCATAGATGTCACGTAAAGTCCCTAACAGAGAGCGCAGGGACCCCCCCCCCCCCCACTCCTGTGGGACCCCCTTTTTCTTAGGAGCAGGGAGAGATAGTACCACCCCCGCCAGAGCAAATCGAACGAAAAAAGTTCGGGGCGCTGACCGGGGTGCAACGGAAAATGCAATGATCGGGATCTCGAAATGGAGACGCGGGCCTCTACAGAAAAATGGCATCATCCAAATGCCGAAAGCCAGGATCCAGCAGCAAGATCATCCCCCAGCAGCAACATGGGACAACAAAAGCTAGGATCGCAATAATCCATTCCCCTTTTTATTTTATTAATTAATCTGGACTAATCAGATCTTTTATTTTGGTATCACTCGCGCCTTATTTTAATTCTTTTTCATAAATTCTTATTATGCGTTGCTTAACATTGCTCGTGGTTTAGATGTTTATGTTTTCTAATTCAATTAGTGTTTATTTATCGCGCTGCAAGAGAGTTCTCTTCTTTACATTTAAATACCTACACTTTTTGTATTATATCTATGTGTACAATATACTATTACATTGTTTTACCTTACTATACAATTTTTAATGAGGGATTTTTCCAAGCCATTATTGAACTCTAATCAACTGGAAATCCTTATGAATTCCTTTCACTAAGAGGTTCTTATATTTATAGATATATACTCTTTTCTTTGAATGAAACTATGTTTCTTTGTCGACCAACCATTTATGTAAATGCTTTCTTTTGGTATAATATTTTTTTAATAAACTTAATTATTTAAACTTTGTGTTGTGTTTCCTTTACCTCTTGGATCTCCTAACTCTAGCATACATCATTTGGATGTATTTCGTTTCGAACTTGTGTTATTGCCTCTCATAATTTATTTGACTTCACTTATGCGTTTGGCCTTTTAATTACTCATGTTCACAAAAACTGTGAACATTATTCAAAACTTTAATTATTAAATTGTTCTAAATTGATTGTTTTTTTGTGTGTGTACCCCTGTTTTAATGTGTAAGATTTACACCTGTTGCAGCTATACGACAGTACATATTCAAAAAAAAAATTATATATATTTAAAAAAATCTTGGTTTAAATTATGGTATTTGTCAAATGTAGATAGTATTATTATTTAAACAGGGTGTTTTGTTAAAAATGTGCATTTGATGTACCAGTCGAAACATGTACTTTTAAATTTTAAAAATTACTCAGAAAAATGCATATTCGAAAAAAAAAATGTACATATATATTAAAAAATATGGATTTTTACCCAATACAATGTATGAGCTTCTTCCATTCTCATTTAATTACTCATGTTCACAAAAACTGTGAACATTATTCAAAACTTTAATTATTAAATTGTTCTAAATTGATTGTTTTTTTTGTGTGTACCCCTTTTTTAATGTGTAAAATTTACACCTGTTGTAGTTATACGACAATACATATTAAAAAAAAAATGTATATCTAACGGTATTTGGTATAGTGTAAATAGTATATGGTATAGTCAAAAAGGTATAATAGAAATATATATTAGCAAAAATATCCATTATCAGTTACTATTTTAAATTTGTCAGTTGCATTAAAATAGGTACAAGATACAATGTGGTCACAAGTTGTTGGGCGAGGGTCATTGTTCGACTGTTTAACTACACATAGTAAACCATTCTTTTTGCTGCGCCTTAACTACACAGTTCGTGGCTACTGCAGCTAAATGACTTGTTTAAAATATAAGCGAAGTAGTTGGGCAAAAATAATATTATATTATACCAATACGGCAATATATGATACAACCCAACAATGACCAACACCCAACAATGTGTGTGCATCCTGTATATTGAGATTTAAGCGAATAAAATAGTTTATCCATCACTATAAAAAATGAGTTAATTTCTTAGCTCATGATTTAAGTAAAAGATTAATTTCTTAAAATTAATCTTTTACTTAAAATACTGAAGTAATATAAAGTAAATGTTAAAATAATTTTTTTTGTAATTTATTTGTACTAAGTCTTCAAATCGGTTCATTAGTTTCCGAGCTCAGCGCGGATAAACAAAGACAATTTATAAATTTATTAGCGCGTTCAACAAGATTGTGTCATATATGAAAGTAATGTTTGGAAGAAAAAAACTAGATTAGTTTTCTATATTGCTCAAAGGAATGTCAACTTATTTATCAATGCAAGTCAGTCATACGCATCTGTGAAATCCGTTGGCAGTTTCATGAAATTAGTTTTTCCCTAAGAAATTTTATTTTGACGCACGCATTCAATTTAGCATTACAAAATCGCAGCGGAGAAAACTTTTCGTGTTATTACTTTTCCTTGGACACCATCAGCTTTATGATTTTTTAAACTGCAAGAGAAAAAAAATATCATAAAAAGAAATTACATCGTGTTCTTACATATCCGGAAATGTTGACTTTGCCTTCTTCAATAACGACAGCGCGTTTTCATTTCGTCTTGTTTTTATTATGGCAGAGAGATTTCAATCGGAAAAATCCGGGGAATTTAAATTGGAAACGTTTTTTTCTTCAACTTCCAAAATTAATTCAGGCTGATATAGGAAGGATTCGCTATAAATAGAATTATTTTACATTTATGAACATTATGATAAGATGAAATGCACACTTGAAGTATCACAATACTGTATATTTTGCATTTCCAAACAATTTCATTTGACAGCTTGTAGATATTTAAATGGAGCGATACTTTTCAAAAGAAGGGTGCATCTGTGACTTTATTTTTGTCGCAGGCAGTTAAGTGAATGTGAAATTGCATCTTATTTTTTTAAATAAATATTTATCCAGTTAAAAACCAATATATAGTGTTTAAAGTTGTTGATATTTATAAATTTCGTGAGCAAATCATTGTTTAATATTTTTTGGTGCATTATGCATATAAATTGTATATTTACATACAAATTGTGTACTCATAGATTGTATTGTGTACAAATATATTACACATACATGTAAAGTACCCATGTTTCATTTAACACTTATTTTCTGATCCGTTCCCAATCGCTTTTCTTTTCCCATAATTATTTAGTAATTTACAATTCAGTTTTAACTGCGCAACGATTCCATGCAAATCTCATGCCATTCATCTGAGCTATGTTTTAAACAACTCAGTGCCTGTCCTTATATGGCCATTGGTAACCGTGAGAATCTAAACTTTCTCATCGATGGCAACACTTCCTGCGCAATCCTACATAACTCAGTGCATTCCTAACCCAATCATAGAAGATATATGATGCGTGTGTGTCTGCGTCTCGGCTTTTAGTCGCGTTCGCCAGTAGAACCTGAATAAATCAACTTAAAAACTCTAATACCGATTCTGAACTTTATCACTTTCAACTATAGCATAATTTCTTTTACTTAAAACGAAATATAACATACACATATTATTTAAAGGTTGCTTTTAAACTATTAGTATTAACACTGAATTATGTGCATATAGTACTTTTAATACATAGTTTACATCCAATGCTTAGCAGGATTTGTTTTGTATGACTCTTTTTGAAGAAAAAGAACATATTTGAATTAGCCCTGGTGCAAAAACTTTTTTTTAATTCGAAAGACATATTTAGTGATTTTCACGTGACGGACGAACAACGGTAAACATGCAGTTAAATTCTAAGTACTTTTTCTTTCGCCTAAATAGTCCAAATATATCCCGCTTACGACAAGATCTTTAAAAATACTTCTAAGTAAGGTAGAGGGCCCACATATCGACCACATAAGCCATTATTACAATTTAGATGACACTAATACATGTTCCATTTGCCTAAAAATAGTTCTAATCTATTATCTAGACTGTTATCCAAAAATATACGGACACATATTTTTAACACATTCAATTTTTTTTGCATTTTTCTTATTAAAAAAAGTGTTCCTAATATCGTGCTCTTTATATATTCTTAAAATCGCCTACGTCCAAAATAGGATGAAACAAAGTTTAATTTATGTTATGATCATACTTTCTTTGTTAAGCGCAAAAATGGAGAAATAACAAAATTGCTAGTAATACAAGAGATAATTTTTGTACTTTTAGTTAACGTACTCTTTTAACATTTTTTCAAAATATATATAAAAAAAAAACGTAAGGAACATTCCCCACAAAGGGTAATTTTTTGTTCTGTTTACTTATTTCTTATCGAATTTTTTGTGAGACCATTTGTTATATATGACAAATTTTAACAATGTTCAACCTAGGGGGATACTGAGAACAATGTAACTCTCAAACATGGCGGCCTCCACCTTCAAAATCGGATAACAATACAAGAAATAAACTACAAGAAAATGTAGTCTATTACAGTCAATATCACTGCTTCAAATTTTATAACATTATCATTTGAACCATATTGAGTATATCATGTTTGTTAATTCACCGTACACGAAAACCAGCAAACACTCCCAGAGAAAAGAAGAAACAACGCAGGTGGTTCTGGCTTCCACAAACAACTACTGAAGGGAAAAGCTTCGTATTTCTGGTAGTCGTCTCCAGCTATCAGCACTAAACAAGGAGAAACCATTGTAGGCCATATTAAGAACGTAGGCGATATTTGGGCCTCCCAACTTGTG
Source organism: Troglohyphantes excavatus (assembly GCA_963932185.1). Taxonomy (NCBI): domain Eukaryota; kingdom Metazoa; phylum Arthropoda; class Arachnida; order Araneae; family Linyphiidae; genus Troglohyphantes; species Troglohyphantes excavatus. The sequence goes on along the minus strand of OZ010667.1, from coordinate 25,642,850 downwards.
CATAAATGTATTATCTCAAAAACATTCAAAGTTTCCAAAAGTGTTTTATCATACTACTAAAAGGCCCTAGCAATTATTTATACTAAAGTCTAAAACAGCTCCATATTAAACACTTTAATAGAAATTATAATATGAAAATCATTTATTGATTATTCTGAATAATGGTAAAAAATCAAAGACCTAGATTTCACGATTACAGAAAAGCATAAGTGGTGCGAGAATATATTATATGGTGGAAGGACTGAGGTTTTTTTTCAATTCAGAGAGATAATTTAAAGTTTGACGCACACTTTAATGAACTTCTACTCTGCTACTGAAAATATATCAATTAAGTATATCACATTCAAAAGCTAATACTACAAGACAAAATATAATTATTGAGCTTTAGATTTTCAAATTTTACATAAATTAGCTTTTTCTAATATAAATATCCTTTTAAAAAAGGACTTTATAGTGTTTTCCAGACAATTCTAGGTAAACTCGGTAAATTTCATAATTATGTGACAGTTTTTTTTTATATGTGATTAGCTAATAAAAGATTGGAAATGAAAGATTGTTTATATTTGACGACAGCGGAAAATACTCATATTGTACAATAGAGATACTTAAAAAAAATCTAAGTATATCGCATAAACATTCAATAATATATTTAATCACATGCAAATATTGAGTTCGAATCAAATCGATACATCAGTTAAATATACAAGAGTGCACAATTGAAGGGGAGGGTTATGATTTTGAATCCACAACTGAATTAAATCCTTTTTGGATGACGGTAATAGAAAATATTGACGCGTTGTTTGCTATTTTTTTGATTTATTACAATTCTTTGTTTCAAAAGACGAAACTCTCTGTCACAATCTACCAACATCGACTCCCATCCATTTTTAATGCTCCCATTATTCAAATGTTAATAACCTAATTAAGCTTCGATTGTAATTAACCACCCAATTTATTAGCGAACCCCGTTTGATATATTTAAAGCGGATATGGTAATTAAATATGTGGCATTGATTATTTGCGTTTCTGAGGGGGAACTCTGCTTCGATTTGTCGATAAAACAATTTGTTAAGGGGCAATAACGAGAAAATTGTATTAAGTGAGGGCTGTGTGATCCATAAATTACGTAGAGTTTGAGGGACGTGGCAGAGGAAGAGGTTTTTGAAAGTAGCATTCAAAGCTGAACGTGAACGTCTTAATATTGTATTTGGAATAACGGTGAATAGCTGATAAGATTGTTTAGACGTGAGAAACTGTTAAAACCTTTGTAACATTGTAGTTCTTTTGAATGGAGTTTAAAGGATTGTTTATATCTCGAATATTAATTTACCTTCTGGGGTGGTAGAAAAGTTTTTTCTATATAAAGTAGTTTATATTTCCAATCAGGCCCGTCGCACCGGGGGGTTTGGGGGGGAATCCGACCCCTCCCCCTTCACGCAATAATCTGGAAACCCTGAAAGTTGGAAATTTCAACTTACTTCTAATATCCCCGAGTCGGAAAAATTTATGCCTGAAGAAAATTAATACTATTAACAAATGATTGAAGGAATATTAGAAATGGCCCAACCCCAACGTGTAAGATTACATTTATATTAGACCTCAGAACGGACACTTCATTGGAATACGGGTGCAACAAATCAATGCTTTTGAGAGAACTGTTTAATATTACCAAATATATATATATATATATATATATAAAAAGATGAAAAATGTCGATAAGTTGGAAATGGGAATTTTCATCACCGTTGAGTTGGGAATTTCGAACAGTTGAGTTGAGAATTTAAAATCGTGAAGTTGGGAAATTTCTTGTTTCACCCCCCCCCCCCATCCCCCCAGTCCCCCCAAAAAATGTTTATTGCGTAACGGCACTGTTTCCAATCCATGTATTTTATATAGTTTTTTTTTAATTTTTATAGTTTTAATATATATAGCTTCCAAACTACTCCACAATGTCTTAGATCTGAAAAATATTTCGAATTTGAATAATTCTATGGATTTAATGTGTATGTGTATTGGTAGAAAAACTGAATGTCCATAGACGAATTGGGTCGTTCAACTCCGCGATAGTGTTGAACGTATAAAGCATTGCTGCAGATAGTTGTAAGATAAAATAAATTTTAAATAAAAATGCGTAAAAATTCATTTATATAGCAGAGTTGATCTCTCTCTTATTTATTATTAAAAACATTTTAAATATAAAATATACGATCTTTATTTATTTATTTTGAATAAAAGTCGTTAACTATTTACTTTGCAGTTATAGTTTATTTTAATAATTCATTATGCTTATCTGAAGAATTCTTTGAACTACTGCTTTTACATTTAAATTTAACGTTAACTATTAGTTTACATTTTTGCACTTAAAAATTTACGAAGGTCAACTATTTTAAAAATATATTTATCTTTTTACAAAGTTGATACATAAAATGAATTTGCAACCTCACATTCATTTTATGTATCAAATTTGTAAAAAAAAAAAGCGCTTTTTTTAAAAAATATTATGCTAATGCATTTATATTATTGTTTGGTTTACTTTATTTTAGACTACACTCCATTTTGAAAACTTAAGATTTACTATCTACGTGGCTTTCCATTAATTATATTTTATATTTTTATACATTTCTGTCTGAAGTGTCCAAATTTTTTTTTAATTAATATAAAAAGTATTCAGACAAAGATTGATTCAAAATAAGGAATACAGAAAACCAACCTAAACTCACAATAAAACAGTACATATTTAAACCGAAATTAAACAGTATTTTTTATAATATAATAGTTTTAATCCACAAATTAATATTATGTATAGTTAGTTATCTAATATTGTAAATTTTTCTAATGCAATCGCAGGTTAGTATTTTTGCGTTAGTTAAATGTTTTCCTTGTTAACTATATTACAGTCCTTTGAATTTTTTTAAATTTCAAAATTAGAACTTATTTAATAAGACTATTGTACACTGTTAAAAACAGAATACCTAATTTAAAAGTGCATAATAGTCTTATTTAATAAGTTATAATATTGAATTAAAAACAATTAGTAAAATGTATTCATTTTTGAGTACATTCATTGTTTATCATAGCTCCGAATACATAAGTTTCAATTTTGAAAAATACATGCACTTAAAAATGAGCTCAATGAATACAAAGAGCAGATGTTAACCATATATAGGCTATCTTCATAAATATATTTCAATAAATATCGACAATTACAACCATGACTTATCGGGAATCGAACTCATATGCTAATGCACCGCAGTTCAGTTTCTTATCCGTTGTACTACCTGGACGAACGTGAATAAGTTATAAACAAAAGACTTGTTTAATATGTGTGCCAAAAGAATGGGAAGTAAAATAATAGAGTTTTAGTATTTCGGTTTCCATTTAATCAATCGACATCAAATCATATGGAAAAACCATCTTCTGAACACCTATTTTAAGTGTGTCAGGTCGCTTGTTTAAGATGGCTTGAACAGAAGCCGATATTAGTAATATTAAGTCACACTGCTCATTTCTGAGAAAGTACGGTTACTGACATTCGAGTACGTCATCGCTCATTTACAATACAATTGTACTCAAATAAAAACGGGTAGGTTAAGGTATTCATTTTTAAGTACTTTTGCTTACAGGTGTAAACACCGCTTTTCCCGAATATTTCTCGTTAAAATTTTATTTGAATTTCTGAGAAATCCACTGCATAATTAATTCCCAACGGAGAGAAACGCAACGTCCAAAAGACGTAACAAAAACGTTCAATAAGGCTCAAGCGTCCCTCCAGAATTGCCGGTGACATTCCGAAAACACGTCCTGCCCAATTCAGCTTAAGAGGGCCAAAGTGTGATGCTAAACCCAATTTGACGTTTTCAACCCAAGGGACGGGAATGTGTTAAAGGACGGAAATCATTGCTTTTGTCGGCGATAAATGAAATTGGTAAAAGGATAACGGCATAAAAGATCAATAATTTAATTCTGAATAGTTGTGGTTTTTTTTAAAATTATATGACTAGATTTTTCTTTACTTACCGAACAAAGGTCTTTAAATATAACTTGTTTGTTCATTTTGTATTTTTTGTTGTTGTTGCTTATTCGGAAAGCTACTTTTTGTTCCAAAACCAACACTGTAAAAAAAGGTACTTATACATGAGTACCTCAACATATTCGTTTTTCTTTGAGTACAATTCCATCGTAAATGAGCAATGACGTACTCAAATTTAATTAATTGTACTTTCTCAAAACTGAGCAGTGTGATTTAACATGGTTAATCTCAGCTTCTGTTCAAGCCATCATAACAAAGCGACCCGACAAACTTAAAATAGTTGTTCAAAAGATGGTTTACCACATTATTTGATGTCGATTGCATAAATAGAAAATGAGTAATTTCAATTCAATTATTTTACTTTACATTCTTTTGCCACACTTTTTTAAAAATTTCTTCTGTTTATAACTTCTTCATTCACCCTAGTAATTAAACGGGTAAGACTCTGGACAGCGGTGCCTGCAGATTTGGGTTCGATTCCCGGTAAGTCTTGGCTGTAATTGTCGATATTTATTGCATGTGATTTATGAAGGCAGAATATGAAGGGTAGAATATGTTTTTTTTTCTTTTTTAGCCATTATACTCATTTTCAAGTACACGTCTTTTTCAAAATTAAAACTTATGTATTCGGGGCCATGATAAGCATCTAATGTATTAAAAAATGAGTGCATTTTACTTATTTTTGAATACACATTTTTAACAGCGTAGTGTGTAGGTACCGAGAAAGGTGTGTTTTTAAGTATTTTTGAAATATCTTGTTGTATATATTATAATTATTTTTGTAATTATTAAATATTATATAAAGTGGCATGGCGCAACCAAAGAGTTGTGATATTAAATAGAGAGCGCCTTCAATACCAGACTCTCGTAAGGCCGCGGTGTCAACATTGAAAAGAAAAACCCACATCACGTGGTTATGGCGTTGCCACATTTGGCATTCAGACATCTGCAGGAGTTTCAAATTTGGCGCACTTTCTTCTCTTTTGGTGATAAGGAGTTCTGTCCGTATTCAACTTCTTAACATATATGTACGTATTAACTTATTTTCAAACAATATGCGCAAAATATTTCCTCTTCATTAACGAAACGAAAATATTTTATTTGTGTTCAATACTCGAAGAAGCAAAACTCTTTATATTTCTCAGGTTTTATTGTTCATATTTTCTTATTGAAGTATACAAAATAACAATTGAAAGAACTTCACTTATGGTAAATTTTTTACGTAAAAACGTACTGCAATTATTTCAAAACTACAAAGTAAGAAATATATCCTTAATATATCTATTAAACTCCCTTAAGTTGCGCCACTCGTTAAAAAAAACGATATTTAAATACGAAATTAAACACAAAACCTTATTACAATACTTCGATCTCGCTTAGTTCTGAAAGTCGCCAAGGCCTGCCAAGTAATATTGGCGCATGAATGAATTGGCATTTCCACATATCACGTGGTTTCAATGATGGACACACGGAAATCAGCATTTTTATTCCTCTATTTGTATCATTACTCTATGGGCGCAAACTTTCGATTTTATGCATAATCGAAGTATGAAACATAAAGATACATTTTCAATGAATTGCACCATATTGTAACAACAATAACAACTACAGTTAGAAATCATTGATTCCGCTTGAGGCACCCTACAAAATAACAGAGTTTCTGAAAAATTATCTTGAAACTCAAGATTTCAAATCCTTTTATCTTTCTCCAATTGGAATGCATCAATGGTCACAGTTAGGAGACAAAATAAAAATCTTTTAAAAACGCGCTATTATACCCAGAAAATCTACAACACTTGATTCATTGTTCATAATCCCGTCATCGTCATAAAACGTCTTATATACTTAAATATTATATGGGAGTAGTTTTTCCTGAAGTGAAGAGCGAGAAAAAGATTTTTTTTTGTTCGACGCTAATCGGTAAAATCCGTCTCTTTCTTTACAGTTGAGGGGAGAATCCTCTGTCCCGCATGCTACGCTGAAGTGAGTTTTAAAGCATGAGCAAATACTTCAAGGGATTGGGAAGAGGAGAAGTGGAAGACTGAAGCTGAATACAGACTACGGGATTGTCTCATCCACTTCACAAGACCTTGTTTGAAGGATTTGGCGAATTATCCCCATTATGGTGAAATATATATATTTTTTATGTTGGAGTATTTTTAGTGAAAACTATGCGGTATTGAAGTCACTTCATATACCTGATACTCCCATTTGGGTTGGAGTGATCACTTTAGCCTGAGTGGTAAAAACCTAATATATTTTGATATATGTGGTTAAATTTTATATTTAGCGGACTCTCATCTTAAATACTTTAGTGATACTCATGATGTTCTAAGGTATTTGTCTAAAGAGAAATTAACGCAGAGCTATTAAGCAGAGATTTATTGATGGAGATATTTTCCCTATTTTGAGACACGTTTTTATTCGCATAAGATCTTGCGAATTCTATGCTTATTATTTTTTTTAAACAAATTTAAAAAAAAATGTTTGTTTTAAATGAAAAATGAGTCTTTTATTCTATATGTATTAAATAAATTTTGTTCTAAGCATACCTATATGAATGCTCACACCGTCAACTTTCATTCCTATGGAATAAAAGTTGATTTGTTCGTTCCTATGGAATGAAAGTCGATTCGTTCATTCCTGTGGAATGAAAGTTGATTTTTTCATTCCTATGGAATGAAAGTTGATTCGTTGATTCCTATGGAATAAAAGTTGATTCGTTCATTCCTATGGAATGAAAGTTGATTAGTTCATTTCTATGGAATGAAAGTTGATTCGTTCATTCCTATGGACTGAAAGTTGACGGTGTGAGATTTCATATAGGTATAATACCAATATCGATATGAATAGAGCAATGGACAGGAAATACTTTCCAATACCAATTAAAAAATTTTGGACCAATATTTTTCGATTGGTATTGGAAACTCGAATTATACTCGACCAGTATATTTCGAGTAAAAACCAATGGACTCGAAATGGACCAATATATTCGAACCAGTTTACTAAACCAATATACTCGAAATACTTTTCCTTACTTCCAATTCAAATTCTAGATATATAATTCACATAATCATCAAATCATCATCATTTGTCATCAAACCACGTATAACCTTGGCAAGGAATTATTATTCAAAAAGTTTATTTTCAAGAGTCGCATGTCTAACACAGAAATAACACTCCCATTTTTGACAATTCTGCGATTGTTAAGGCTACTTTCGTCATATTTGACAATCGTTGTTATCAAATCACGTGACTTTTGCAGTACAAGGATACTCAAATTTTTGAACGAAACTAATTCACTAATCGACCATGAGTATCAGCTCATGTTTGGTTCTTATACTCATATTGTCGGAAATAAAACGTGTCTCCTTGGCCATGTGAATTGAGCGTTGAAATAAATTTCGTGTAAAAAAAATTACAAAATGGATTTTATCAGTTTAATAAAATATTTAATCAGAGCATACAGTAGGCGTTTGTTTCGTCAAAAACGAAAAAACTTTCTTCAAATACGAAAATACATTTGTAACAGCGCAAAAAGCTTTTGGAAATACCCTTAGCGTTCTTACGTCCATACAGAAAACGGTATAATAACTCCAAATACTTTTTAAAAAGATGCGAGTCGCATAAAAAAAATTCGATTCAACGCCCACGAAATAATTTACACCCATCTCACTCCTGTCCTCATCAATTCCCTAATGTTTCCGAAACAGAGGACATCACTTTTCTTTCACCCTCACCTACTTTAAGAAAAATCAAAAAAACGCAATACATCTTTATATTCCCTCTAAACCTGACGTCTTAGAGCGAAAAGAAATCTCTAACCTCCCCCCCCCCCCCTTCTCGAAATCAATAAGAAACCCCTTCTTACACTTCCTGGTTGTCATGGTTTCGATGGAGTAAAAAGGAAGCAGAATAATAATAATAATAAAAAAAAAATGAAAGATAGTGTGAGGGAAGAGTGCAAACAACCATTTTCCTTCGGTCCTTTCCATGGTCGCCGGAGATAAGACACTGCAGGACGGACAAAAGAAACGGGTTTTTTTTACTATCGTATCATCGGGTAACAGGAGATCTTCCTTGTCCAGAAAATGACAACGTCTCAGATAGGGATGGACGCAATTGTAATAAAATGGGCCGTCAAGTGCAATATTGGCTTCGGAAGGTAGAATGGCGTATTGGTACAATTCCGTGAAAGATCATTTGTTTGGACACTGAGCTCTAACTGTAACTTCTGGAATGCTCAGAACTTGTTTCCCCTATGGGCGCGTTGAAGCCAATATGGAAGCAGCCATATTGTAGCCCAATTTTTTTTAAAAGTATTTTTTGATACCATAGCATTGTAGAAATATTAAAAATATATAAATATTATATTTTCTTCACTTGGAATTTTTCTCACACTTGATCAAAATATGTAAGACAGCGAACTGTAAACTGCCACAAAAACAAGTTTATAAAAAGTACCGTACTTAATAATTAGTGTATTTGTGAAAAACCATAAATTGCAAGGGGCAATTTGACATAGCAAATGTTTCTTCAATATGCTGTGTGACAACAGCGAACAGCAACACAAGAACTAAAGCGATGGTCTACGCCGTTAATGATGTCAACGAAACGTCAATTTGTTTTGAAAAATTTATAAGTTTGCTTGGGGTTGTCAGAAAGAGATTGAATGCAGCATAGCGTGCCCTAGAAGCTTCCATTGGGATTCAGTTCACTGGTTACTGCAGAAGATTACTGTTTTCTTTCCTGTAGATACAGACTGTTAGTTTTTCATTATGCTAACTCTATTGCCTTGAGCATTATCGTTATGTAGCTAAACTTTTAAAAATAGATACACGAAATCGAATAAAATGTACTCATTTTTGATTACATTCGATGCCTGTAACGGCTCCGAATACATTTCAATTTTGAAAAAGACATGTACTCAAAAATGAATACAATAAGTATAAATGAGTACAATGAATAAAAATGAATAAATGATTGCATACACAGGCTGCCTTCATATATCACTTTCAACAAATATTGACAACTACAGCCACGTCTTTTTGGTAATCGAACCCGTATCCTCAGCACCATAGTCCTGTGCCTTATCCATTAAATTACCAGGACGACATTACGAAGTTATAAAAAAAAGAAATGTTCAAAAATGTGTGCCAAAAGAATGGTAAATAATATGTAATAACTCAGTTTCCATTTAAGCCATTGACATCAAATGAAATGGAAAACCATATTTTGAAAAACTATTTTAAGTTTTTCAGGTTTCATTAAATCTCTTGAACAGAAGCCGGGATTAACAATATTAATTCACAATGCGCATTTTTTAGAAAGTACGGTTACTTAATTTTGAGTACACAATCGCTCATTTACGATGCAAATATACTTAAAGAAACACGAGTAGGTTCGGTTGGTATTCATTTTTCAGTACCTTCTTATTTTTCAGTGCAGTATGCTATGCAAGGTTTGGACTTAGATGATTTTTTATATATATATATGAATTTGAAGATATGCCTTGATGTCTAGAAATGATTTATCAATTTTAATAGTTAAATTACCTATTTTATCTCATGTATAAAAATAATGAACAATTTTCCATATGTTAACAAATTCTACTCTAATTTAAACCCAACACTTTCTTACTTCAAGCAAGATGGAACAACATGGAATGATAGGAACTACATGGAAAGATACATACTTGCGACAGAGTTATCAACAAAACATCCTGCAAACACATCCGAGTACCCCCGAGAAAGTCTTCCATCCCATCAAACGCATCTAATCATAACCTTAAATAAACATCCCACTGCGATTATTCTCACGCTGATGAATTGATGAAACTCTGATATCCCTTTATTAGAAAGAACGGTCTCCCTGGAGATCTCATTTTGCAGCGTACGAAGGGTTTTACGATGAGAAATCTCTGCCAGTCCCGACTCCATAACTGAGCAGAGTCAACTTCCTAATTCTGTTAAAACGAACACCGTGTTGCTCTGGGGATGGGGGTGCAGGGAATCATAAATGGTGGTTACGCCATGTTTACACTGTTCCTTTTGACTCTGGACCGGGAGTTCTGTCGTAAAACATACGTTTACGATGCACACAGTGATAGAGTTAGAAGGGGAGATCGATAAAGTGTGGGAACTGTCAACAGGATTTTCAATGTCGAAACATTTTATGTGGCATCCACGAAACGAAAATGATACTAGCCACCAAAGGCAAAGGAATACAGAAGAACTCTAGGGGATCTTCAGAACTCTTTATCATTTCGAATGTGTATTTATGATATTTTGTTATAAGTATGAGGAATTATGCTATGGACTTCGGTGATAAAGTTCAGGATTTAAAGGTTTCAACTTTGCTTATTATGCTTCTATTGCAGAAAGCGGCTAAAAAGCGGAACGCAAAGTTACATGAATTACATCTTTGACGATTAAGTTTGGAAGGAATGCGCAAGAGGTGTTGCCATCAATAAGAAAGTTTAGATTCTCACGGTTACTAGTGACCATATAAGGATAGGAACTGGGTTGTTGTTGAGACTGAATATTAATTTAGAAGATCTTTATGGGAAAAGAGATGCAATTTGTAATAGATCTGGAAATAAGAGTTTAAAGATACGTGGATATATTACGTACTTATATAAATCATGTATGGATTTTCTATTTATTTATATTTTACCAAATACTCAATTTATATCTCAGATAGTTTGGATGTTCCATAATCATATCACCAAATAGATGGTTGGTGGAATTAACATCACTCTAGGTCTGTGCAATAGGCTATTGGTGACGATACGGGAACAATACAGCCTTATAATTCTTTACTATGATCAGATGATGAGGACAATGCCTGAATTGGCACCTATTCTCCCAACTTCCACACGATCCACGCGAGAAAAATTAAATCACGACAACTTTAATATGCACCAGATCTTTCAACGCGTGGAAAATATTCGGTTGGACAACATTTGGTTGGACACATTCGCAACAATTCGATTATTAACACTGTAAAGAAAGGTATTTAAAAATGAGTATCTAACCCTACTCGTCTTTCTTTAAGTATAATTGCATCGTAGACGGGCGTATGACATACTGAAATGCAATTAACCGTACTTTCTTAAAAATGAGCAATGATAATTAATAACCCTAATCTCAGCTGCTGTTAAAACGATCGTAATGAAACCTGACAAGCTTAAAATAGTAGTTCAGAAGATGGTTTTTCATATTACTTGATGTCGGTCGTTTAAATAGAACTGAGTTATTACAATTTACTTCTCATTCTTCTAGCAAACCTTCTTTGACATTTCTTCTATTTATACATTCTTAATGTCGCCCTGGAAGTCTAACGGGGACTGCGGTCATTAATGAAACCGATAATATTATTAATCTGTCATTAATAATCTGTCATAACTGAAAGTCATTAATGAATTTAACCTATGTAGACAATGATCTATCTATTCATTGCGCTCATTTTTGAGTACATGTCTTTATCAAAATTGAAACTCGTGTATTGGGAGACATAATGAGCATAGAATGTATATAAAAATGAGTACATTTGACTTATTTTCAAGTACCTATTTTTAACAGGGACCCTTTCAACTAGGCCATTGCAGAGCCGAAAAAAAACACAGAAAATAGGTTTTGTGAATTCGGCAGTATTACGCAAAGGGACTCTTTCTGCACTTTACAGTGGTATACTTCACAAAGAATTGGATAAATAACCACTCATTGATTTCCATGACAACCTGAATTGCATATTACCGAATTTGATATTTGAAGGACTTGAGTTAAATTAGAGGAGAAACCAACCGGCGTGGAGAGGTATAATGCAAATTAAATCAGTCGTGGATCCAATACTGCAGTTTGGAGAAAGTGGTGTCACCTCAGATGTTACGTGTTCTCGTAATTAGACAGGTTCAGAATTATGAGGGACTGTTTATGCGCCTTTTTTTCTGGATATATTCCGAATTCTCGCGATCACAGAGTAATATTTGAGGTAGTAAGCGATAAATATATATTAGCCACAAGTTAAATATACCTCTGTGAAATACGGAACGGAATCTAAGTAATAAATAAACTTAAGTAATAATAAATATACTTAATAAAAGCAATAATGTAAAGAAACTTAATAAAAGCAATAATGTAAATATACTTAATAAAAGCAATAATGTAAAGAAACTTAATAAAAGCAATAATGTAAATATACTTAATAAAAGCAATAATGTAAATATACTTAATAAAAGCAATAATGTAAATAAACTTAATAAAAACAATATTGTAAATATACTTAATAAAAGCAATAATGTAAATATACTTAATAAAAGCAATAATGTAAATATACTTATAAAAGTACTTAATTAATTTTGAAAAGAGGCTTATATTTTCTATTTAGTCCGGATTTGTAATCTTTTATAAATATATTACAGAAGAATTCTAATTATCCAAATTCCAGTTATTCGAATTGAACAAAGCGGATCTTCAATTATCCGGATTGTTTTGAGAAACAATTACGTGCAAATTCCACATTTTAAAAGTTTCCTATCGGTGATTGACATTGTTTTTAATAGTCATTAAATTACATTACTTACTAAAACTAAATTGGTTGTTTTACCAAGAAATGATCTTTATTCGAGAATTATCCGGATATTCGATTATCTGGATGGGATCTGGTCCCAATTGATATGAATAATTGGAGTTCTACTGTATTAATAAAATATTTATATTATTAATAAAATATTTATATTATTAATAAAATATTTATATTATTAATAAAATATTTATATTATTAATAAAATATTTATATTATTAATAAAATATTTATATTATTAATAAAATATTTATATTATTAATAAAATATTTATATTATTAATAAAATATTTATATTATTAATAAAATATTTATATTATTAATAAAATATTTATATTATTAATAAAATATTTATATTATTAATAAAATATTTATATTATTAATAAAATGTTTATATTATTAATAAAATGTTTATATTATTAATAAAATATTTATATTATTAATAAAATATTTATATTATTAATAAAATATTTATATTATTAATAACATATTTATATTACTAATAACATATTTATATTATTAATAACATATATTTATTTATTAATAATAATTTCTACTTAAAAATGTATATTTGCATAACCTCGATTCAAAAAAAATACGGTAAAGTAAAACATTCAAAAATACGAAGCAGTTCATCTTATAAAAATTCATGTTACTTTTTTTTCATAGCCAAACTTTACCCATCTCTTCGACTCCCGTCTGGCTCAGAGGTCCTTAATTATTCTATTTGGCGAATTGGACACCTAATGAGTCCTGACAGCTCTAATTTATTGGAATAGAATTACCTCATTCATTTGCAATTCACGCCTAGATAAACTAAATAATGCCCATCTAATGTTGTAAACACGAAAGGATAAAGACGCCAAGAAGAAGGGCTTAGTCGCCCCACCCCTTAAATAAAGCGTAAAAACACCAAATATCACTTACCATTTATTCGGTAGTAAAAGAGAAATAGTTCTCACATGAAAACAAACGGTCCTGTCAACCGGGTTTTTATTTTGTTTAGTTCTTGAAACGGGATCAGTTCTTCCCTCTTTTGTTGGAAAGATCCCTTTTTTTAGGGAATAAAAAAAAGAGTTTAGTTAGTTTTTTTTTACTCTCTTTTCCCGTCTACCATTTATTATAGGGCAATTTCAGTCTTCTTTTTGACTCTTTTTTTTTGTTCTTTTTTTTTTGCTTAGACCGTTGAATCGCGTAAAACAATAAATATCCTACAAAATAGATTATCGCTGATGCTGGGTTTTTTTTATACTTATTTTTTTCTTCTTAGGGCCGAAGTGGATTAATCTTATTTTGTTCATCATCATCATGACGGAACCAAACATCCTCTTTGACCTTGATACTGAGGAAGTGTGCTCTACTTATTTCTGAAAACTTCAAACCTAAATTTATGGTTCATACGCTGTTAAAAATAGGTACTCAAAAATAAGTAAAATGTACTCATTTTTTAATACATTCGATGCTTATCATAGCTCCGAATACATAAGTTTTATTTTTGAAAGTACGTTATTGCTCATGCAATTGGACTCAAAGAAAAACGAGTTTGTCCAGGTACTCATTTTTACGTACCTTTTTTTTACAGTGTATCGTCGTCACCTTAATGCAATATACAGGGAACTTTATTTTCCCATTTGAAGGCTATTTATAGAGAATACTTTATTTGTGTTGTTTTAATATTTTTATATACAATTATATTCGAATTTTAATAAATATGAATTTCTAAAAATAGCCACAGTACATTAAATTATAAAATATATATTATATGGGTTTCACGTGTTGTTTTACAAGGACATAAAGCAATTCATGAATTCTTACTTTTAAAAAGTACTATGCGGCGATCAATCTAAAAACTTGGGAAATAATTTGAATGAATCCTTAAAGTTGGTTTCCTCGTATCACAGTAATATGTGCTAGGAAATAGTTTTACAGATACACTGCGAGAAAAAAGTTATCATTCAGGTGCACTGAAAAACGAATTTACAGGCGATACGTTTGCGCATATTTTATTTTTACAATGATAACATAGCAGAGCTTTGTTCTTGATTCCAAATTTTAAATTGCATTTTTAACATATTGTTCTGAAGTACTGCAATATAAACGAGTTTGGTTATTACAAATTATATGATATTGTTTAAAAAAAAGTTGCTTTTTTAAAAGGTTAATAACTTTTTAAGTTACTAAGGGGCTCCGCCAAACCTCGGAGGATTGTTACGCAATCCTCTTTGGTTTGCTTCGCAAACAATGCTGGCTTTATACACTGCAGAAAATGTCAATATGTCCTAACCACAATACTTTTTTTAAAAAATAGTTCGGTCTGTGGGCCTACAAGTATCAAGTTCTTTCAACTGTATAAATGTTTCAGCTCAATTGTTTCTTCTCATTGAGAAGCGAAACATGTTCCAACAGCAAAATGCCAAGTATAAATGAGTCAACTTTTCTGTAATCGCCAACTGTTATTTAAAACTACTAAATACGTAATAGTATTGGCTCTAAAAATATTTCGACAATAAGATATATATTAAATTATGAGAAACTGGGTTGCCATTTCATTTTCTACCGACACCGTTTGTAAAATATTTATAGTAATTCACATAAATAGCTACATCTAATTTAATATTCATGATAGAATTTCAATTTTGATACCATCCAAGAAAGGAGGGTTTTGCAAACATGACTATATATTTTTTAAATGAAAAAAGTATATTTTTGAACTACTTAGGGCAGTATTAATTTGTCGTTTTTGATAAAACGTACAAAATATTGTCGATTAATTTAGACATTTCGTCAATTGTTTAAAAATTTATAGTTACAAAACTAAATCGAATTTTCAAAAACGCTCTGGATCATTTGTAGCCAATATTTTAATCTATATCCTAAATTTTTATTTATTTTTTGTTGAAAATTGGAAGACAAGTATTCAAAAATATATGAATGTTTTTCGAAATTTTATGAATTATGACTTTAACATTAAATAACATCTAAAGTGCTAATCGTATGGGAAAAGAAATAATTACACATTATTTATCAAACATTTCTTAACAAACTAGCACAATTACATAATTTTAGAACATTTGCATTTTGAGATGCGAGCGAAACAATAAGAAAAAAAGTCGCAAATTTAAATTTGCATAAAATATCCGAAAAAATCTTGCTTGTTCGCTATTTTTAATACCTGGCTTAATTAACGATATCTAATTTAATTGTAAAGGTAGAAATATAATCTTTATGACATCGGAAATATGAAGTTCTAATGAACATTAATATATTTTTTCTAAAAAAAAAATATGTAATTTTAAATTACATATAGCAGTTTAGAAATCACGTTTCAAAAATGAGAGAGAAAAAACTTCAAATGAGTGGAGCTTGTTTAAATGTTTAAAACATTTATAAAATCAAAACTAATTCTAATTTAAAAAAATGCTTACTTGGATTTTCAGTTCAAACTTATTTCTGTATTCTCTAAAAAAATTGGATCTCTCCTCTTCATAGTGTGTCAGAAAATCGATGGACAAAATTACTTGTAAGCGAAATTTTAGCAACGACGAATTAATATTAAATAACTTCTAAACTAATAATCGTATTTAAAAAAATATATTCTTGTTATTTATCAAACATTTCTTAACAAATTCACTTAATTTCGTAATTTTAGAATTTATACTTTTTGAGTTACGATCTGAATAACAGCGAAAGAACTGAAAATTCCCCCTAGGGCTTACTTTTTTAAAATAGAGAGATTTAATTTTTATAACTGTTTCAATTAATGCATGATCATATATTTTATGTTATGTTTCAGCTGAAATTAATAAAGTTTATGGTAGAAATTGTATTAAAATTGTTGCATTCATCATTAGTGCATTTTTTAAAAAAAACTCACGATTAATAAAACTTTAAGGACGACAAAATAACCAAGAGTAATGTTTTTTACTAATCTTAAATAAATGCCATGTATACTTCACAAATACCAAATATTCATAAATTCTAGTAAAATAAAATAAAGACTTTTATGAAAGGAGATTGTTATATGTTAACACTCAACGAAAGAAGAATAAAATATTTTAAAACATATTGCTGAACCTTCGAGTTTATGTCACAATACATATAATAAATTTCACATTTCTAAACAAGTGTATTATAAAAAGTTTAGTTGATATTTTCTTCAATTTTTAAAAAATATTGATTGTTACTGTTAATATTTAAAATGTTAAACGTAGAATTTCTATAAATTGATTCAACTGTAATAACAAATAAATCAATAAACATTATGTTAATATATTCCTTAATCCATTTAATGGCAATTTTAAGTTTTAAAAAATTGTATACTGATTGGTACATTATGAGGTACATTATACTCCTTCGTTTATGACAATAACTCAATTTCTTACATAAGGTAAGGTCCTGGGGTAAAATGTTTTTTTAAAATTAAATATTGAATTATTTAAATATGTTAAATTTATGCTTTTATTTCGAGTTTTTGCTAATTTACTTTGTCAATGAAGTACATTTTAGCAAAACATTACAATTCTGGGAGTTTTAAATCAAGTCCAAATGTCGATTTGTTTGAGTACACAAAAAAAAAATATAATTTGATAAGTAAAACTTCTGTATACAAATTCGAAAAGTCGAATTATTTTCAAATATTCCAGGAATTTGCATAGAATAGAATCATTTTAATACATTCCAATGAAAAATTAGAATAATTCTACTTTTTTTTCCAATGTTGTGCAAAGTGGGAAAACTAGGTTTTCAAATTATTAATGTTAAAGAATAATAAATTCGTAAACATTTAACAATCTTCGTCAAAAGTGCAATTATTCCACAAAATATGAATTTCGAAGCTTATAAATGACAAGAACTAACTGTAATATATTTAAATCTGTATATATGTTCATGTAATGAAGTAACATACTTATTTTTAAATAAACTGTCAACAAAAGAATATATTTTGATATATAAAGTGGACGCCTTTGCTTGTTTTATTATAAGTGAAATAGAATGTTTTAAATGAAATAAAAATGCACAAATTAAAAACAACTTAAATACATCACAGACTTTTGAATCAAAATAAAACAAATTGTAATAGCAGGTGTTCGTTTTCGAATAAAATGAATAATAAAAATGGCAATTTATTTTCAAAATGGTTTATTTCAATTTGCTTTTAGAATAGACTGTTACAAAACAATCTGTTCATAATCAAATATACTGAGTTTTTTACATTTGGAAGTTGTTATTCATTCTCTTTTATTCATGTTACTAATATGACAAAAGTTTGTTGTAATAATTCATTTTATACAAAATTAATCCTACTGGTGACGCTAATTACCCCATCTTTGAATCGCAGTAGGTTACATTAGTAAAATAATTATTAAAAATATTTATAAACCTCAGAATTAAATAAAATATACAATTCTAATTCCAATAAATAAATGTTTTTGTATAATAGTAGTTATAATTAAAAAAAAATCATCTCTGAAATAAATTGGACTTTAAAAATCGTTACGTTATTTAATTGGTTATTTAAACGTTAAAAAATAAGTTTTAAGAATCATTTCCTCCCACTTTACCCAATCTCCTTCGACCTTTTAACCTTCAATTGTAAACGATATATAACGTGAAAAAAATATATTTAATAAAATGCCGAAAATTAATAAAAAATATTTACTTAAAAAGTCAAAGTAAGTAGTTACGAGAAAGTTTTGGAATACATGTTTATGTTATTTCAAAGCTGAAAGGTTTGTTTATTTTGATATTCAATCTCAAAATGCATAAAATATATGAAATTACATGAAAGTTTATTCCACGGCAGTCGGAAAGTTATTTGAAATATCCCCGCTCTCAAGCATACATTTTATTTTACCCGACTCGGATACCGTTGCTTCGCTTGAAATAGATTTTGAGAAGACGCAATTAATGCAAGTAAACACAATTTCTACCAGGAAATTTAAATTTAAATTGGTGAACCGCCCTCATTTATGTTGACATTATAATCTCTGTAAAGGAATAGAAAGCGTAGGCGTAGGACAAAGAAGGGCAAGTTCAATATATCACCCAAGTATACTAAAAATATTATTGCGAATTCGAGAATTTTCTTAGGATTAATATATTCTTTTGAAACTAAGTCAACCACATATAAAATGGAAATGTCTTTATACTTTACATATTAGAACAACATAGTACATAGGGTAATAGGTCCTGGGATAAAATGGGTCTTTTTAAATTAAATATTGAATTACTCGATGTTAAACTTAGGTTTTGATTTCTTTCTCTTTTTTTGTTGTTAATTTGCTTCGTTAATAAAGTAACTTTTAGCAAAAAATTAAATTTTTGGGTGTTTTAATTCGAGTTCAAATTTCGATTTGCTTAAGTATACAAAAATAATTGTGACAGTTTGATATATAAAAACTTCTGTATACAAATTAGAATAGTCGAACAATTTAAGAATATTTCTAATACTTGTCTAGAATATAAAACTTTTATTACATTCCAATAAAAAAGTTAGGAAAAATTCTAATTTATTTAGTTTTTCCCCCAACGTTTTCCAAAGTGAGAAAAATGTTTTTTTCGAATTATTAATGTTAAAGAATAGGAAATTTGTAAAAAATTATTAATTTTCGGCAAAATTTGAATAATTCTACAAAAATATGAAGTTCGAAGCCTATGAATGACAATAATTAACTGCAATATATTTAGCAATGTTTATATGTTATATTAATGAAGTTACATATCTGGTGTGTTTCAATAAAACTATCAACAAAAGAACATATTTCGATACAAAGATGGCTTCCGTTTGCTTATTTTATTCGAAGTTAAATGCAATGTTTTAAATGAAATAAAAAATCGTCTGCGTAATAAATTTAAAAAAAACGTAAATACATCATAGGTTCCTGAATTAAAACCTTCTAGCATGGAGATTAAAACAAACGAAGAATAACTTTAGCAGATGTTATATTTCGAAGGAAATAAAAAAAACATACAATAGTAGGTTTTTAAAATGGCGAATGACAGATCAAAGCTTATACTTTTAGAAATAAGCGCAGTCCATAAATAATAAATATATTGATTTTTTTAAGATTTTAAAGTTGTAATTTGTTCTATATAATTCAAGTTATTAATTTGACTTTACAATTTGTTCTATTAAGGACTTTTTATACGAAAATAAATTCCATAATACCCTCAGGGTACCCATTTTACACCATCTAGTTGTAAGTAACCTTAGAAAATTAACTATTAAAAACATTGATGAACTTCAATATTAAAACAAAATGTGAAAAATAAGTAAACAAATAAGTTTTCAATAAATAAGTGAACAGTTTTATAAAAAAATTGTGATTTTGCAATTTGTTCACCTGAGAAATAGGACTTTGAACCTCAAAAATCCTGTTTTAAGATCCATTTTCCCCACTGACCCCACCTACTTTTATATTAAAATTAAAGTATATTTGTTATTTATTTTTACTCAATACTAAAAGAATGATTGTATTTTATACAGATAATTCTTTTAGGTATATTTAACTAAGTACAGCGACAGTTTTTTTCCCGTTTAATATTCAAAAGTAGCTATTCAATACGTATTTTCGACAAAAAAACATTAATATTCACATTTAAATAACTTATCTCAAATAAATTTAAATTAAAAAAAAATCTGTTTTAACAGATAAATTAATTTTCTTGTGAAAGCCATATTCAGATCAGTTCTAATTTTTTTTAATTAAAAATCAAATGAAAGTTTACAAATATTAATGTTATCTAATTGAGTTAACAAGATATTATACGCCCATATATTTATATATGCCTATATATTTTAAAGTTAAAAAATCCATTTAGTTGTCAGCGATTTCTTTATGCGTATAATTTATTCAAATTACATGGAAATCATATATTAAGCAAAAATATAACGAATCAATAACTATTAAAAGAAAGGAAAATTTTACAAATATACATACATATGAAAAAAATCAATTCTGTTTTTCAAATATTAAAAGTTTAAAATCGAGTGTATCACTCATAGAACTGGATAAATTTCTTCATAAGGACTGAAAAATTATTTTTGAATTGTCAAGGTGGGCAGGGAGAAAAATTATTTATATGTATTGTGTATTGACTACAATTGACAAAATTAGTAAATAGAAATGAGAAAATGAAGCCGACATTTGACTATTTTTACAAATGGAAAGAAAGTTTGATACGTTTAAAGAAATTTTGTTTTATTTCATTTGTGAAATGTTAATCTTCATATACACATAGGTGGAATGCAGATTTTTACGTTTTGGCGATTAAACGTTTAAATACAATACGTTCTTCAACCATTACTATACAATTTATGGTAAAGGTAGTTACTTTGAAAGCAGTTGTTTTTTAACACTAAACCTACCACGCGCGGTCAAATGACCGTTTTTAAAATTTCGTTTAAAGTTTCTTGTATACAACGTTACTGTATCGTCATGTAACTTATTGACTTTTCCTATAATATACATATGTAGTGCGATGCACATAACTTGGCACCGCTCGGTTTCGATCCGAGGAACTCCGGCTTGCTACGCTGATACTCTGCCAGTCAGGTCAAAGTGATCACTCTAGCCTAAGCGGGAGTATCGGGTAGAAGCAATGAACCCCACAGTTGTATATTCATCCCCGAAAATGTCAAGACATTTGAGGAATATCAATTTATTAGACAAAATAAATAATATCAACGAGGATTGTTCGGAAGATAGCCAAGAAGTTTCCGATATTGATAATGATACAGCGGAAAATAATTGTGAGTTATTTGACAGCGATACGGACGAAGAGAATATTTTGAATATACAAAGAGGACAAAAAAAGAAAGAGATTTATAGTTAGTTCCGAAAGTGAAAATGAGGAAGAGATTGAAACTGCTACGGATGGAAGTGTTTGGCAAAAAATAAAACAAGGGTCTAATCGGGGAAGAGCACCACTTTATAATATTTTGAAGGAAATATCAGGACCGACAGGATACGGTAAACAAAATATTATAAAGGTCAGAGTTGAGTCGACATTTTCCGTGATTATTGATCATAACATGATTGAACATGTAAGAAAATATTCGGAATTAGAGGCATTTCGAGTATTGAAAATGAAATATCGAGGCAAGAATTTTTATTTCAATTGGCAGAAGAGATTGGGACCGAATATCAGAAGTAGAGACAGCTAAGCAAAGGTTGTTCACCAGAAACAATAACAAATACAGCTATAGATTCATCTGGATGGAAAGCTTACCAAATAAGATATTGTAAAGTCAATAGACTAACAAAATTTGTATAAAATGTACAAAATACGTATGTGGAAAATGTGTAATATAAAATACTCTAATTTGTAAAAAAATGTGCTGAAAATGCATAAATGTAAATAAAACTTTTATAGAAAAAAATATTTTGTTTACTATCCAATTGGCTAAAACATCTTTCTATATTAAGATACATATATTTTTTTGAAGCGGTCCTTTGACCGCTCATGGTAGTATTAGGTATACCTGAAATGTCGGTAGGTTTAGTGTTAATTAATAACTTCGATTTGTTTAAGCAACCTACTTGGAAACATATTGCATGGAAATGATTTGGAACCCTTCGATCGAAAGATCACTACTTTTTTAATTTTCTTTGTTAAATCCATCTCGCGGATTCGAATCAGCAATCCTCTGATTACTAGCTGAACGCTTTTATCCACTGGGCCACTGTAGGCCCGCAATTAAGGTGGACCACTGTACCCTATTCTCCTCCTATGTTTTGGCATATAACTGAAGCAAAGGCACACGAAACATTTGTGGTTAGCACATACATTATTTTTTTCCCATGTAAATGAATCTGCCCTTCATTTTAAGTTTTGCAATTGAAGAATGACCCTTTACGACTAACATTGCATCGATTGCATCAAACAATTGCATCGATAATGAGTCGAAGAGGTCTGCGAGTGGCAGACAACTCGATGTGTGAAGAGAAATTTTATTAATTATAAAAGATTGAATGTAAATATTTTGTTTTAAAGTATTAATTCGACGAGGCATGGAAAAGACCCGTTTCGGAAAGTTAATTAATTATCTTTCGTATATAATTGGGATATTCTAAATTAAACAAATGATTTCTTTGGAGTTTCTTTCTAATAAAATGTGTTTTCTTAAGAAATTATATTGCATTTGGGAAATATCAGTAGTGATTTATGATATGCTTCTTAATTTTTTTTAACAGACTTAAAAGCGCGCCAAAAAGAAGAGGTTATCAATTCGACTATTATATATATTTTTTTATATATGTTTGCACAAGATTTCTGTTCTAACTCGGATATTTGGACATTTTTTTGAGGATAGGAGGTGTTTGCAGTTTTTGAAAAATATTACGGTTATCCGGCTTAACTATCCAGAATTTTCAATTAACCGGACCGTTTGAAAAAAAAAATATTGTCCAATTTGAAAAATTCTTTTTGTTGGAAAAATATTTTTTTTATCCGGCTGTTATATATATGGAAATAATCTTTAAAAAAAATGAAAACGACTTTAAAAAAATGCGCTAAAAAGTAAAAAATAATTTTTAATTTTATGAACGAGTGTAATAAAATTAAATTATTTAATATCAATTTCATACTTATTACAACTTTTCGAAGTTGATGCCCATTTAACGAAATTATACATAAATTTCGGCGCCCATTTTAAAAACTTTAATAAGTATAAAATTGATATGAAATAATTAATTTTTTTTTTCAATTTGTTCGCAAAATTAAAAGAAATATTTTTTATTTTTTGGAGCATTTTTCTTTAAGTCGGTGTTTTTTATGAGTAATATTTATTATTAAGTTAATATTTTATCAGTTTAATTTCCGATGTATTCAGATAGCCGTGGCTCGAAAGTAATGAAAGATCCGAATTCTAAGAGAGTTCAAGCAGATCGGTGTAATTCAATAATTACCATATACATTTTAACAAAACTCTTAAATAAATTATGTATTTTTGTAAATATGAAAATATTGTGCAGACACCAATAAAACCAATGATTAAATTTCACTCCCCCATATTGCGAAATTGTCTTGTTTTTCCTTTTTGGCTGAATATCCTTCGTCACATTCAATTGCGTCTTTGCAACTCGGAAAAATATAAACAAAACTCTTAATGAATTTTCCTTGGATTCTCAATTAAAAACACTGTCAAATGTTGATTGTATGAAATGTCAATTATTTTCTCCCGTTGCCATTAGACAAGCTATTTTATTTGATGAATCTATTAAAATTAATCCGTTAATGCTATCTTATTATTACTATTAATATTACTATGTTTTCAAATTAGATGTACACCAATTTTAGAGAATGTATAGGCACATATGGAAACTACAATTACACTAATAACATAAAGAATAAAGGTTTTTAAAGTTATTTCCCACATTCCCTAAAATAAAGCTATATTTTATTAATATTTTAAAACTTACAATCAGAAAAACAAGGATAACTATGCTACATTCATATTAATATTTAATAAAAGTTCCAGGGGAAAATTGGTGACGGTCCATACGAAGTAATAATGCAGAAACGAAAAACAGTTTCACGTCTTATAGAACTACCCTTCATTCTGATCTTTTAACATTCTTTTTCATAAACTAAATCAATTATTTCAATTTTATTACTACATATTTGTAAGAAATGAACGTATTCAAAAATATTTTTTCATTGCAAGCATATATATATATATATACACAGATAGATAATTAAGTAACCCCAAAAATTTCTTCATCTGACCATGGTTCAAAAATATGAAGCATTGTTCGCGGGCCCTTTGATATATACCCAGAACCGTCGCCATTAACTCACTGTGCAGCTCTAGTACGACGTTCATTCAGCCAACTAACTGCAACGTAAAGAAGTTACCTGACTATCAATGGTTTACGACTGAGCTAAATACATCGGCTATCGGTCACAGTTAGGAACCTACATAAATCTTTGATAACTTTTTTTTTTGTTTGCCAAACGAAAATTTTCTCCCTCCTTAACACTTTCAGAAATTATTCATCTGCCAGTTTTCTGTTGCGGTTCCCATGTGAAAAGGTTAAATAGAGTCATATAAAAAATATTTAAGAATAGTTTTATCGATAAAGTTTTAAATACTCTCTCAATATAAGAGATTTAAAAAATATTGTATCGTGAAATCTTTGTATAAGTCAATCTTTGTTTTGTCATAAAATTGGGTCATTGATGGGAAAACTGAGTAAAAAATCTCCTAACGGAAAATTCCGAGTCAGCCGCACAGAGCTTTATTGAGAAGAATCTGAAAATGTGCTTACTGTTAGTAATTGATACAGAGATTGTAAAATTAATTAAGAGATTTGAAAAATATTGTATCGTGAAATCATTGTCATAAAATGGGGTCATTGATGGGAAAACTGAGTAAAAATCTCTTAACGTTAAATTCCGAGTCAGCCGCACAGAGCTTTATTGAGAAGAATCTGAAAATGTGCTTACTGTTAGTAATTGATAAAGAGATTGTAAAATTAATTAAGAGATTTGAAAAATATTGTATCGTGAAATCATTGTCATAAAATGGGGTCATTGATGGGAAAACTGAGTAAAAATCTCTTAACGTTAAATTCCGAGTCAGCCGCACAGAGCTTTATTGAGAAGAATCTGAAAATGTGCTTACTGTTAGTAATTGATACAGAGATTGTAAAATTAATTAAGAGATTTGAAAAATATTGTATCGTGAAATCATTGTCATAAAATGGGGTCATTGATGGGAAAACTGAGTAAAAATCTCTTAACGTTAAATTCCGAGTCAGCCGCACAGAGCTTTATTGAGAAGAATCTGAAAATGTGCTTACTGTTAGTAATTGATAAAGAGATTGTAAAATTATATTAAGAGATTTGAAAAATATTGTATCGTGAAATCATTGTCATAAAATGGGGTCATTGATGGGAAAACTGAGTAAAAATCTCTTAACGGAAAATTCCGAGTCAGCCGCACAGAGCTTTATTGAGAAGAATCTGAAAATGTGCTTACTGTTAGTAATTGATACAGAGATTGTAAAATTAATTAAGAGATTTGAAAAATATTGTATCGTGAAATCATTGTCATAAAATGGGGTCATTGATGGGAAAACTGAGTAAAAATCTCTTAACGTTAAATTCCGAGTCAACCGCACAGAGCTTTATTGAGAAGAATCTGAAAATGTGCTTACTGTTAGTAATTGATACAGAGATTGTAAAATTAATTAAGATATTTGAAAAATATTGTATCGTGAAATCATTGTCGTAAAATGGGGTCATTGATGGGAAAACTGAGTAAAAATCTCTTAACGGAAAATTCCGACTCAGCCGCACAGAGCTTTATTGAGAAGAATCTGAAAATGTGCTTACTGTTAGTAATTGATACAGAGATTGTAAAATTAATTAAGAGATTTGAAAAATATTGTATCGTGAAATCATTGTCATAAAATATGATCATTGATGGGAAAACTGTGTAAAAATCTCTTAACGGAAAATTCAGAGTCAGCCACACGGAACTTTATTGAGAAGCATCTGAAAATGTGCTTACTTTTAGTAATTGATACAGAGATTGTAAAATTAATTAAGAGATTTGAAAAATATTGTACTGTGAAATCATTGTCATAAAATATGGTCATTGATGGAAAAACTGTGTAAAATACTCTTAACGTTAAATTCCGAGTCAGCCGCACAGAGCTTTATTGAGAAGAATCTGAAAATGTGCTTACTGTTAGTAATTGATAAAGAGATTGTAAAATTAATTAAGAGATTTGAAAAATATTGTATCGTGAAATCATTGTCATAAAATGGGGTCATTGATGGGAAAACTGAGTAAAAATCTCTTAACGTTAAATTCCGAGACAGCCGCACAGAGCTTTATTGAGAAGAATCTGAAAATGTGCTTACTGTTAGTAATTGATACAGAGATTGTAAAATTAATTAAGAGATTTGAAAAATATTGTATCGTGAAATCATTGTCGTAAAATGGGGTCATTGATGGGAAAACTAAGTAAAAATCTCTTAACGTTAAATTCCGAGTCAGCCGCACAGAGCTTTATTGAGAAGATTCTGAAAATATGCTTACTGTTAGTAATTGATACAGAGATTGTAAAATTAATTAAGAGATTTGAAAAATATTGTATCGTGAAATCATTGTCGTAAAATGGGGTCATTGATGGAAAAACTGAGTAAAAATCTCTTAACGGAAAATTCCGAGTCAGCCGCACAGAGCTTTATTGAGAAGAATCTGAAAATGTGCTGACTATTAGTAATTGATTCAGAGATTGTAAAATTAATTAAGAGATTTGAAAAATATTGTATCGTGATATCTTTGTCGTAAAATGTGGTCATTGGTGGGAAAACTGGGTAAAAATCTATTAACGGAAAATTCCGAGTCAGCCGCACAGAGCTTTATTGAGAAGCATCTGAAAATGTGCTTACTGTTAGTAATTGATACAGAGATTGTAAAATTAATTAAGAGATTTGAAAAATATTGTATCGTGAAATCATTGTCATAAAATATGGTCATTGATGGGAAAACTGAGTAAAAATCTCTTAACGGAAAATTCCGACTCAGCCGCACAGAGCTTTATTGAGAAGAATCTGAAAATGTGCTTACTGTTAGTAATTGATACAGAGATTGTAAAATTAATTAAGAGATTTGAAAAATATTGTATCGTGAAATCATTGTCGTAAAATGGGGTCATTGATGGGAAAACTGAGTAAAAATCTCTTAACGGAAAATTCCGACTCAGCCGCACAGAGCTTTATTGAGAAGAATCTGAAAATGTGCTTACTGTTAGTAATTGATACAGAGATTGTAAAATTAATTAAGAGATTTGAAAAATATTGTATCGTGAAATCATTGTCATAAAATATGATCATTGATGGGAAAACTGTGTAAAAATCTCTTAACGGAAAATTCAGAGTCAGCCACACGGAACTTTATTGAGAAGCATCTGAAAATGTGCTTACTTTTAGTAATTGATACAGAGATTGTAAAATTAATTAAGAGATTTGAAAAATATTGTACTGTGAAATCATTGTCAAATAATATGGTCATTGATGGGAAAACTGTGTAAAATACTCTTAACGTTAAATTCCGAGTCAGCCGCACAGAGCTTTATTGAGAAGAATCTGAAAATGTGCTTACTGTTAGTAATTGATAAAGAGATTGTAAAATTAATTAAGAGATTTGAAAAATATTGTATCGTGAAATCATTGTCATAAAATGGGGTCATTGATGGGAAAACTGAGTAAAAATCTCTTAACGTTAAATTCAGACGCACAGAGCTTTATTGAGAAGAATCTGAAAATGTGCTTACTGTTAGTAATTGATACAGAGATTGTAAAATTAATTAAGAGATTTGAAAAATATTGTATTGTGAAATCATTGTCGTAAAATGGGGTCATTGATGGGAAAACTAAGTAAAAATCTCTTAACGTTAAATTCCGAGTCAGCCGCACAGAGCTTTATTGAGAAGATTCTGAAAATGTGCTTACTGTTAGTAATTGATACAGAGATTGTAAAATTAATTAAGAGATTTGAAAAATATTGTATCGTGAAATCATTGTCGTAAAATGGGGTCATTGATGGAAAAACTGAGTAAAAATCTCTTAACGGAAAATTCCGAGTCAGCCGCACAGAGCTTTATTGAGAAGAATCTGAAAATGTGCTGACTATTAGTAATTGATTCAGAGATTGTAAAATTAATTAAGAGATTTGAAAAATATTGTATCGTGATATCTTTGTCGTAAAATGTGGTCATTGGTGGGAAAACTGAGTAAAAATCTATTAACGGAAAATTCCGAGTCAGCCGCACAGAGCTTTATTGAGAAGCATCTGAAAATGTGCTTACTGTTAGTAATTGATACAGAGATTGTAAAATTAATTAAGAGATTTGAAAAATATTGTATCGTGAAATCATTGTCATAAAATATGGTCATTGATGGGAAAACTGAGTAAAAATCTCTTAACGGAAAATTCCGACTCAGCCGCACAGAGCTTTATTGAGAAGAATCTGAAAATGTGCTTACTGTTAGTAATTGATACAGAAATTGTAAAATTAATTAAGAGATTTGAAAAATATTGTATCGTGAAATCATTGTCGTAAAATGGGGTCATTGATGAGAAAACTAAGTAAAAATCTCTTAACGTTAAATTCCGAGTCAGCCGCACAGAGCTTTATTGAGAAGAATCTGAAAATGTGCTTACTGTTAGTAATTGATACAGAGATTGTAAAATTAATTAAGAGATTTGAAAAATATTGTATCGTGAAATCATTGTCGTAAAATGGGGTCATTGATGGGAAAACTGAGTAAAAATCTCTTAACGGAAAATTCCGAGTCAGCCGCACAGAGCTTTATTGAGAAGAATATGAAAATGTGCTGACTATTAGTAATTGATTCAGAGATTGTAAAATTAATTAAGAGATTTGAAAAATATTGTATCGTGATATCTTTGTCGTAAAATGTGGTCATTGGTGGGAAAACTGTGTAAAAATCTCTTAACGGAAAATTCCGAGTCAGCTACACGGAACTTTATTGAGAATCATCTGAAAATGTGCTTACTTTTAGTAATTGATACAGAGATTGTAAAATTAATTAAGAGATTTGAAAAATATTGTACTGTGAAATCATTGTCATAAAATATGGTCATTGATGGGAAAACTGTGTAAAAATCTCTTAACGGAAATTTCCGAGTCAGCTACACGGAACTTTATTGAGAATCATCTGAAAATGTGCTTACTTTTAGTAATTGATTCAGAGATTGCTAAATTAATAAATTGACAATGAATCAAAACTCAATAATCCATCTAGAAAAGACGTTATTTTTTTTACTTTTCCTAGTTCTCTACCCGAGCGGCGTTAAATACTTCAATCTTTCCGAACACTTTGTCCTAATTTACTGATTTCGAGGCCCTCTGGCGATTTCCCCAGGAATCGACCGTGAAGCTTTGTCATCAGAAAAGTTCTTCGCAAATATGCAATTAAAGCAACTACACAAAGCTTGGAGACGTGGACAACCTTTCTTTTGTGCAAAATATCGATATAATGAGCTGCGTGTAAAGGCTGGAGAAATAATCATGTGTCTTCGAAGAGATACCATTCTTATTATTTCTCCAACAGGGGAAAAAAAGAGTTCGACGAATCGAATGGAATAGCAATCGAGTTCATTATTTGAAGATGTTATTATTTTTTTTTGTGATTTTAGAATAGAAATCCGGAAATTTTTTTTCGGTATAAATAATCTTTTCGTTTGAAATCCTCTTTGTGGAAGTTTGTAAAAATAGTTATTTGAAAGTTGTTTTTGGCAATAAAAGTATCGGTTAATTAAGCTGTGATTAAAATATTTTATTTGCGTCAAATAAATGCATATAGGTTACAGGAGTTTTGTCTGGGTTTGAAGTTGATATACTACAGTTGCCATTGTTATACTTCTAAACAGCATTATTATTACAGAGAAGAATTGAGTTATTTATTATCACTGATTATAACCACAAAACAACATGCGAATAAACGTAATATTCTATAGAAGCCGTACTTCACAGTTCAAAATTCATTACAATATTCTTTAGAAATTTTCGTCATTTTTGACGAAACATGTGCCTGCTATATACTCCGATTAAATATTTCGTCAAACTGAGCAAATTCTTTTTGGTGCTTTTTAACGAAATTTATTTAGTCATAAAATAATCTTTCTAAAAAAAAAAAGAAAACCGACTTTAAGAAAAAGCGCTAAAAAGTAAAAAATAATTTTAAATTTTACGAATGAGTTGAAATAATTGAATTATTGAATATCAATTTTATACGTAGTACAACTTTTTGAAATCGGCGCCAAAATTTAGGTATGATTTCTATAAATTGGCACCAACTTCCAAAAGTTGTACTACGTATAAAATTGATATTCAATAATTCAATTTTTTCAACTCATTCGTAAAATTTAAAATTATTTTTTACTTTTTAGCGCTTTTTCTTAAAGTCGGTTTTCCTTTTTTTTTAGAAAGATTATTTTATTTTTCCCTTTTTAGTTTTTAATTTAGCATAATACTGCTACTGCTATTGTTGTTTTGGTGAATAGGATTCTTCCCCCCCTATTCACCAAGAAATTCTAGGGGCAACTTGTGCTCAACAATGTATATTTTAAAACAATCCCTAACAAAGACAATAAATGCATGTTAAACGAAATATCATTGTTGTACAACTTCCGTTAAACAATGAAAATATTTTGAAATCGGATAAATTGTTAAAAAAATCCGGTTAATCGATATTTCCGGATATATAACAGCCGGATAACCTATTATTATTTTGAAGATTTTGCCTAAGTGGATTTTTCTCTATCCAACAAAAAAAGAATTTTCGAAATCGGACGAAATTTTTTTTAAACGGTCCGGTTAATTGAGAAATCCCGATAGTTAAATACCGGATAACCGGTATTTTTTTTCAAAATGCTCCCCTTTGAAGCATATCCTATCCAGCAAAAAAAAAATTGTCCAAATATCAGAAGTAGAATCGAAATCCCGCGCGCACATACATAAAAAAAAATACATAAAGGTTGAATCTATAACCTCTCGACTTGGCGGGCGTTGGCGATTTTAATTTAAAGTTTCTGGCGGTTTTATTTTAGAGGTTTTTTTTTGAGTTGGTTGGGCGCGCTGGGCAGTCGGTTAAAAAACGAGAACGGTTTCAAATAAATATCAACGAGCCAATTCGAAGCACGGACCTCTTAGTCGAGAGTCGAATGCTTTACCAACCATGCCAGAATGACCCGATCGAATTGTGGCAATAGACATCAGAACCAAATATGAGATGATGCCCTCGAAAAGAACCGATAATCAATGTGAGTTAATCACTTTCGTTAAAAATGTGAGGATTCTTGTTTCGTCGAAATTAACGTGAATCGAAGACGAAACGGTTGTCAAATATGACGAGTAGCTTTGATGATCGCAGAATTTTCAAAAATGAGATTTCTGAGAGTGCTATTAGTACTCTTTTTGATCAGCCACAAGTAGTTTGAGAAATAACTTGTCCGAAAAACAATTTATATTTTTAACGAATAGATTTATTTTTCTTAAAACATGACGTGTAATCCTTTGATAGTGTGAATAAAATATCAAAGTTTTTAATCATTGAAGGAAAGTTAATTTATATTTCTAACCCATAAGTATTTTTATTTTTAAAAATTGCAATTATTTAAATAGAGATAGTATAAAACTACCCTAATGGACTCAGAATATTAAAGTTATTGAAATGTATTTAATTATTAATTATTTTTATTTCATTAAAAAATATATTAGATTCATTATTGGACAAAGTGCTATAGTACACATTAATGTTTAAGTAGTATTTACTGCCAACTTGTGATTTTTTCCTATCAGCGACCCAACAAAGTTACTTATTAAATTCCTATTACCTTTCTACATTTTAAAAATAGCAGCTGACCGCTTAGAAAAAAATACTAAGCCAGATATTACGAAATGGCGGAATTTTTCTTTTAAAAACCTATTTACATTAAATTATATTCTGTATTTAGTTAAATTAATTTTAACGCGTCAAAAATATTTTGCTTAAAGAGAATGGTGAAGCTGAAAAAATATGCATTATATAGATTCGCCCAACTTACGCTGTTTACACGTGCTTTTGATGAACCCATCTTTCAAAAGTGACCTCCCATTTATTGACCCAAATGTAGTCAAGATGTATTATCATGCACAACAAGTAAGAAGTTATCAAGTTGTAATCAGAAGTACGGGATATATTTTGCGTAAAATAAATAATTAGAAAACACAAAGGTTAAGAAGTTATATTAAAAATACGACGTATGGATAAAAAAAAGTATTTAACGTCAAGATAATCCGTCTTATTTTAACTTTTGTATCCGTCGGATATCCAAAAATGCTGCGTCGGTTGTGGTAATTACCAATTTAAATGGTAGCAAGTAATGAATAGTAAAAACGTGACTGCTTACCACAACCGTTTCTTAGCAACAGTTCATGCAGTTTAGATCTTGTTGGCTAAAATTTTTTACTCTATATCTATCTTGTCAATTTCAGGCGACTGGTGAAATCATGATGGAACAATAGATATGTTTTAACCATGGTATATAAAATATCCATTTAAAATAAAGGAGCTAAACTGGCCTCCTAACAAAAAACATTCTTAGCAGTCGCGAGGCCGAACTTAGCAACGAGAACAATTTTAAACATCAAAACTTATTAAGAGGTTTGTTACATTTTTGAAACATCGATCGACTTTTTTCAAGGGAGGAAATATGCCCCTCTTTTTTCATCTGTGGACGCCGCACTTGACGTCAGGAGACGCTGGAAATGTTGGGTCCGGTTTTTGGAGGGAAACCAACCAATGCAGTGTATTCAGACATCGAACTCGGCGTCTACAGATGAAAAAAGCGTGGACTTGTTCCCCACCTTCAATCATGCCAGGCTGTGTCTCATAGTAGGAAATCCTTATTATAAGACGCATCGCAATGAACTTATTTTTTAAATTAGTAAAATACTCAGTCAAAATTTATAATATTTTTATATGATTTTCATGAATATAAAAAAACGATACAAGAAAAGAATGTATTGATAAAAAATTAAATATCAATACGGTGCAGCAAATGAGCTCAGTCATTGCGTCCTTTGCGACTCAATGGCGTAGGAGCACGCAAAATTTTTAAAATTGGATTTTTAGATTTATACATTTTCTAAAACTCTTTTGCAAACATCACTATTTAAATTTTTGTTCTAGCTAAACTAGAAGTATTTGAAATATTTCTATAAAAATTGTACGGTATGCACTAAACATACCTAATATTTTCATTAAATCCTTATTTTATCAAACCTATATATTTTTTTAGATACACCAAAAAAATATACTATTAAACTTAAACACCCAATGGCTCTCTTATACCAGTACCTCAGAGCCAGACGAGCCTAAATCACATTTGGGCAACGTTTTGGCGGGAGAAAAACCTAATCATACTTTTATGTTACAATTTACTACCAGGACTCAGGGGTTAAGACCATAAGATTTTATTAATTTAATTCTGCGATAATACACTCCAGCCAATTCCAGACGCATACAATCACAGTAAATAACTGTTTTTAAAATAGGGTGTCACTTCCCGCATTGAGTATACTATAACACAAGAACACCTCCTCGATTCACGATTAAACACAATTCATTAAAAGGATTACTGCAAAGGATTATTAAAGCAAATATTTATTCACAACAGTTCATACAACAGATAAATATCACTGTCGTCAAGTACCTATATTGTGAATTCAGTTAGTAGACCAGAGGGAACTAATCGGCAGCCACACTTTATTCCAGAGCCAGTTCAGGACTTCCAGGAAGACAGTAGTTGAAAGGAGCGAAGGCAGAAAGGGCTCCAACACATAAATGGACAAAGCTCCCGGGATGACCAAGCCTTCTACGCAGAACTGGACAAGCTCCAGAGGTGTATACCATAACTAACACAAGGAACGTAAACCAAGCACAACACACGTACAGTAGGCGACCGCACGACGTCGTAATCATAAAAATATCATCATAACAACATCCCTGCACTGGTTAGCTTTCCAACAGAACACTGGAACCATTTCACTCTGTCAGAAACAGCACCTATTAGTTATTTACCTTGGGAACGTTTCCGGCAGCCTATTTTTGTCTTCGTTTATGATATTTAACACATCCATGTATGTATATACACACAAATACCTCGTTATTTTTTAATCACGGTCAGATGAAGAGGTACACCTGAGCTGGCACCCAACGCAAGCTTAATAGGCGTCAGGACATTTGGACTTCGATCAGATTTATCGTGTCCCGTACGCATGCCAGTATAATTTTGTGGATAAGTTTAGACGTCTACCTAGTATTTTAATAGCAAAGCTGGCAACCTTCTGATTGCAAAATCACTATATTTTTACTTTTCCTTGTCAAGTCCATCAGTCTGGCTCGAACTCACAATCCTCTGTTTACTAGCCGAACGCATTTATTCACAGTGCAACTGGGACCTTTCAAGTTCCTTTTTACATTTCCAACGCATATGCGCTAATAAGATATACTAATGCCAAGACGTTGATTTGTATAAGCCAACCATTAACCCTTACCAAAATTTCAGTAGCTAGCTCCTAGTTCGACCTAGCCCAGTGCCCAATGCGACATCACAATGGCCCAAAGCCTAGAACAGTCTCCTGGAACACCACACTACTCTCAACTAAAGCTTTGGACTTGGGCTTTTATAGATCTCGGTAAATGCTTAAAAATAATTTCGAGTGAAAATGTTGATGGTGTGTATCGATAGAAAATGAACTTTCAAGACGCAATCTGCTAAAAAACAAAAATCGTCAAGTTTGGTTTGGTTACTTAACATCGCGCTAGAGCTGCACATTGGGCTATTGACGATGGTTCGGGACCCATGTCGAAGGAGAGACCCATTGAACAATGCATCGTATTTATAAATCATGCTCAAATGACAAGGACAACATCTGATCTTGCACCCGATGCAACCGCAATAGGCGTCAGGACATCATCATTAACGTCCACCAGTACAGTATATACACCGTAGAAATTGGAGATAAGTTCGGACGACGTATTGTTACTGCGGCGCAGCGAATCTGGCAACTCTCCGATCACAAATTCACTGCATTTTAATATTTTTGTCAAGTCTCTTGTGTCAGCCGTATTCGTAGCTGATTGTTAGCTGCCGACGGTGCTATTGACCTCTCGTCGAATTTGGACTTAGGCTATTCTGGCCCTGAGGTACAGATATATTACTTGAAGTATTTTGTGTTTATACCATGCACTTATAGTTTCAAGGCTTACTGATTTTTTTAAAAATAACTTCTCTAGTACATATACATTTTTGCTCATAAACATCAAAGTTCTAACATGTTTTTTTTAGCATAAAACCGCTTTAAAAGGTTTGATGTATAGATGCATGGGTTGAATTTTATGTATTTGTTAAGTTTGTAAAGTTTAAAAGAAAATTAACGAGCACTTTTTTTTAAACCTTCCGAAAAACAAAAACACAGTTTTAAGAAAATTGGGATTTTGTGAAAACATACGGTAAATTTAATGTATAGAATAGAATGTTTGAAAAATATTTAAAATACTTCTCGTTTAGCAAGAACAAAACTTTAAACAGTGCTGTTCGCAGAAGAGATTTAAAAAAAAATATAAATGTCAAAATACTTTTTTTAATAGCACCTACCACCTCAAACAAGACAAACGAACTAACAAACCACTAAACGAAAAGCCGAAACGGTTGCGTTTCGAACAAATTGACGCGTCAAGAAAGGAATAAGAACACATATCTCAAGCTGCATTTGGCAGTACGCCGTTTAACCAACGGCAGAAGTTCGATCGAAACACAAGAATGGAGAAGAAAGCAGCCATCAGGAATCTTCGAAATGCGATAATTGCATACTGACAAGTCGATCAATACAATGGGAAAGGGGAATTTTGCCGCCGCTGAATACTCCCGCGCTTTTAACAGCTCGAAAGTGCGCGTGATAATGTTCCAGAAGGCATTTCGTTATCATCTTTCTCGAGAAAGTGGAAAGGAGGCACTTGTGAGATAAAAGATATTTTGCTTCGATCTGTTCTGCCTCTATGATTTCTAATTACCACGGTGTGGGGACTGCTGATTAGTCTGCCAACGATTCCGTCAGGAACCACTGAGTGAGAAAGAGAAGACTGATACCAAGTGTCGAATAATTTCCGAAGAAGTTTGTTTTTTAAAACCTGGATGAAGATTGTTATTTTTAGATAGACATTTCCAATATCCTCTCGTTCTCCGTGAAATTTGCGGGAAAATTATGCGACAATACTCGAGAAAAAAAAATTAAGAACTTGATGGTCAAGTGTTCTAATTTCTTGCATGGATACATCAGATATTAAAATGAGTAGGTAACGGTAAATTATCGTCAGTTTGCTGAATTTAATAATATAATTATTTATTTAATTGACGGTGCAACATTTTATCTTTTTTGGAAAGTTTAAATGTACTAAATTGAAAATGTTAAAAACAATCTATACTAAAGCGTACGGGGCTAAAGAAGCATGTTATTTTGGGTGAAATATTATCAATTTAAGATAAATATATTATATATACATCGATAGTTTTACAACTTACTTGAAATTATTTTTTTAAATAGAGAAAAGTGTTTAAAACACAAACATAGCTAGATAAATTTTTGTTACAAAACTATTTCAAACTTTGGATCAATGAACTTCAAAATGGAAACAAAGTTCTAGAGCTTTAGTGCTCAATCTTTTTCTTTTACGTACTCCCAAATAAAACTTTTCATTTTTGAGTATATACCAATTCTCTCATAACCCTTCTCAAAACTACACTACTTCTAACCTACACAAAAAAAAGTTTGTTTTGTTAAAAAGTAATATTCTTAAATTAGCTGTTAAATAATTCAAACGACTCAAATCCATGACTTTTACAAGATTTTATTTTAGATATTACATTTATTATTTTTATTTTAGGTGTTTTTCACCATTACTAATAATGTTTCCGCGTACTACTATTATAATCGGATGGCTACGTACAAGGCACGTTTGTAAGGGGGTGGTTCAGGGGGTTCAAACGCTTCCCATTGACAGTCAAGAAAAAAAAATTACAAATTGAATTTCTGTAAAAATCATAAAAAATACTTTAAAAACTAGAAAAATTTCAATTTCCAGTATAATACTTCTTGTTGAGTTGCGTGAGGGAAAACCTGGTATTTTTCGGGGTTTCTACCTCAAAAAATAGTTTTTAAAAGGCTTCAAAAACATGTTTTCGAGGTAATTTTTATCTCAAACTAAGCGTAACATAATGTCATCGTGTTTCATTAAATAGCACTTGAATTTCTGAGACAAAGGGAAAAGGTCGTTAAACGGGATCCATTTATTATATTAAACAAAGATTCTTAGAAAAAATTCTCTAAATTTATTTCATAATTATTTCATAATCACTAATTTTAAAAATAGTTAATGACTGATATTGGTAACGATTTCATGAAAAACAATCTGTAACTGTTGCTGTTTCGATATTTATATGCCAACGTATTCCTGTTAACTTGAATAAAAATTAATATAAATTAAAAAAAAATTAAATAAAGGGGGGGGGGGGTCGTTTTTTTTTTGGGGGGGGGGGGAGGGAGTTAATCAATGACTGAACCACCCCCATGACAAATCTATACCTACGTGCCTGCTACGTACCCCAGTGGTACGCGTAACACAAGTTCAGAATCGCTGTTCTAGAAATTAAATAGATTTTTTAAATCAATTCGGTCAAAGTGTAAGCCCTTCTTGAATATCAACTTTACTAAGTGTTGACATTAGATATGGGAGATTTTATTTTTAATCCTCCAGAAATCATATTACAAGCGAAATTAAATTAAGATATTTAAAAGTTTAAATTAGTACTTATTTTTGTCTCAGACATTTGTGATTTTTTATTTTTAGTTTAAAAACAAAAAAACCTGCAAATTCGTTTATCTTATGTGTTTAAAATTAAAAAATAGTGTAGAGGTGGGGAAATTAGAGTCGTGTGGAAAGTTTTTTGTAATTAAATATTGAATTACACATCATGAAACAAATGTTTTGATCTCTTTCTTTTAAAAAATTTTACTTCGGCTAATAGAATGCATTTTAGCAAAAAAATACATTTATGGGTGAAATAATTCATATCCGACAGACGATTTGTTTAAGATACAAAAAAAAAAAAAACTTGCTATAAAAACTAGAAAAGTTGAATTATATGCTATTATTTAGATTTATTTTTGTCAATGTTTTTCAGACTAGGAAAGTTCGGTTTTGGAATTATTAATGCTAAAGAATAGGAAGTTAGTAAAAATTTAACGATATTCGAAAAAAGTTAAATTATTCTTTTAAAAGTTAATTTTGAAGCTTATAAATGGCAGGAATTTACTGCAATATATTTAACACAGTTAAATGTTAATATAATGAAGTTTCCATATCTGTTTTTTTTCAAATAAACAGTCAACAAAAGAACACATTATTTAGATGCAAAAATGGCCGCCATTTGCTTGTTTTATTCGAAGTTAAATATAATGTTTTAAATTAAATACAAAACAGTCTACGGAAAAAATTAAAAATAATGTAAATACATCATAGTTCCTGAATCAAAAGAAACCAAGAATAATATTAGCAGGTGTTCTATTTTAAAGGAAATAAATAATGCAATAATTGATTTTTCGAAATGGCGAATTATCCGAAAAAAAAAAATTAAGGAGAAGGTTAGAAAGAACATTTAGGAGGAAAAACTGTCCATTAATAATCAAATATATTGAGTTTTAAAAATTTAAAGATTATTATTTATTCTATTTTATTCAAGTTACTAATTTGAATTAAAAGTTTATTCAAACAATCTCTTTTTATGCGAAAAATTCCATAATTCCCTCTGGTGATCCAATTTACCCCATCAATGAATCGTAGCCTGAACCTTAGAAAATTAATTATTAAAAATACTTATAATCCAAGGAATTAAATAATATTATTATGAATTATATAATTATGATTCCAATAAATAAGTGAACGTTTTTGTAAAACAATTGTAATATTGCAATTTATATCCCTGAAAAAATAGGAAAAAATAGGACGCCAAAAATCGTGTTTTAAGACACTTCCCCCCACCTCCCTACCATACTATCTTATATTTAATCATTAATTTTTAACAGTTTAGTTATAAGTAGGTTATATTATACTTCAATAACAGACTAAAGTAGTTAGTCTGCAGACTAATCCAGTTAAGGCTTGGTTTTAATTGTCGATATTTATTGAAAATTAATTATGAAGGCAGCCTATATAGGCTGACAGCTGCTCTTTTTAATCATTGTATAAAATTTTTGAGTGCATGTCTTTTTCAAAATTGAAGCTTATTTATTCGGAGCCATTAAAAACATGGAATATACTCAAAAATGAGCACATTTTACTTATTTTCGAGTACCTATTTTTAACAGTATGGAATTTAAAATAAATTATGATAAGAAGGGTAATTTAAATAAAAAAACGCCTAAGCACATGTGGGAATTTTTTTAAGAAAAAAATATCACAATAATAAAAAGGAAACCTAACTAACCAAAACATTCCTGATAGCATCTTCCAACTGTGTACACGAAAAGAGCAAATCTGTTTGGTATGGGGGATTCGTAGTACAGAATGAAAGGGTTGCAATGCATTGAACGAAAGCAAAACTACAAAAATAATAGGTGTCAACCAAAAGACAGTTTCGGAGAGAAGAAAGGGAAAAGAGGGAGGGGGGGGGGAGAGTTCAATTCCATTACATCTGTTTCTTTGTCGCGTTGGGGACGCTAATGGAAAAGGAGGGGAAGAGATTACGAGGTCCGACTCTCCATTACTGTAAAGGATGGGACGGGAAAGAAATCATTCGGTGCTGGACGAAAAGGATTATTATTATGGTTATTAGTTTCTGGTGAAGGTATATCTCTGAAGATCAGAGAGTTTTGGTGAAAAAGATCACGATGTCGATGGTAT
Source organism: Troglohyphantes excavatus (assembly GCA_963932185.1). Lineage (NCBI taxonomy): Eukaryota > Metazoa > Arthropoda > Arachnida > Araneae > Linyphiidae > Troglohyphantes > Troglohyphantes excavatus. The sequence goes on along the minus strand of OZ010667.1, from coordinate 25,602,749 downwards.
CGGTAATAACTTTTTTTCTTTTTCTTCGTTTTGTAGATGTGACTTGAAATAAAGGCTCAGCTAAAAATTTTTGTTAATAGCAAATGGAGAACGTATAAATGATTTTGATCATAATAACCGAATACGTCCTTCCAATTTCCTAAGCAATGCCGATAAATTTTAAATTCATACAAATACTCTATATAAAAGAAATTTCTAAATATATATAAAGAAGAGTATCTGTAGGTTTGTTTTGTATACAAATCTACAGTTTTATTCCAAGCTTGGTGTAATTTCGCATACTTGATCTTCCATTCCCTTTCTCAGATCCTTAAAACTATGTAACAATGCAATATTTCAAGATTGTAACATTGTAATAATGAAACATTGTAACAATGAAAATTGTAACAATGAAAATTGTAACAATGAAAATTGTAACAATGAAACATTGTAACAATGAAACATTGTAACAATGAAACATTGTAACAATGAAACATTGTAACAATGAAACATTGTAACAATGAAACATTGTAACAATGAAACATTGTAACAATGAAACATTGTAACAATGAAACAGAAACATTATAACGATGAAACATTGTAACCATGAAACATTGTAACAATGAAACATGGTAATAATGAAACATTGTAACGAAACATGGTAATAATGAAACATTGTAACGAAACATGATAACCATGAAACATTGTAACAATGAAACCTTGTAACAATGAAACCTTGTAATAATGAAACATTGTAACAATGAAACATGGTAATAATGAAACATTGTAACGAAACATGATAACCATGAAACATTGTAACAATGAAACCTTGTAACAATGAAACCTTGTAACAATGAAAACTTGTAACAATGAAACCTTGTAACAATGAAACATTGTAACAATGAAACATTGTAACAATGAAACATTGTAACCATGAAACATTGTAACAATGAAACATTGTAACAATAAAACATTGTAACAATGAAACATTGTAACAATGAAACATTATAACAATAAAACATTGTAACGAAACATGGTAACAATGAAACATTGTAACGAAACATGGTAAAAATGAAACATGGTAACAATGAAACATAGTAACAATGAAACATTGTAACAATGAAACATTGTAACGAAACATGGTAAAAATGAAACATGGTAACAATGAAACATAGTAACAATGAAACATTGTAACAATGAAACATTGCAACAATAACCAGGAAACATTGTAACAATGACACATGGTAACAATGACACATGGTAACAATGAAACATTGTAACAATGACACATTGTAACAATGAAACATTGTAACAATGAAACATTGTAACAATGAAACATTGTAACAATGAAACATTGCAACAATAACCAGGAAACATTGTAACAATGACACATGGTAACAATGACACATGGTAACAATGAAACATTGTAACAATGACTCATTGTAACAATGACACATTGTAACAATGAAACATTGTAACAATGAAACATTGTAACAATGAAACATTGTAACAATGAAACATTAAAACAATGAAACATTGTAACAATGAAACATGGTAACAATGAAACATAGTAACAATGAAACAATGTAACAATGAAACATTGTAACAATGTAGCATTTTAATATTATATAACAGTTTAATCTATACGATACATTCTGATTGGATGGTGAGTAAATATCGTCACTATACTGCCAAATTATCGCCAAATTAATAAAAAGGCAACCAAATAAGAAATTTTGCACACTTGGAACTTCAATAAAGAGGAAGGTCATAGTCAAGATGAGATTTCGAAAAACCACTCCCATCCCCTTTACTCCCCTTAAAGCAGAAATAATTTCTTACTAAAACCGCCAGATGGCGCAACAGTGAAGACATCGACAACAACTCTGCGTAAAACCGGATACATTTCAGCTAGTTCAAATATAAAACATAAAGGTATTTTTTTAAAGCCATCTTTCTCGGAAATATATATTAACATTTAATGCCGTGAGAAATCTAATGAAATAAATTAAACTCCTTTTCAGTAAACTCTGTGTTGTCATTGATTTAAATCTGTATAAATGCACCATAAATATGATAAAATTAATGCATTATTCAAATAAGAAACCGAGGCAAAATTTGTCTAAAATTATAAACAACTTCAAATAGTTGTGAAATGTATCTAGAACCAGCTACACGATATATGAATATATGAAATATATATATATATATATATATATATATATATATATATATATATATATATATATATATATATATATATATATATATATATATATATATATATATATATATATATATATATATATATATATATATATATATATATATATATATATATATATATATATATATGTTGGTGTTTAACATAAGTTTATAGTTCGGAAATGGAGTTCCGCAGCAACTTGTTTATCACCCTTCTTGGTTTTTGTTGGAGACCAATTCCTTTCTATAATCTGCTGAAAAACACGTTTCACGTAAAACAATTCTGGTTATGTTCCGGCAAGGTAGATTTTTTTAAAAAGTTCACCTTCTCTCTCTTCATGCCTTTGAATAATGGTACGTTGAAGAAAATAAAATTGGTTTTCATCGTACAAATACTTGACTTTCACAAAATCGAGTATATTCTTTCACAAAATCGAATGGAAATGTTCACTGACTAAATTTTATCCACCTTCTAAAAATGCGAATCCTGGGAGCAGAAATAGACATCAAAATGAGTTTTAGAATCCGCATGGAATCCACGCCACAAACTGTTATCCACTATGTTTTCTCGGCATAGCAAAACCCTGTCAACCAATCACGGTTTTATGCGTAGAAAGAATGAGGGATGGGGTAAGTTTCCAGACGAAGTCTGACGTCAGAAAAGGGGCGGATTTGGTGACGAAGTTTGCAGTTGAGAGCTTTATGATATCTTTTATATTTGTCTGGATTTGTTGGGGGAGAAAAATACATTTCCAATATTCAACGAAAATTTTTTATGTTTTTTTTTGTGTGGGTTTTTGATGTAGGGGATTTTGGTGAAGGCAAAAGTATTTTGATCTTGTACTGTTATTTATGAAAGTTAAAGTAAAATTTACTCGAGGAAAGTATTTTTTAAACTTGAAAACTGCATTCTAGAAAAATGGTAGTTTTTAAGTAAATATTCATTTTAATAAGGCAAATACTTTTTGTCAGAAACCAGCCATAATTATATGTAGTCATATGTGAAGTGACCTAAGAAAGAACAATGACTTTTAATCCTGAGTGACTTCACAGATATTTAAGATTTCAATTTAATATTACTCTATTATTGATTTTTATTCATCATTTTGAACTTGAATATTTTTTTGAAGAACTATACTAAGTTGAACCTGAAGCGGCAGCTATGATATGTATAATTGTTCAATTTTTTTAGACTTAACTTAGGTTGTCCCTGAATATATCAAAGTTCTTGCCGTTTCTTGGTTTGGTGCAATAAATGTACATTCTTGTAGATAACATTACGCGTTGAGATATCTTTTTTAACAAAGTGGACTCTCATCGTTTCTTCCAGGTCTCTTCATATTAAGCCCTTAACTGACTAACCCGTGATAGGCTGCCTTCATAAATCACTTTCAATAAATATCAACAATTACGAACCACGATTTACCGGGAATCGAACCCATATTCTAAGGTACCGCAGACCAGTGCATTATCCGTTGTACTACCAAGGCGACCTGAAAAGTTATTAGCAAAATAAATGTTAAAAAGGTGTGCCAAAAGAATGAGAAGTAAAATGATTGATTTGTGATAACTCAGTTTCCATCAAAGCAATCGATATCAAGTGATGTGGAAAACCATCTTCTGAACAACTATTATCAGTTTGTGAGGTCGCTTTGTTATGATGGCTTGAAAAGAAGCTTAGAATAGCAATATTAAACCCCACTGCACATTTTTGCAAAAGTACGGTTTTCTTAAAATTGAGTATGTCGTCGCTCATTTACGATGCAATTATACTCAAAGAAAAACAAATATGTTCAGGTACACATTTTTAAGTACATTTTATTTACAGTATACATAAAAAAATTAAAATTTTAATGAATTCCTTCTAAAAGTATTTTTCCCCACACACCGCTCTTTAAACTGCAAGTAAATTTCTCCGCGACCTTTGAAATAACGTGTGAAACACATTTCCCCAAAGCATAAATCATGCCCGTCGCTTCCAAAATACCCACGGAGAAGACTAAACAAGACACACAACATTTGTTTTTGTCTCAAAAACCTACTTCCATCCCCCAAAAAGAAGGGCATTCGTCTTTCCCCATAAATAATTAAACAACCCAAAACAAAAAACACAAATATCCATCACAACCCCATGTGTTACAAAATTATACGCAGCAATTGATTTTTTTTTTAGGGAAAAAAAATGTTTTGGCGATTTTTTTTCAGCAGCATCTCCTCGTGCCTGGTTGGCATAGCGCCCGTAAAATGATTTATTCATCGAGGGGAGAATCAAAAATGGATCGGACACCCATATTTCCTGTGTTGCCTCACCTTTTAAGAGATTCTCCTTTTTTCCTGCTTTTTATATCTTTATTTGGGATTTTTTTTTATCTAAATAGAAATTTATATACTCAGGAGCGAAAGAAAAAAAAGAGCAAAAATATTTTATGATGGCCATTTAGCGTAAAAATAAATAAATTATTGCTCTTTGCGCATGCGTATTGGGGTGATGGATTCATCGGATAAATAAACTGAGAAAGTTAATATTTTTATTTGAGTTTTTATGGCATAAAAAGCACAGTATGTAGAAATCTCATCAAGCTGTTTTATTTTTCTAAATTGATATGTAAAAATCCGTTAAAGCGTTATCTGCTCTTTCTCGCCAATATACTGCGCCAAAGTTGGCAGCCCTCTCTCAGTTGTAGTGATGCTAATATTAAGTAAAATGCACTATTTTACTTGTATATAAATTTTTAACTAGTTTTTTTTCATTATTCGCAGAATTTGAACATGCTTTTTTTTAATTATTTGAATAATTTAATTGTGTTTAGTTTAGGTTGAATTCCAATTTAAAAAAAATATGATACGAGAATCTCAAAACGATTGTCCGAAAGGGTACCAGTGAACAGCAATGTGACATTGTCCAGTCCTAAAATCGATTTATCAAAGAACAGTTACCATTGCCAGTGCACAATTTTTCTTATTTACTATTAGAGGAAAGATAATGAAGGGTTGCCACACTTTATTTGGCGGCATTTAGCTCCAATTTTGAAAAAGACATGTACTCCAAAATAAGCATACTGAATAAAAAGAGCAGATGCTAGCCTACATTGGCTCCCTTCATAAATCATTTTCTATAAATATCAACAATTACAACCAAGACTTAACGGGAATCGAACCAAGATGCTAAGGCACCGCAAACCAGTTCCTTATCCGTTGTGCTATCAGAGCGCCGTGAAGAAGTTATTAACAGAAGAGTTGTTTAAAAGGTGGGCCAAAAGAATGGAAAGCAAGATAATTGAGTTGTAATAACTCAGTTTCCATTTCAGTAATCGACATCAAATAATGTGGAAAACCATCTTCTGAACAACCATTTTAAGTTTGCCAGGTCGCTTTGTTAAGGTGGCTTAAACAGAAGCTGATATTAGCAATATTAAATCACACTGCTCATTTTGTAAAAGTGCTATTGCTTAAATTTGAGTACGTCATCCCTCCATTACGATGCATTTGTGGCAGAAAAACGAGTAGGTTCAAGTACTCATTTTTAAGCATTATTTTACAGTGCATCAACGGAAAGACATCGGAGTAAATAACTTTAATTAAAACTCGTCAGATTCTTGTTTCGTCAGAAGTCAAGTGTTTCAAAATTGACGAAGTAAACTTGACGATTACAAAATTCTCACAAACGGGAGAGTTCCCGGGTCTTTCTTTCGAGATAGACCCCGAACCGTCGCCAATAGCCCACTGTGCAGCTCTAGTGCGACGTTATTTAACCAAACCAAACCTCAGAAACGGGAGTGTTATTTCTGAGAGTGCTAACACTTAATACACGTTTATTACACCCATTTTTAAATCTGTAAAATTACTTTCTAAATTTAAAAATGGGGCGTTTTTACTTCATTTTTTTTAATATAAAGCGTCTGAATCGTCTCTCCATCAATAAAACAGCGGCGTCTTTCCCGGCATGGAGCATAATTTCTGAGTCAAATGAAAAATCAGAGAATGGCCCTTGTCGATGCCAAATGTTAAAAACGGATCCGTCGTCTCACGCACACTTGGCGTCTTTCCCAACGGCCTGAAGAGTCATCAAGCCCCTACTTAATTCACGCGCATGGAGAAGTACAATCGGCTATTTAAGCAGCCAACTCTGAGGATGCTCCTCACATCAAAAATACTTAACGCAATCAAATGCAAAAATATAAAGTATTAACTGAAGTGCCCGGCTTTGCTCGGAAAAAAACTAGATGATATTTTTACATAATACCATATTACACATAACCATATTATACATAATAACATACATAACCATATTTTAAGTTCAGTTGGAGTTATATTTGTAAATTAGGCGATTTTTTAATTAATTTGGCGACATTTTGGGGTTATATTGGCGACATTTTAGGGTTATATTGGCGACATTTTGGCGATTTATTGGCGACATTTTGGCGATTTATTGGCGACATTTTGGCGATTTATTACCGACATTTTGGCGATTTATTAAAGACATTTTGGCGATTTATTATCGACATTTCGGCGATATATTGGCGATATTTTGTCGATATATTGGCGACATTTTGGCTTTATATTGGCGATATTTACTTATCAGCCAATCAGAATGCATCGTTTATACAACCTCATAGCCTAGCTATGTAAGATATGTTACATTGTTACGTCCTAAGAAGATTTAATAGTGGACAAATTAGGTCACTCTCCTATGACAGGGGATGCAACACGTTCGCCCTGTGCACTAAATGTGAGCAAGTACCGGCTTCACCCGAGCATATTCTGTATTGTTTGGGGCTGAGTCGTGAAGATATCGAGAAGAACCCTGCCCTGGAGATGGACTTTCTGAGAGTGAATGATTTGGTAGATCTGGTCTAGTATAATCTAGACTAGTATAATCTAGTTACAAAGTTAAAATATTACACTGCTACAGTTTTGCATTATTATAATTAGGTTTTAGTAAGAAGTGAAAAGGGTTAAATGAGTTAAGGTCTGGGATAGGGGTATAGGGGTGATTGTTCGAAACTTCATGTAAACTGTAACTTTCCGCTTGCTTTGAATCTCAAGTGTGCCAAATATCATCAAGATCGAAATAAAACTGTAGATTTCTCTCTATTTTAAAAAAAAGTAAGCCCTAGGGGGAAAAAGTCGGCCCTAGGGGGAATTTTCAGTTCTTTCAATGTAATTCAGATCGTATCTCAAAATGTTAAAGTCCTAAAATTACGAAATTAAGTGAATTTGTTAAGAAATGTTTGATAAATAAGAAGAATATATTTTTGTTTCAATACTGTTATTAGTTTATAAGTTATTTAATATTAAAGTCGTCGTTGATAAAATTTCGCTTACAAGTAATTTTGTCCGTCGAGTTTCTGAAACACTATTAAGAGGAGAGATCCAATTTTTTTAGGGAGTGTACAAATAGGTTTGAACTGGAAATCCAAGTAAGCATTTTTTAAAATTCGAATTAGTTTTGGATTTATAAATTTTTTAAACCTTTGAACACGCTCCACTTTTTGAAGTTTTTTCGCCCTCATTTTTGAAACGTGATTTCTAAATTGCTATAAGTCATTTAAAATTACATATTTTCTTATTAAAAAAAATATATTAATGTTCGTTAAAACTTCATCTTTCCGATGTTATAAAGATTATAGTTCTATCTTTACAATTAAATTAGATGTGGTCAATTAAGTTAGGTATAAAAAATAGTGAAGAAAGGAAAAATGTCGGATATTTCGAGAAAATTTTAATTTGCGAATTTTTGTCTCATTGTTCCGCTTGCATCCTAAAAAGTAAATGTCCTAAAATTATGAAATTATGCCAGTTTATTAAGAAATGTTTGGGTAATAAGATGAATATTTTTGTTTTTCAATACGATCAGTATATTAGACGTTATTTTATGTTAAAGTCATGATTTTAGAACATTTTGAAAACAATTCATACATTTTTGTATACTTGTCTTCCAATTTTCAACAAAAAAATAAATAAAAAATTAGGGGTATAGATTAAACTATTGGCTACAAATGATCCAGAGCGTTTGTCAAATTTCGATTTAGTTTTGTAGTTATAAATTTTTAAATAATTGACGAAATGTCTGAAATAATCGTCAATTTTACGCGTAAAATTTTAAGTGATAAATTAAAACTGCTCTAAGTAGTTCAAAAATATACTTTTTTCCCGTTAAAAAAATATAGTTATATTCGTAAAATCTTCCTTTCTTGAATGGTATCAATACTGAAATTCTATCTTAAAAAATAAATTAGATGTAACTATTTATGTGAAGTACTATAATTATTATTAAAAGATATTTCGGAGCAAAATGCCAACGTTGGCAAAATGCCAACATGTATGTAAATCTAAATCCTGTAGCTTATTATATATTTTAACGGGAAATTATTATTAACGCCAATTCTCAATAATCTTACTTTATATAAATAAAAGTTGGCGAATTATTTAAGATTGGCGCGTTTATGCTACTGTTTGTTTACACATGTTTCGCTTTTCAATGAGTAGAAACAATTGCGTTGAAGCAGTTGAGATTTTCCAGTTATCCAGGGGGGGGGGGGGGGGGGGAGCTGTAAACTTTTATACCTTAAAAGTTGGGAATTTCGAGTTTTAAAAATCCCTGAGTTGGGAAAATTTATGCCTCAGGAAAGTTAATATTATTAGCAAATGAAAGCGATGGAAGACTAGAAATTGCCCAGCTTGTATTAAGATGAAACTTAAATTAGACCTCAAAACAGAACACTGCATTGGAACATGCGTGCAATAAATCAATACTTTCGAGATAACTGTTTAATATTACCTATAAAAATGCTGACAAATGTCTATAAGTTGGAACTGGGAATTTTTTAGCACTGTTGCGTTTTGAATTTCGAATCGTTAAGTGTGGTCTGGTTAATTAACGTCGCACTAGAGCTGCACATTGAACTATGGCGTTGGTTCGAACAAAGCGTCCTTGATTGGTTATTGGTACGTATTTACTTACTACATCAAGGACGCTTTGGTTCGAGGCCTTTCTTGAAGAATAGACCCGGGAACGATGTCGAATATTTTTAACAATTGTCAGATAACGAGGACAACACTAGAGTTGGTACCTGACGTCCTTAAGTTGGGAATTTTGAATCGTTCACTTTCGGAATTTCGGATCGTTAAGTTGGGAAATTTCTTGTCTCAACATCCCAAAAATAAATTTGTGTGACGGCACTGCCAGCAATAATTTATATAACTAAAAAAAGTATTGTTGTTAGGACACATTGTCATTGTCTACAGTGTATGAAGCCGGTATTGTTTGCGAAGCAAACTATAGAGGATTGCGTAGCAATCCTCCGGGGGTTGGTGAAGCGTTAGCGGAGCAGGGGGCGGAGCCCCCTAGTGTATTAAAAATAAACAAGCAGATTGCTACTACATTTCACATCAAACGTACAATCCATACTTCAAAATTGTAAAATGGATGTCAAACTTGAAAACACTTCAAAAAGTTATTTAACATAATAAAGAATGCGTATTTTTTTCTAATTTTATACCTTTTAGAAAACTAAATTTTCTTTCCTTTGGTCCTTTTGTACACTGATATCGAAGACTTTAACATGAAAAGCGCCCCAAAAGTAATTACAAAGTGTGTTAGTAAATTTTAATAAAAAACTATCTTTAGATATGATAATAATTAAACCTTAAAAACCCCGAAATAAAATATTTTTAATAACAGGTTTTAACTATACCGTATCCTTGTCTCTTTTAAGGAGAATATTAATTTGTATATCAGTTTATCCATTATAGCAATTATCCTATGATTTAAGTTGTTTTCAAAAAACGCATATGCGTGCTAAAAGGTATTTATAATTCAAAATTTTGATTTAAAAGAACATTAAATCATATAAACACTACTACCATTAAACATTGTGAAGGCTAATAGGAATTTCGGCAATAGCATAGTTGCGCCCTAAATGAGCTGTGTTACCATTTTTTGGAGGAAACAAAGATGATTTTTTTACTTCCCCTCGTTCAATTTTGAAAGAAAACTGCCAGAAATGTCAAAAGGTAGCCCTATTTGAACACAATGAATAATTTTGTCAGTTGTATTGCGCAACGTGAATTAATAACGTCCGTGTAGTTCTTATCTAATAATACGTTTCGTTTTGTCTACTGATAGTAATTAAGAAAATCTTGGCCCCATCTCCCTACTCATAAACAGCTAGTACCCCCTTGGAATACTGAGTTTTGGCTATTTATCCCCTTCGCGCAGTCGGTTTCGACACTGAACAATGGCACATTGCTTTTTTCAAAAATAGCTAGTATCACCTTCAAGCAGTCGGTTTTGACACCGGGCAATGATACATAGCTTTTTTCAAAAATAGCTATCACCCCCTTCGAGCAGTCGTTTGAAGCTACTCGATTGAGCAAATAGGTTTTGTCATATTAATCACATTTCGGCAGTCCGCGTTTTGGGAATCCTCCATTTTAATATTTTTTTTTCACTGGAATTAAAACTGAATTACATCCAAATTAAATTCTACAAATATTTAAAAAAAAAAAACTATTGAAACTCAATAAAACCTCTGGACAAACGCATCTACAACTCTGTTATATACGTTTTTCGTGAAAGGAAATACATTTAAAAGATCAATTCATTGTGTCCGAAAATGACCGAATTTCGCCCTTCAATAATTTTCCTTTCAATATAAGTTTAATTCAATATGAGGGGGAATGAAAAGCAAATGTTATTTTTATCGCTCGCTCAGGAAAAAGGGTTGCCGTGACTACAACTGGAAGTTTCCGGAAATTTCAACTGGAAAAAAATCGCGTTAGTCTATATTTAATGAAGTAATTGAAAATACTTCACGATAAAATATTACAAATAGAGAGCAAGTGTTTTAGTTAATTGAACTAACGTCCGAATACAGCTACATGTTGAGCTATTCGTAACGGTTCGGATTACATCCCGAAGCTACTAAACCGTAAGTTTTATCCATGGCCAGAAGACGATGACAACTCCTGAGCTGGCACCCCACCCTGCAAACTTCCATACTGTGATCAACGTGCGGAATTGGGTCCCAGATTTGTTTTAACGTATACCAATTTCCCAATGTGATATCCGTTGGACAACGAGTTTCAAACTGGTAACTCTCTGATTATAAGAACTCCAACCTAGTTACGCAGAACCAAACAGCTGTTATATGACTTGAAGGCATCGAGCCTTTTACGAAGGATTCGTAAGATCAATTTCTTCGAAGTATGTAAAATTCTCTTCACATTTTTTTATTTTTTTCTAAATCGATGTGTAAAAATCCATCCAAACGTTAATTGCTCTTCCCCGCCAATATATTGTAGCCAAATAGATTACTATGTCAAAGTTGGCAGCCCTCTAAGTTGTAGTGTTGCTAATATTAAGTAAAATATACTGTTTTACCGCGTATATAATTTTTTTTATTATTATTTACAGAATTCGAACATGTTTATTTAAAAAAAATTATTTGAAGAATTTAATTTGTGTTTAATTTATATTGAATTCCAATGAAAAATATATTATGATGTGATATCCTTAAAACGATTGTCCGAAAGGGGTTTGAGATGATACAACCGGCTGCTTGAATGGGATGATTAGCCCCAAACGACTGCTCGAAGGGGATACCAGCTGTTTTTTAAAGGTATTGTGCCATTGCCCGGTGCTAAAATGACTGTTCTAAAGGGGTAAGAGAAAGCCCAAACGATTGTTCCAAGGGGTTACCAATGAACAACAATGTGCCCGATCCGAAACTCGACTGCTCAAAGAATGGTCATTCTACTATTGATCGACTGCTCAATGTTTACATTGTGCCATTTAAAAAAATTTCATATTTACTATCAGAAGAAAGATAATGAATGGTTGCCACACTTTATTTGGCGGCATTTAGCTCGCCAAGGACACAGCGAAAAACACTTTTTGGGCGAATATTTGCACATGCCCGGTTTCGATGGATTTTTACATATAGCGGGTAGAATTTAGTATATGACCGATTTCTTCAATGTGCGCACTTATTATTATTATTATCAATTTCTCAAGAAATGACAGTTTATTATCTTATAGTCTTACATTCCAAAATTAGCCTGAGGAGATTAAAGAGCGCGATATTATGTGGTAGCGAGACATTGTTGGTGAGTCGCCAACTCTTACGTCGATTAAGCATCCGAGAGAATTGAAGGGATGAGAGATAGACATAACTAAAGGGATGGAAGAGGCATTGCAAAGGGGCTCAAGAAGCAGTTGTTTCTACCCCGTTTTAAATAAAAAGTGGAATACAAACTTGTTTGATTTTGAAAACGGCAGCACGCGTTTGTAATAGCTTATGTAATTGTATTTTACCAGAAAGTGTTCTTATTTTGCCAGAAGCCTACAGAATTTTAAAGGACAAATATGTCTGTACCTTGATGAATCACATTATAATGTTGCTCAAACAAAATATTTTAAGATCATAGAAAACAAAATTAATCTTGTCAATAAAAGTTTCATATGACTGGACTCTTAGTTAGAAATGATGAGTTAATTTTGATATTCAAAAAAAATTGTTCCCACCTATTACAAATGGGAACATTTTATTGACTCCGCCGCTGTGAAAGAAAATAAATTAGCTGTTCCGACTGACGCCACAGAGACCTCCATTCACGCCCTGAACATAATTTGCTTTATTACAATATATATGCATCAGTGTAAATTTTTCTACAGAACAAGATCAAATTTCTGTCAATCGTGTTATTTGTCACGGAGTTATAATATCGGAATATCACCCTAAAAGCGTGACATGGTGTTTTTATCTTGATATCTCATGAAGTTGATTTTAAAGAGATCTATGTATAAAAAAAACTTTCCAGTAATATTTAAATATTCAAACCTTATATAATTGTAAAAATAAAAGTTTGTGCACTTGCTTCCTCTAATATCAAAATTGGCCAAAAGGAACACAGTGAAATTTGGCCCAAACAAAGAATTCGACCAGGAGCAGGTTTTAGGCTAATTTTTAGAACTCTGAAACACTTGGAAGTTGCTAAATAATTCAAAAAAGATTTATTTAATTGAATTATAGGTAAATATCCTTGAATGGCAGCATATTTAAATATTCAACTGCGCGTTCTAAAATGTTTATTAAAATTAATGTTTTGCGTTATCCATAATGACATTAAATGTTTAATATTCTAATAGTATATATATATATATATATATATATATATATATATATATATATATATATATATATATATATATATATATATATATATATATATATATATATATATATATATATATATATATATATATATATATATATATATATATATATATATATATATATAATATATATATATATATATGTATATATATATATATATATATATATATATATATATATATATATATATATATATATATATATATATATATATATATATATATATATATAATATATATATATATATATATATATATATATATATATAATATATATATATATGTATATATATATATATATATATATAAATATATATATATATATATATATATATAAAATACATTTAAAGTATTTGTAATAGTTTCAATTAAGCGCACGCCAGTCTATTCTCCAATTCTTATATAGCTCAATGATGACGTCGTAAAACGGAACTACGAAAGCGAATTTGGATTACAGTAAACGCATGCGCAAATTACGAACAGTTTGCCTCTTTACTATGATTATATTATATAGGTCCTTTTTCTTCATAATTTTTACATGTTTTAAACATATGTTTTTATTAAGTTTGTGTGAGTGTTTCATTTATAAAGACATAATATTTACGAAAAGTTCATTATTTAATTGGTTCTTAATTTCATCTATTTTCATCCATCTTTTGGCAAACAGTGATGAATAAAATATCGGCAATAATCACGAGATTATAAATCAAAATTGAATTTTTTTTTGAATTCTCGAAATTGCAGAAAATTTTTGATAGATTATTTAATGTTCAATTTCCAATGAAGGTTTCCCCAAGACCACTTAAAATGGCGATCAAGTTTGTTTTTTGAAATAACATCTTACATTCAACTTTAGATATTATTATCTGTAAAATTCTATCCTAACGTTAGTTTTATAACATTAAACCATTTAATAAATTTATTTTTCGAAGTCATTAAAGATACAAATTGTATTTTTTTATGCGAGTGAAACCGCGGGTATCAGCTAATAGGTAATAAATATTTTATTTTGGAGAAGTTTCATCGTTTGAAGTGTCCATTTCAAAAAGTTACAAAATTCAGGCTTGATGTGGTAATTTACAGCCCGGAAAATTCACTTTCCAACCATAAATGTCCTACTATAAACCAGAAACGAGTTTACTTGTCTAGAATTAACGTTAATATGTCCATTAGAAACTGGCAGAGGGATAACTTCGAAGTAAAGGTGATTAAAATGTACGTCAAGAACTTTCTGATGGTTTAATCCCTTAAAGACTTTAAATTATATTAACGCAGAAAGGAACATATTTACCCAGAAAGAGCTGTTCTGACGTCACACATACATGGGCATATTGTTATCGATTTTCTCTTATTTGGTATGAGAGGGGAAATATTTTAAAATTTGAAATATTTCTAACAATTATTAGATTTTTATTGTGAATTAGTTTAAGTTGAGCGCACTGTGGTCTCATATTTGACGAAACTTTCGTCATTTTTGAAGAAACACTGTGTGCTCCGATTAAATATGTCATCAAACTAATGGAATTCATTTTGTCGTTTTATTAACGAAATTTATTTCCTCAAAAATGAGGACGATTTTAAGTAGTGTAATAATTTAATACCGAAGAGCTGTCTAGAACTCCAGGAACTCCAGGAACTCCAGGTTCCATCTTCGAGCATGAATGGACTGTAGTAGAGCGAATATGACGTCACCACCGTGATGCAAACATCTCAGACCTGATGGCATCAGACACGTGACTTCCAGTACAAATTTTATGAATGAAAAAACGTTCGCGATTGACTTGCGATTTGGAAATACTAGTAAATGTGTTACTTCATAACGTACAGGATATTTTTAGGAATGAACTAGAAAAAAATTATGAATGGATGAGGTAGTAAATCACGTGCCTGAGGCCATACATGTTGGCCTCACTTTCATGTTAGCGAGATTATAACCTTATGATTTCTCTACTATGAGGGATCCATGTTCGAAGGGTTCCATAGTCCAATGCCGCAACCACAAGCTCAGGAAGACTCGATTGAATTATGACAATATAAGTATAAGAACCAAACATGAGCTGCTGACACAGAAAAGGACCGAAAAGGAATCTGAGTAAATGACTTTCGTTCCAAAATGTAAGGTCCAGTGGTATCAGAAGGAGGGGGGGGGGGTCTCTTATCATAAAAAATTGATTAATATCTTTTCTTGCATATGATTACGTAATTAAATTGAAATTTTCACATGCATACTAAAAAATGCTCGTTATATTAAGGGTGTATCAAAATAATGGAGTTACAATGAGACGAGAAAAATAAAATGATTTTAAAGGATTAAATGTGAAGATGGGCCATAGAAGTATTAAATATAGGAAAAGTGTACCTGCGAAAGTGCAGGTGCGAGCTTAGTAGAGGGCCCCTTTTGACCTCCACCTAAAATTATGAATAAGTTTGAATGAAACTTATAAATAAGTTTGAATGAAACTTATGAATAAGTTTGAATGAAACTTATGAATAAGTTTGAATGAAACTTATGAATAAGTTTGAATGAAACTTATGAATAAGTTTGAATGAAACTTATGAATAAGTTTGAATGAAACTTATGAATAAGTTTGAATGAAACTTATGAATAAGTTTGAATGAAGCTTATGAATAAGTTTGAATGAAACTTATGAATAAGTTTTTAGATTATTGAAAAGCCAATCGGATTTTTTTATCAACTACAAATATTTGATGTGGCTATAAATCACTTGAATAGAATATTTATTAGAGAACTTCGTTGTATAAAAAAAAATCCTTGATTTTTTTTGTTAAATTCTTTTTATGAATAAGCCCAGTTTTCAATCGAACGAAGCGAAATTTATGCCAGTCGTATATTTTGTCACGCAATGGATAATTCTAAGAGATTAATGACAGAATGTAAGGTCAAAGTTCTTGTGGAAGCAGTTTTATACATAAAAAAATATTAATTGGAATTTTTAGTTTTTTGCGCCATCTCTAAACTTTCTGAATTTTTTGGCGGTAGTACCAGCCGTCCTGCCAGAAGGAAGGACAAACCTCCATATTATCGTAGAGATACGCCCTACCGGCAGTACACGCCGTTCTTCCGGAAGCACATTACACATTATTTCATTAACACGATGTTTCTATCCTGATATTGCATGCAGCTGATTTTTAAGACGTTTCATGTAAAAAGTTTTTTAAAAAACAGAAATTAGTTTTGTCTGTAACATTATTTTTTTTGCGCGTTTTTCTTTTATGAGCTCCGGGTTAATCCAAAAATTCGGGGTCAGGGCGGTAGCACGCGTCGCACCCCTCTAGGGCGGCCATGCTTCTCCTAACAACTACAATAATTAAAATTGAAGTTATAAAATGGGAGTAGATTACAATGCTATCGATATTGACAAAGCGCATACCTTCCGCAATAAAACCTATATAAAAGGGCAGCTGTAAGTTTTAAATTGTTTTGTTTGAATATTACATGTAATACCTGTATGAACGCTTCCAAGTCTTTTTTATTTAAGTTATTTTTATATAAGATTTTTGTTTGGCACATCATAAACAGAATTATATGAACTGTAACCGTGTTTATAGTTTTGACTACTTATTTGTCTAAATTAAATGGTAAATACTTAATTTAGTAGTTATACGATTAAAACTATAACCAAATACTTAAAATAACAACTCTCCCTCGAGTAATTTTTATTTTTTTGTACTGTTATATCTAGAAATCCATAAAGTAATGGAAATTTAAAAACACACCGAAAAATGTCGATTAAATGACTAATGGACGGGGAAACAAACCCTAGTTTTGCGAATATAAAACAGTTCTAAAAAATTTAACAACTTAATGAGAAAACTTCTATTTTATCCTGTGCAGAAACTAATGATTATATCATCGATTTCCATCGAAGCATATAAACATTGAGTTTGAATCTCATTATTGGAATTTGTACACTTCAAAAATGTGAGGACATGTTGTCAAACGATACAATAATAGACTGAATGAATGTCATCGAGGTATCAAGTTATAACGAATTATGTCATTATAAGACGAATATACCTATTATTTTGCCAGTAGTGTTAGATACTGGATTTTAATGACAATCGTCTAAAAATATTTTTCCTTTAACTTATTCGTAAAAATTATTTAATGACAAAAAAATTATTATTTTTTCGAAAAAATTTTGATGATAAATTAAGAAAATCCTGTCAATAAACTCTACCAGTTCCTGGAAAGTGGGGACATATAATCAATTTATTATATGCTACTCATTCAATTCTGTCAATAGATTCATCTATAAAAATAAAATTTGGAATTTGTTTGAAAACTCGTATTTCAGAGACTTAAGATTCGGTTTTGTTGAGTCTTGGTAAAATCATAATATCTCCACAGTTGAAGGGTTTTAACGTATGGTGTTTTGGTTACTTTATTTAGAACTTATGACATATAACAATTAAATAGTTTTTCTTATGTATTTTTAAAGTGACGTGAAAATGCAAATTGGTTTTCTTTTATATCATTGTCAATTGGACCGATCGTATTGGTAATATTAAGCTTAAGACGATAGTCATGAATAAAGTTTTCAACTTTATTTTGTGTGAAATGTCATTCCAATTATATGTCAGAAAGTAACTGAGTTATTACAATAAAATCCTCTTTCCAGTTTTTTAGTGTTGAATAGAAAAAAACTTTTTACTGTCTGTATCAACTTTAAAAATTGTGTTGACGATAGTGGGTGATCTCTTAGTAGTTTCGCCCCATAAATGCTTCATTAAAATGCGATATTTTTCCAGAAAAAATAAAACTTTGATAATTCCTATTTTTATGGATTTTTTTTCTGACATTTATTGGGGCATAAACTTGTTTTCCTATGATGCGTAGTTTTGTTTAAAAATGTGCAAAGAACTGGCATTCTTCTTCGTAAAGTAAGGTAGGGTAAAATGGGTAATCGAATTATTAATGCTAAAGAAAAGGAAATTCGAAAAAATGCAAAATGTTCAATAAACTATTCCACAAAAATATGATTTCGAAATTTATTAATGACAAGAATTATCTACAATATATTTAACACTGGTTATATGTTAATATAATTAAGTTACATACCTGTTTTTTTAACAAATTGTGAACAAGAAGAACATATCCCTATCACAAAAGACCCCGCTATTTTCAGGTTCTGTTAGAAAATTTTAAAGTATTAAAATATCATCTGCGGAACAAATTAAAAATAACGAGATATGTAAGAATATATAAGAATATAAATATACTGAGTTTTTAAGAATTTATGGCTGCTTTTTATTCAATTTTTTTCAAGTAGATAAAAACATTGTATTAATAATGCCTTTTTATACGAAAAGTTCCATTATTTTCTACTGACTACCCATTTTACCCCACTTGTGGTTGAAAAATGATAGTAAAAAAATTAAGAAAATAAAACATATTCAAAGATGATATCGAGGAACACATTACACCAAAAAAAATCATATTAATAACACTTTAAAAGTGACAAAACACTTTGAATGAAAATTCACTTTTCCTATTCATTTTACCCCATCTTACCCTACGTTATATATTTTTTATTCTCTTAAATATTACCGAATTTATATTAACTTTCTCTTCAATAATAAATCTTATTTAAAATACTCTTTTTCCCTTCTTACGGACGTTCATGATCCAGGTTCGAACTATGATCAACACACCAATACTACATCCGAAAATATTCACATTAAATCCAGCATATCAAATGAATCAATTCCTACAAAATAGCTCTCACCCAACCAACCACAAACCCCATCCCTAACAAGATCCCCCCTATTGCAAAATCAAAGAACCCCCCATTAGAAGCCGACATCATCCGGACAGCGAATCCCAACTCTCCAGATCGAAATACCACAATTTCCACGATGCCTTGGAAGAGAAGCAGTGCAGACATATTTAAATTCCATTAATTCAGTCCCCTAATTATGTGACTCTCGACTCGAAGGGATTCCAGGATGGAACTTAACTCCATCTCCGTTGGGGGATGAGGGGGGGTGGGGGGTGTTGTCCACTCGAGATAGAATTGTCGTCTGCAGGATAGGAGGGGGGGTCCTCTTATCGACTGATGGCGTGTCCGTGACTTCGCATGCATTCCGATAGTTTGGTAGCGATGGGTTGACCTAACGAGCTGATGGAGTTGATAGTGCTTGGTATCACTAACTAGGTATTAATAATTCTGTGTAGTGCTATAGTGACCGATTTTGATGCAGATTTAAATTAATTTAGATTGAGCTTTTGGTATTTTTATGTAATAAATGTACATAGAATTTACATAATTAATATGTAATATTTTTTATCTATGTAATGCACAAAGTGGTCACGAATTGTTGGGCGATGGTAATTGTTTGGCTGTTTAACTACACATGGTTTTAGGGTAGACAAAAGGATCTGATGGAGGCTTGGTATCACTAACTACTAGGTATTAATAATTCTGCAGTATTATGGTGACCGATTTTGATGCAGATTTAAATTAATTTAGGTTGAGCTTTTGATATTTTTTGCATAATAAATGTATATGTATTTACATAATAAATATGTAATTTTTTTTAAATCTCAGTAATGCACAAGGTGGTCTCGAATTGTTGGGCGATGGTCATTGTTTGGCTGTTTAACTACACATGGTTAGGGTTGACATAAGGAGTTGATGGAGTCTAGGTATCACTAACTAGGTATTAATAATTCTGCAGTATTATAGTGACCGATTTTGATGCAGATTTAAATTAATTTAGATTGAGCTTTTGATATTTTTTGCATAATAAATGTATATGTATTTACATAATAAATGTATATGTATTTACATAATAAATGTATATGTATTTACATAATAAATGTATATGTATTTACATAATAAATATGTAATTTTTTTTAAATCTCAGTAATGCACAAGGTGGTCTCGAATTGTTGGCGATGGTCATTGTTTGGCTGTTTAACTACACATGGTTAGGATTGACATAAGGAACTGATGGAGTTTTGGTATCACTAACTAGTTATTAATAATTCTGTAGTGTTATAGTGACCGAGTTTGATGCATATTTAAATTCATTTAGATTGAGCTTTTGATATTTTTATGTAATAAATGTTTATGTATTTGCATAATAAATATATAATTTTTTTTAATCTCAGTAATGTGGAATGTGGTCGCGAATTGTTGGGCGATGGTCATTGTTTGGCTGTTTAACTACACATGGTTGGGGTTGACCTAACGAGCTTATAGAATCTTGGTATCACTAACTAGGTATTAATAATTCTGTAGTCTTATAGTGACCAATTTTGATGCAGATTTAAATTCATTTAGATTGAGCTTTTTATATTTTTATGTAATAAATGTATATGTATTTACATAATAAATATGTATTTTTTTTAAATCTCAGAATGCACAAAGTGGTCGCGAATGGTTGGGCGATGGTCATTGTTTGGCTGTGCATAATAAACCATTCTTTTTGCTATACTTGAACTACTATGTTAGTTGCTACTAAAGTTATGCGACTTGTTTCAAATACAGACAACTCTCGTTATCTCGAACTCGAAGAGAAGTGTATAAAAATTCGAGATATCGAAAATTCGAGTTATCGAAAATCCTATAAAAAATCTGTTTTGGTAAAAAATAAATACTAGTATACTTACACGACTTAATTTAACATATCTATCTAAAATAGTTTGGTAAGTATTTATATTTTTTTCGAAATTAATTATATTTTCCAAATGCACGATTGCTTGGTATGTCTCTTGGTATTTTATCGAAGATAGAGCCTCTTACAAAGTTATCTTTGGAGGAGGTAAGCATTTTTAATTGTCATTCTTCTTCTGAGAGCGATCTCTCATCAAATGCTGCTATAGAGAGTGCATTGCCTAAACAAAAATCAGAAGAGGTCGAGTGTCGTATTCATATTTTAAGTGAGTTGCTTTCTGGACTGTCGGTAATGTTATAAGAAAGTGACTCGCACTTTACCGAAAACGCCAGCTGGCTTGAGGAACGATAAATCATTAATCTTCCTTGTTGGACTGATTCTGCGTTAAAGAGGAGGGGATACAGCCCAGGGAATCCAGTCTGGCGACATTCAAACAAAAGGGTGAGTCACAGGTAAGAATCCATTGTAAGTTTACCCTTTCAATAACGCACAATAAGAAAGAGAACTGATAAAGAAGAACGTGGCAATTACATATATGCTAAAGGTTTTTCAAAATCCGTAGTTTTGAGAGGAAAACAAAATTTTGAGTTGTGAGGAAACTTCGAGTTATCAAAAATAACGACGAAAAACTTCGAATTAAAGAGATAAAATTACATTAAATAAGTAATGAAGGTGCATGGAAATAATTTTTTTTCGAGATATCGAAAAATTCGAGTTATCGAGAGTAATTACTGTATAAGCAAAGTAGTTGGCAAAAAATGTGCCTACCCTGTATATTTTAGTGATACTTGGATTCATTACATTTTTGTTAGATTGCTCGATTTCGATGCATATTGATAAGCATATAATTAAGTTTAGTTATTTTTTTTATATAAATAATGTATAATGCACTGATATAAATAATTTTTCATAAATTTATTACAAATAAGTAATACTAATGTGTGTATATATAATTATAAAAACTTATTTACTAAACGTATTTACTAAGGTACTGGCATTACAAATTAGCTATATAATATAACGCTGCGACTCAAATTAAATAGAAACCAAAGGATGAGAATAGGGGTAATATTATACAGTAGACTCTCGATAACTCGAACTTCGATAACTCGAATTTTTCGATATCTCGAAAAAAATCGATTTCCCTGCACCTTCATTACTTATTTAATGTAATTTTATCTCTTTAATTCGAAGTTTTTCGTCGTTATTTTCGATAACTCGAAGTTTCCTCACAACTCAAAATTTTGTTTTCCTCTCAAAACTACGGATTTTGAAGAACCTTTAGCATATATGTAATTGCCACGTTCTTCTTTATCAGTTCTCTTTCTTATTGTGCGTTATTGAAAGGGTATACGTACAATGGATTCCTACCTGTGCCTCACCCTTTTTTGGAACATTACCGACCGTCCAGAAAGCAACTCACTTAAAATATGAAGACGACACTTGAACCCTTCTCATTTAGTTTAGGCATTGCACTCTCTCTATAGCAGCATTTGATGAGAGATCGCTCTCAGAAGAAGAATGATAATGAAGAATGCTAACCTCCTCCAAAGATAACTTTGTAAGAGGCTCTATCTTCTATAAAAACTAGGCGTGCATTTATTGAATCGAGGCCGGAAATGAAAACATCAGTGACATTTCAAGCAATCGTGCATTTGGAAAATATAATTGATTTCGAAAAAAATAGAAATACTCACCAAACTATTTTGGATAGATATGTTAAATAAAGTCGTGTAAGTATACTAGTATTTATTTTTCCAAATCAGCTTTTTTATAGGATTTTCGATAACTCGAAATTTCGATATCTCGAATTTTTATACACTTCCCTTCAAATTCGAGATAACGAGAGTCGTCTGTATAAAGAAATAGGGATTAATCTAAGAACGAAGAATTAACACGAGTATTTTACGTGGGGTTTTAAATTAAATATAATTAAATAAAATTAATTTATAATTAACTGAACACCTCTTAAAAGGATTTCAAGTGCATAAAATTGATAATCATAGCTATAATAAGAGTCGGAAAGTTGGTAAAAATAAGGCATCGATAAAATTGCCCTTTGTCATATAAAATATTTTATAATTATTTTTACTTCCTTTTGGAACTGAGTACAATATATAATATTGGCAAACTTTTTTTATATTTTATTGGTTTTATGGACTCACAGTGACCAGCATAGAAATAAAGGTAATCAAAAGTGCTTATTATGGAATCTTTCGACAAATATAACAAAGCTACCATTAAATAAATACACCATAACCCGATTCATTAATTTATTTCTCTGTACTTCCATTTTCCGTTTTATCTTTTATAAATAACTGAGACGAAGCATTCAATTAAGGAAAACAACAAAAAAAACTTCCCTCTTCCAAAAACGCAGAACAATAAATTTCCATTAATCCTTTCTAAACAGTTCCATTCCAAACGAAATGGAATCTATCTCAGTTTAAGTTGGGAGGATGTCTGCTTTTCTTGCTGTCTAAAATGAAAACAAACGTGGGGAGAACATTCGTGTACTCGAGTTTATTTTCTTCTATTTTGTGTCCCCCCCCCCCCAGACAATCGATGGAAATCTCATTTTCCTACTTCTAGGGGGTTGCCGTCCTGGAACGGAAATGTTTTCAATTCACTTCATTTATTTAAAACTGAATTAGAGGTTTTGGGACACTGGATACGGAACAATTTTTATAAACATTGTTGATTCTATCAGTTGCTCAACTATTATCAAAAAATACGTGTGTAGGGTTTTCACTACCAGACATGCTTTGGGTATATCTCATCATGTAAGAACCTCTTACAACGATTCGATATAGCGACTCCTTCAATATAACGAACACCAATGAAAGTCCTGATCGGTTGATTAGTTTGTATTTAACATTCGAGCATGAATGGACTGAAGTAGAGCAAATATGACGTCTTCATCGTGATGCAAACATCTCAAATCTGATGGCACCAGACACGTGACTTCCTTTCAAAATTTATGAATGAAAAAACGTTCGCGATTGACTTGTGATTTGGAAATAATAGTAAATGGGTAAATTCATGAAGTACAGGATATTTTTATGAATGGATTAGAAAAATGTATGAATGGATGACATAGAAAACCCCGTGTCTGAGGCCATACATGTTGGCCTTACTTTGACGTTAGCGAGATTATAACCTTATGATTTCTCTACAATGAGTGATTCATGAACGAAGTATTTAACTAGTTATAAAAAAATTTCGTTATAACGAACATAATCTATTGGTCACTTGAGGCAGAGCCGCTCTTAGGGTTGTGCGACGTGTGGCCCCACACAGATCCCTGCGCTTTTAGTGGAACCCAGCGACCAGTAAAAAAACAAAGTTAAATGAAATATTATGGAAGAAAATTAATTTCTATTTTCAAACCTGCAATTGTATTAGTTTTTGTTTATATAACTAGGGGGCTCCGCCCCCTGCTCCGCTAACGCTTCACCAACCCCTGGAGGATTGCTACGCAATCCTCTTTAGTTTGCTTCGCAAACAATACCGGCTTCATACACTGTAGACAATGACAATGTGTCCTAACAACAATACTTTTTTTAGTTATATAAATTATTGCTGGCAGTGCCGTCACACAAATTTATTTTTGGGATGTTGAGACAAGAAATTTCCCAACTTAACGATCCGAAATTCCGAAAGTGAACAATTCAAAATTCCCAACTTAAAGACGTCGGGTACCAGCTCTAGTGTTGTTCTCGTTATTGTTAAAAATATGAGACATCGTTCCCGGGTCTTTTCTTCGAGAAAGGCCTCGAACCAAAGCGTCCTTGATGTAGTAAGTAAATACGTACCAATAACCAATCAAGGAAGCTTTGCTTGAACCAACGCCAGTAGTTCAATGTGTAGCTCTAGTGCGACGTTTATTAACGATTCGAAATTCACAACGCAACAGCTAAAAAAATCCCAGTTCCAACTTATAGACATTTGTCAGCTTTTTTATAGGTAATATTAAACAGTTCTCTCGAAAGTACTGATTTGTTGCACGCATGTTCCAATGCAGTGTTCCGTTTTGAGATCTAATTTAAGTTTCATCTTGATACAAGCTGGGCAATTTCTAGTCTTCCGTCGCTTTCATTTGCTAATAATATTAATTTTCCTGAGGCATAAATTTTCCCAACAAAGGGATTTTTAAAATTCGAAAACCCCAACTTTTAAGGTTTCAAGTTTACAGCCCTACACACAAACGTTGCCGCCGTTGTGGTGGGTCTGATAACTGGAAAAGCTCAACTGCAGAACTGCTTCAACGCAATTGTTTCTACTCATTGAAAAGCGAAACTTGTAAACAAACAACAGCATAAAACGCGCCAAACAAAAATAAGCCTAATTCGAAAAATTCTATTTATATAAAGTAAGATTATTGAGAATTGACGCAATATAATCAATAATAATTCCCCATTAAAATATATATTAAGCTACGGGATTAAGCTATTGGATTTACATACATGTTGGCATTTTGCCAACGTTAGCATTTTGCTCCGAAATATCTTTTAATAATAATTATAGTACTTCACATAAATAGTTACATCTAATTTATTTTTTAAGATAGAATTTCAGTATTGATACCATTCAAGAAAGGAAGATTTTACGAATATAACTATATTTTTTTAACGAGAAAAAAGTATATTTTTGAACTACTTAGAGCAGTTTTAATTTATCCCTTAAAATTTTACGCGTAAAATTGACGATTATTTCAGACATTTCGTCAATTATTTAAAAATTTATAACTACAAAACTAAATCGAAATTTCACAAACGCTCTGGATCATTTGTAGCCAATAGTTTAATCTATACCCCTAATTTTTTATTTATTTTTTTGTTGAAAATTGGAAGACAAGTATACAAAAATGTATGAATTGTTTTCAAAATTTTCTAAAATCATGAATTTAACATAAAATAACGGCTAATATACTGATCGTATTTAAAAACAAATATATTCATCTTATTACCCAAACATTTCTTAATAAACTGGCATAATTTCATAATTTTAGGACATTTACTTTCTGAGATGCAAGCGGAACAATGAGACAAAAAGTCGCAAATTAAAATTTTCTCGAAATATCCGACATTTTTATCCTTCTTCGCTATTTTTTATACCTATCTAAATTGACCATATCTAATTTAATTGTAAAGATAGGAATATAATCTTTATAACATCAGAAAGAGGAAGTTTTAGCAAACATTAATATATTTTTTTGAATAAGAGAATATGTAATTTTAAATGACTTATAGCAATTTAGAAATCACGTTTCAAAAATGAGGGTGAAAAAACATCAAAAAGTGGAGCGTGTTTAAAAGTTTAAAAAACTTATAAATCCAAAACTAATTCGAATTTAAAAAAATGCTTACTTGGATTTCCAGTTCAAACCTATTTGTACACCCCCTAAAAAAATTGGATCTCTCCTCTTAATAGTGTTTTAGAAACTCGACGGACAAAATTACTTGTAAGCGAAATTTTATCAACGACGACTTTAATATTAAATAACTTATAAACTAATAACAGTATTGAAACAAAAATATATTCTTCTTATTTATCAAACATTTCTTAACAAATTCACTTACTTTCGTATTTTAGGACTTTTACATTTTGAGATACGATCTGATAACATTGAAAGAACTGAAAATTCCCCCTAGGTCTTACTTTTTCCCCCTAGGGCTTACTTTTTTTTAAAATAGAGAGAAAAATAAATAAATATTTATTTATATATTTTTTTATTTATATAAAACAAATAATTTATATAAAACATGTTATTTATATAAAACAAGTTATTTATATAATACAAATTATTTATATAAAACAAATTATTTATATAAAACAAATTATTTATATAAAACAAATTATTTATACTAAATAAATTATTTATATAAAACAAGATATTTATAAAAAAACAAATTATTTATATTAAACAAATTATTTATATAAAACAAATTATTTATATAAAACAAATTATTTATATTAAATAAATTATTTATATAAAACAAGATATTTATACAAAACAAATTATTTATATTAAACAAATTATTTATATAAAACAAATTATTTATATAAAACAAATTATTTATAAAAAACAAATTATTTATATAAAACAAATTATTTATATAAAACACATTATTTATATAAAACAAATATATAAACAAATTATTTATATAAAACAAATTATTTATATTAAACAAATTATTTATATAAAACAAATTATTTATATAAAACAAATTATTTATATAAAACAAATTATTTATATAAAACAAATTATTTATATAAAAAAATTATTTATATTAAAAAAATTATTTATATAAAACAAATTATTTAAAACGCAGTTAATTATAAATAAAGCAGCAAATTATATAAAACAATTTATTTATATAAAACAAATTATTTATATAAAACAAATTATTTAAAACGCAGTTAATTATAAATAAAGCAGCAAATTATATAAAACAATTTATTTATATAAAACAAATTATTTATATAAAACAAATTATTTAAAACGCAGTTAATTATAAATAAAGCAGCAAATTATATAAAACAAATTATTTATATAAAACAAATTATTTATATAAAACAAATTATTTATATAAAACAAATTATTTATATAAAACAAATTATTTATATAAAACAAATTATTTATATAAAACAAATTATTTATATAAAACAAATTATTTATATAAAACAAATTATTTATATAAAACAAATTATTTATATAAAACAAATTATTTATATTAAATAAATTATTTATATAAAACAAGATATTTATAAAAAAAACAAATTATTTATATTAAACAAATTATTTATATAAAACAAATTATTTATATAAAACAAATTATTTATAAAAAACAAATTATTTATATAAAACAAATTATTTATATAAAACACATTATTTATATAAAACAAATATATAAACAAATTATTTATATAAAACAAATTATTTATATTAAACAAATTATTTATATAAAACAAATTATTTATATAAAACAAATTATTTATATTAAACAAATTATTTATATAAAACAAATTATTTATATAAAACAAATTATTTATATAAAACAAATTATTTATATAAAACAAATTATTTATATTAAAAAAATTATTTATATAAAACAAATTATTTAAAACGCAGTTAATTATAAATAAAGCAGCAAATTATATAAAACAATTTATTTATATAAAACAAATTATTTATATAAAACAAATTATTTAAAACGCAGTTAATTATAAATAAAGCAGCAAATTATATAAAACAATTTATTTATATAAAACAAATTATTTATATAAAACAAATTATTTAAAACGCAGTTAATTATAAATAAAGCAGCAAATTATATAAAACAATTTATTTATATAAAACTAATTATTTATATAAAACAAATTATTTATATTAAACAAATTATTTATATAAAACAAATTATTTAAAACGCAGTTAATTATAAATAAAGCAGCAAATTATATAAAACAAATTATTTATAATAAACAAATTATTTATATAAAACAAATTATTTATATAAAACAAATTATTTATATAAAACAAATTATTTATATAAAACAAATTATTTATATAAAACAAATTATTTATATAAAACAAATTATTTATATTAAATAAATTATTTATATAAAACAAGATATTTATAAAAAAAACAAATTATTTATATTAAACAAATTATTTATATAAAACAAATTATTTATATAAAACAAATTATTTATAAAAAACAAATTATTTATATAAAACAAATTATTTATATAAAACACATTATTTATATAAAACAAATATATAAACAAATTATTTATATAAAACAAATTATTTATATTAAACAAATTATTTATATAAAACAAATTATTTATATAAAACAAATTATTTATATTAAACAAATTATTTATATAAAACACATTATTTAAAACGCAGTTAATTATAAATAAAGCAGCAAATTATATAAAACAATTTATTTATATAAAACAAATTATTTATATAAAACAAATTATTTAAAACACAGTTAATTATAAATAAAGCAGCAAATTATATAAAACAATTTATTTATATAAAACAAATTATTTATATAAAACAAATTATTTAAAACGCAGTTAATTATAAATAAAGCAGCAAATTATATAAAACAATTTATTTATATAAAACTAATTATTTATATAAAACAAATTATTTATATTAAACAAATTATTTATATAAAACAAATTATTTATATAAAACAAATTATTTATATAAAACAAATTATTTATATAAAACAAATTATTTATATAAAACAAATTATTTATATAAAACAAATTATTTATATAAAACAAATTATTTATATAAAATCGAAATAATTATTTATTTATATAACAAATTATTTATTTTTGTTTTATTTATATAAAATAGAATAAAATAAATTTTATTAATGTAGTTTGTTCCAATGAAGGATATATTCTATCAAACACCATATGTTATGTGGTGTCCAGGGAATTAACGAATATTTATTTATTATTTATCAAAATGTCAATTTGGAAAAATGTGTAAAATGTTCGCATATTCTATTTTAAGGAGGGGGGGGGGGAGTTTGTTGAAGTTGAATTAGCTAAATATAGAACCTGAGGGGAGGGGTCTATAAAAAAATGGGGGCAGCATCTAAAGGGGTCTGTTTAAAATAGGTACTTGAAAATAAGTAAAATGTAATCATTTTCTATTCAATTCGATGCTTATCATGGCTCCCGAATACATGAATTTCAACGTATGCATTCAAAACTGGGTAGGTGTGCGTACATAGGCTGCTTTCATAAATCACTTTCAACGAATATCGCCAATTACAACCAAGTCATGTCGGGAATTGAACCCAGATTCTCAGCAGGGCAGTCCGGCGTCTTATCCATTAAACTACCAGAGAGATATTAAGAAGTTATAAATAGAAGAAAGTTAAAAAAAAAACTGTGCCAAAAGAATGGGAAGTAAGATAATTGAGTTGTAATAATACAGTTTCTACTTAAGCAATCGGCATTAAATAATGCGGAAAACCATCTTCTGAACTATTGTTTTAAGTTTGCCAGGTTTAATAACGATTGCTTGAAGAGTAGCTGAGATTGGCAATATTAAATCACATTGCTACTTTTTGAGAAAGTACGGCATTTGAGTATGTCATACGCCCGTTCCGAAGCAATTATACTTAAAGAAAAACGAGTAGGTTGAAATACTTATTTTGAAGTAACGATTTTTGCAGTGCGGGTTCGTACCATAGAGTAATGATACAAATAGAGGAATAAAAATGCTGATTTCCGTGTGTCCATCATTGAAACCACGTGATATGTGGAAATGCCAATTCATTCATGCGCCAATATTACATGGCAGGCTTTGGCGACTTTAAGAACTAAATGAGATCGAAGTATTGTAATATGGTTTTGTGTTTAATTTTGTATTTAAATATAGTTTTTTTTGAACGAGTGGCACACTTTAAGGAAGTTTAACAGATATATTAAGGAAAATTTTCTTACTTTTCAGTTTTGAAATAATTGCATTACGTTTTTATGTAAAAAAATTACCATAAGCGAAGTTCTTTCAATTGTTATTTCGTGTACTTCAATAAGAAAATATGAACAATAAAACCTGAGAAATATAAAGAGTTTCGCTTCTTCGAGTATTGAACACAAGTAAAATATTTTCGTTTCGTTAATGAAGAGGAAGTATTTAGCGCATATTGTTTGAAAATAAGTAAATACGTATATATATGTTAAAAAGTTGAATACGGACAGAACTCCTTATCACCAAAAGAGAAGAAAGTGCGCCAAATTTGAAACTCCTGCAGATGTCTGAACGCCAAATGTGGCAGCGCTATAACCACGTGATGTGGGTTTTTCTTTTCAATGTTGACACCGCGGCCTTACGAGAGTCTGGTATTGAAGGCGCTCTCTATTTAATATTACAACTCTCTGGCTCGTACTCGGCCCCGCGACCGCTAATAGAGCCCCTAACTTGAGGGGTCCGTATATCAAAGTTTAAGTGTTTGTTGATTAAGAAACAATCAGAGATCTGTGATTTTAAAGTAAAGCCAGTGGTGCATAAGCATATAGCTTTTCAAGGAAAACTTTGAATAGTACCTTTCTCTAAGACTTAGATAAACTCTCACGTGTTATATAAGCTTTAGATAAGGCTATTCAATAATCTCTTTGAAATCAAAATCGAACATTAAAATACAACTGTTTTCTGATATTCTGTATAAACGGAACATCTTCTTTAGCTCTATATTTCATATATATATAACTTGCGTACCATTTTCGCTATCGGAACCTAAATTAATCATTAGTTATTTTGTCTACAGAGACACGCAATCGAAAAGTTTCAAAATCCTAATTTATTTTATACAAATAATTAAAATTTGTTGGTAAGATTGAACACCAAATTTCGAAATTTTAATTCAAAAATGATACATTTTTAATAGTGTAGTAACAATTCTATTCTATTCACGTAATAAATGTAGTTACAATTCTATTCACTAGATGCAAATATGAAACATAAACCAACCATACATAGACACAAAATTAAAGTATTCAATCTAAATTCAATTATACTTTGAATATAGAGAATTTCAGCGACATAATTTTTTTTCTTCTAAAAAACATATAACATAACAATTTTTATTACTTAAAACTGCAAGAATATTTATTGCTTGCGAATTGTTATTTCAGAAGAAAAAAAATGACTTGCATATTCATTAAAACACCATTCTCCTCTTATGCAATGAAAATATACAATTCCGCTACGAATGGAAATTTAAAATGGCGGATTCGCTAGATTTAATTATGCCTTTGAAAAGCTTTTGTTTACATGTCAAAGAAAAGCGAAAGAAAGCGTACAAATATTTCCAGTGTGTTAAGTAGGAGATTTTGAAACTTTAACTTTCCCGAAAAGGATTTAAAAATGGTCGTTTAACATTTGAAGCAAATTGTTTTCAAAACTGTCCGGCTAACCATTCCTAAAACGAGGTTGGTTCTTTTATTTGGAATAGTTTAAATAAACCCCTTGCTGAAGAATAACACAAGGAAGAGAAAACAGTTACAGATATAGTCTTTTTTAAGAAATACAATATTTTTATAAATATTTATGTACGGGCTCATATTTGCACTATTAAAAAACTAACAAATTGTATAAACTGTTCTATTCTAAGGCGGGGTAAGTCGTTTAACTTTCACCGTATAATATATTAGATAATAGTTAGATTTTTACTACATTTAAACTGGATTATATTAAAGAAACTTACATTAAGAAACATATTTTTATTGTAATGTATTGTAATAAAAAAATACATCTGAAACAAAGTCCGCAAATATTTAAACTAATGGAATGGACACTATAAGTTTGTATAGTTATAGACAACGTCTCGATTTTCACATTATTAACATTATTTTCAGTTACTTCAGTAATTTTTATTCACATTTATCGAAATATTACATTAGAAAAAAATAAAAAAATAAAATTAAGAAATACCATAAGTAATGTAATATTATTTTTAAATTTTAAAAGCAAACCAAATATTAGAGAAAATTAATGAAATTACAATAATAAAAAACACAGAATAAAAAAAATGGGTTGTTAAAATTTTAGAAACTATATAAAATACATTATTTAAATACAGTTCAAAACCATACGTTATTAAAATGGTAGCAAGTAATAAACTATTTCAACGTATGAATAATTTTCATTTTCATAAAATAAAATAAAAATATATTTATAATAGTTAAGTAATGGCTCGACATTGTAAGGTAGTGTTCCATGGTTTTCTTTACATGGTCGACAATAGCCTATTGTGTATTTCTAATTCAGCATTATTTATACACTGCTAATAATAGGTTCTCAAAAACAAGTAAAATGTACTCATTTTTGAGTACTTTTGATACTTATCATAGCTCGTAATACATAATTTTCATTTTTGATAAATGCATGTACTCAAAAATGTATAAATGAGTAAAAAGAGCAATTGTTAGCCTACATAAGGGGCTTTTATAAATCACTTTCAATAAATATCAAGAATTACAACCAAGACTTACCGGAAATCGAACCCAGATCCCCAGGCACCGCAGCCCCTCCAGTGCCTTCTTCGTTGCACTACCAGGGCCACGTGAAGAAGTTATACATAATAGAAATGTGTTAAAAAGGTGTGCTAAAAGAATGGTAAGTAAAATAATTGATTTGAAATAACTCAGTTTCCATTTAAGATATCGACATCATATAATGTGGAAAACCATCTTCTGAACAACTAGTTTAAGTTTGACAGGTCGCTTTGTTAAGATGGCTTGAACAGAAGCTGAGATTAGCAATATTAAATTACACTGCTCATTTTTGCGAAAGTACGGTTGCTTGAATTTGAATACGTCGTCGCTCATTTACGTTGCAATTGTGCTCAATGAAAAGAGAGTAGGTCCATGTACTCATTGCCAAGTACCTTTTTTTTACAATGCACAATATAAAAGAGGCAAAATTTTAAATAATATATATATATATATATATATATATATATATATATATATATATAAAATGAAAACGAATACATAAAAGGGAAAATCAATGTGTTTCAGTTTTCCGGGTCGCTTTGTTAAGATGGCTTGAACAGAAGCTGCGATTAGCAATATTAAATCACACTCCTCATTTTTGAGAAATTTCTATAACTTACATTTGAGTACGTCATAGCTCATTTACGATGCAATTGCACTGAAAAACACGAGTAAGTTCATGTACTCATTCTTCAGCACCTTTTTTTTATACTGCGCACCCCCTTCCCATACATTTTACAACCGTTCGGTTACCATAATAATTTCATTGAGTACCTCCACTAAATTTACCTTGATGTCGTGTGTCTGAAAAGAATGACTTTAAAAATAATTAGTTTCCATCCTAAATCTCCTTTTCATCATTACTTTAAGCGCGCCTTTTGTCTGGAGCTAACTCAAGGGAGAATTCAAAAGAGATGATTTTCAGACGCTGGAAGGAAGGAAGGAGAATCAAAATACCATTTACTTGGTCTCTTCTAGACGAGCATTAAACAGTCATTATTCTTCATTCTGGACATTAACGGGGATTTGAAAGTCACGAGGAATGAATGGAAACTGCTTTCCACACTGGGTTCTGATTTTAAGGCTGGTGGTGGTTTAACGAAAAATTAATAAAAAGATTAAAGTTAAAATATTTATAATGCAAAGATCGATGATCACGTAAAAGTATTCATCTTTGTTTTTTTTAAGTTTCTTCCTTTTTTCTTTGGAAAAAGTTATGTCTTTAATCCTTTTCCTTTAATATGTTATAAGATGGTTTGGTTGGTTTTGTTAATTAACGTCGCACTAGAGCTGCACAGTGGGCTATTGGCGACGGTTCGGGGTCTATCTCGAAGGAAAGACCCGGGAACACATACACATTCACACACACATTCATACACACACTCATACATGCACCTCGTTATTTTTAGAACCATAGTCAGATAACGAGGAAACATCTGAACTGGCACCCAACGCCTTCAATAGACGTCAATATGTTATAAGAAGTATAAGTATAGGAGAGTACTGTTGTACATGTCAAAATTTTAATGTTAGTTTTGCAGTGTTTCTAGACTGTGAAAAAAAAGGTACTTAAAAATGAATACCTGAACACACTCGTTTTCTTTCAGTACAATTGCATCGTAAATGAGCGATGACGCACTCAAATTTAAGTAATCGTATTTTCTCAAAAATGAGCAGTGTGATTTATTATTGCAAATATCAGCTTCTGTTTAAGCCATATTAACAAAGCGACCTGACACACTTAAAATAGTTGTTCAGAAGACGGTTTTCCACATCGTTTAATGTCGATTGCTTAAATGGAAACTGAGTTATTACAACATAATTATCTTACTTACCATTCTTTTGACACACCTTTTTAACATTTCTTCTGTTTATTACTTCTTAACGTCAACCTCGTAATTTAACCTATAAGGCGCTGGACTTCTTTGTCTGAGGATGTGTGTTCGGTTCCCGGTAGCATATTAACTACCTATACACGAGTAGACGCATTGGAAAATTTCGAGCCTTCTGATTCGTCGGTTTCACTACGTAGCTTTGACGTCACATTATTTTCTCATCACAGGAAGGCACAAATCTGCTAGTAATTATAGAACTCGGTTTTTATATTTGATTGTTACATGATTGCTTTTTGGTTATTTCTCAACTGAATATATTTGTTATAGAATTTTTTTTTTATGAAGGGAGTTTTTATGAAGTACCTGAATGCAGGCTATGATTTTTTTTTTAAATGCTGATTCTCAACGTTTTAATTAGAAAAAAAGAAAACTATTGAATTGTGATTAATGCAATAATTTTTGTAACTATTCTAAGATTTTATTTTAATTTTTTCATATATATATATATATATATATATATATACATACAGATAATAAAAGGTAGAAAATGCTCAGCAGAAAAATAACACTCGTATCAAATTACAAAATGTAATGCAATTCTACTTAAATAAACCCATTACCAAAAATGTTCCATATTTTATAAAGCTACATTTCCCCCCATTTTATATTCACCTTATTAGGCAATTAACTGACAAGCACAATTGAAATGTAAGTATAATGGATGAGAAATAGTGTGACGTCACAGCTACGTAGTGAAACCGACGAATCAGAAGGCTCGAAATTTTCCAATGCGTCTACTCGTGTATAGGTAGTTAATATGCTTCCCGGTAAGTCTTGGTTGCAATTGTCGATATTTATTGAAAGTTGATTAGGAATGGTGCCAGTAGACTAGCATCTGCTCTTCTTATTTATTTTTACTTATGTACTCATTTTTAAGTACGTCTTTTTTTAAATGAAACTTATATATTCGGAACTATGATGGGCAGCGAATGTACTAAAAATTAGTACATGGTACATTTTACTTATTTTTGATTACTTATTTTCAACAGTGTATATGCTTTGAAGAACCGCGAGTCCAAAATGGTTTTTAAAAATTTCGTTAAAAACGTCAAAAACAATTGAAACACAATCTAGTAGTATCAAAAAGTTAAAGATTTCGTTTTTCTTTTTAGATTTAGTTGAAGGCTGTTTGAATGATTTATTTGATTATAATTTGTAGATCTACGACATTTTAGGTGCCTTTGGAATAAAAATCCCACTAAAGTTCAGGTAAAAATGGTCCAAGAGATTCATAAATCTTTTTACTATACAGTGTGTCGTTTTTAAATTCATGTTTGCAGATTCTTCACCCATTAAAGCTATTAGAAAACCTCTTAATGTCAAATTTGTTTGAAATCGCGAAGAAACTCTTTAAGTTGAAGTGGAAAAGTTTGTATCCTTCGGATCCAAAATCGAGTGAAAATATTTAATAGATATGTTCAGAGAGTTGTGCATAATGCAGCACATAATATATTTTAACTATTAAACAACGCAAATAGGAATGTTTAATGATTACCATCTGTTCAATTATTTTGAACACAATATATAATGGAATCTATTTATATTAAACTATGTATATAATCATATTTGAGACGTGTATTTTCAAATTCAGATTGATCCATTAGTTTTATTTTCAGATTATGGCATTTATTTTTAGTTTCCCTACATATATATCAGTAGGCGTAGTTATAAGATTGAAAAGCAGCTAGATGCTATTAATTTTGAAATGTAACAGTAGCGGTATGTTGAAAAAACAGATAAGTAAGGAAATCAGCTTCAAAAACGTATAGATCAAGATGCACGTATGCTACTGCGCACCGATCACAGGGCAATATTCGAGCTACATCCCACAGCTTTGTTGCAAAACAAGATAGATCCCACAAATTATGTATAGTATTACGTATGTACCAGATATATCCGTTACAAAAAATATTTATTTATCAAAGTAGTATTTATACAGATCGAAAATTTAGTTAAGACCTGTGTCTATCTAATACCGATTTGTAAATTAAGAAGTTAAAATTCCTCCATAAATAATGTAATTAATTTGTTCTTTGTTTCTCTTGTAAAATTTGTCAAAAGTGATCTATCTCGTTTTGAAACTAGAGCGCCCATTTGATCCATTTCATTGACAATTACAATAAAATTGTTTGATTTGCTTTTTTTTAATTCAAGTTTTTGGATACGTAATCAACATCACTTTTACACGTAACATCACATACTCGAAAACTATGCGAATTCCTTTAAAATCTTTTTTTCGTCTGACTTTAAGTGACGGTTTTTCATTAGTTGGATGTCTAGTATCGCGAAATAATTGAACAGTTAAACACGATTTAACAAAAAGAAATAATATTTTTTAAAAAAAATTTAATACATTAGTCAGATTCTATTTTGCGTTTCATTTGTCATGGAATAAATTGAGTAATTCTTCTATCACATTCAATTCTATCCATGTTATTCATTTACATTGTCTGGTTTTTCTATTTTATGTCTGACACGTAATTAAAAAAAACTTGAATATTTTTTTTTTACTATTTTACATTACTTAAGACTATTCTTACTGTTTTATATCACTAGAGATCAGTAAAGTGTTATGATGTTACGGAATATTTTGATAGTCATTCAGAAAGTTAATTGAATTGCGGTTTGGAGATGGTAGCCATTTTTATCTTTTTTTTATTTTCTATTATTCTATATTAAATCTATCTAATAGAAAGAATTACTTTATGAATAACAATTTCATGTCGAGTTTTGGGTTTCTTCATACATAATAAAGTATTCCGAATTCAAAAAAAGAATTTGTTACAAGTAATCTTGATGTTTATGGTAACCATATTTGCATTTCAATTTACTATTGTCCATTAATGGGAAATGGTAGCAATACTAGCATTAATAGACATAAGAATTGTGGGAATATTCGAACCAATAAATTTGTTTATAAATTCTATAGCTATGTTTGAAGTTAGTGAAAATTATTCAAAAGTTTCCAAAATTTTTTAACAGATCTAATACTATTAAACGAGTAATGTTTTTTGTTTGTTCGCACGATCACGATATCCGTTCTAACAATGTTTACGAAAATTGGTGCGTTACAACTTTTTTTGGGATAAAAATTTGATTCGGATAGGTTTTATCTTAGAGAAATGTCATTTATAGGATAAAATAATGCAGATTAAATGTTCGATGTCATTCTTTCCATTGCAAACTATTTTTATCGCATATGAGTTTTAATGGGTTATACGGCAATAACAGTTAAACGTTATTTAATTCCTCATATGTTATTTTAATTCGAAACGTGTAAAATATTATGATGATATATTTTTATTATAATTTTTTATTCTTAAATAAAGTACTTTTTTTCTCATAAATAACCAAAAAAAAAACGCTAGTAAATTTAAATTAAAATTAAAATGTCGTTTGCGTTTTCGAATAAAGAAAACCACATTCTGATCACGTGACCTTTTCGTCTGCTAAATACTATAATTTTTCTAATAAATATTTTAAAAGAACTTGAACAAAAATCGTTTGCATTTAAAATAATCAAAGCTTGAACAAAATTAATCCTGTGATTTTTACTGTGTTTATGTACGGACGTCATACGTGGAATACACAAAAGCAAATGCTAAAAATTTTGTATCTTAAATAAATAAAAGAAAATATCGTTTGAAAAACCAAGTAGGTTTTTTTATTCTATATAAAACGTATTATTTATTGCGCTACAGTTAATTTCGTCACCAGATATTATATGTCAGACATTCATATATATTTTTCACAAATCACAAATAGAACATGGAAGGAATTCGATTGTTTTATTAAGCATTTATATTCCAATGAAATCATTTGAATGAATCAATTCTATAAAATTAATATTACGTGTTATTTATAAAATATATATTTAATTACCTTTAAAATGGAACTTCGTTCTACAATATTGTTTCTTGATAAGTTATATTTTTAAAAATTGTTTTAAAATACTTATTTAAACTTTTATATTCCAATGTAAATAATTAAAAGAGGTTTTATTAAATTAACTTTACGCAATATTTACAAAGTTAAAAAATTAAGTTTTAATACATTAATTTTTTTTTTATTCTACACTATTATTATTTTACCAACTGTTTATAAATACACGTATTTCTAATAGTTTTAAACAAGAAACACAGAAAACAATTGAGTTTTCTACTTTTGAAGATATATTTTAGAAATTGCTAAAAAAATAATTGTCTCTAAAAATTCGCTTTTCTTTACTATGGACAGCAAAACTTGGTGCTGAAATTCACATGACGTCATTTCAAGATATAAGTGACTTCACGCGCATTCGTTATTCGTTGTAGGAGACCACGTGGTATGTTATTCACCAATCACAGAGGCTAATCAACCATGCGTTTTTGTTAATCCGTCAAACTTTTAATCTCGAGACCATGTCGTACATAGTGTCTGTTAAAATGTTTGTTGTTTATTCTACATTTAAATTTTATGATTTGTCATAAAAAAGTTAAATAATTTCAAATTCTAATTAATTTTTTTATGGAAAACTTATACCTGTAAGTTTGTCACATTCTGAATGTAAAAGCCATGTTCCAATTACCTTGCGATGTTTTCTTAATGAATGTAACATTGTATAAAAATTGCGCGAGTTCGATCCTGCACCAACCTAATCCAATATGAAATAATTATTTATATAAAATTATATTAGTTAGTTATAATTTAATATTGATCTGTTTCACGGGTTACATAAATTAGTTTAGTTTCAAGCAGAGGTGGATTGAAAATGAGTTTTTACAATAGAACAACGGAAAA
Organism: Troglohyphantes excavatus; assembly: GCA_963932185.1. Lineage (NCBI taxonomy): Eukaryota > Metazoa > Arthropoda > Arachnida > Araneae > Linyphiidae > Troglohyphantes > Troglohyphantes excavatus. Next base: position 25,563,029 of record OZ010667.1, on the reverse strand, counting down.
AGAGTTTAAAATTTTTAATTAACCAAATATAAAAAACATTTTTTTTAAATGTAAATTTGACATTTACTATACATGTGTTTGAAAATTTGTTTTATCTTGTTGCTACAAACAAGTAGTCTTCTTTATTGAAACATTTGTGAAAATGAGACTTGCACCTGCCTAATTCAACAATATATTGTTTTCGATATTAAATTATAGATAGTACTAACTAAATATTGATTTTTTTTATTATTATTAAGGTATATTTAGTTTCAATCAGATATTTAAAAGGGTAACAAGTTTTAAATTAAAACGTACATAGTAAACTAAGCGCTTGTCAGAAAAAGTTTTCACATACAAGAAAATTAATTTTAAAAATTTAAAATCATTTTTAAAAATAAATTTGACATTTACAGTAAATGTGTGTTTAGTTATTTTTATCATGGTACTTCGAATAAGTATATTGTTAATAAAGATTTGTTTGAAGTAACTATTTTTTTACAAAGCCCATATTTTTATTCTGTAACGTTTTCTAAAAAACTAAATTATGAAATATTCCTAACAACTGACGCAAATTTCAACATGTGTCATTTTCAAGCATTATGGTAAATAAAACAATGTATGCATATTGAAAAGTCGAGAATGACAGCTTCACCATTAAAAAAAATGTGTTTAACAAAAACAATCGATTGAGATTAATTTAATCGTAACTGCATGCTGAAATGCAATACAAAGAACTGATACATTTAGAGTATAGAAAAACTTTATTTAGAAGGTAGATTTTTGTAACTGGTATAATTAATAGTTAATTGGTTAAAATTTTATTTTATTTCACTAAATTAAAGATAAAACTGTTTTTATCACTACGACTAATTCCGAATAACACATAAAATTATTCGAAATAAGTACGAATCTGTATTATTGATTAACCGTTAAATAAGATTATAAAACGTTGTTCGTTACTTATTTTTTGTGTATGCAGATTGAAGTTAAAAAAATGTCGAAATAATTTTGCAGTAGCAAAAAAATAATTTGATCTCCATTATCATTATTTTCTTAATAACAAAGGCTACTTTGCATAGCATTTAAAAGTCCATTCAGTTACTCCAGAGTTAGAGCGTACATCACTATAAAGGTCATTTGGTAGGTCATTTATCCCCATAGACGGAATCTCCTAGGATTATAGGGATTTTGGAAATCTCATTTTTAAAGTTGCAACTATGTACCCCCAATTAAAAAAATATATATTCGCGTCACAAATATAAGTTATTATTTTGTACTTTGAATGCTTTATCAATGATATTGATTACAGTATGTTCCTTCTTAAAACTCATGCAGTTCACGATATGGCTTGCTATTAGGGTTTAAGAAATTATTCATTTATAATTTTTTTGCGAACATTGTATTTCGATTTGATACTATTTCTTACGTTTTCTCAACGTTGCAAAGTGTTTTTAACAAAACGAAAATTTTAAAATGAATTGTGGCGAAATGATAAGTAAATGAATTTGAAACGAAGCCCAATAAAGTATTTTGATGGATGTGGACCTTATTTACACAATGAAAGTGTGGAAACCAGGGCTCCCGTTTTACATACATTTTCAAGGTACATATCAATACCAAGAAATCTAAATTTTAAAGCTATCTTTACCCCCAAAAAGTAAAATAAAAATGAGTCATATTTAAAAAAACTAACATGAAATCAGTTCCCACCCCTTTTTCGAAAACCGCCACTTACTCAAGATTCCTTTCTGAAAGTACAGCCCTCGAAGACCCTAACCAAACAAAACAGACCCTTTTATTCTTTAAGAAAACAACTTTAACATGTTTGTGGGAACCCGATACGCGAGCTTTATTTACAGCAGAGCTTAGGGGTAGTTTTAAACAAAAGATTATCCGTTATATGATTAAAAGCGCAAACATGGCGCGGCCTTGGATTATGGGTTTTGTAGATACGAGGGTCTTGATTGATAGTCGGGGGGAGGTTTCCCATGAAAACGCTTCTCTAAACTACAATATTTTGAATAAAAATTCATAGATTTGATAATTAATTTCTCTCAGTGACGTTTCCTGCTTTTTTTAACGTGTAATGACTGAACATTTTATATATTGTTTACATTTCTGTCTGTTTATTTGATAAAACATAAATTCGTTTTTATTTGTGAAACTAGCTTAAGTACCCGGCGTTTCCCGGGTATTACGAAGAGTGTTGATTGCTTCACCAAGTCCTATCTAGCGGATTTAATAAGGAGTCATTTCTGCTGTAAGTAGTGGAAAAGGGTTTGAGGGTGTTTTTTCGAAATCTCATGTAGACAGTGATTTTTCTCTTATTTTGAAGGTCAAGTGTGTTCAATTCCATTAAACGCGTAATAAAACTGTAGATTTGTACAAAAAAAACCACACAGACACACTTCTTTATGTATATAGATAGTTCAAATTTTATTTTTCCTAACAGTAAAACGACAATTGGTAAATTCTCGAAAAGCAAGTACCCAAAGCAATGGTCATGAGCAGGTTCAAACCTTATTTCTGTCCAAATTTTCAAAATTAAATTACACTTATTATTAATCAGTAAAAGGTAATTAACATGAGTAAATATTGCATCACATCGGGACTGAAAATCCATACCAAGTTTCAAGTTAATGTGGGCTAAAAGTGAGTGAACAATATTTCACTGTGCAGCAACGTATTGAGTAATCTCAATATATAAAACTGAAAATATTTCTGGCTGTCTGTTTATTCAAGAATAAAACTCCGTAACTACAAGCTGTTGCGCTTTGATATTTGAAGAGCCCTTTGTTTGGAAAAAAAACGGTTGAAAATACGAAAAAAGGTTGAACGTGACCATTTTCAATTATGTAAGGTTCTGTTCGAAATCTGTAGCTGTTTTAAATTTATAACATAGTTGCCAATTCCACGAATATTGTTAGCAGGTATTGCAAATCCCCCCCCCTCCTCCCCTCCCTACATAACTGGTTATACAGTCAGAACGTTCTTTCATATTAAATGTCACGGCCTAATAACAAGCACTACCGCAACTCCTTTCAAACCAATAAAATAAAATACAACCCCCAAACGATACTTTCCCACTCGACACACCCCCTTCGATAAAACCCGCATCCTTTAGTAATCGAAGAATTTAAAATCCATTCGAGAGTTGCTACATTGAAAAAAAAAAACTAAAACCCCCACACCGTGAACTCGTTCCAAAAAGCAAAGTCTTCCAAATTGATTCACATTTCCCAAAAAACCTTTCATCCCTCCTCCCCTAAGTCACACAATAATAGAACGATTTTTAGAATTTGCATTTGTTTCATCGGTTTCAGGGCAACTGGCTTCATCAAACGATCTTCGAGTAGAGGAGAGTTTAGTTGTAGACTCTGCTGCGTGTGTCACGTGGGCCGAGAAGAAGAGATGCAGTCGGAATTATTCATGAATTTTCCCGACCCAGCCTCGCGAAATCATTTTCACTCTTCCTTTCTGACGCACACACACACACGACCGGGGATTTTCACTCTCAGATCTATTTCTTCGATAAAAGATTAGCGCGGGAAGGCTGCAAAATAGGGAAATAATAAATTCGAGGTTTATTCCCTACGGAGGAAAGGTACTTTCATCGAGTTAGTTTTTGCTTTTAATTTGTGGAAGTGTTTTCGGCTCAAAATCTCCCTTTTTTTTTTGAAGTACTAAAACTGGATTTCTTTGAGACGTTTGTTGAAAAAAAATCGAAAGTGAATTTAGTAGAAAGGTTTTATGCATTATAATAAAATGCGAAAATTATCAATGTACTTTGGCGGAAACATAAAGAGTTTAATTATTAAAAATTACATTGAAAAACGGGAACGGTTTTGGAATTACCAAAACATAAAATTTTCAGGATTTTAATTTAAAATTTAAATGTCCATCATTATATTGCTTTACCATGAGAAATACAGAAAAATTGTCTTCAATTTGGAAACGTTTGGAATATAACTGAAAATATATAATTTCTCAAATTGGACGTTTAACTTCGGAGGCACTATAGCTACACGTTAGGATATTGGTGCCGTTAGGGGATCAATCATCGCACTCCCCTTTCCAAACTTTCAAATGACTATGAATTCAGGGATGTTTTCAGACAATATCGATTAAACATACGTCAACTTCTTTGCACAATGACCTTTGACGAAAATTGTAATTACTGACAAATTAGTTACTAAGCTACGTAGTCTATGTTTAAATATTTCCTTTTTTACCATTTAGTTACAATCATTCATTGTAAATGGAATCACCTAATACAACACATTCTCAAAATTTACCAATTACTAGTATACCCGTGCGATAATATCAAAATATTTTTGATAGCCAAAATTTAAAAAAAAAGTTTGTTTAAAGTCTACATATAGATGGCAGCACCATAAACATTTTAATAAAAAAACTTTAATATTAATGAGTCAAAAGTACGGTTTGTCACTGTTCAGGGAAATTTCAATTATATTTTACACCTATGTTAAGATTCAACGTGTGTGAGACCCTCAACAGGGATATTTACTACTAAAATAATATATATGATATTCTTTAGAGAAACTTCAACTACCGTTTTATTTATTAAAGTGGACTCGCGTAAAATTAATTCATTTGAAAGAAAAATAGCGATTTATCCCTTGTTATTGTACAAAAAACAAAACACAAGTTTTCACACCTCTTGAAAAATCCCAGCTAAGAAAGTCATCATAAAACCTTCATCAAAATTGTGAAAATAAAGATTTTTTTGAGGTTTTATAGAGGAATTTGAAACAAAAAACTGCAGTTTTTTTAAAAAGTTATTAATTTCCCTGCATAAGACCTTTAAAAAAAATCTGCATTTTCCCTTCAAAAAATTGCAATGCTTCAAAATTGAAAGTTTTTAACATGTTTTAAAAAAGGTGTTTTACAGGTTTTATGCAGGATATTGAAACAGAAACTTTTAACGTAAAAGTTTTTTAGCAAAAAAAATGCGGTTTTCCTGCATAAAACATTTAATTTTACAATTTTGTTGAAGATTTTATGTTGACTTTTGTTTCTGGGATTTATCATTCTGATCTTTGAAACTTGTTTTTGACAAACAATCATCATTCTTTCTATTCCACAACTTAGTACAATTAAAGTACATCAATATATTAGACCCTTCATGTATTATATCTTCACTATTTACATACATTTGTCGCAATATGTTTACGTACCAGTTTGTAATCAATTTACTATGTTGAAATCTGTATGTACATTGTATGGAGATCCACAGTTTGTGGACAGTTTAAAACTGTGTATTTCCATACAACGTAAATGCCGTTATAACTTACCAAAGCACTCAATGTTTATACTTTTTCTAAATAAAAAAAAATATTGTAATTTCATAATATAATTTTTTATAGATATAATTTTTTTCAAATATAAATGAATTAAAATTCATCTTAAAAACACTTAAAATTGAACAATTTTTAAAAGACGTGTTGGAAATATAAATTCAACGTTCTTAAAGTGAAAACAACTTTACAACTTGCATATTTCTCTTGAATTGCTCACTGGGTTAATAACTAAAATTAACAAGTGAAGATAAAAGATCATCCAAAGACACTGAAAATTGTGAAACACACAGCAAAATGTGTTGCCCTAAACCTCCTTTTACACGTACATTTTTTTAGTATTATTTAAAAATTAATATAATTTTGAAGCTGAATCTTACGTCACTTCGTAAAGTGTAGTTTTTGAAAGCATTGATTATATTAACAACACGTAACTTGTATATTCAAAAGTCCATAGCTCAAGTAAAGTTTTTCTACTTTATTTAGTTAAAATGTAAATACTAAAACCAAATGGTAAACTAATGGTGCTTGGAATATCTTAATACGAGCTCTTTGCTCAACCACCTAGCACTCCCCCCCCCCCCCCCTCCTCTCCTCTCCATCATTTTATTAGTAACTCAATAGTCAAATCTTAAATTCACTAAATATCTTCTTTTTAAAACGCTTTTTTCGATAGAGGTGTAAGAACCAAACAGTCGACACAGCTTCAAAATAATATTTACTTGACAAAATTGTCACCGGATTTTAACTTGGTATGACATTTGAAAGGTGTTTTAAATTGAGTAACGAGATTTGGCGATACAACAGCAGACAGAGTGAGTTAAATAAAAGCCTGTGGAAACCGCTTTGTGAACGCTGTTACACTGTAAAAAAAGGTACTTAAAAATGAGTACCTGAACATACTCGTTTTTCTTTGAGTACAATTGCATCGTAAATGAGCGATGACGTACTCAAATTTAAGTAATCACACTACTCAAAAATGAGCAGCGTGATTTGATATTGCTAACCTCAGCTTATGTTCAAGCCATCTTAATAAAGAGACCTAACCAACTGAAAATAGTTGTGCAGAAGATGGTTTTCCACATTATTTGATGTCGGTTGCTTAAATCGAAACTTAGTTATTACAACTCAGTTATCTTACTTCCCATTCTTATGGTACACCTTTTTAACATTTCTTCTGTTTATAACTTCTTCACGTTGTTCTGGTAATACAACATATAAGGCCATGGACTTCGGGTGCGGCCGACATCGGGCAGACGGATTGGGTTCGATTCTCCATAATACCTGGTCATAATTGTTGATATTAATTAAAAGTGAATTTTGAAGGAAGCCTTTGTAGGTAAGTAACTGCTCTTTTTTTATTTATTGTACTCATTTTTGAGTACATGTCTTTTTCAAAAATGAAACTTTTGTATTCAGAGCCATGATAAGCATCGAATGCAATCAAAAATGAGTACATTTTACTTATTTTTGAGTACCTATTTTTAACAGTGTATGTATTACCAAAACAAAATCAAAGAGGTTTTTATTCCACTTTTAAAACCCATTTAAAATGATTTGACGTTTTTGTTCTTCTCTCTAATTTTAACGCAAAAATTAAAAAAAAAAAAAACTGCCTCTTTTCAGTCGCATAAGACAAATTACCTTTAAAAAAAATCGCCCCTCTTCTCCGGCTCCCCAAATTGGCGGATTTAAAACCCTTCCAACTTTCGTGCAGGAAAATGCCCATCTTTCTTCATAGCCCCGAGATAAAAACGAAAATCGACCCCTAGACTCTAAAGCGTGAAGGCAGCTTCAAGACTAGAAAATGATGTAAATATTTAAAAGCTCGTCTCAGCCATAAACTTTTAGGGGGGGGGGGGGGGATATGGCAGGGCAAGTGTGCTGAATGAAGGATGAGGTAAACGCATATGATGTTTTTGAAGCACAGGAAGTCTCCACTACAAACTGATGTAATGGCCCATTTTTTTAAAAACATTTATTCATTTTTTTGAAGTATGAAAAAATGTTCGTTTCTGAAAGTGTATTAACTCTCTTTTACAGGAATATTTCGTTGTACAAGGTCGTTACTTGCATGGTTTAGAACAGATACTGATACACAGTTAAGGTTTAACGACCGCGGGCCCGCGAGCTTAGTATACTGTAAAAAAAGTACTTAAAAATGACACATGCACTCGTTTTTCTTGCATTGTAAATGAGCGATGACGTACTTAAATTTAAGCAACCGTACTTTCTAAAAATTGAGCAGTGTGATTTAATATTGCTGATTTGAGCTTCTGTTCAAGCCATCTTAACTAAGCGAACTGACAAACTTAAAATAGGTATTCAGAAGATGGTTTTCCACATTATTTAATACCGAGTGCTTAAATTTAAACTGATTTATTACAATTCAGTATCTTGCTTCAGATTCTAATGGCACACCGTTTTAACATTTCTTCTGTTTATAACTTCTTCACCTCGCTCTGGTAGTACAACGAATAACACACTGGACTGCGGTGCCTAAGGTTATGGGTTCGATTCCCGGTACGTCATGGATGTAATTCTCGATGTTTATTGAAAGCGATTTATGAAGGAAACCAATGTAGGCAAGCTACTGTTCTTTTTATTCATTTTTACTTATTTTTGAGTACATGTCTTTTTCAAGAATGAAACTTATGAATTAAGAGTCATCAGTACCATCGAATGTAATGAGTACATTTTAATTATTATTAAATACCTATTTGTAACAGTGTAATTACTATTTGATTAATGTATCTATAACTAAAAAGTCGCGCCTGTTTCTTTAAAGTGCTTTAGATTAAAAATCGCTTTGAATTACCTATTTTTGGCTTGTTTCACATCCCTAAGTTATTTAATATTGGGAAAAGAAAAGTAACACTTCTAGTTATATGCCTGTAAGCAATATTCTCAAATTTGATTGAATAACTGACAATAAAAAAAACAATTTAAATAACAAAACCAACTTAACTCGTTCCATAAACTCATTTCAGAATTAAGCATAATCCCCAAATACAATGAAAAGATAGACTCAAAAATATCAAGCGACGGACACGAAGCCCCCTGAAGACACAAAACTGCATGCAGATCCTGCTTTATGGATCTCGGAAATCTGACCTTAATAACCACCTTCTCCACAACGTCCCCCGAAGGCGGAAGTCGGTATCGATTTAGAGAAGTTCTTTGCATCAATTACCTCTGTGACGTGCAATTTTTTTCTCTTCTGATGCAAAGATGCCCTGGAGAGATGTCTGGATGCGAATATGCGCTGCGATCCTCAGAGAAAGAGACTATCAGACTTTTCTGATAAAAAGGACATCCACTTTAAAATATTCTCTTTTGAATACGCCGTTGACGATTAATTGTACGGTAAAAAGATTGGCACAGCAGCGTCTACTTTTTGAACGATGCCCGCTAAAGTAACCACTGACCTGTATATTCACTGTAAAACAAAGTGCTTAAAAATGAGTACATAGACGTACTTGTTTTTTAAGAATACAATTTCATCGTAAATGAGCGATGACGTACTCAAATTTAAGCAATCGGTACTTTCGCAAAAATGAACAGTGTGTTTTAACATTGCTAATCTCAGCGTTTGTTCAAGCCATCTTAACAAAGCGACCTGACAAATATAAAATATATTGTCAGAGGATGGTTTTCAACATTATTTGATGTCAATTGCTTAAATGAAAACTGATTTATTACAATTGAATTATCTTACTTTCCATTTTTTGCCACGGATTTTTAACATTACTTCCGTTTATAACTTCTTCGCGTCGCCTTGATAGTCGCACGAATAAGACTGTGGACAGCGGAGCTGCAGACATGGATTCGATTCCCGGTAAGTCTAAGTTGTAATTGTTGGTATTTATTGAAAGCTATTTACGAAGGAAGACTTAGTAGGCAAGCTACTACTCTTTTTACTTATTTTTGAGTACATGTCATTTAAAAAAATTAAACTTATGTATTCGGTACTATGATAAACGTCGAATGTAAAAGTTTTGGTATAAGCCTTTATATTCTCGTATTAGACAATTGGCGACAATTCGAAGTCTATCCAGAATGAAATACTTGGATATGTCGCCTCGTAATGTTAAACTATGGTCAGATGACGATGACCAACACTCCAACTGGCACTTCCCTTTCGAAATTTCCCCACCACGAACCAAGGGGTTGCCATTTCATTCACTACAAATTTAACGTACACTAGCTAGCCTCCTCTCTTCGTTAATATCTGCGGTTTGCCGATAAGAATGGAACTCTGAAGGATCACTCTCATAATAACACTATCAGATTATTTTTCTAATTTTTCTGACTCATTCCAAAGTTACAAAATGGACGATTTAGAAGCACTCGTTTCACCGTGTTCTATGTACTAATTATGGGTACAGTTACTTTCAAAATAGCAAAAGTCCATAAAAAAAAACGATTATTTTATTATTTACTATAGCTAACACTGATGTTTACATTCATAAGCACCACTATACAATTGTCCAATCTATTGTGTATATAACCCCTATATTTTGCAAAACAAATTTAATAATATTTCACAAAAATGCTTTTTTCTCCTCTTGTTAAATTTGAACGCAGGTGATATTTCGAAATGGTCCCTTACTCTTAGTTAGAATCTTGAAACATTTAAAAAAAATTCTACATAATTATAAGAAAATAATTTTTGAATGTTTCTTATATGAAAGTTGAATAATAATTTTTATAATATGGATAAAGTTTGAAAATATCTGTATTTTTATAATTTTTTTTAATGGAGTTCTAAATGAATTCAGTTTTTTTTAAAGAAAAAAATTTTAATTGTTTTGCACATACAAAAAAATAGTTAGGAATGTAATATGGTGTCAAAAATGTTACTCGCACAAAAAAAAATTGCGCATTTAACATTTTAAAATTTAAATATTTATTATATGTTTTTTTTAATTAAATAAAAAAGTTTTATTATTTTCAAAGCAAAATTTTCCACCATGTTGAATAAGCATTGTCAATACATGATTAAAATTTCAGAGAGTTAGCATGAAAACTAAAAAAATATTTTTGATAATTCACTGTACCCTTAACTCCATGAAGAACAGACATGTGAGAAGTGATTGATTCATTAAATGAATGATGATGCATTGATGAATATTAAAACATTTTTAAAAGGAATATATTATTAAAGCGTCGTTTAGAAGCCTTTCGCCAAAGTTTGTAATTAAATTCAAACAACCATTTGTCCCCCTTTCAAATCAGCCAACAAGGTAGAACGAAATTATTTGAATGCTATAACTTATCCCATTATAATTATTGTAATGTCATAACTGATGCCTTTGATGAAATACGGTTCATAAATTAAAATGAGCCGTCTAGTTTCACAACCAGACAGATCCATTTTCATAAATTTTACATGAGACGTCAAAAACGATTAACAGCCACGTATTTTTTTTTATCTAAACCCATTAATTTGAATATATTTTTAGACGGAATTCCGCAACTTTTGGTCAATACCGTTTTGCAATGTGATGTAGCGTATTGAGAACTTGTGAAAAATATATATAAAAGATGTTACAAAAGAAATGTCGGTCTATATTGTTTTGAAATAAGACGGTTCGGATATGATTATTATGATCGAAACAAATGTAAGTATGTTAACGTTGCAAACTTATAATGCATGTCGGATGAGGAAAGTTACCACAAACCATCCAAGGCCCTGAATAGATATTTTATTAATAAGAATACTTGCATCCATTTTACGATTTGACAAAAGGAACACTGTAAAAAAAAGGTACTTAAAAATAAGTACCTGAACCTACTCGTTTTCCTTTGAGTACAATTGTATCGTAAATTAGCGATGAAGTTCTCAAATTTAAGTAACCGTACTTTCGCAAAAATGAGCAGTGTGGTGTAATATTTCTAAGATCAGCTTCTGTTCAAGCCCTCTCAACAAAGAGACCTCACAAACTTAAAATGATTGTTCAGAAGACGGTTGCCCACATTATTTGCTGTCGATTGCTTAAATGGAAACGGAGTTATTACAACTCAATTATCTTGCATCCCATTATTTTGGCACACCTTCTTAAAATGTATTCTGTTAATAACTTCTGTAAGTATCCAATGTAGTTTAATGGATAAGGCTCTGAAATGCGGTGCCTCGGGATCTGGGTTAGAATTCCCGGTAAGCCATAGTTGTAATTGTCGATATATATTGAAAGCAATTTATGAAGGCGGCCTATGTAGTCTAGTATCTGCCCTTTTTTATAAAAATTTTGAGTACATGTCTTTTTCAAAATTGAAACTTATGTATTCGGAGCCATGATAAGCATCGAATATACTCAAAAATGAGTACATTTTACTTATTTTTGAATACCTACTTTTAACAGTGAAGTTATTATTTCAATTGGATTACAATACAATTTAATAATTTGAGGGGAGGGGTCGTAAGGAATCTTTGAATTCTAAATAGGACTATAAAATGCAAGTGGGCTTTACTCTCCATCCCCCCTTCTCGACCTTCGCTCCTTTGTTTTCTCCAACATCTGTCCAATGTCAAGGAAGGGGGGAATGTTGGCCGCTCACCAAAAATGCTTCACTACACGAGACGCTGTTGCTCTTCCCAGTTAGCGACAGTGGCGTGGCTGCAGACGGCCCAAACAGTGGCGTGCGAACCGAAGCTGTTGCGCAAGGGGCCGACACTGTTTGCCTGCGTGGCAGGATTAATGGGCAGGGAGCCTGTAAACTGCCTGTATACTGATTCGTGAGCACGCGACCCAAATTAAATCGTTGATAATTTCTATAGCATACGTCAGCGGTTCTCAGTTTGATGTGAAAGACGCCATGGGCCGCTCTTATTTTTTTTTATTTTCTCCATAATTTATATTAAATTGAATTAAAGTACTTTTATGTTGTATACTGTTAAAGATGTGTACTCAAAAATAAGTAAAATGTACTCGTTTTGAATAAATTCTATGCTCCTCAAGGCTCCGAATTATTACGTTTCAGTTTTGAAAATGTTGAGTTCAGTTACTTGCCTACAGAGGCTGCCTTCATAATCACTTTCAATAAATATCGACAATTACAAATAAGATTTACCGGAAATCGAACCCAGATACTCAGGCTCCGCAGTCCAGTGCTTTATGCGGTAAACTACTAGGGTGACTTAAAAAAGTTATAAACAGAAGAAATGTTAAAAAGTGTGCCAAATGAATGGGAAGTAAGATAATTTAATTGTAATTAACTCCGTTTACATTTTATCAATCGACATCACATAATGTAGAAAATCATCTTCTGAACAACTATTTTAAGTTTGTCAGGTCGCTTTGTTAAGATGGCTTGAACAGAAGCTGATATTAGCAATATTAAATCACACTGTTCATTTTTGAGAAAGCACGATTACTTAAATTTGAGTACGCCATCGCTCATTTACGATGCAATTGTACTCACAGAAAAGCGAGTAGGTTCAGGTACTCGTTTTTAAGTACTTTTTTTGCAGTGTATATAGTTGAATACTCACATATGTATGTAATATATTTTTCTTAAATTACCCTATTGTAAAATATCTTTAACTACCACCTCTTTTCTGTAATTTACTTACGTCATAATGTAATCTTCCCTCTTGCCTATTGAGTTTTGATAACTATTCTTCTGACGACTACAATTCCAGTTTCTATTTAGTTAAAACTATTGCCTTCACGAATATTTTGACAACTATCACACATCAACAGTTTAGGGATTTTTTAGTGGCTCTCTGGGCCGAACCATTTCGGACCAATGACTGATGCTCCTCACTCTATCTAATGGAAGATAATCCTTAAAAAAATCCCTGATTTTAAATATGAAACTCCCTACTAGAAAACACACTCTCATTTCTATTGTAACCCCTATAATGAAATGTCGATCGGCTATGATAAATAAATATTTTGGACTTAACTTAGGTCTGAAAATTTTACCACTACCAACAAAAATCTATGACGACTGCCCAATATAAATAATTATTTTCATGTATACATAATTCATTTGAATTTGATGCTCAAAATTTTTTTTTTCGGTCATCGTATAACATCAAAAAGAATGGACCATATTTAACGACATGCTTCTGATTTTCTTTGATTGGTCCTAATAATGAACATTTCGACAATTTTTGTAGTTACCAACAATGAGGTATATTCAAGCGCTGTATCATCAACATGAAGGGTGGTCAGAAATTGTGGTGAGATGACCATTGTTTGGATGTTTAAGTACACATAGAAAAACCATTCTTTTGGTTATGGTTTGACTAGATGTATGTTGCAACTAAAGATAAGAAACTTGTTTAAAATATAAGCGAAGAAGTTGGGAACAAAATAATATACTAATACAGCTAAATGTGATACAGCCAAACAATTATCAACGCCCGACAATTGTTGATCACTTCGCATTTTGACAGACAATAAATAGAAAACTATCCAAACTGTAATAGAAAATATTGTTATTCTGTTTGCCAGAATTATATTTAGTTTCATTACTAGAGATTTTCTTTTGTTCAATTATTATGAACTATTATTGAAACCTATTTTACTTATTTATATATAAATCTTAATGGTAAAATATATTTATATCAATGCTGACTGAAAGCTGTAAAATCGAAAACAATCGTAATGCTCTCTACCGAATACGATACAAGGTTGTTTGATGTTTTGCTCAATATTTTTTTATATATATAATATGCAGGAAATTGTTAAATTATATTTAAAAATTCATAAAATTAAAAATAATTTGTTCAGATATATTTATCACTGATATTGCTTCAGTTTTTTCATTAAAAAAATATTGACCAAAAATGTGAATCTATAAATAAAGCCGTATTTTTTTTATCAGATTTTTTTTTCAAATTTGTAATGCTTCACTTGATTTACACACCCTATTGCGTTTTAATTATTTCACCTGTGCAGATTCATTATATATATATTTTATTTTCTATTGAAACGTATTATAAAGTTTTAACATGAAAGTAATGTTGACGTTGTTTTCAAATTAATCCAGATTAGTTTTATTATATTGGGAAGAAAGATTGTAAACAAACTTTTTTCTGTGTGTTTTTCGGAAGAACTTTTAATATATTTTTCTTATTTAAGCTACGTTATTATCAATAGATAGGAATACAATGTAAGAACTAATTAACTTTCAGTGATTGAATAAAATAACATATCATATTAATGTATTTTTCAACATTTTCTAACGTAAAATCAATATTTATAAAATAAAGATTCCTTTTAAACGTCAAATTAATAATTGCATGATATATATAAAAAAAATCACATTCCAACTTTTAATAAAGCTTTTAAAGCAGTACTTCAAAACAAACTAAATTTTAAAATAAACATTAAATTATTAAATTAAACAATAAGAGCATCGACATATTGCTCATGGATAAGTTATTATTGTTAATTTTTTTATAATTAATAAAAAATAATTAAATTTTACACATACAATTTTAAGTCGCACAAAGATACGTATATTGGAGCAACTATTAAAACAATTATACTCAAATTATCAAAGACGTTAATCCTGGAACATTACCAAAACTGAATGGTAAATTTTAACTTTTAAATTAATATATTTTTTTAGTTTTTGATATTTAAAAAAAAACTTTTATGTTGCAAGAGTTAAAGAAAAATAGTCAAAATATCCTAGCAAATATTTTCTTTTTAATAATTTTAAATTTTTAATGTAAAAGTCACAACTCACGTCGTTAAAATTGCCAATACTCCCAAAACCTCAAATACATATTGTACAAGATATGTAACACCCAATAAGTTCAATTAATATCCAGACGCTCATGAAACCTCCAGAAATATACCCAATTTTAATATAATATTCCTGAAAATGCTGCATTTTGCAATTAATTTTTATTTAAATGTTTAAGATATAACTTACAAGCTATATCTTTGCAATTAATTAAAAATGTTCAACTAATATGAAAGAGAATCCACATGAAAAATTATTTAAATTTATAAGCAGGGAAAACAACTTTGCAACTGCAAAAATCGCATGACCGGGTTACTAATGAGTAGAAAGAATAAATCCTTTACTTTATTTATGTAAATTTTGAATTAAGAGATGCATTCGAAGCTTAATTTTCCGGAAATAAATTCTTAATTTTGTTCAATTTAAGTTAAACTAGAATGAAGCATAAATTAAAATGAGAAAAAGTCATATTTATTCATTTAAATACGAGACATATGACATATGAACGCATCGATCGTAAACAACTTTTTTTTTCAATGCGACCACAAACGTCTCCAAGTTCGAATTTAACAAGTCGGTCTGACCTCATTAATTCTGCTTACCGATAGAGAACAAAGCTAATTAAAATGGAACAAGGCAAAATCTCTGCTCAGGAGTATTTTTTTTCTCAATGTGACTTCGTAAAAAAAAAAACTTAACTATCATATCCGATTTCTGGAAGTTTCCGGAAAGGAAGTTGCGATAAAATATTTTTCACCTTTCGAATTTTATCGGCTCTTTGCGAAACGGGATTACTCCGGTTTTATATATAAAAAAAAATTTACTTCTCCTGAAATTGACGTTTATTGGAGCCGCGATGAAATCCGATTGTGTGCTTTGTCAGCTGGAAACGCGGAGCGCGCGAAAAAAGGGTTTTTACAAGTATCGATTTGGGTGGGCGAGACGAATAAAAACAACATTATGCATATGCTGAGGGTTGTAAAGGATTTCAGATTTGAAACTGAGATTGGTATAGGGGGAAGCAAAGGGGTAAATATTTGTTCATGTTATTTAACAAAATTGAATGTGTTTGCTTTTAATGAAAATGTAGAATATCTGAAATGGAACTTTATTATTGCGTGCTTTTATTTAACCCTTAATAGTTCACTGGTAATCATTTTTACCGGTAAAGATTGAACGAGAATCTAAAGCCGAACGTTCCCGTATATCAGTGGTTCGCAACATGTGGTACGCGTACCCCTAGGGGTACGTGGCGGTCCGGTGGGAATACACGAAAATAATATTAGTAGTGGCGGAAAATACCTAAATTAAATGTAATTAGTAAAATCCTCTGATCTATAATATAATATAACTTGTCTTGGGTATTAAAAAAAAAAATATATATATATATATATATAATATAACTGTCTTGGGTATTAAATGTGGTAAAAAATTATTATGTCTTGGGTAATATATATATATATATATATATATATATATATATATATATATATATATATAATATAACTACAAGCACTGGAGCGATGACTCCCATCGAGCGACAAAGTACTTTACCGTTCTGCGCGGATGCATACAATTAGGAAGAAAGGTTGAGGAAACATTCGTCCTTCGCTATGCGAGAGTCTCACATAACGTCACAGAAATGTTTAAAACTGTTTTTTTCGGTGCCTTTTATCTTCATTTTCTTGCAAGTATAGAAAAACATTAAATTGATTTTTAAAAGCCAGAAATGGGTTTTTTAATCTACGCAAACCTATGCGAATGGACTAATTTTTCTACCTTTGCTTAAAAAGGAGTAAAGTGGTCAGTGACGCTTAGTCCTCGCTCCAGTGCTTATATCTATATTATTCTAGCTCAGTGGTAAATTCTAAAATAAAAGCCTGTCATCAATTTGAGTCGTTTGCTTAATTCACCAGTTACGATCACATTACTGCCTAACAAGTTTAATAACATTACCGCCTAACAAGTTTTATAACGTTACTGCCTAACAAGTTTTATAACATTACTGCCTAACAAGTTTTATAACATTACTGCCTAACAAGTTTTATAACATTACTGCCTAACAAGTTACTAACATTACTGCCTAACAAGTTACTAACATTACTGCCTAACAAGTTTTATAACATTACTGCCTAACAAGTTACTAACATTACTGCCTAACAAGTTACTAACATTACTGCCTAACAAGTTTTATAACATTACTGCCTAACAAGTTACTAACAATACTGCCTAACAAGTTTTATAACATTACTGCCTAACAAGTTACTAACATTACTGTTATAAGAAAATGTTAATTTTACTGCCTAACATGAATGCACTTCTTTTGCGTAGAGGGATGGGTGGGAAGAGCTTTGAAAGAAGTGGGTTCTCAGTAATGAAAAGTTTTATTAAGGGGTACGTAATGGGGAAAAAGTTGGGAACCACTGTTGAAGATAGAAGTTTTGTGATAGCTATATTTATCAAGTTAAATTTAGATCATTTTTTGTACTTCAATATTTATTCCATAACTGAAGGAGTAAGTAGATGAAGAAGGTGTGTAACATTAAAAAAAAGAGTTATGTCGTGGTTGAAGAAGGTATGTGATGACCTGACTTTTAAATGAGATACAACAAAATATTAAATGAAAACTTACGGTCGTATATAAAAAAAATTACTTTTTGTTACGTACTTCTTTCATGCACTTATCCTTTCAATTATAGTACAATCAAAGTTTCAATTTTTGACGTAATTAACCAAAGGAGCTTTTTACGTTTGTTGAAAATTGTTAAACATCGTTCTCATGTCTTTTCTAAACTGTCGTCTAATTCTTTATTTGTATAGCTTGAGTATAATATAAATTAATAATTTTTACATACCCTCATCCTTACACAACCCTTTCGAATAAGCAGACAAAAAACATTTGCTGTATATTTTTTACGAAATGGCAGGGAGTTTTGCAGAGACGAATCTGCAGTTCCACGTGGCAATGTGCGAAATCAATTTTACGCCTTTTGGACATATCGGTCTGGTCAATCTGCAGATTCCATAGGCAATCTGCAGAATAACTTATTTCCGCGCTTTGACGGTAACAGTTATGATATTTAAAGTTACACTGAAGTTTTCTGAATATTAAAACGTATGATAATTTTCTTATACGGTCTAACCACTTTGATTAAGTTGAACTACTAAAGGCCCCTGCACACGTACAGACACGACTACCCGACGCGACCGAATGCCCCGACCGTTCTTCTGGGAACTTTCCTACACATGCTCCGACTAAACAAGATTCTCGACCACTCGAGCAGTACAGAAAAAGTACATGTATAACGTAGTAGTTTTCCTAATGGCTCCGCATATATATAAACATCAGAAAATAGGTATAGCTCTATGTGCAGTGACAATTGCAGAAGAAAGATGCATAAAAAAATAGTTTAAATGATATAGAAAGAAAGTTTGAAGTAGTATAGCACGACAGACGAGTTGTATTTAACTCACGCCTTGTTTGTCCAAGAGGTTCAGGGAGTCAAATATTACTCATATCACAGACTACGGTATTCGTACAGAGCACTGTATACACTTCATATAAACCATGCAATAACATATGTAGGTACATTCTGCATGGTCTCCTAGACAAAGAAACTTATCTTTGGCTGGATTTTTCCTAAAAATGTTATTTTTTGTATGCGAGATGGATATTTTACCATTGGGTTGCCACAGCTCAAATTGGACTAGACGCTCCGTGACTTACATACAACTGACGCATAAAACTCATAGGAAAAAAAGTCTTCGAAATGTTCATACATGTTGATAAATGCGAATCATTTTAAAAGAAAATCAAGAATAAAAAAAATTCACCTTGGGTACCCATTTTTTTTTTACTTTTGTGACATTAATAGAGTTAAAATCCGTCGAGCATATACAGAAACTTGAGCGAAACAAAAAAATAAATCACAGCCTTATAACTCCACATAGAAGCTACTTATGGAGATAAATGACCTACTATCGTGTAGAAGAAATTAGACCGCGGAGACCAAGCCGGTTGTTAATTTTGTCGGTGACTATAGTATGCGATTCCAACCTCAGAACTCCAGGGGAAATCAGCTTTATAAGGATAAATGACTTCTACTATCGAGGTATTCCCTACGGCTTGTTCTTTGTACCGCAAGGCAGGGGAAAATATTCTAATTTTGGTCATACCGGCCGGTTAAACCGCTGTTACTTCAATTCTAATTTACGGATCGTGTTAAGTATGTGCTTAAATTAAAGAAGACGAACATTTATACAATTCCATTTTTTTAGTTGAGAAAATAGTGTGGAGAGGAATGAGACGACTTATCGATGACTATGGAGCCAAAATATCCCATATAAATTCAATCGCGGCATGAGAAACTTAAGCAGGTAGAAACGGCATATTCAAGACAAACAAAATTATACTGAGAATTCCAATCTTATGAAAAATGCGGAGATATCTATAGCTTACCGAAAACGCAAGAAGAATTAGGCACTCGTACAAAGTATTTTCACGTACTAAACCTTACGGTACAATGGAGACTGTGCCTACCTATTTTTTTTATTAGTCCCATTCTACACGAAAGGAAAAGGCGGGAGCTTCTGGGTGATTCGAGAATTTATACCACGTGGTATGAATTTTCGAATAACCAAGAAGCTCCCACCTGTTATTCCCTTTCGTGTAGAATGGGCCTTGGTAAAATGACAGCTTTTGCTTTTTTGTAAATAACGAAATTATTTCATATTTACTTCTTCAGTTAACTTAGTTATTTATGTGAGAAATTTCCTGAACCAACGCTGATCAATGAGTTAACTTTTGCTCAGAAACCAACGAAGACTTGAAGAGAAAACATTTCACTCTATTAACAACTATAAATTTACTAGCGTAGGAATTTCAATGTCAGGTGTGTTATTTATTATTATGAATTATCCCTTTCAATGTCAGCTATGCGCGTTATTGTGTGTCATTGTCGTGCCCGAATGGTCATTTTATGCGACACGATCGACAATCAATTTTTTATACAACTTTATGAAAGCAGCTATCTCAATTTCTTAAAAAAAAGTTATAATAAAACAAGTTTTTTTGTACTGTTACTTTTACAGCTGCATTTAAAAATTATTTTTATCCTTTATAATGATTTTAACCTTTCATAATGGTAACTTTTGAATTTAGCTAATTTAGAACTTAAAAGTCTTGTGTCTGGCGCAGTGTGGCCAAAACCGGCCCTTGTGACATTAAAAATCAACCAACCAAATAATTTTTTAGATTAAATTATATGCGAAATATTAGCGTTGCTTGTTAAAAAAAAATGTTGTTAGTAGAATAGTTTGATTGGGGTACAGTCTCAAGAATATAATTTTTTCGCATTCAAGGCAAAAGCATCAAGAAGTAAAACGGTTCAGTGATAGAAGAATACCTTTTTTTTATGTTTTACCCAAATTTGATTATTTTAAAAAAACATTAAGTATTTTGAAGTGTTTGTCGTGTTTCCTGAACAATTTTGAAAACTGGAGCTGTCTGGTTTTTCCGCCCACGTCTTCAATTGTTTAATTATAAGTCAAGTAAAGCAGATTTTTTGTTAAAAGTGTATTGTGAATAAGGGGTGAAGACCGAAATTTTTGAATACAGGAAATAATTGGTATTAAATGAAAACAAACGGATTTTCAAAAGTGTCATAATCTAAACTTATGATGTTTTTAAACGCTAACTTTTTTAAAAAAACGTAGGTTTAAAGTTGCTAATGTTTCTCACTTTGTAAAATGTTGGAATTCAGACAAGAAAATTTTGCTATTTTAATTTGGATAAGTGTAAATTGTATTTATATCTATAATAATAAAAGAAAGGTATGTATGTGTGCCTGTGGTACGCAAAACACTATCTTCCACCCCTGCTCGGACATGTCTGAATCTGTATATATAGATTATATGCAACCCCTAATTGTGCATTTGAGGTTTGAAATTTGAAAATTCCATTTAGTTTTCCCGTTTAATACGGTTTTAGAAGCTAGTGTTTCAAAATGTCAATTTATAAAAAAATAGTATATACATTAGTTATAAAATTACATTGCTACATTGTAAATAAGATATCGATAACAATGAAATACTTTTAAATAAATTATATATATTTATTGTTTTCAAAGTTGGCAATGAAATACTGGGTTGGCGAAATAATTCTTTCTGATAATTATGCTTCAGCGGGAAAACTAACGGAAAATCTAACATTCGGAGATGTACCCGGATATATTTAAACAGTAGGCCATTATTTTGCCATAGATATAATAAAGGAGAAGGAATAAACAGGGAGGACGAACCAATGGTGTAAAAAATAATGAACACGTGTAAAAATGCGTATAACAGATAGTTTAAATATATAAAAATGTTTGCTAAATTACAGGTCTACCACGCTGATGAAGAACCTCTTATCTAACAAATATGCTGATTGAAGTCCTAATGCCAAGTGGACTGATATACCCTATAATGCATACTTAGTTTTAACCACAAATAAATAATAACTTAACTTTTTTAAATGGTCGTTTAAAAGTGTTTATTTGTATTGAGTAATTAGCGTTAACGTAATCGTAAAACTTGACATTAGTAACACCAAATAAACACACACCATTCACGATCCCCTCCCTCCCTCCCCCCCTTTCGTGTAAATCACGACCTTTCACTCATCCATCGACTAAAATTGTTTGTGGGGGGGGGGAAACATACCTGGCACCAGTTTTCCGTCGAGAGAACATGTAACCTTTTCAACACGATTTTTGGTATTCCATTCGTTCCATTCCTTCCACTTTGTTATTGTTTTTTTTTGGCGACGGAGAGAAGAAGAAGAAGAAATGAAAAGGGAACAAAAAAAAAGAGCACGCACTACATCCGTTGTGGAGCTGCAGCAAGGTGGAGCGGAGTCAAGGAGTATTCCATTCACCAGAATCGAACGCACATTTTCTCTCAGAACGAGAAGTGGATGTGACCATCGCCGGAGCGTTTCTCCCGCTCATCCAGTCCCCCTTTATATTGCAACCCTTTTTGCGAAAGGTGCTTCTTGCCTTTTGGCGCCTCGCTCGCCACACAATTGGCGAAATGTTTCGGTTGAATCATATGTATAAAAGTATACCTACTCGACTTATGTTTCAAAACTTATGTTCAAAATACATAGATTTTTTTTAATCGATCGCGAGAGTTATCGGTGGTCCGTGGTGGCCGAATGATTAGGGGCTTCGGACATGCATCCTATGGGCGCGGGTTCGATCTCAGCACGTGTGTAACGATTTGGTAAACGGGGGGTTGTCAGTTATAACATACACCAGTCCCTTCTGCACACCCCTCAGGGGGGTTATTTCCTTTAAGTAAACACGGGCTTCCCAACCCCGAGGTACCCTAGTGATCTATCCTACTTTCTGTTTCTTCTCCTCTTCCTCGTACTTTTTCTTTTTTTCTTAAAAAAAATAATGATTCAAAAATACGAGGCATCGCTTCCGGGTCTTTCCTTCAAGATAGGATCCGTGAAATGGACTTGACATAGAAAAGTAAAAAAGTAATGATCATGCGATCGGAGGGTTGCCAGCTTCGCTACAAAAATACTAGAAAGTTGTCTAGAATATCGGACAAATTATACTAGCGTGTATACGGGACTGGTGTACGATAAATCTGATCGGGGTCCAAAGTCCCGACGTCTATTGAAGGCGTTGGGTGCCAGTTCAGGTGTTTCCTCGTCATCTGACCATGTTTCTAAAATAACGAGGTGCATGTATGAATGTGTGTGTGAATGTGTATGTGTTCTCGGGTCTTTCCATCGAGATTGACCCCGAACCGTTACCAATAGCCCACTGTGCAGCTCTAGTGCGACGTTAATTAATAAAACCAAACCTTCAAGATAGGCCCCGAACCGTTGCCAATAGGCCACTGTGCAGCTCTAGTGCGACGTTAATTAACCAAAAAAAAACTTCTGCACGACGGACAATATTTTTGCGGAAAAAAGGAACGTAACTGACAACCCTCCTTTTACCAGTTTACTGCAGACAACGGGATTTTGGACCCCGATTAGATTTATTCGTCATCTGACCATGGTTCAAAAATACGAGGCATTGTTTCCGGGTCTTTCCTTCTTCGAGATAGACCCCGAACCGTTGCCAATAGCCCACTGTGCAGCTCTAGTGCGACGTTAATTAACCAAAAAAAAACTTCTGCACGGCGGACAATATTTTTGCGGAAAAAAAGGAACGTAACTGACAACCCTCCTTTTACCAGTTTACTGCAGACAACGGGATTTTGGACCCCGATTAGATTTATTCGTCATCTGACCATGGTTCAAAAATACGAGGCATTGTTTCCGGGTCTTTCCTTCTTCGAGATAGACCCCGAACCGTTGCCAATA
Organism: Troglohyphantes excavatus; assembly: GCA_963932185.1. Taxonomy (NCBI): domain Eukaryota; kingdom Metazoa; phylum Arthropoda; class Arachnida; order Araneae; family Linyphiidae; genus Troglohyphantes; species Troglohyphantes excavatus. The sequence continues at coordinate 25,539,656 of OZ010667.1, read as the reverse complement.
GCCCACTGTGCAGCTCTAGTGCGACGTTAATTAACCAAACTAAACCGATCAGATTTATCGTGCACCAGTCCCGTATACACGGCGGTATAATTTGTTGGATGTTCTGGACGACTTTTTATAGAATTTTGTATCGAAGCTGGCAACTCTCCGATCATAAGATCACAACTTTTTTACTTTTCCTTATCAAGTCCTTGTTCGCACAGGATCGAACCAGGAATCCTTTGATTCCCAGCTGACGCCTTTATCCACTGGGCCACAGAGGCCCCCGTGTGTAGACGGGACTGATGCACGATAAATCTGATTGGGGTCCAAAGTCCTGACGAGATAGGCCCCGAACCGTCGCCAATAGCCCAATGTGCAGCTCTAGTGTAACGTTTTTTGTCAACCAACCCGAGGCCTCCGTGCCCGAGTGGTTAAAGGCTTCAGCTGGGAATCCGAGGATTCCTGGTTCGATCCTAGGCGATGGACTTGACAAAGAAAAGTAAAAAAGTAGTGATCTTGTGATCGGAGGGTTGCCAGCTTCGCTACAAAATACTAGAAAAGTCGTCCAGAACATCCCCAAAAATTAACTGCGTGTATACGGGATTGGTGCACGATAAATTTGATGGGAGTCCAAAGTCCCGACGTCTATTGAAGGCGTTGGGTGCCAGTTCAGGTGTTTTCTCGTCATCTAACCGTGGTTCTAAAATAACGAGGTGCATGTATGAATGTGTATGTGTTCTCGTCTCACTGGAGCTGCACAGTGGACTATTGGCGACGGTTGAGATTTTCTAAAAGGAATCATCCGGGAAATCTGCCTCGTAGTTTTGAACCATGGTCAGATGACGCGGACAACACCTGAGCTGCCATCCGACGCAACCTCAATAGACGTCAGGACATTGGATTTCGATCATATTCAACGTGCAGCAGTTCCGTATACACGGTAATTGAGAATATTTTGGACGAATTTTGTAATATAGTAGGGAATCTGGCAACACTTCTAATCTCAAGATCTTTTTTTTTTATTTAAAATTATTTGAAGGAATTAAGTGCATGTAACCGCAAGATTGTGACCGTAAGTTTCGCTGTAGAAACAACTTCACGCCAATATTACGAACAGTGTAATAATATATATACAATGTAAAACGCGGTATTTTATGCACTGCGAAACTTACATCTGCCCTACTAAAATTAAAGATCTACCTTGGCGAAATGCAAGTGCGATAAATGCGAAAAACAAGCGTCCCGCCGATATTTGTGACTGTATGTCCTGAAAAGGCAGAAGAAAAGTATTCAAAAGGTGAGTGCCATTTAGAATGCGGACAGTAATTTGCGAAATTTATGAGATTTTTATTGTGATTTTTCTGAAGAATGTAGACCCGAGAGTTATTAATGTCTGTTGTGTATATATGAATGGACGAAAAAGGCATTTTGTTTGTAATGCTACTTTCCACTGACTTTGAATTGGTAAGTTATCGGGCAAGGTCACGTCCAATAGTTTTAATAGAATTAAATTGTGTAGTGTCTGTTTTTATTGCATAACAATGTTTAAACTGTTCATATGTTCTTGACTGGATTAAGGGGTTTTAAATTAAGTTTAATCATTGCAGTGAGATCCTAGGCTTCCGAAGTCATCAAGCAGTTGAACGTAATTCTACTTATCTCTCTTTTAATATGCAAGCTTAACTGATTCGAAATTCCTCAAAGGTCGAGTTGTGGACACAATGTTACTCTACTCGAATCAATGTGCATATATTCGAATTCATATATAAAATATGCTTAGTTTTTTTTTTTTTTAAAGTGTTACCGGCAGGGTTAAAATTGTCAGATGTCGATGTGTTTTGTATTGTGTTAAGGGATCAAGTCCATATAGAGTGGTCGCCAATAGCCCACTGTGCAGCTCTAGTGCGACGTTAATTAACAACACCAAAACAAAACCATATAGAGTGCTTTTAAACCAAGGCTTCGAAAATTCGGGTAATTTTTTAAAAATTATAAGCAGCTTAAAGAATAACTTATAAAAGTATAACTATTATGATTTAGGTGTTAGCATTAAATACTTAATTATCATTTTACGTTACATGATAATTTAAAAATCTTTCTTGAGCTTTTATCTTATAAACTTCGTTTTACCAACTAAAACTAGACCCTTAAAAAAAAATTAACCCTCGGAAAATGTGTCCCCTTCACCCCCAATTTACACTTTCCTGTTTAACTTATTTGAGTTTGGGGATTCTTGGTTAGGTGATGCAGTTCTTCGTTGTTGGTTACTTTGCAAAAGTCGTGATACGTACAGCCGCGGAAAAAAAAAACGAACCACCGATGATTATTTCGTTAGTTTTTGTAGTAGAGCTAAACTTAATATACCATTTTGTAGGGAATAAAGTCTACTATACATTGATATACAAAAAATTTGCATAAGGGACAATCTTCATACTCGAATCGCACCAACTATAAAATTTTCAATAGCAACACCTACTTTTGATAGCGCAGAAATGTTCCCCGCTCTCAAAATAATCTAAATATAAATTTTCATTAAGTTCCTACATTTATATGCAGAGATATTAGACGATATGTATCTATCTTATTTGAGGGGCTACTTCCACATTGGAAAAAGTATTAGTGAGACTTCAAAATGAACTACGCTGGTAGAAAATGTTTTGGCGTTAGCCGTGGTTCTTATTTCCCTGTGGTTATTCATTTCCCCACTCCCGTATACCTCTTGCCTTTATAAAAGAATTTAGAATGTTGTGCCAACGCGATCACACCGCTTTTAATTCTCAAAAATAGTAGATTTCTGTTAAGTTCTGCAGATTTTAAATTTGTGTATGACCCCTTAAATGATCATTTGATGCACATTTTAATATAGCCAAAAAACTACAAAGAGGAAAATCATGACATTTTAGATATGCGTATAAAACGTTTTTCTGAATCCATCACTATCAAAATATAGGATGGTTGCTATTCATAAATTTTATGAATATTAATATCCTAATTTAAATAAAATTAAAAAATATACATATGAGTAATGAAAGTTAGTGTATTTTATTTGGGTTGTTTAGAAGTAACACAAATAAAAATATCAGCTTACTAAAATTATTATTTCGAAAGATATGATTAAAAGTTTAAGAAATTCATTTAACATTACGAGTTCTAAACTTTCGATATTAATAATTAAAAAACTACTTAACCAAATGACTTTCAAATTGATATTCAACGATGAATTTTGTCGTAGATTCTAAATATTGAATCAAAATTGGGTGTTGCTATTGGAAATTTTAAAGTTGGTGCGGATTTTAATATGAAGATAGTCCCCTATGCTAATTTTTTGTATATCAATGTGTAGTAGACTTTATTTCCTACAAAATGGTATATTAAATTTAGCTCTACTATAAAAACTAACGAAATAATCATCGGTGGTTCGTTTTTTCGTTTTTTTTTTCCGCGGCTGTACATAAAAATGGGTCAATCTGACCAAGCACACTTTTCTAAGCAAGCATCAATAATTTCATATTTCAATAAAATTTTGAATACGGATATATTCAGTATGTAAAATACTAAAATGGTTTAAATTTTCGACTACTAAGTTGAAGCAGTTGCGTTACAAACGAATATAAATTTGTAATCTTTAAATTGTAAAGGATAACACTAGTTTTAAACGTGCGATTGACAAAACATTAATCAATGAAAAGGCAATTCACTTAGTCATAAAGTGACGATCTTCTATTTCATTCAATCTTCTATTCGGCTAATCAATAACAAAAATTGATTCAATCCCAGGCCAGAAAAGCTATAGGAGACTCGGTGTGTAGGGGAATGATAAACACTAAATCTGTCGTAATCCAGGTGTCATTCTATTAACCGTGGAGAGGCCCGTAGCCCCGAGGAACCATCTTCAACTAGTAACGAAAGGATTGCGAGTTCGAATTCGAGACTCGATAATTTTTTTTAAATGCATTAAACTTGTGATAGAAGGCTTGCTAGATTCGCTCCGTAGTAACACTCCGACCGAATATAACTTGTCCGAACTTGGCGTGTGTACGGGACTGGTGCACGTTAAATCTGATCGGGGTGCAATATCCTAACGCCTATTGTGATTACGTCGTGCGCCAGCTCAGGTGTTGCCCTCATCATCTGACCATGGATAAAAACTACGAGACATTGTTCCCGGCTCTTTCCTTCGAGATTGGCCGCGAACCGTTGACGATAGCCCAATGCGCAGCTGTAGTGCGAGATTAATTAACCAAAGCAATCTGTTGGCCTTGATGTTGAAGTCTGAGATACTTGATCATGCTGTCATCGTAATCTGTTCGTGGTTAATTTTACAAAGTGATGTTCCCTTATCTTTACTTCGGAATAGTGAAGCGTCCGTAATAACCCGTTTGTTACTATAGTATTCCAGTGGGAAGTTTATTTAACCCAACCAAAGCAATCTGTTGGCCTTGATGTTGAAGTCTGAGATACTTGATCATGCTGTCATCGTAATCTGTTCGTGGTTAATTTTACAAAGTGATGTTCCCTTATCTTTACTTCGGAATAGTGAAGCGTCCGTAATAACCCGTTTGTTACTATAGTATTCCAGTGGGAAGTTTATTTAACCCAACCAAAGCAATCTGTTGGCCTTGATGTTGAAGTCTGAGATACTTGATCATGCTGTCATCGTAATCTGTTCGTGGTTAATTTTACAAAGTGATGTTCCCTTATCTTTACTTCGGAATAGTGAAGCGTCCGTAATAACCCGTTTGTTACTATAGTATTCCAGTGGGAAGTTTATTTAACCCAACCAAAGCAATCTGTTGGCCTTGATGTTGAAGTCTGAGATACTTGATCATGCTGTCATCGTAATCTGTTCGTGGTTAATTTTACAAAGTGATGTTCCCTTATCTTTACTTCGGAATAGTGAAGCGTCCGTAATAACCCGTTTGTTACTATAGTATTCCAGTGGGAAGTTTATTTAACCCAACCAAAGCAATCTGTTGGCCTTGATGTTGAAGTCTGAGATACTTGATCATGCTGTCATCGTAATCTGTTCGTGGTTAATTTTACAAAGTGATGTTCCCTTATCTTTACTTCGGAATAGGGAACCGTCCGTAATAACCCGTTTGTTACTATAGTATTCCAGTGGGAAGTTTATTTAATCCAACCAAACCAATCTAAAGAAATATTATAACGCATCATTGCACTATATTATAATTGAATCATTTATGTCAAAAACTACCTAAGTGGTTATTTTCAAAACTTTTCATATTTTCGGGGAACAAAGAAAAACATTATCTTTGATATTAAAGATTTTGGTTTTAATAAAAGAAATTAAAGTATTAGTTAACATCTTCTCAAAAGGGGATGCTGCCTATAATTAAATTATAATATTTATTCCTTACTTTAAAAAAAATTAAATTTTGCTATTAGCTGGTTTTTGCAATTAAGTTCGTTTTTAATGTAATAACGCACATTTTTAAAGTTAATTTGACAGTCCCGGCCTTTTGACCTTTCCCGGATTAAAGTGGGTAGAAACGTCTTTTTTTCTGGAAATATTAAGATGTAGATTGGTATACTATAAAACTGAATGCAAAAAGTTAGAACTTTAAACTCCTGTGAAAAAGCGGACGATACTGTAACCACCAAACATTCCACACTAAAGAACTGGCCTATGGGCGTCTAGTTGTCAAACTTCGGACAACCGAATTCATATATCGATATTCCATGGTAACTTGCGAATCAATTTTTATCTATACTACGTGAGAAGTGAAAGTATATGGAATTCGTTCCGTTACCATCTTCGGCAAAAAAAACCATGCGTCTTTTCATGTATCTGAAATGAATGGAAGACTTCAGGCAGTTGGAAAAAAAATTCGACTTTTCCTTTTAGTTCCAGAATATCGAGCTTTTTGTAGCGCAGGAGTTCCACACTCTTTTTATACAGTATCGTAGTTGCCAATAAATAAAATGGCACTCGTAAAAAAAAAACGCTCGATTTTTTTTTTTAATATCAATATATCATTCAAAACAATTTTTGGGTGTTTACTATGAACGCAACTAGGGGGCAGTATTACAAGGGGGAAGTATTAAAGTAATATCGTTAAATTATTTTCTTCTATTAACCCTATGAACGGTTGGAAAAAAGGTAAAAATTGCCAAGTTGTTTCCTCAGCAAAATAGTTTATACTTCCAATGCATTCAAATCATTTACATATTTTTAATACTTTAATAAATATAGCTTCCAAGTAACACACAAATGCTTCAGATTTGGAAAATGTTTCAACATCGAATAATTTTATGTATATTGCTAGAAAAACTGGAAATCCATGGATAACTTAAGTCGTTCAGCTCCGTCAGAGAGTTGACTTATCTTGTGATGTTAAGCCGGCGCCACATATGCGGTATTCGCCGAATCCCGAGCAACGAAACCTTCGATATTCGCCTTAAGACGCATGTGTGGATGGGTCGCTCGGTATTCGGCAAGTGCCGCGTCGCTCGCGTTTCGACGATTTTCAGCACCACACTACAAAGTGTTCGCCTTATCACGAGCAACTTCGCTCGGGTTAAAGCGAGCAAATTGAATAATTGCGTTTCCCACTCATTTCGGGAAAATGGAACACATCTCGAAGCGAGCTCAATGGTGATTGGCTATCGATATTTTATTCTATATTTTGATGGCCAATTACCATTGACTATCAATATAGTACTATTTTCTTTTTATTTAAAGAGGGAATATTGTTCTTTTCGTATCAATTTGACTTTAAAATATATCGTGGTGTTTGTTGTGTTATTATTTTAGAATTTTTATTTAGTTTATTCATTTATTTTTATGAAGTTGTCTGTTTCACTTAAATATTTGTGTTCCATTTACTTATTTCATTTATTTATCAATTAAATTATTTCATTTTATTACTAATTTATATTTTTGAAGCATTTAACAAATAGTTATGCAGATGCGAATTTATGCGAATGAATGCCATTTTATGCAGATGCGAAAAAATGAAGATATTATTTTAAAACTTCTATTCGAGTTTTCAGTGTGTTTAAACGATTTGAAATCTCACGACCTAAATAAAATGGAGTTTTGTCATGAAACGTTTTTAAAACCATCTATAAAGGGTGTGTGTAGGGACAGAGTAGTCATGATAGAAACACCATTTTACGCTTTGAGGATAACCGATTCCGACACTATAACTTTCTAAAAATAGCACGTTTGACATAAATTTGGTCCAGCCGATGATCTAAAGTTTCATATTTAAAAAACTTTTGGTGTTTTGAGCTTTTTTTTATCGTATATAAGTTGTTAAATTGACTAAATTATTTGTTCATATTATTTTTTTATTTATTAATTAAATTAATTTATTTGTTTTTTCATTTAGATTTCTTGCATTTAACTGTTTTGATGAAGACACAAAAATATGAATTAAATAGTATTTTAAAACCTCGAAATGAAATGTCATTGTTTTAAACGTTTTGAAGAATCTTGAGTTGAAAAATAAAATTTGGTTTTGATGTGAAACAGTTTTAAAACCAGCTATTCCTTAAGGTGATACATTCTGATACTATAACATAGTAAAATGAAGCACGATTGTTATAAAAGGAAATTTGTCGAGGATTCGTGTAAAATCTTGAACTAAAGCAAAGCACGTACGGAGAGCGGACGTGGAACATACGCGGAATCAGGCGTAGCAGTTTGCATACCTTCCTCTGTTAGCGAGGTTTCCGTTGATAAACGCACCTTATTTAGATATTAGTTATCGGTATTACTTAATATGTCAATTTTAAATTTATATATGATATGTTTGGTTGAATTGACGTCGCAATAAAGTTACAGAATAAACTACGAGCGACGGTTTCGGGTTCTATCCACAGAGAAAAATTCGGTAACACTGTTTTTGTCATTGTGAACCGTGGTCAAATGACATCGACAACACCTGAGCTGGCACCCCACTGGTTAATTTTTATACAAAAAATTTCAAACGTTTAAAAACATAAGTTTTCAACACCATTGACATTGAAGCAACAATGCCAAGTATTTTACTTTTATTGTTGCTGAATACTTTATTTTTATCGACATTATATTACAAGGCTATATTCGTAAAGGCTTTTTTAATCCTTAAATTTTAGGAATTTTAATATAAAAAAAAATTTATTGCAAAAACATCACTTTAAATATCAATCGCAATAGCATGTAAAGTCATGAACGTAAAAATTAAAAAAAAAGTACTAGGTTTAGGTATTTTGAAAAATACTCAAAATAATTGAATAAATCTAGATTTTGATAAAGTTTATTTTACACAGTGCACACAGAGTGATATGCGGTGGCTACGCTAACAAACACAAAAATCGAGTAGCTTTTACTACGAGTAACGCCGGGCCATATTGCTAAAATACCAATAAAACAGTAATTAACGATATAACTTTTTCCGAAAATGGATAAACAAAAGCAAAGTGTCAATCTTCATACATTTAATCTCGACATCAAATTGTGAATAGTATTCACTGTCGAATATTAATATAATTTTTTTAATGAACTCTATGTTGACCTGGTGTCGATATTATATCTTGTAAACAAATAATCGTTAGTACATTGGCTAAGAAAAAAACAAACGATAATTTCAATATGTTAAAAGATACGGAATAAAAACCAGATCCCCAAGACAACGTCAACGTGCATAAAGTCCATTATTTATACTTAGTTAAAAAATGGATTGACACTAAAGAAATTTTTATATGTAGCATGCAAATTCAATTGTCAAAATGCGAAATATTGGGTGAAAAATTTTGCGGGAACACTTAAAGTTTTTCGAACCGATTATCGTTTGTATTTTATTATCGGTATCGCTAAAACAAATATATTGAGAGGGAAAATATATATTCCAGAACTGAAAATTAAATCATTTTTAAGTGTACAAACGAAATTAGGATACACTGTTTTTTGTAAATTTTCAATATACTATGCTACAAAATGTCAACGGTTTCAAGGAATCTCCATGTGCATGGCATTCTGGAATCTATGAAAATAATAATAAAATATTGCACTTGCAAATGGCTATGAGCATAATGAAAATGTAAGACAAATAAAAACAACTGATTTCCAATTAAAAAAAAATTTCAACGTAATTATCACAAATTAAAAATATGTTTTTAAAGAATATAAAAGTATTAAAATATATTTATATTGTACAAATCTGTTAATAAAATGGAATATTTATCCATCATAAAACTATTGCTTCCTACTGCGAATAAATGTTCTGAAATCGGCAAGTATACTCGCAAGAAGCCGAGTTGCTCAGGTTTTTGTAATCCGAGCAAGTAATAGTAAATCGCTCGGGTTATGGCGAGTCGCTCGGGTTAAGGCGAGTCGCTCGGTATTCGGCGAATACCGCATATGTGGCGCCGGCTTTAGGGCGGGGAAGACTTAAATGGTCTCGAGTTGAATTCCTGGGGTTGTAAATCGACAACTTAACGTTTGGAAGAGGCTGGTGCACGTTAACACTGCATTAGTTTCACGTTCCCAACATCATTGTTATTCTAATGGTTTTGACAGGTGTTACTAATGCGCAGTTGAATTTTCCATGGTTCAAAAGTACTCGCATTGGTCGTAGGATGGAATTTTATAGTGAGGGATTGAGAAGTTATTCTAGGTTTGTTCTCTGCATCTTACCAAAATATGCAGAATTGATAACAGGTCGTTTTTTTCTGAGTAGATTCTAAATCATCGTCAATTGTCCATTGAGTTGCTTTACATTGCCAAAACTAACTCTTGTGCTGCTATCAAAAATGTTTGAATTGGTATTCATAGAATGAAAAGGTTAAGGTTAAATGCACGTTTCCACTCGTTCCATTGAGTTGCTCTAGTTTGAAGTTTGCAAAATTACCTCCTGTGCTACTATCAAAAATGTTCGAATTAGAATTCGTAGAATTAAAAGGTTAAATTCTCGTTTTTTATTCGTTTGTAGTTGGCAACAAACATTTTAAAAATGGGTTGAAAGGTTAAAGTATCATACTCACAACGGAAGGTTGATGTTCAAATCTCGACATGAAGAGTGCAGCGAATGCAAAGTGTTAAATAATTTATTCAAAATCCCTTTTGGATTTGTTTAACTCATTTTAAACAGCGAAAAGAAAAATCAGCCATTTCTCTACATTGGTTTATATTTAAAAGCGATTATAACTACATTTGATATCAACCAGAATAAAATGTCTCCGAAAAGGACATTAAGAAATAAATTTAAAACAAGTCCCGATATTCAATTCTTTTCTCTAAAACGAAATATATTCGCAACTCCATTCTACAAAATACCAGCTGACGCCAGCATTTCAGAAATAGTGCACTCCTCGAGATCGTCTTTGACTGCTGTTTCAGAAAGTATTGCATACGAAAACATGCTTTTGTAGGAAAATATTCAGAGAATTCGCTGTAGGAATTGTTTTTTGATATCAGTATTTATTCCAGAAATATTTGAATAGAAGTCAAAGAAAGTATACTGGAGCTACCGCTTCGAGCCCAAATATTTGTCTGACCACGAGTATTTTTTCACAACTAGCAAAATAAACCAAACGGTATGATAAATTTTACCCCATTTTGGTTATACATTTACAATGTGTAAGTTTTATTAAACACAAATGTAACAATCTTAAAAAATACTTTTACTTTCTCAATCTTAATAAATACTTTTATTAAATAAGCTTGTATTAAAAATAAATACATCGGGCGATTATACTATGAAATTCAAAAGTCGTTTACTTGGGTAGCGCCAAACTTTCAAAATGAATTGTATAGTGTTTAATTAAAGGTTATATTTAAACACATTTTTTAGAATTAATTTAATGATGAGTTTTCAGAAAAGTAATGTTTTTATTTATGTTTAACTTTTTATTTGCGCATATACTGAATACTATTCTAAACAAACTGCTTGAAATGTCCAATGGCATAATCGTCCAGAGCAAAAGTTGTTGTGTTCTGTCAGGGCCCTCGCTAGGGGGGGGGGGGAGAGCAGGGGAGGGGGCCCTCCCAATATTGGTAAAAATTGGTAAACAAAATTGTTTTAAAAAAATTCATGAATTTAAGAAGTGAATGAATTAAGAAGAATTTAATGAATTACGAAGAAGAAAAACCAAATGTTACATAAGATTACCAACTACGTTTGTGATTTTGCCAAATTCCTGTAGACGTGTCAAAATTCCAAACCTAGTTGGCAAACTTGTGAAACATTTTTTAAAAATGAAACTAAGAAGTTTCTTTTTAAGCAAAGCCGCCAAATGTTTCACCATTTTTACCAACTAGGTTTGTGATTTCGAGAAATTCCTATAGACTTGACACATTCACAAACGTACTAGGCAAACTTGTGAAACTTTTGTACATTGGTTTTAAATGAAATTAAGAAGTATCACTTTAAAAAAAACTAAACTTTTCACAAGTTTGCCAACTAGGTTTTGAGATTTTGCCAAGTGTGCAGGAATTTACCAACATTCTGATAGTTCCCGTGGGTGCCCATGGAAAATGTTGGAGTAAATCATCGACAGCGTAACGGCCAAGTGATCTGATTCATCGAATATAATAGCAGATCAATGAATGAACATATAATTTACGAATGTAGTTTTAATCATTGAATGTAATAGCGACGAGCTATTATCAATGAATGAATGAACGTTTGTATCACTTAATGTGATAACCTAGGCAAATAATCGTAAAAAAAATTGCAAAATTGTAATACATTTTATTCCTGGACTGGTTGGCAATTTCCCATCTAAAACTAATTTTTCAAATCCAAGCAAGAAAAAAAATGGTTAATTATTTGCCAGAATCAAAAAAATGTGGCAATTTCACTATAACAATGTTGGTTATTTAACTCTGAAAAAGTGTGTAAAAACCTATTTTTGACTTGTCAATTTTAATTGTAACCCTCCCCCAACCTTCCACAATCATCTATAGCTATGGGCCCTGTTGAATTTTCAACAGGAGAAATTTATCTTTCAATTTGAAAGAATCGATGGTTATAAAAAACACATTTTCATTTTACCCAGTATGGAATTTTGGTATATAATATCGGTATTAAAAACAACTTTTTACTTAATATGTGTTAATACTTCGGTAGAAAGTCATAAAAAAAAAAGGCGTAAAAAAATCGTTTGAGCAATGCCGGTTCATCGAGCATATTTTTTTATGCACGTGGTTTAATAATTTATGTGTGGTAGCGAGAGCAAAAATTGTAGAAATCCATTTTTTAATACAATATAAATTAATTATTAATTAGTATCAATTGCGGAAAAATTAGTAATTAGTAATTAAATCTAATTTTTTGAGATATGGTTTAGAATATTATCAATAATAATTTATGATATTTCAGAGAACGAAGGGTGAAAAATACAACTTCTCAATGTCTATTTCCCCTTTTCAAAGCACTTTAGACTCTCTTCACGATTCCTAACTTCACGCACTGCAATCGAAACAAAAACCAAACCGTCTCTTTCGCCGTAAACGGTCGACTTCCCGCACTCTTTAATTTCTCCCGAACCAATCACTGCATCGACAAGGCGCCCCCGCATTCACACCAAGAAGGAGACAAACGCCTCAACTCTCCCTTTCTTCACCCTCCAATAATCCGAGGAACACCCCCAAAAGATGCTTCAAACTCTTTAAGAAAAAAAAAATTGAAGATCCTCTCACTTCCACTCCAAAAGAACTGGGAAAGGAAATATTTTGTCTTCTTGGAATTGGCACACACCAATTCGGGAACTCTCTTAGGGCGACGAAAAAGTTCCGCCGATTTTGCCCGATACCAATCCTCTGGGAAAAAGGGAATACACATACACAACTTTCGGGATATTCTTCCATCAGTAAATGTCTTCAATTGTGTGATTCCGGAATCGAAACTTCCAATTTTTTTTTTTAGATAAAAAGAGAAGACTGGTTTCGTCCGTTTTTTTCCCCTCCTCTAGGGGAATAAAGGATTTTTATTATAGTTAGAAGAGGGGGGAAGAAGTTTCTTATGATGGAGTATTGATTTTGTAGTTAATACTCGAGACGCGGATTTCGTCTGGATTTTTCTTTCTTTTTTTGTGGCTGTGCTTTAAGATGGATGTTTTTTAACGTGAAAGAATAGGAATATGCGTGAAATATTTAAAGGGTGTGCTATTGAAAAGTATGCGCCGTGTCATTCGCTTCTTGGGGGATCTATGTTACCGAGTCAAAAGGCTAGTTTGAAGTAATTTTCTTTTTCTGTACTGCGGGGCAGCTTCGCTACAAACATACTAGAAAGTCGTCCAGAACATCCAACAAATTATACTGGCGTGTATACGGGACTGGTGCACGATAAATCTGATCGGGATCCAATGTCCTGACGCCTATTGAGGTTGCGTCGGCTGCCAGCTCAGGTGTTGTCCTCGTCATCTGACCATGGTTCAAAAATACGAGGCATCGTTCCCGGGTCTTTCCTTCGAGATAGGCCCCGAACCGTCGCCAATAGCCCACTGTGCAGCTATAGTGCGACGTTGATTAAACAAACCAAACCTGTACTACGGGGAACTGGGATCGGGATAAAACTAGCAGCACACCACCAACTTTCGAACATCCAACTAAACTTTAATCAACCAAAATTTGAAAGCTCAACTTGTGTCCGCTCAATGGTCAACTTTTAATTGCACACAATATCCTTTCGTGCGCTAACAGCTGTAGCAAATAATAGACAATCTGGCGATTCGATTCAGTGAACTCTAACTGTAACTTCTGGAAGGCTTAAAACTTGTTTTGTTTTGCCAATGTGGAAGCAGCCATACTGTACACCATTTTTTTTTAATTCATAAATGGTGTTTTTAAATATAGCATTGTAGAAGTATTAAATGTATATATACATATTATATTTCCTTCTTATAGACTCAATTTTTATATTACCAAACAAATAGTGTTTGCTCTTGCTTTTTAACCACTTCGACTTTGACTTCCAAATGGCTTTCTATTTCAATAGCAGATTGCAATTAAAATGTGTTTCAAAATAAAAGAAAAAACTCAGCCAAAAACAATACATGTCGGCTTATTTTAACGTGAAAAATATACGAAATATGGCGGCAGCGATGAAAGTGGGGTACAGTTGTTATCCCTCCAATTAACTTCAAATCAATAATTCAATTCAGTCTTACCCAATCCAGAATATAGAGATCAGTGGGTCTATTCGCAGCAAGCGTGTAGCTTTCTGGTATTCAGATAGTTTCCAGATTCATTCCTTTCGCACACCAAAATTAATCCGCCCGCCGAGTAAATGAGACTAGTTCACGTTAACATATTTGATGCCACAGTAGAAAAAAATATGGTGCTCATGGTGTCATTTTTTTTAATTCTTGATTTGCATTTAAAATGATTCAAATATATCCACATGTGTTGAAAATTAAAAAATAAATTATCTGACTTTTGTGCGTGAGTTGCATGTAACTCACGCAGCGTCAAGTCCGCTATGGGCTATGGCAACGCAGCTGTAAGATATCGGACTTGCTCACAAAGAGCTACTTTTCAATAAAAATCCAGGCCAAGATAATACTTTTTGTCTGCAGAGTGGGAGTTTTGTCTACATTAGGGATTTCAATGGTTTATATGAATTGCATACAGTAAGTACTCAGGATGAATACTGTAGTCTGTGATACGAGTTGTATTTAACTAACTAAACCTTTTGGACAAACAAGGCGTACAAATCGAATGCCAGGGAATGGAGCCCCAGTTGCTCAGTTGGTAAGGCGTTCAGCTACTAATCAGAGGATTAGTGGTTCGAATCCGTGCGATGGACTTGACATAGAAAAGTAAAAAAGTAGTGATCTTGCGATCGGAGGGTTGCCAGCTTCGCTACAAAAATACTAGAAAGTCGTCCAGAATATCCAACAAATTATACTGGCGTGTATACGGGACTGGTGCACGATAAATCTGATCGGGGTCCAAAGTCCCGACGTCTATTGAAGGCGTTGGGTGCCAGTTCAGGTGTTTCCTCGTCATCTGACCATGGTTCTAAAATAACTAGGTGCATGTGTGAATGTGTATGTGTTCCCGGGTCTTTCCTTCGATATTGACCCCGAACCGTCGCCAATAGCCCACTGTGCAGCTCTAGTGCGACGTTAATTAACGAAACCAAACCAAACCAAACATGCCAGGGAATGTGTTCAATCCGTGGTGGTTTAATGCCCTCACGCCAATGTCAAGTTGCGTGGGGTAGCAACTCAGGTGTTGTCCATGGTTCAAAATTACGAGACACTGTTTACCTGGTTTTAATTCGGGACAGATTCCTAACCGCCTATAATAGTACAATGTCATGGCAAGTGCGATGTAGATTGAACCAACCATCTGATTCTTCTGCTTGACATGGGCTAGTACGTTATGGACATTGATTTGTAAAAAGGTACTAGCACGTATTAAATTAGAAGACATTTGCCTTTTTTCTCTCGTAACTTTAATTATTTTTAAGAAATTGGCAGGGTCATACTGGAACAATAGAGCGGCCCAGTGATTATTTGTGTTCACTAACCCATACAAATGCAGTTGAGAATTGGAACACTTGTATATATGTTTAATAAGCATTAAAATTTCACATTAAATATACTATACACATTGGTATAAAATATTCCCACATACTGTTTTTTTTTACAAATTTCGCTTCTAATATCATCTGCAGGTATTTTTCTAGAATGTCTTTTCTAATGTCAGACGATTTGATTTACTTTTTCTTTGGCGGTGGGGGGGGGGGGGGGGGGGGAAGACTGGATTTGTTTGGTCTAAGATGTGTCTGGATGACCCGGACCATCACAAAGTTCAATACGCCCCTGGCAATTAATGAGCTCAACTACAATACTCAAAAATGATGCTTAGAGACACTGTGTTTTTTCCCAAGGTAAAAATACATAATAGATTCTTCGATTTTCCAAATTAAAGAAGTGGGTGTAAGAACCAGGCAGCTCCAATTTTGAGAATTGTCCATGAAAGACAAAAAACGCTGAACGTTACTTCCATCGTATAATACAAAAGTACAGCTTCTTTTGATTTACATCTCTCTAGCCATTGCTTGGAGCTGCCTGGTTCTTGCACCAATGGATAGTTAATTTTTTTTCTTTATAGGAATATGTGGAAAAGTATAAATCAGGAAAAAAAAGTGGAGCTACTTTGTTCTTGCACACACGTCTTTAATTATAACACATTGTCTTTCGAAGTTACACTGTAATTTTTGATTAAAAAGTATCCTAGAGTAGCATCGAATAAAGTCCCGCCACCATTGGTATTTAATAATAAAGTTTCTTTATTATTTAACCAAGTTCCTATTCTTGTCCCTTTTCCATTTCCCATCTAATCCGACGTCGGAAATGCAATTTGCGCCGGTTGCGAAATTAATCGACTTTCCAAATGCATGTTCGTGAAACCCAATTATTATGAAATAAACTGGATTGCGAACTCCTCTTGTGTGTCCTCCTAAGTGCATCTCGACGTCCTCCCAACCCCCGACAGTTATCGTTTTCTAAAATGAGTTTTTTGACATTTGACGGCACTCTTGTCAAATTGAGGAAAGGGATATAATAAGGTAAACTTCGACATGTTTGCTTTTGGTAGGAAAAATATTTGTCTAAGTGTTTTTGATTTGCTTTTTTTTAATTGGGGGATAATCTTGGAGCTATTTAATTTTGGTTAATTTTTTTCACTATTTTATTGAACTCTCTCTGCCTGATTGTATTGTGACCCCAAATCTCGGTATCTCAACTTAAACCGTTTTCCTTGCGTCATACCGCCTTAAACATTACAATACGTAATTCCAAGGTCAACGCAATATTTAGAAATAAAATTATTATTTAATTAATAACTAATTAAATACACTTCACGGATACCCACGTGTATATCTGTTCGCGGTATCTCCAGTTAAATTAATAAAATATTAATAAAATTATAAAAATTTATAAATTATTTTTTTCACCTATTTAAAGCAATGAATTGGTTTAGTTAAATAACGTCGCACTAGTACTGCACAGTGGTGGCGACAGTTCGGGGCCTATCTCGAAGGAAAGACCCTGAAACGATGCCTCATATTTTTGAACCATGGTCATATGACGAGAACAACACCGACGCAACCTCAATAGGCGTCAGCACATTGCACCCCGGTCAGATTTATAGTGTACCAGTCCCGTATATACGCCATTGTAATTTGTTGCATATTTTTAGACGATTTCTAGTATTTTAGTAGCGAATCTGGCAACCATCCGATTGCAAGATCACTACATTTTCACTTCTTTGCCTAGTCCATCATTCTGGCTCAAACTCGCAATCCTCGGATTACTATACTGACCGCCTTTGTTCACTGGGCAACTGGGGGCCCTTAAAGCAATGGGAAAACTTTTGACAGCTATGTCTACAGAAATGTTTTTTTTTAATTTTTTAAAAATGGATTTTGTTGGAAATATACTTCACTTTTCTACGCTCTCTTGCAATGAAAACAAACCTACAGTTTTAATGTTTTGCTCATCCGTCAACGGATTTATAAGGCAAATTAGGCACCGATTATAGGAAGATTGGGATCCCGACAAGATTCGATTCCTTTACTGCTTTTAACCTAGTGATCTAAGAAGATGCACAATGGACTAGTTTTGGTTCAACTAAATTGCTTTCTGGCGCCATTTTGTTATTTCTTTACACCAAATAATGATTTATTTTCCATTTCAATTCACGTATTATGCGAATAGTTGATTTTAAACCCTCTGACCTTTCAGAAAATTAATCAAATCGTAAAGTTGTTTTCTCTGTTAGAGAGTTTAAATGTTGTTTTAATACATTTATATCAATGTTTTTTTAAAAAAATATTGTTTATTCTTAAAGAGATGGCTTTAAATTCATTCCTCAATAAAAACAGTTTGGAAAATATTAGAAAATAAAGCATTTTTATGAATTTAAAAATAGTGTGTATTGCTGGAAAAGCTAGGGATTAAAAGGACGCATAAATACGTTTGTAACATTCAGAAGGTTAATATTGATATTCTGAAGAAATGTGTTTTAATATTTCTTAGAATGGTGGTTCTTTTAGATTAAAATAAAACTAACGGAGTCGTAGGGGACATAACCAACGTTGGATGCAATAGCCTGAGGCGAAAACCAATTTCACCGTTGGGTCTGTGATAAAGTTTGTTTAGAAGTGGTTTTCATTATATTAATATTCGCTACTAAAAATACTAATTTCGTAACTAAAAGTAAATATAAAAATCTTTTAAAAACGCTTTTATTGTAATATTGTTATACTAGTAAAGAGTTACAAGACTAATGTTCTAAATTAACTAAAAATAGGCAATCAAGTAAAAACGGGCTTTATAAATCCAAAATATTGAACGCCTCACGCTTTTATTATAACTTTATTTAGAAAAATGATTTATATTTAACTTTTTAGTATAAATGAACTAATAAAAGCATTCTTATTTTAATTTTATAATTATTATTGATAAAATGCAGTTCGAATCCTAAATATGTAATCACTAGCCTGCCCGCGTGAGAATTCTCTGATAAACAATCGCCCCCCCCCCCCCCCAGCCAATCATTTTAAGGATGTAAGATACAAGCTAAATTCTTATATTCAAAATTTCAAAAAGTTTAATGGTTCTGCTCATAGATGGCAGCAGCAACTTTTTGTTTAAAAAAGTGCGCTTAAAAATGATTAATTGCATTTAAATTTGAAACAATTCGTTGATATTTGAGATGAACGTACGATTCGTCAAAGCTCCGGGAATTTCTCTTTCTTTTGATACCTTACTTGATAAGTTTCGTCGCGTGTAAGAGGCGTAATGGGAATCTATAATATATAAATGATGTTTGATGATAATTTCAAGAAGTATTTGTTATTTTCTAAACTTTTAATTTCGGAACGCTTTTATTTTCTTTTAAAGAAGATATATAGATATTTTGGCATTCTTTTAATTCCACCAAACATTTGGGAATACAAAGTTACCAAGAACATACACAAGAGGGATATAAAATATTTACTCTATGCAGTTCAAGAGCATCTTTGACATTTGCGTGCTGTTTACGAAATATTTACTGTTTTTACGAAGTTTTAAAAATTATATGGAGTATAATATCCGAGTCAAAGAGGATCAATTTCAGGATCAGTTTTGAAATGCATTTCAGAATAACCCTCGCATTTTAATTAATATCAATAACATATTCTTTTATCTCTATTAATTTAATTATTGCCAGGTATTCAGTTGTGTTTACATGTACATGTAATAAAACTTTAATTGTTAAAATCTAGATTAAGATAAAAATTGCCATATTAGCAATAATAATAGAAATAGTTACAAAACACAAATTCTGTGTTAATTTTAATTTCTTAATTTACTAATTCCGAAAAATCTTCAGATATTGAATAAATAAACTGAAACAATTGAGTGAATAAGCTTTATTATAAAAACATTTTTCAGAAAAATAGCATCACTCCACTCCACATATAATAGCATTCGATGTATAATAGAAATATGTACATTAAAAGACAAACTTTAATACACAAGATCAAGCAACAATGTACACAATTCAATAAGTATATGTATATAAGGCACAATGAGTCAGTGAGTTAGAACTACACCAGTTACTTATTTAATTTAATAGAACGTGATGATATAATATTATATTAGATTATTAAAAATATTTTATTCTGTATTTTAATTTTAAAGGTATGTAATAAAATAAACTGTTGTTCCAAAAATTTGCTTATAAGCTTTATAACTATAAATTAAAACTAACATGTCGAGTGCCTTTTGCTTATGCCTACTCGCATAATCTGCCTCAACAAAGACAGCGTTTAGATTTCAGTTTTTACTATTCATTATTTGATAATTCGCTTGAAAACTATTATCCCTTAGAAAGGCTAATTTCCGAACTATGTACACACGAACGTTATATAAATGGCAGTGTTTAGTGTACGCTAAGGATGAAGTACACCATTAAAATAATGGGAAATTTTATATAAAAAAAAGACTTTACACATGTGATACTCGTTATAAATGCAGCGACAGGGGATTAGATGTTAATTTATACGTAACTATCAAAGATTAAATAACACCGTGGTGCTTACATTAACAAAATTGATTTCAAATTATAGTTGAGGTGCACAAATTAAACGTGCGCAGAATCACCAATTCTCCGATCGTTCATTCGGACAAGTTGGAATACACTCCTATTGCATTGCCTCTGTTGAGAGGCAATTCATTTTAAGCGTTGGTATCCTTCAGTTAATTTGTATTGAATATTTGAAACATGGAACCCAAAGCACAAAGTAAAAGCACAGTTTTGTAATTAATATAATAAATGCATTAAGATATTAATTTTAAAGAAAATTGGACCCTCATCTTTTTTTCCCTGAACCCTTCATATGTATCTGATAATGCTGTAACACAATAACTAGTTAAACTTCATTTATTACGATTTCGAATAGAATTTACGTATGCATTTGATTTAGAAACATCACGATAATTTATACGTGCATTAGAGTCTAGCAGAATATTTATATATGTCTTTATGATAAACTTCAACAAGAATTAAGAATAAATGCAAGTTTTAGTTCGTATGGCAGCCTCCATTGGAGAAACAATTAGTTGAATTGTCGATACACCCCAAACTGTGAGTATGTAGTGTTGTATGAGTAGAGTTTAGTTGTTTGGTCCCTTCTCCTGCGACGGGGGTCCCCTAGCGTGTAAGACGTTCATGATATCGGCTCCCTGGTAACTGCAGAGTTCGCAGTAGCCCGGCGCTCCCTGGGCTCCTGGTGGACCCCTCATGCCATTTATTCCTTGTTTTCCAACCGGACCTCTCTCTCCCGGACGGCCAGGCTGTCCTACTCCGGGGGGTCCGGGTGGACCTGCAAACGATCATTCAGTTTTATATATATTGCAATAAACTTTTAAAGTAATGTAAAGTACTTGGCATATATTTTTATCTTCTGTGTTTTAATGAAACTGAAATTTCGCATTTCGATAAAACAGGTCCAGTTTAAAATAGACAGAATAATGTACAATGCCTATAGTGGTATTTCGGTCTATCTATACACTATTAAAATCTATGGCCCTCATGGTTGTCTCTTAATTGTGTGCCAATTTAGATGTGAACAAAATTGATAATATTGCTGTTGTGCTTCCAGTATGTGATTATTAAAATATACTTTGTAAACATTATTTTGTCTTTCCCTGTTATATACCAAATTTTTTCAATTGTTAGCTAAAATGTAGAATTACGTTTAAAAACATTATTTATAATGTTTCAAAGTTAGGTTGGTTTGTTTGGTTTCATTTGTTTAATTAATGTCGCACTAGAGCTATTGGTGATGGTTCGGAGCCTATCTAGAAGGAAAGACCCGAGAACAATTCCTCTAATTTTTTACCATGGTCAGATGACGAGGACAACACCTGAGTTGGCACCCAAGGCAACCTCAATAGGCGTCAGGACATTGGACCCCGATTAGATTTATCGTGTACAAGTCCTGTAAACCCACTATTATAGTTAGTTGGATATTTTTAGACTTCTTAGATTTTTAGTAGCGAAGCTGGCAACCCTCCGATCGCAAGTTCACTACATTTTTACTTTTCTTTCATCAGTCCATCAGTCGGACTCCAACTCTCAATCCTCTGATTACTGGACGAACACATTTATGCACTGAGCAACTGGGGGCGCCTTCAAAGTTAAGACATTAGTTCCATTAAATTCAGCATTTGTATTAAAGCTTCGTTTTTATGCCAAAATGACCTACAGACTTTTTAATAAAATATGTCAAATGGATATTCCCAGTATGGATACATTGAATTATTTTTCTGTCACTCCTCAAATTCATGAATGTTTATTAAGAGACTAAACCGAGCAATACCTAATAATGGATTATTTGTACTTTAGTATTATTAATCTTTGCATTACACAGATAAGTAAAATTGTCATTTTCATATAAGAAAAAATTATATATAAATGTATTAAAAAAATATTGCTTTTTAATGTAATAATTTTGTTCTTAAGATAATCTGTTTTGTAACTGTTTTAAATGGCGGATTTTAGCTTGGATTTTAATGAAATTGTCTGTCTTTGTGGTTTAAATATTTTAACGTTTATTTATTTAGTAAAAAGGAGAACGATATATCATTACCTGGTTGACCCCTTAGTCCCATGGGGCCCTCAATGCCAACTCCTTCGGGCCCCCTCTCTCCACGGTCTCCTTTCTCTCCTGAAAACAATTTTTAAATGTAGGAAGATAATGGTTATATGAATTTTTTTTGTTTAGGAATTGTTGAAAGCATGACATTTAACAACCAAGTGTTATTTATAACAAGTCTTTTTGTTTGGTTACAACAGCTATGAAAATGTCGGGTGACTATGCTATTTGGTTCGTTTCTGATATTGAATATAATTGAATGGGTAGGATAATTAACATACACTATTTCAAACTACATATATTTATTGTACACAAGACAGACGTTCACAACTAGCCACACACAACTTAAAACTAATATATAATAGAAAAAAATTAATAAATTAAATAACCGAGGCTCGGAGACGTGCCGTTTGCACAACCTTTCACCTCGGCAGCCTCTGCCGGTCTCCTCAAACTTACTGCTCTGCGCAGATACCCCTGCGCAGCTCGTAAAGAAACTCTTCATTCTATGCTCGGGAATAGTTCTAACACTACAGAAAATTTTTATACGGCTCGCTAAAATTACTTGCCCTGTTTTAAATCCATTGTTGATTTCATTCACAAAGAGGGGCATATCTGGTATATTTTAACCTTTAACGCTCAAACGCTCGTATTCTCCGTTGCGGTGATATGAATTAATGCTATAGAAATCAAAAGGCTGCGCTATGGAAACATTTTTATTATCCTATATTTATACAGTAGAACTCCAATTATCCAAATTCCAGTTATCCGTAACAAACAAAGTGGATCTCCAATTATCCGGATTGATTCGAGAAAAAAGAATCAGCAAAATTTTAAAAGTTTATCAGTGAATGGATATTGTTTTTAAATAGCCGTTGAATTCCTTTCATACTAAAGCAAAACTTTACTGGCTCATTTTATGTGTTATTGTAGCAATACTATATCGTTGCCTCCAGTAGTCGGCTAGTTTAAATTGGATCGTCATCCATTACTATTTTTGTCTTCCTACTAATAAACTTAATTTGTTGAATTTAAAGTATAGTTTCCCTGATTCTGCTAAATATAAATTTTTAGTCTCAAGAATTTAATTTCATATTAGAATAAACACTCAAGAAACGAAAATTGATGGAAATTCATTCTTCATAGAGCACTTGAGAATTTTTAACCTAAATACAACTCGTTGCACAGCCTCAAAAATAAAATTTTCCAATATCAACATCATACAACAGGTAGGAAACACTTCTTAATAAAATGAAATCAGAAAACTCATCAAAGAAAATAACCTGAAATCCCAACGTCTTTCTAAAAGATTACCTGGTCATTCCTTACACTCCCCCCAAATTATACTTCTTTCATAATAGCACTTTTAAATTCCCCTCCCTCATAAATATGGAAACGCGCTCTAATTTGCCTTCTGACGCTCGCCTTGTTTATAAATTTTCGATGATGAAAAGCTAAAGGGGGAATAATCGGTTCGGAAAAGAACAAAGGAGTTTGTTCTAAAACAATCAGGCGGGAATTCCCTATCGTGGGGAAGTTTCCACATAAATTCCCCTTTATTCAGGCGAAGAGATTGAGGGGATGCGTTTAACGATTACTTTGCTAATCCGGCTTTTTCGTAAAAGATGCCGGATTGCTGATTTCTGGAAGAAGGGCAATTAGCTCACCTTTTCCTGTGTGCTAGATAGTAAAGGAATGGGCTGGTTATCCTCCTCGGTATACACATTGTATTAATTTGTTGGTGGCCGTAAGGATTGAGCCAAATTGTTTCAATTTAGTCTTCTGGGGGTAAATATTTTATGGTAGAAATTCTTTGTTTTTAGATAGAATGTATGTTTATTTCACTGAAATGAAAGTTTGAGTTGTGGTTATCTATCTATTTGCGACGCACCTTCTGTTTTGTAGAAGATAAAATATTAACTATTATGTCTTCAATCGTAAGTAGCAGATGTATATATTTCTAGTTAAGGATCGTAATTTTTTTAATAGTCAAACGATTATCGGAACCAATATTATATTCAAATTTTCTTCATTTTGTTTTATTCAAATTTACAAAAAAAAAACACTGTCATTTTATCTGTTAACAAAGTCGAATTTATTAGTAACGGAGCGCCTTAGTCATCCACATCAACTTAATAAGTTTTAACCAGCATACACTAGCAATAATTATCGCATGAACAACTCTCTCCCCACACACACATTCGATGTAACTACTCATAGATGGCATTCTGTTCAAAGAATTCTACCATAGATGGCAGCACAAGCAACGGCTGGTTTAAAAATGAAAGTACGATTCGGCACTGCTCCGGGAAATTCCTTTTTTTTTATGCCTCTCATGTTAAGATCCGTTGTGTGTGAGATCTGCAAAAGGGATCTTTACTACTGGAATAATTTAAATAATAAAAATTAGGAAACATGTTAATAAGTTTGTAATATTTTCGAAAAGCCAATCTGGACTACAAATGGATTTGGCCATTAACTACAAATATTAAATGCGGCTGGCTACCTTTCATTTGCATAGAATATTTATTAGATGACTTATTTACGTAACATTTTTGAATTATTTTGTTCTGTTTAATGAAAATTTAAAATAAGCCTAATATCTGATCAAACCAAAAAATTGTCAATTCGTAATATTTGTCACAAAATTAGTGTCGGAATGGATCAAAAACGTAGAATTGTGATTCTACCCTCATGCCCAATGTTGTTTTTTTAAAGACGTTTCACGCCAAAAGAGAAATCAAAATCTCAATTTTTCTAACTTTTCCACTTTGCTAATTTTTCTATGACCCCACCAGAAGCGTTGAGCCCTGTGCGGTTGCACGCGCCGCACACCCAAAAGGGCTGGACTGTTGTTAACTATAGACGTCGCAATAATTCTAAAGGAAATGTCTGTAAAGCTATTCTATTTGAACCCTGTAAATTTCCAACAATCAGTCCGATATTAACAATTACAAATATTGACGACCAACAACAGGTCCAAGGTTGGTCCAGCTAGTATCCAAACTATCCCCCCCAGTGAATATTTACCTTATTAAAATCCTTTACTCCTGTACAATTAACAATATCCACTGGCAAGTTGTTCCATTTGTCTATTGCCCTATTGTAGAAATAGTGTTTTCTCCCTTCCCGATCAAAATGTGATTTGTTTTATTTAAACCCATAACATCCACATCCCCTTGTATAATAAATTTGAACAGTTGAATCATATCTCTCTCAACTCTTCTCTCTTCGACAGTATACATATTCAAAATTCTTAATATATCTTCATAATTCATGCCTGAAAACACATGGACCATTTTAGTTGCCCTGTGCTGAATTTTCTCTAACAAATCAATGTATTTTTTAACATGTTGACCAAAACTGTACAGAATATTCAAGATGAAGCCTTACCAAACCTTTATACAATGACAAGATTGATGGGAAGGGAGTGAAATATTAAGTTATACCACTTACCTTTTGGTCCCTGTGGTCCAGTAGGTCCATGCATTCCCGGGAGCCCCATGAACCCCCTCTCGCCTTGAAGTCCAGGTGTGCCAGGATCACCTGAAAAAGACGACTCTTTTTATTATCTGAAATTAGTTTTCATTAACTTTTTAGGAGTAACTTGAATTTGTGCGCCTTGAATTATTTTTTAAATATTGAATTTATGAGTTTAATTTTATTTGAATCAATGCATAAGTCGTCTTGTGTGCACTTTTATGTATTGTTTCACATTCCACTATTGAACATTTACTAGACTCAATAAATACTCAGAAATAATCTACAAATTCAATACTTCTAAAAACACTAATTGGTAGCAAAATCCGAATTATACTTGATATGAACTTTTAAATATTGTAATAATTATTATTAATTAAATATTGTACGAATACTTTTGTGTATTATTGAAAGTTTCCAAGCGTTAAAAAAAATTACCCATTTATTTGTTCTTCCCGTTTGTTCCATTTTTTTTTCTCGAAGGCAAAATAACTGGTCTATTGTTCAGACAGTTAGCTTTTCAGTTAATTTTTCATTGAAGCATAATTGCATGACAGTTATTCCCCAAAGCAATTTTTTTGTTGCCAACTTTCAATTGTTTAAAACAATAATTATATATGAATTTATTTTAAAGTATTTCATATTTGATGAGACGATTTATAACTATATAGATGCTATTTTTTTATTAAATGACAGTTTAAAAAAAATAGCTTCTGAAGCCGTTATAAACGGGAAAGCTGAAAGGAATTTTAAAATTTCAAGCCTTAGGGTGTACAATTAGAGGTTGAATAGTATATATAAATTTTCAAACATGTCTGAGCAATGGAAGATGGTGTTTTGCGCGGCACAAACACTCACCTTCTGTAATATTATAGATTCCGATTACAGAGCTTTCGTAAAAGTTCAAATTATTCTTCCTTATGCAAAATACTCTCACTTACCATCTGTAACACGCTTGATGTACTAAACAGAACGAAGAACTTCTAAAAGAAAGTTTATACTAGAAATAAAAACATCTAACCAAAATTCATTTTTTTGAGAGATGTAAAATTTGAAAGCAAAGAAGTCCCAAATTCCCAAGTGTCGCTTTCCATTTCATCTACCTTGAATTCCTTGTTTACCAGGCCTTCCTGGTTTCCCCCTCCTAGAAGGACCCGGGTGTCCCTTGGGTCCTCGCAGTCCACTCACCAGTTCTTCGTACCGATCTGGTGCGGAAAGAAATAGAACGAATGTTGGTACAAAAAGCGGCATGCAATAAGGCAAAAAGCAGTGGCCGAGTGAAGCTGGGGGCGTCTGTGTCTTTAACATGCAGGGACCATGCAATTTGTCGATAGAGGCATGCAAGTTTTGGGCCGTTTGTATGTAATAGAACACTAAATCTACTTGGTACAATTCTTTCTTAACATCATCAGCGCTTGGCATTGTGACTTGGCGTTGTTAAAGAAGATTGAATTAGCTTAATCATGGTTTATAGACTGTATTGAAATTTAATCTGAATGAAACATTTGAAAATTGTTAACATTTAATATCAACTAATATTCAATTAAATATTAGTAGTTTAGTAGATTTTAATTTTGTTGTGTTTAAGAATGCAATACTTTCTACAACTTTGATTAGTAATAGGGATTATTATTATTATTCTTTAGAACGGACTTTGACAGTGTACGGTATCTTAAGTTAGAACTATTTAATGTTGCGATATATTGGTTAATGGTAAATGATACTTAATACTACCTTGATTAATTAATAATATTTGAAACTATATTGATAAAGTAGGTTTAATACTGTGTTTTATTTAACTTTAAATAAAAATAGTTGAGAAATAATTACTCGTATTTGATTGGGAATTTTGAAAAATGTTAAAAAAGTTATCAGAGATTACCATTAATCTAGTATTTTTAGTTTAATATATAAATAAAGATTTTCAAAAGACTAACTGTAGCATTGTTTTGAAGAAAATTGTTTATAGAGAAAGATATGCCTCTTGCTATACAATGAGATCCGTCCGTTAACTAATAAGATTAACCAATAAGATCAGCTCGTTTTAAAATTCGTTGTCCATTAGTTAATGCTTCCTATTTTCTAGTACGCGTCTTAAAATACAAAACAACGTAAATGTTAGTGTAGAAAGAAAGAGTTTCTAAATTTGGGAAAAGAGTATAGAGGGAAAATTATTGATAGCGCTAGAGATTTATTTTTCTGAAGCCAAATGGAAAGTCCCCTAACATTACTAAACTTAAGATTCAAAACAAGCTTGTGTGTACTTCTGAGATTTTTTCAAAAAAAGAAACTAGACATAGACAATAAAAATTATAGCGAAAAACAATTTGAAATTTTCTCACTTGTCACAATATTCTCATTTGAATTTAAGCTTATATTTAACGAAGTGCCATGTTTTATTATAACATCGCCAAAAAGAGACACTCTAATCAAAAGTCGCGTATATTTTGAAATTGATATAAGTATTGGCATACTAAAGTTATTTTCCGTTTGTGAATATGAGGTCAAAGTAACTCTAGTGAAAGTACTGAAATGTATTTTGTAGATTTTAATTAATTAAAAAAATTATTCAAAAAAGTGGATATTCTGTTGAATAATTTATACTTATCATGAACATTACATTTAATTTTAATCTTAATTTTTTTTTTCGACAAAGAGCCGCATTTTTGGATCGAATAATAAATTAATATTCGTTCTTTTAGTTTAATGTTATTGTAAATTTAAACATTGTCCTTGTTTAAACACAACACAAAATGTGTACGCAAACTCATAATCTGTACGAAAAAATTCTTATAATACTTAAAAGTTATGTCCTATCTTAGAGTTAAGTGTCAACTAATCTAACTTTTGCTTTTTTTAAGAAATAATAGAGTACTTTAAATCAATGTCACAACTGTTAGCTTAGTTTCCCTAACCTTACAATAGTTTCTGCAAGTCAACTTTCAATATCATTTAAACAATCCGACATAATATACTGGCAACAAAGAGAGCAAAACTTAAATATACCCGATTTGTGGAAACCTCGTAATGTCAAATATAATGAAAAATTACTTAAGTGACAACACTCGCTATGAAAGCCCTGAAGAGTTGGATATTGGAATAAGATAAAACTGAAAAGAATATTTGCGTCAATACTTAGTTTTTAATGAGTAGTTTTGAATATTAAACAGGCCGAAAAAAACGAGCAACCTTAAAAAAAAATGTCAAAACACGCAATGTAATTATAAATCTAATGGACTACTTGAAATAAACATTATGAAATTCAAATGATGCAAAATAAACACTATGATTTTGGTAGCTGAAAGTACTAATTTTGTTTTAAAAATAGGTTTACGCTTGTTGATTTATGTTCACTCGGCATTTCTTTGAAGAAATCATTAGTGTCTTCAAACAAATGTAAAGTGGTCTCTCTGTGTAGTAAGGGCGTTTTTTTTTATTGGGAAATGTACACGCCCGTATTTGCGGTGTGCTTCAATACCTGATGGTCCCTGCATGCCTGGTGGACCCGGACGCCCCGGCTTCCCGCGACCAGGGGGTCCCGGAGGACCCCTCAGTTTGGCGGTCAACTCGGCCAACTGGTCTACAACAGTAAAGTCAATATCAGAATCATAATATACAAGAATATTATAAAAATACAGATCAGTATTATAGTAAATGGATCGTCTTTCATTTTAATACACTGTTAAAAATGCATGCTTCATATTTGGCGAAACTTTTGTCTCTTCAGATGCTTGCTAAATGCTTCGATTAAATATTTCGTCAAACTCCGGAACTTCATTTTGTCGTTTTTTTTAACGAAATTTTAGTTCGTCAAAAATGAGGACGATTTTAGTCCTACGCTCTATCCGCTCGTCCGAGAATGCTCGCTTGAATTCTGATAGTATAAGAACCAAACATGCTCTGATGAACAAGAAAAGGGCTGAAAAGGAATCTGAGTAAATGACTTCCCTTCAAATGGGAGGATTCTTGTTTCGTTAAAAGTCAGGTAATTCAATGACGAAATGGGAGTGTATCATCATAAAAGATTATTAGTATAACTAAAGGAGTAAGTGGATGAAAGAGTCCGTTTTCCTGTTTTTCGAACTGACAGCAGCACTGTAAAAGGCTTCTCAATATAAATACTAGTTTCACGAAAGATGTAACTGACCACAACACAATACGAAATCAAAATTTTTTGTTACATACCTCTTTCATCTACTTATCTCTTCAATTATGAAACAACCAAAAGTTTCAGTTTTCGACGTAATTAATCAAAAAGGTTTGTGGCGTCTTAACACAGATTTTGTTTTCAACATTTTACAGGTGTACAAAATTATTAAAACATGGTACTAGGGTCTTTTCCACTGTATATAATCTAAATTCTGTACCTCTGAACCAGAACCAGACTATCCTAAATCAGATTTGGAAAACTTTACAGGAGAGGAGAAATCTGATTCCTACTCTCATTGGCAAAGCATTGGACTTGGGCTTTTTTTTTCTAAAGGCTTAAAAATAATTTTTGAGTGAATTTTGATGGTATGATTCGATAGAAAACGGACTTTTAAGATATAATCTGCAATAAAACTAAAATTGCCAAATTTGGAATTAAACTCATCTGGTTCTGAGGTACAGAACTGTCGTCTAATGTCCTATTTGCATAACTTTAGTATAACATAAATCCAATCATATTCTATTGACTAGGAAAATTTTATTTTTTGGTAGCTTGCGGTTTGTCAATTCATTTAAGAAATAATTCGGCTGAAACCTGTTTAAAAAAATTCTCGAATTCAAATTATAATTATCATCTAAATTTTAAAGTTTGTTTTTAACAAGTGTTTCTCAATAAATGCAAAATCCTCTGATTTCAACATTGACGTTGAGGAAATTACAAATAAAAGCATTTAGAAATGAGGAGCAAACATTAAAAACATATTTTGCCAAAAATTTCAGAAAAATGAATTATTACACTAACCAATTTCTCCAAATTTTTTACAGAGCTAGCTTATTTCATTCGTCAAAAATATTTTTTTCCCATTGAAATTAACTTGCAAAAATCAGAATCTGTTTACTAGTCAAAGCATTTCAGAAAAGTTATGTACGTTTTCACACTACACACCTGAATGGGCCAAAACACATTTCGAATTTTTTCTCTTCAAATCGAATTCAGTAACTTTGGGTGAACATCCCCGTATAATTTATTACATTAGGCTTGAGTCAATGTTCTAAATATTGAATTTCGCTTATGAACTTTTTACTCTGCATATAATTTAACTGGAATATCGGTTAAAAGTTTGTGAGTTCATATAATACTTACCTCTTAGGACTGATGCGCATATTTCTCTCATTTGTTCTTCTGTGAAACCTCTGCCCTGAAATGTTTCAAGTTTCACAAAATTTAATACAATTTGTTCACATGCAAAAATTTTCAAGTTTTAAGGGGAATTTTCTCCGTTACAGAAAATTTGAGAATCGTATGTCTCGGATATTATCCCGTTTTGAACCATTATTTGTACTATTAGCCTTTGACGTACTGAATCTTTGCTTACAAATTTTTATAAATTCTTAAATAAAAAGCATAATAGTCCGAAAATAGCTTTTAATATCCGGTGTAGTGCATTTACTTAATTACATAATCTAAAACAATTTTTGTTTCATATCGTTTAAATTTTTATAGATTAATTAGTTTGATATATATAAACTGTATTGTGCATTAATACTCTCTTAAATTTCGATTAAAGTTTGCTTTGTTTTAAAATGTTTTATCCTAAATGAGAGGAATGAATGCAAAACAAACATGTCATAAATTCGCGAATCGATGAAAACAGAAAACCGTTTGTGAGATGCATGCATTGGTATGGACCTCCGAATCTTCTAGTTTTGTATAAATGTTATATTTTTGGAATTATTAAAAATTGCAAATACGGATTGTGATCTTTTTTTATATAAAATTCAATGCATCTCACTTTTTATATATTTTACATGTTTGGTTTTGCATGCACGCTCTTCAAGTTTTGCAACGCATTTCTGCATTTTGATAGGCTATTGTAACCTCTGCAAGCGAGCGTTACTTAGTGATATAATTTATCTTTAATGAAGTAAAGATCTTAACAATGAACTTAATTCGAGTAGGTATTAATGGAGAATAAAAGCCCCCGCGTAGCATTCCAGAAACACCATTGCTCTTCTTGTACTAGATAACCATATCGAACGTTATAACATTAAACTCTCACCGGTGGTCCGGGTAATCCTGGCATTCCCGGACCTCCCCTGTTTCCGTTATTTCCGGACATTCCGGGTGGCCCAGCGGGCCCGGACATTCCGATCTGTCCTGTATTCCCTGCTGGTCCTCTCTCTCCTGCTGGACCACGTTCACCGGGCTACGGATGAGACAGATAAAATGTGCACGTTAAAGAAACTTTCATTATATCTAGAGGTATCCATGAAAATGAATGGCCGATTTATTTTAACAAATAATCAAACATGTCGTACTTTTTTGGTCAAAAGGGATAGATACAAAATATTTAATGTAATTATTGAAATGACAATTGTGGTTGGAAGAACCAGACAGCTCCACTTCTTTCTGATTTACACTTTTCACTTACCAGACAGCGGTAATGGGCTAGATAGGTATAAAAATGAGCTGTAACGTTGTCTCATACGGCGCAAAAAACGTACAGCTCCAGGCGCTGTCTTATTTTTGCAGCGAATTAGTTCAACGTTTAGTCGCTAAGTTGGATCTGTTTCCACGTTGCATCAGCCAGTCGTTTTCCAAACTCGTTGGTTAAAAGTAATGTTTGTTTAATCAGCTAAGAGGTGTGTTACACCTCGAAATTCCATTAAAGAGGTGTAAGTCAGAGCTAATTTATACTTGTATGTAGTTTATTATACAATCCTTAAATGGAACGAATTTGTTTTTCCCTGTTTGAAATGCATAGGCCTATTGATAATTTCGGAGAAGTATCTACAAGGATTTTATTGATTGGCTGGTCACTGAATTACGGTGTTACGTGTAAAATACCAGACAGCTCCAATATTTTTTTTTTCATTAAAAAAACAGGCAAAAGGTCGATTAAGTCATAGGTCTGATAGAGTAAGGTATTTATTGTCGAACAATTTGATAAGTTTTAAAAACGTTACTTATTTTTAAAGTGTTTTTTGTCTTTCCTGAACAATTTTATAAACTGGAGCAGACTAGTTCTTCCGCCCACGTTTTCAATTCCACTTCTTATAAAAATGAACAATCGAATACCAAAGCAAATTATTTATAATTGCTTACCATTCCAGGTGGTCCCATTTGTCCAGACGAACCCTTAAACGGAAAAGGATATTATAATTATTTAAAATATATACATCAAAAGATATTTGTTAAGATAAATACACTTTTAAATATTAATTTGCGAAATAGTTACCTGTGGTCCTGGTAGCGAGACCAAACCTTCGACATCATAACTCACAAGACCACTTTCACCCTTAAATAAAATATATTTAATTAAATTAATTGTATTAGATTTCTGTTATATAATATATTGAACTTTTTTTAATCTTACCTTTGGCCCAGGTGGTCCCGGTGGTCCGGCAGGACCCTAAAACATGAAAAATAATTTGTGTACTCATAATCTATTCGATGAAATTCAATTAATTTCCTTAGAAGAATGTCGCTTTATATCTTATGTTATGGTCTTTTTGTGTTGGTAAATTTAAATAGGGAGCAATAAAAAAAAACTCTTTGATGAATAGTAGGTACTGTAACCCTTATGGAAGACCGCCGCTAGCATATTCCTCTAGCGTGAAGCATATACTACACGTCTTCACTTGAGGGATAAGCGGACATAATGCCTACAAAAATCGTAAAATTCTAAAAAAAAATTTAATTTGCTACATTTATATCTTGTTTGTAATCTTCAAAAGTTGCTTGTAAAATTCGAGAACTGCATCTATGTTTTTAATGATTTATTTGAGATTTTATGCTAGGGATTATACGTTATGTTTTTCAAAGATCGAAGACTTTCGATCGTTTATTCTCAGTATTTCGTGTTCCTTGATATTAAGTTTTTCGAAACGCTAAAGTTTTTTATATTATTAATAAAGAAAAGTATAATTTGATTTTATTGTAAAATGTGTGTCTTATAAATTGGCATGCGAATTAGCTCTAGTGCTTTTATTTTGTTTTTTAAATTACTAAAGTAAAAGTAAATTAGTTTTAAGTAAAAATTTTGTGTTATTAGGAATAACTATTTATATCAAAATCAAATGCAAGTAGTATAAAAAAAATTGTAATGCCAATTCTTATGCACTAAACTTAAATAGTTTTATGAAAAAATATTATATATCTAATATAGCCTATGCGTTTATAAAAAAAGCTTTATATAAAAAAATCTTTAAGAAATTGTAGAAGTTTAAATTTTGAAAAAATATAAACAATTATGGAATTTTTATGTTAAATATTATTTGATATAAATTTAAGTAATATACATTAAAATTTCGATTCAAAAATTTAAAATAAAAAAATTAAATGTTTAGATGGCACAGTGTCCCTTTAAACCAAGAAATGAAAAGTCCTCCAGAATGGATTTTTTTTAATCTATAGTCATCCATAACCCAGAATGTATTTTATTATTGTGCATTCAAAAGAATTGTAAATATCTTAATTTACATTTAGTAAAGCATGCGATTTTACATCTAATTGTATTTATGGGATTTTACATATATGGCTTTACATCTAAATGCACAAAAAATACACTTTAAGTGTTACAACAAAATACAATTCTTAAGGAATTTGTGACATTCCATTCTTTAAATTCCAAATAAAGGGCCAAATTCTATTTTCAGAAACAAAGTTTCCTCCACCGCACCGAAATGAATCTCGACAAAAATGAAAAGCATTCAATTGAGCTCATGAAGAAAAAAAGATGTCCTTACTAAAGAAATGATTGGCGAATCTTTTTCTTTCCGATATACTATCATTTTATTCGTATTATTATAGAAAAAAAATCGCTAATACCCCCTTCTCCGAATGATACCCCTCCTTGCTGAGCTGGAACACAGGTATCCACTGAGGATATCTTGTTATAGTTTTTCAACTAGCTCATTTGCTGCGAATTTTTTCTCGACAGAGATTGGAGTTTGGGAAATATCTTCGGGCTATGGGGAAATCCTGGTATTTGATATCGTTATAGTTTTTTCCCTTAAACTGATTTTATAGAATGGTTATGAGGGATGGAATGTTTCGAATGGAGTTTTTGGCGCTAAAAAACCACTCAAATCAAGAATTCGAATGGGGTTTTTGGCGCGATTTTCGTTATTCAAAAAAAACCCACTCAAATAAGTCGGTGAATTCAAATGAAGATTGAATGTTTGTTTATACGAATGCAAAACAATGAAGTTCCAATAAGGAGAAAAATATGCGGTTACAAATTTTAGTTTTGCTTTTAAGTTTAACATTTCTAAAGTGATACGATATCGCGTCAATGGTATAATCACATAATCGTTAGACACACGAAATTAAAAATCGATATCCTGATGATGATCGGGTTGAAAGTAATTATATCGATTTATCTGGCTTCAAATAGGGCATAAATTATAAATTTTGCTCACTAATATTTTACCAATTTATATGTAGGTTATTAAATAGTAAATATATTAATTCTAAGCTGGATACGGACATCCAGTTTCCCAGTTGATAAAGGTGTTCAGTTAGAAATAAAAGGATTGCTAGTTCGAGGCCGTGCGGTGTACTTGACAAAGAACATTAAAAAAATTAGTGATCTTGCGATCGTTGCTTGCGATGGTTGCTAGCTTCACTACAAAAATACTAGAAAGTCGTCCAGAACATCCAACAAATTATACTGGTTTGTATACTGGACTGGAACACGATAAATCTGATCGAGGTCCAATGTCCTGACGCCTATTGAGGCAGCATCGGTTGCCAGTTCAGGTATTATCCTCGTCATATGACCATAATTGAAAAATACGAGGCACCGTTCCGGTGTCTTTCCTTCGAGAGAGGCCCCAAATCGTAGCCAATAGACCACTGTGCAGCTCTAGTTCGATGATAATTATTCAAAACCAAACCTGGGTTCAAATAGCGAATTCGACATGAATCGCGTCAGGAGCGACTATGACCAGCTTATCAAGCACTCTTTGAAGAAGAATTCGTTCGTCACTTTCCCTGCTATTTTTGTGATCGACTGCTGTCATTGAACAAAATGCTTAGAAAACTTCCGCCGACTAACTATTTGTATCGCGCGAACATTTGGCAATTGAAACCGCAATAACACAATTCACACTTAGATGTATGACACTTCTTTTTTACCTACAGTATTGTAACAAACAATAATCAATGTGATAATCATAACACATCTTCATATTATAAATTCTAATGCTTGCAATTTAACTAAAGTGTACTAAATTTACTTTATTATTTTTATTCATTTGATAATATACTGGTAAATTTTTAATATAGATAGTTATTAAACCTTATTAAGGTTCATTCTTAATTATAAATAGTTACCGATGGACCAGGGAATCCGACAAGTCCGGGTATTCCAGATGGACCTGATGGTCCTACAGGACCTGGGGACCCCTAAAAATGTGATAAAAAAATATACACAACTTATTAAAGTTTGATACACAAAATAAAATAGCAACATAACATTAATAATACATAAGGTATACATTACATATCCTTCTCTTACTGACTAGTAAATTTTCATGAAAATGGAAAGCAAAGTTAAACATATTGTCAACATATTAGATATTTTGTATTTATTCACGAAAATATATATCACAATAAAATGTTTGATTCGACTTTAAATTATACTAAGTATAAATTTTTTTAAATGTTAACTTTGATGTGTTGAACTGTATTTTGAACATTAATACAAAATGAAGTTGCACACTCGTATATTTTTAAAAGATTATTTAAAATTTCTATACTATGACTGGATATTGATACTGGATAATTGAGAAAATAGCTAGCTATATGAATGAAAACCATTGTAATTTTGGGATAGATTTTGCGAAAACATACCTTAATTTGCATGTACATGTTAATTTCAATGTTATGTTCAAAATATATTTCACTTACTGATGAACCCGGTGAACCTCTGAGTCCTTCCAAGCCTCGGGGGCCCTTTTCACCTTGATCACCCTTCAAAAAAATTTCATGCAGTTTATATAAAAATTTTCATTCATGTAAAAGTATCGTTAGATTGTATTTTAAAAATTATATTTAGCCTATTTTAACTTAAAATGATTAATTTTAATAGATAAGTTTAAGTCAAGTGATTGATTCATTTGTTTTTATCAGTAGGGAATATTAGCATAAAAAATTAACCCACAAACAAGTTTAACCGCTACCCTAACTAACGCGACCGAGAAAACTCGGGTTGGTGTCTACGGAAAATACATGTTATCCCGAATTAGTTGTTAAGGGGAGTGGTTAAATTATATGAGACGCAAAAATATTAACATCATATCAGGTATTGAAAATATTCAAAAATATAAAATTTATCTTGAATTGTCTTTAATAATAAATTCAGAAATAACACTGATCTCTAACTGCAACTTCTGGATTATGCAAGGCAGTTTGTTGACTTGAATCCACTTGAAGTTTAAAAAACTGTACACCACTTTTATTTCGTATGTTGTCCATGTTAAAATATGCCGAATTTTGTAGTCCTTTTTAACTATTTTTTTTTAATTTTCCATTGAAACCTATTTTGAACGCCTATTCTTTAAAATCCATTTTAACCAATAAGTTGATAAGCATCAAAATGAAAAACTATATTTTTGGCGACACACAAATTGAGTTCATTCTCTATGTAGAATATAAAATATCTAAACGTATTTAACATTTCTATAACGGTTTGAGAAGGGAAAAAAAACAATCCCTTTTAAAAATTATTTTGGAGTGCAGTATAGCTGCTTACAGTATAGCTTCAACTGCGTCCGTAGAAGGAACTGCTTATGAACGTTCCAGAATTTACAGTTACAGTTCAGTGGGAAATAATCACCTTACAAAAATTCTTAATACTAGGTAAAAATAATAGATAAAAATAGGTTTAATGGGAATTTAAAATTAGATGCAAACTATTTTGGAAAGATTGTGTCTGAAATATATTATTTTCCACCATTTTGTGATTGGACAGATGAACAACTAAATTATTCCATCAATGCATTTATTTTTTCAATGTAATTCACGTAGGATAAAAAACAAAGGTACATCCAAATTGTCAAACTTTTTTTGGTATTTCTGCCACTTAACAAATAGCACATTATAACTATACAATCTACACGTAATTAGCGTCACAATTTTGTTAACAACCACTAAACGTAATTGAATTTCTCCGTGTTCTCACTTTCGAACCAAGTTTCTTTTCACCCAATGCTAATTTCCCATGGCCACGCCTTCTTCGCGTGCGGGACATCCATCTAGTTAACAATGGCGCTGGTGTCTAGGAAGCCATTAGTTACGACACTTTGAAACGTTCGAATGGGTCAAAAGAAATTCTGGAAATAAGTGAAAATGTACCTTCAGGCCCGGTTTCCCGTATGGACCTGGTTTTCCTGGAACGCCCGATTCGCCCTGAAATTATTAAATAGTGCGGTTAATATTTTTTAAATGAAAATATATGATTGTTATGAGGATAATATTGAAATATGACGGAAGATTTTAAAATTCTTGTCATTTGGAAGCTTTTAATTGAATAATAAATGTTTAATAGAAATTTTAGAAAAATAATAGAAGTTTTAAATTGAAATGTATTGTTTGTAATTCTTAATGTATCTTAACAGTTAAACCTGTTTAGTATTTAAAATATTCATTTAATTATGTAAAACAGCCATTTTACTTTGTCATTTATGAAATATCAATCTTAATTATAAATATATTAGTATTCATGTATTTTTTGAAAAATAAAAGTTTTAAAAATTATTTTCTTTTGCAAATGTAAAAATTTGTTGTGTTAATAAAAAAAATCTACTATTATAGTTTTATATAATATTTAAAATTAATATATTAATTTTTATAATATTTTAAATTAATAAATAGTGGGGTTAATATATTTTAAATAAATAAAGATAAAAATATATAATTGTTATGAGGATAATATTCAAATATGACGGAAGATTTTAAAAATCTTGTCATTTGGAAGTTTTTAATTGAATAATAAATGTTTAATAGAAATTTTAGAAAAATAATATAAGTTTTAAATTGAAATGTATTGTTTGTAATTCTTAATGTATCTTAACAGTTTCCACCTATTTAATTTTTTTAAATATTCGTTTAATTTTATAAAACAGTCGTTTTACTTTGTCATTTATGAAATATCAATCTTTATTATAAAAATAATAGTATTCATGTATTTTTTGAAAAATGTTTTAAAAATTATTTTCTATTGCAAACGTAAAAATCAGTTGTGTTAATAAAAA
The DNA here is from genome assembly GCA_963932185.1 of Troglohyphantes excavatus. NCBI lineage: Eukaryota > Metazoa > Arthropoda > Arachnida > Araneae > Linyphiidae > Troglohyphantes > Troglohyphantes excavatus. The sequence continues at coordinate 25,500,675 of OZ010667.1, read as the reverse complement.
AAATATACTACTATTATAGTTTTATATAATATTTTTTAAAAATTGTATCAACTATAATTTAACAATAAACTTGATTCATTGACAACACGTATATTTCATTCATGCATGTTCAATTTCGAGTAAACAGTAACTTTTTTTTAATAATTTTGAATATTAACCATTTGCACTCCGCTGTCACCTCTCAGGTGCCAACAGAACGACCAGTTCTTTGGTTCCCTGTTCTTTAAAATAAACGAAAACAACATGATCTTGCGTTTAAAAAATGATCTTTTTACAACTTGTCTTGCAGATCCAAAATAGATTATGCTTTTGTTTTCCTCTATGAGAAAAAAAAATTATGAGGAAAAGAACATAGAGAAATAACTGTTCCGTAAAAAGAACACAAAACGCAAAGTGTTCTTGGAGTGCAAAGGGTTAAATTGAAAAACAAGTATCCATTTAAAGTAATTGAGGTAGTACGAATGAGTAGATTTAGGAATAAAAGGAAGCATACATTGTTTTTGAAGTGTCATCTGAGTTGACATTTATAATGATTTAAATATTTTATAGGTTATTTTTAAAAAATAATAGGTTAATAATAGATTTTAAAAAAATTATGGTAATAGGTTATTTAAAAAAATCGTTTCTTCATCTCATAAAAACTATCCAATACGATAAATTAAATGAATTGTGTTTTAAATTTCATTATAGTTTAAACATGTACATAGCTTTTCAGTAATTCATTTTTAATATTTGAGATAAATTGAAGACGTTTGTGCAAAAAACAGACAGCTCCATTTTTTTCTGATTTACATTTTTCCTACAAAGAAAAAAATCCCATCGATTGGTATAAAAATTAGAAAACTTTATGCAATGTCTACCTATAGAGAAATAAAGGAAAATGAGCTATACTTTTGCATTATACAACGCTTCAAACTTTGTGTTTATCGTCCTTACTGAACAAACCGGAGCAGTCGGGTTCTTACATCCACGTTTTAAATTATAAATTCACTTATTTTATCTTTAAAAATGATTACTTTTTCTCAAAATTAATCTCATTTTATTAAATTTTCTACAAATTTGGGGCAACACTTATTTACATCCAAACTACATTTGTATAATTGAATGTTCAGTTGAGAATTTAGTGAATTGATAGTTTAATTTATAATAAATTCAAAATATTTCAAGACGCATGATCAACAGTTATCAAGTTTTCAGAATGCAGGATATTGATATTAAAACCAAACACTAGTGTGGTAACTGATGTATTTTAATAATGACTACGTCTACGTATTTTTTGAATTATTCATTTCAATATGTATTCTGTCAGGCACGTTTATAGGGAAAGTGATAAGTCAAAAGTTAGATTCGAATGCATTATTTTCAATTCAAATTCAATGCGTCGCATACATTTAATTCAATTCTACGTAACATTCTGAATTTAATATTAGGATATTTATTTTATATTGTGTACATTTGAATGTTTAATTGACTAAATTAAAAAACCATAATACTATAATCATGCTATATTTACTTAATGAAAGTTTGATAACCTATTATTCTTGAATTTAGCGTATTATCCCTATGTAAACAAACTTTTAATCAAAAATTCGAAATGTTGTTTTCTGCTTTGTTTTACGTGAATTCATTTTAGTTAACTCTCTAAAAGGGAAAGAAAATATCTAAATTTTAAAACCGTTCCCATAATAAAACTTTTAATATATATTTCTAACAAATATTTTTAATACATTTATTTTTATGTAGGTAACTTTTTAAAATTACTCATCCTGATATTGCAAAAAAGGTAATGTGTAAATTCCAGGCCTCTCCCGAAGGATATTCGGGTTCCAAAGATTTACATAGTCTTGAACAGTAATTTCTCTATACAAGATTTACAAAATGTAATCCTAACTCCATAATGGTTTTTGAGCAACACGCTCTAGGTATAGTTCTCTTGGATTACATTGTAGTTTGTTCTCTATATGGGGTATTACAAAAAGGTAAAGAAAAAAGTTTTTACTAGTTTCAATATTTACATATTCTTCCTTCATTTGAGTACGAGAAGAGTTTTCACCTGTTTAGCATCTTATTTTATCAAAAATTAGAGTTTTATTTGTCAGTTTAAGGACAGTTTATTTGTCGCTAACCTTGTTTATAAAATAAAATTTCTATGAAGGACACAAATTTATAGATGACCAATAGAAATGGACCGATATTTACTACCTTTTCAAATGAACTGAAATGTTTTACACAAATGTATTGGCTAATTAATAACTCTACATGATTTAAAGTGTGCAATATCCCACCCACTGAGCTCGAATATAATATAACTTTAAGAACTGGAGCGAGAACTCCCATTGAGCAACAATATACTTTACCGTTCTGCGTGTATGCATACAATTCGGAAGAAAGTTTGATAAAATATTCCTCCTTGTTTATGTGGGAGTCTCACGCGAAGTTACATAAATGTTTAAAACTACTTTTTTCGGTGTCTATTGCCTTTTTCTTGAAAGTAAGTATGGGAAAACATTAAATGTATAACATTTAATGTAGTTTTGAAAGCTAGAAATTCGTTTTTAAAACTACGCACAAATTTATGCGAAAGGTCTATTTTTCTACCTTCGCTCAAAAAGGAGTAATGTGGTCGATGACGCTTAGTCTTCGCTCCAGTGCTTGTATTTAGCTCAGTGGCCAGACCTAAACATTTACTCGTCGAAATAAATTCGATCAGTGAAAACAGTTTTTTCGGAGGAATACATAAATGTAAAACTGAAATCTATAGATTCAAATAAGATATTTTTAATGGATTATTCCGAAATTAGTTCTTAAATTTCATCAAAGGTTACTTACAGGTAAACCGTCGGGTCCTCGGGGTCCAACATCACCTTTCGTTCCTTTGGGACCCTGCGAACAGAAGGGAAGTAGAAGGTATCATAGGAAAGGGGTAAGTCATTTTGTATCATTAAAAATACATTTGAAATGTCTAATGTATCTTGACTTTATGAGAACACTATTAAAGATAAATACTTGAAAATAAGTAAAATGTACTCATTTTTGATTACATTCGATGCTTATCGTGGCACCGAATAAAATAAATATGAATTTTGAAATAGACATGTAAATCATTTAATCGAAGATTAAAAAATACTTCAAAGTGTCTCGGTATTCTACTACAGATTGCCATATGCAATTGAAGAGAACCATATATAGATAATCTTGTTTTCTATATAAACAACAAAAATTGAGTATTTTGTATACAGTAAACTTAAAAGAGAAAAACTCCCTTACCTCAGATCCTTCTATTCCTTGTGGACCCTGTGGTCCAGGGGGTCCCTAAAAAATTTAATTAGGTTAAACAATTAACATGGACTTTCTATCATGCTAAAAGTGCTCTGCAACTATTAAATTCTTTGAAAAACAACCAAAAATCGTGATAGGATCACAATTAAATATACAGTTTCAAAAGCTTTCAATGAATTTCTTTATTTTCAGAGACTATAGACGGTTAAAGAAAAAAGTTGGAAATGTTTCAGATTTAATCGCGAAAGATTAAATCACGAGCATTTGTTTTTTCGCAGATATTTTTAAAATAAACAATCTTTAAATTTAGCTTATTTCTTGCAATTCAGTTTAAACATTTTATTGTTATGCAAACAGAAGAATTATAAAAGTTTCAACGTCTGGAGTTTCTTCTTTCGTTCAGTTTTTTTATATATATACGAGACAGTTTTCCCTCTATATCAATAAACATATTTAATTTATTGTAATTATTTAATAATATAATTTTTTTTAGAATAATTTTAATCTATTTTATAAATACGCGAAGACAATATATAACTAACTCAAAATATTTGTTAAGTTTCTAACAGAAAATATTGTGTATAAGCAAAGTAATAATTTTATCTGTATTCCCATTTTTAAATATATTTTAAAAACTTATTACCAACATATTTTCTTCCACTTATAGGAAAACCCGTCCCTTTTAAAAAACAGTGCATGTAAAATAAAAGATTATTTACAATATTAAAGATTGCATAATTTCTATATTTTAAAGTTCAATCACCGAAACCATTGTCTTTAATTTTAAAGACATAACTTATTATTTTTATAACTTTTACACGTCCATTTGTAAGTTTGTAATATAACTTCTGCACTCATATTTCATGTCATCTCAAATTCCGCCACGTCATGTCATTCAACATATTAAATATTAGTTAAGTTCTTAGAAACATACTGTATAGTTAAAAATCTTCAAGCTATCAATTAAATTTGTTGTATTTTAAGTGTGCTTACCGGAAGCCCTTGAGATCCCACGGCTCCTGGGGGTCCTGAATCACCTGGTACGCCCTGTATAGGAAAAAAGATTTAACAACATTTAAATCTAATAAATGTATCATTTAGTATTAAAAACGACGCTACTCCTTTTTTAGGTTCTAAGTTCATTTATTAAATACAGTTTAACACTTCTTAATCGTACCTTATTTAAGAGTCGAATACACGTGGGTTTTTCATGTCTTTCCGACAATTGGTTTTAAATAGTGAAAATCACTCTAACTACTATGACCTTAGAAGAATGAAAGTTATGCTTCACAATAAAAAAATTGTCTATGGTCAGGGGTGAATTAAGAACCAAGTGACACAAGCTGTCGCTTGAGGAACTGGTCTGAAGGCGCCAAATTTAAATAAATGACACAAATTTGAATATAAAAAAAAGTTATAATTAAGTTATAAAGTTATATAAAGTTAATATTTTGTTATCTACATTTGATATTTTTATATATATTTGCCCATTTAGTGGAGGATGCATAAGCCTCTTAGCTTACTAACTAAAAATGCCTTTGTTAGACTAAAGATTCGAAAATTTAAAAAATTAAAAAGTGTAATATATTTTAACTACGTAGTTTAATGCATTAAAAAAATTAATATATATATATAAGACCATTTTGACTGATTGCCAACAAAGAGAGCGCCAAAATAATGCTTAATTTTCCTAAATAAGTATCACCTTTTCTATAATAAGTTTCTTCATATATTTTCTCGGATGCCTTCATAAATCACTTTCGATAAATATCAACAATTACAACCAAAACTTTCCCGGAATCGAAACCGGTTTCCTCACACACCGCAGTCCAGTGCATTATCCGTTTTAGTACCAGAGCGACGTGAAAAATTTATAAACAGAAAAAAACGTTAAAAAGGTGTGCCAAAAGAAAGGAAAGTAAGATAGATGAATTGTAATAATTCAGTTTCCATTTAAGCAATCAACATGGAACACAAATGATGTAGAAAACCATCTTCAGAACAACTGTTTTAAGTTCACCAAGAAGCTTTTTTAAGATGGCTTGAACAGAAACCGAGATCATCAATATCAAATCACACTGCTTTTTTTTACATAGTGCAAGTATGTAAATAATGATATACACTTATCTTCAACGTTTGCTACCGGTTCTACAAAGACGTGTGATACGTTCTTCAAAATAACATGCAAAAGGCAATAGTCTATGCCTTTTCGGCAACGAATCTGTTAAAGTTATTTATTTAAGGTTACGTTTACGACCTTGTCTTTAAACCGCAAATTAACGTTAAATGGTGTTTGAATACTTTGCCCCCTTTTTTTTGTCCCTTCTAATATTTCCTTTGTGCACATTAATCTATTATCGCCGTCAGATGAACCTGCATCTTCCAGCAAATTGATGTCGAAAAATCAATATTTTGGAACCCTTCTGATATTTTCGGAAGAGTTTTCGATTATTCCATTACATTAAGTTGATGGGATGCTGGGGTCGTTTGAAAGGCCTCTCAAGTTTTTCATTCATTAATCTTCGAAGTCAAGCCGTACTTGAAGGAGGCGTTCAATTAGCTTTTTTTGGCGTTAAATTTAAGTGTTTTTAAATTATTTATTAATTATTCTTGATAATTAGTATTTAGCAAGTGATTTATTTTATAATTTACGAGATTTATAGATTTATATTTTCAAATCTGCTTGAAAATATTGAGTTAGTACTTTAAAAAGTGCGTAATATATACGTGTTTAACTAGTTAATTTTTTATTAATATATATATATATATATATATATATATATATATATATATATATATATATATATATATATATATATATATATATATATATATATATATATATGCATGCATGCAAATGTGTGGCAAATTGATTTTCTATGCATTTTTATTAAATTATATAATTTTGTTTATTATTATCCATTGTTTTCTACTATGTTTTTGTTATATATATATATATATATATATATATATATATATATATATATATATATATATATATATATATATATATATATATATATATATATATATATATATATATATATATATATATATATATATATATATGCATGCATGCAAATGTGTGGCAAATTGATTTTCTATGCATTTTTATTAAATTATATAATTTTGTTTATTATTATCCATTGTTTTCTACTATGTTTTTGTTATATATATCTATATATATATATATATATATATATATATATATATAATTGAAGTTTAAGAATTTTATTTCTAGTTAAATAATTGTATAGGAATTGGTATAAAAAATATAGATATGTAACTTAATTTTATTTTAAAGTTAAAGACAATAGAAATAACTTTAAGTTTATATAGAGAAATAGGGGTATAGGATATGTTTTACTTATTTCTTTAATTTTGCAGATATAATTTTCCATATGCATGCAAAGCATATAAACATTGTCACAAGGTCAAACATTTAAAAAAAAAATAAGTGACACTTCGCATTTTTTTATATATGTCAAGAAAATATTTTGTGGAAAAACTGTAATTTTGCGTTTTTATAAACAGAAGAATGGTGTTAACAAACTGTTTTTATAGATTTATGTCATTTGCAAAAAAATTACTCAGAAAATAGTTGAAAAATATTGCCAAATTCACTTTTTGAACTGTAACAAATATAAACTATATATTACTAATCCCTAAAGATAAATTAAATTAATATGTTTGAAAATACATTGCATCAAATTTGGAACTTTTTCTTCTAATAGATAAAGTCATATCAATTTAAACTTGATCAAATTTGAAAAAAGTAATCACTGAGATAAATGAAGTGCAAAGTTTCATATTTCAGCACTCTTGTGTTAAAGCTTAGTATTGATTTGCAAAAACTAAATATTCCTAATGTAGTAATATAATTTTGGTGTCGTTAAATTTTGTGTCTCGTACCCCTTATTGAAACATTCATTCATTATTTAAATAAAATTTCATTAAACTATTAACAAAGATTTAAATTGGAAAGTAAAATGCTCCATTAGTTTAAATATAACATATTTTAACGAGAAAACATGCCTTAGCTCCATCTATTCCTGGCTCACCAGCTGATCCAGGAGGTCCAGCAGGACCCTAAAAGGAAAAAATTGGATATTTGATGTCAATTGTACATACTAGAACTCATTGTAACTAATTAAATAAGTATAGTAATGCATAATTATTTTCATTTTTATTACCAGTATATGACATAATGTAAATGTGTCACAATACTTTACCCTTGAAGAACACTTTTTAATATTCAATATATATATCGGTGGAAACAAAATAATAGAAACATTACAGATGAAGTAATATTGACTGTAAAAAAAATATAATCATGAAAATGATTACGAATTATAAACTTCTTATAAATACCTTTTTTCTAAAATAATTCTTAAAACGCAATTTAAAACGGAAAGTTCCAATTGCGGTCCATGGCAACATTTTGTCTGGGTGATAAACAATTGTTTTCTTCTTTGAGAATATGGTAAAACTGGTGCCCTTCGGCCGCAATTGGGCTATTGCCATTTAAAACTATGTGTGTGTGACAAAACATATTCAAACTAACTTTGATAGCCATAAGTAACAGAACCTGTGAATTTTTACTATGCTATCATACACCCGTGCGATAATTAGAGCTATCGCAAGACCCCCCCCCCCCCCCCTTCTTCGCCGCACACACAAACACGAATGAAAGATATTAGCGAACTTTTTATGGACAAAACATCAAAAATGTTCAGCAGTTTGTTCATAGATGACATCATTATTAATGGCTGGTTTAAAAAAAATTAAAAGGAATTATTTATAACGATTAAAAAAACCAGTTGGTATTGATGAGATGAAAGTACGATTCATCAATGGTCCATGAAATTATCGGTCTTTTGATGCCTCAATTGTTAAAATTCGTTGCGTGTAAGAGGCGTAAAAGGGATCTTTACAACTGAAATAATAGGATCATCTCAAATAAGAGAAATTCACTACGTTAACTTTTTCTATTGGATTTAGGATTACAATTGGAACGGAAATACACGACATATAAAGTAACAGAACAAAAAAAACAGAACGTAAGATAAAAACGATCAACGGAAGTCTTATAGACAATTGTATTTGCTTATGACTTGTAGGTTTCTGTACACTTAACGTTAAGCAATCAGCCAAACAGTAAGTAATCATTTATATGCCATCAAGTGCAAACAGAACTTACCGGATCTCCTGCTCTTGCAACTTGTCCGGGCAAACCAGGTTCCCCAATATCTCCCTAAAGTAAAAGCGAAAAAGTTTTTACCATCTCGATTTCGTGATTTCAATCCAAGAAAGAGTTTTATATGAGCGAGTTGGCTTCCAAATAGTAGTATAAATCCAAAATCAAAGTTTCGAGGTAGGAGCCTTTAAAGTTTACAATTCGCCTTGGCTATAATGTTAAGTGAAATAACATTAAAATAGTTATTGGCAGCTTATTTAACTAAGACTATTGAGTCACACTATTTGTCCAAATACTAGATCTAGTTGATTAACCCTTTGCACTCCAAGAACACTTTGCGATTTGTGTTCTTTCTATGGAACAGTTATTCCTCTTTACGTTCTTTTCCACAGATTTTTTTTTATACTCATAAAGGGGAAAAAAATCCAAATCTGTTTTGTATTTGCAAGAGAACTAGTAGCAAAAAAGATTGATGTTTTAAACACAATATCCTGCCATTCTTGTTTATTTTAAAGAACAGGGAAGCAAAAGAACTGGTCGTTATGTTGGCGCCTACGGAGTGCGAAGGGTTAATATTGGAACATATTTGTCAATTTCCGAATTTTGTGCATTACACCATTTGTAACACATATTTTTAAGAAACTTTTTTTAAAAAGCATATTTTTATAAGTAAAATGTGAAATATCTAGACTATAATATGTGGAGTGGGTATTAATTAGAAGTTTACTTGTAAATCACTCAATTCAGAATTATAATATATATAATGGAATGAGAGCTTATTTTATTAAATTTATTTCACCACGACCGGAATTAAAGTTAACAAAATCGTTCAATTGTTACTTAGTACTATTAAATAACGGATGCGGTTTTAACTAGTCGGTTTTGTTACATTTCTATATAAAATCCGCGCAAGTAAGTTACAAGGTATTTAATTTACGAAAACGTACGTGACTTTCTGGGTATTTCTCGATAGACTGAAGTGCTACCGCCTGAAGCAACCAAATATCAAACATTCTCTTGGAATATTGAATAAAACGATTCATCAAACATGTTCTTGGTGAACATGCAGGGGATCATGGAGGGAATTTTTTTAACTCCTTGAAAAAACGCTTAGTTTTTACACATGAGGCTGGTAATTGTAGTGAGGTGTCTTTGTAAAGGTATTTAATAAATCAGAAGGTTAGTTACAATATATTTCATTACTCTATTATTCGACTATTTTATCGCTCATAGTGCGATGTTTTCGCTATCCCTAGTCGTTCTGGTTCTCGTACGACTCTTCACTAGAAGAAGACCTGTGTGTACCGACATGGACGGATTTACATGTTTAGGGGCCCATGGCAAAATAACCTTTGGGGGAGGGGGGCAAATGTATGCCTGAAAATACAACGCAAAATAGCATAATTAATTGACATTACTTTAAATATATCTTAATGCAAGTGTAAAACTTGCAAGAAAATATATTTAAAATTAATAAAAAAATAACATTTCAGATATAATAAAAATGTAAAATTATATAATTTTAAATTAAGATTATGAGGGAAGAGATTGGCAAATATTCAACAAAATAATAGTTTAAAATTTTCATTCAAATGCCCGAATAGATCAAGAAATACACATATAACATCAAAAAAGTTTAGCATTTCAAAATAAAAACAATTTTAATTATATGTTATTCATATATGTTATTCATATGGAAAACGCATTTTGCTTTTACTTACACTTATAAAAGTTATTTATTAAAGTTATTTAATTGGGTAAAATAGTAATAGTTAAAAAAATTTAAACTGGATTTGTTTAGAAAATTCATTAGTTAGTAAATTTTTTTGTAAATTTTCCTCATTTTTTAAAACTTTTTAACCACTTTTGGGGATGGGCCCAGGCCAGGCCCCCTTGAAAAGGGGGCCCTGGGCAACTGCCCCAAATGCCCTGCTTTAAATCAGTCTCTTGTTGCCGAATATAGTATTGGCGAAACACCAAAGAATATCCCCCCCAAGTGAAGAAGCCGAACGACACACAATAATGAAAACATATGCACAGTATTTTTACAATTTTAACAGTTAACAATTGAATTTATATGCATATGGAAATTAAAAAACTAAAGTATAAGTTAATCTATCAGGAAACTGGATCATAAACTCTATGACCACTTTTGACTTTCGGTTGCTATTGGTTTGGAGTCACTCAATGGTGGTTTACGAGACACATATTCAGAAACGTTCGAGTCCGTGATAAGTGGCTCTGTGTCACCGCGCAAAAGAAATGCTGGTTTTACACGATCTAGTGCAACTGTGCATTGACGACCCTTTACATCAACAGTGATGGTTTTATCGGTTCTCCCAAACACTTTATGGGGTCCAGAGTATGGCTAACTTAAAAGAGGTTGATTGCAGTCCTTGCGTAAGAGCACATGAGTGCATGATTTTAAGGCAGGGTTCCCAAAAATATAACTTATCCATGACGTAAAACACTAACACGAATGTTTTATCATGTCTTCTATTAACCTAGAAACAATTCAAAGATAATGGATGGGGGAAAGATAGGCCCTAGTACATGTGCAGTAGCGCACAAAAGAAGCCCTTAGCGCAATGCATCTTGGGATACTGTCAACAGTTTCGTTATACGCAGAACTGGGACCATAGACCACTTCGGCGCTAGTCGCTTGTGGGTCATTCTTGAAAGCAGTTCGAATACCACTTAATGTGATGGGCAAAGTGTCGTCCATCTTGGATTTTCGTGAGCCGATGAAATGCTTGATTATTCCATTAGCGATTGGATTGTTAGCTTGTAGTACGGATATGGTTTGTACCAGTTATAATTTGAAGTTCATTGAATAAAGATCATCCCAGTTGTCTGCTAAGAGGGCGTACGGGGGACAGTAGTATAAACTAATAAATATAAATGTATTCTTGTAATAACATTTTATTTTTTTATTAATTAACACAGTTGTCTGAAATTAATATTTTTCCAAAACAAAATATCTGAATCAATCTGCTTCTGATTCAGTGTGCACAGATACAGGCCTGGGGAACTTTGAATAATTTCTGGATTTTCATTATTAATGGATAATTATTAAGCTTTTTTTGTGTAGTATTTATTTAAAGTATAAATTTTAAATTTAGAAACACAAAATACCAATAATGAGTTTTTAGCCAATCAGTAGAAAACAAACCAGTGAATACATTCTCAACATAATGTCATATTCGAAATTTTCTTTTATTACTAATGAAATATTTTGTTCGATATTTAATATATATTCTAGGTTTAAAATAAGCTGTAATTAAGTAGTCCATTTTGAAAGTGGGTATATGAAAGCTACCCACGTGAAGGTGAATCAATCTGTCCCATAAAGTCCTTTTTTAATTAAACTTGTTGTACGTAAAAAAAAGGAAAAATCACATTAGCTCAAAATAGATGTATCAAGATGTATCTCAATATCATTTATATACCTGTTCATATTTTTTTTAATGCATTTTGGATTGGACCCTAAATTAAACATCTATAAAAAGAACATTAACTAAATGTAACTGTTCCCTAAAAGGAACATAAATGTCAAACTTGTTCCTCGAGAGTAAAGGACTAAGAGATAAATAACCGTTATCATCTCTCTTTTAAAATAGTAAAGAAAGATAGTGTCATTACTTCTGGCTCTGGGTCACATATTAAAAATTCAGTGGTTTTGTACGTTCTTTATTCCTATTAATCCCTTTTTTTATTTTCTGAATTTTTGTTACATTAATTTTCAAGAATAAAAAAAAATATGCTCTGTTCTTAATTAAAATTGTCTGACCGATATATCTTTATTTGTTCTATCCAGATAATCATGCGTTATTTTTATACTGTCCTTTGTCTGAACCCTGCGGTCTTCTAGACCACTGGTTCTCAACCTGTGGTACACGTACCCCTGGGGTTACGCGGCGGTCCGATTGGGGGAACGCTAAAATAATATTAGTAATGGTGAAAAAACACATAAAATACAATATATAAATATAATAAGTAAAATAAAAGAATAAAAGATGATAATTGTCATCAATTTGTTCGTTTGATTGATGTGTCAGCTAACCTAAGAACATTACTGCCTAACAAAAAACAAACTTTTGTTTGCGTAGAGGGATGGGTGACCAGAATTATAGGAGACCAGACAATGCTGAAAGTATGATATGTGACGCCGGCTAACAAAAGGTTTAAAATAATCAAAGTATATCTATTTATACATGTTGTTTTATTTTAACAGTTTCTTTAAGTTAAAGCTGGGTTTTCAAACCCATCACTTTTCCCATTAACTGAACTAATGGCAGGCATAGTTTCAGAGACGGGACAAGGAAAGACCGACTTACTTTGCTTCCTTTGTGTCCCGGTAATCCGTTCGTCCCGGGCATCCCCGATGGACCCTTGAGATAAAACGGATCGAGTTAATTCACTTTATTCACAAACATCTCTCAAAGGGATCTATCTCACAGAAAAGAAGAAAGAAGACAACTCACCGGCATTCCGATCAGACCCGGTTCCCCTCGCAGACCAGGCGCCCCAGGAAATCCCTGAAAAAGAAGCATTGATCTCTGAATATCAAACGAATCACATGATCTCACTTCACTGACTATATATTGGATTGCCCTAAAAGTGACGATTAGATTTGAAAGGTATCTCACATGTTTTATTGATTTGATTTTAGGAGCTTTTAGGATTTTTGTCTTACTTTTCTAAGATTTTACATATTTTTTTTCTACAGACAAAACGAAAGCACGTCGTAAGGGCTGCCGTCAATGTTGAGAATGGAGTAGATGGATTTTATTAGTTGCATGGGGGGGGGGGGGGGGGCAGTGCTGCTGTGGAGGGTCGCTTATTGCATTTCAGGGTATGGTCATATTCATCAAGTTTCTGTAGTTCTGAGTTATCAATGAAGGAAATATTGGTGTAAACATTTAGGGCATTTCAGCATGAATTCACATAGGGAGGGCATATTAAGCAGTGTTCATTCTAGGCGTTTTTTGAAGGGCGGTCCGCCCTGCCCGCCCTTTTTTTTTTATCTCGATAGCGCCCTCATGCCCATTTTTTCAAAAATGCCGCCCTCTTTTGAAAAAATTCCGACCCTCTTGACCTTTTCAGTCAAGCTCAAGCGTCCTTGCTTTCCTAGCTGTTTTTAATAAAGGCATGGATTAAAAAAAATGTGTGTGTAAATTGGAATTAAGTGAATTACGACAGTAGGTAACAAACTCCCTTTAAATACACGTGCTGTGCAATCTCGATGATTAAGCGGTTATTTCGAGCACGGGGCATTCCACAAATCCTATATTGGTTGCCTGTACCCACATATGAAATGCTATGTTTTTTTAAAGTGAAGATGGTTTGGTTACAATATTAGGCCTTTTATTACCAAATTTGAGATTTAAGTAGCCTTTTCATCAGTTTCGTAAGAGGTCTGATTAGGGCTACTTACAGATTTGGTTTTTAGCGAAAACATTAATTTTTAAGTGTCAAATTTTGGATTTTAAGTGATATCTTCATAAAGGGACATCAATTTTGTACGGGTCTTTCCTTCAGAATAAGCCCCGAATCGTAACCAATAGCCAATATGCAGCTCTAGCGCAATATCAATTAACATATCGGAACTTTTTTTGTTTGGTCACGGGTATGATATATTAACGGGTGGCCACGCCCATCTCAAACTTTTTTTAAAAAAAGTGCCCTTTTAAAAACAAGAAATGCCTTTTCAAAAACTGGGTGCCCTTTTACAGCCAACAGCGCCCTGCCCTTTTTGATTTCTAGAGTGAACACTGTATTAAGGATATGGTGAATGTCCTCAATTCAGACAAACCAGCGTGATCTAGTAATATGGAACTTCAGGATACCAGATTTAAGCCTTTCATGTTCTTCCAATCTGGTTTTGCATGCAAAGGCCTAAACTGGGGAGGCATACGTAATAATATGACAAAGCATTGATTTGTATAAGAAAATTTTGTTGTTCAAGTTAAGGGGGACTTTTTACTTATAAGAGTAGGCAAGCTTGGGTTTTACTGGACTTTTTTCCGTATGTAATCAACATGTGGTTAACAAGTGAGATGTTTGTCAACTACTACTCTAAGACATTTTATGGTGTCTTTCCATTCCAGTTGTGTTTGCTGTATCCATTGATAGTTTATTTTTAATTTTCTGCCAAAGTCTGTTTCTCTCTCTCCTCCAAGGCATCACCACATCTCGAGAGCGGAAAAAAGGGTGAGGGGCAAAAATCCCATTTCGCAGGACCCCCACAGACAGTGAAACGACCACTTACATAAGACATAAAAGTGGTTTCAAGTGGCAAACGACCCGACATGGTCGTGCACCTTTCCACTCATCGAAATTAAATTTAGATGTCAGCATCGAGGAATCGCTACTACGGTCGACCACTCCCAAGGTCGGTCGTGAAGGCTTCGTCACAGCAGCTGTTAATGATCAGATAATCGAAGGGTTGACAGACTTGTTCTTTTCCCGCACCAATAAAAATTAAATTACAGATCAATGGTCTTATGTCTTCACGCCTGTGTAAGGTTTCAATGGCAGGCCAGCTCGGGTGTTCTCGTCATCTGACCTTGGTTCAGAATTACAAAGCAGTGTTCACGGTCTTTTCTTCGGTATAGAATCAACCGTCGCAAATAGCCCACTGTGCAGCTTTAGTGCGACGTACGTTCAACTAACCTACAACTTTTGAGAGTTTTCTTGCCTGGGAAATTTAACGATTTATTCTAAGATTATTTTATCCCAAATTTTAAAGGCAACGGCGATGGCCTTCTCAAAAAAGCGCTTATTTTATAATTGGGAAATTGCTATGTCGAACCTCGGTGCCAACCAAAGATTCGCCGTATTTTTTGGGGACTGTTGCTCATGAATTGTCACACTATTTGATATCATGGTTAAATTATTAAACAGAATACCGGATTCTTTCATAGGATTCTCTAGGTTCGATCCTAGGCGACTTGACTTGGTAAAAAGTAGTTATCTTGTGATCGGAGGGTTGCCAGCTCCGCTACAAATTACTAGAAAAAGTAGCCCAGAACATCCGCAAAAATTAATGGCGTGTATACGGGACTGGTGCAAGATAAATCTGATCGGGGTCCAAAGTCCCGACGTCTTTTGAAGGCGTTGGGTGCCAGTTCAGGTGTTTCCTCGTCATCTGACAATGGTTCTAAAATAACGAGGTGCATGTATGACTGAATGTCTGTGTAAATGTGTATGTGTTCCCGGGTCTTTCCTCTTTTTTCGAATTAGACCCCGAACCGTCGCCAATAGTCCACTGTGCAGCTCTAGTGCGACGTTATTTAACCGAAACCAAGTCTATATGATTCATCCGAACCGTTGCCAATAGCTCCATTGTTTAATTCGAGCGTGACGTTCATTTAACAAACCAATCATCTCAGCTGCACATTAAATCTTTTATTTTAAAATTTTAGAGCCCAATTTGTTCCAATTTTTAAAACGCAGTTTGCGTAGAATTGACTAGATCTATGGACTAAGAATATATTCCAAAGATTTCTCGACTTATTATAAAATTTATATAATTTAAAAGAATCGATGTGTACTCCTCTCACACAGAAGGGTCAGTTAGCTTTCAGTGCGGTGACCCATGATAGATACAATATTTAAGGTAATATCGTTCAAATCCTTGTTGAACTCGAAAAATATAGGGCCTTATCTTAAAAAATGTCAGAACACTTACCTACTCGCTGATTATTCTTCCATTTATGTTATTTGCAGCTTTATAAATTAGTAGAATACATCTTCTAATTTAATCACTCGAAATGTTAACATAACTCATTATATATTGATATTTCCTGAAATTACGTGACTTTACTAAAAATTCATCAGAACAAATTTTAAGCTTTTTTATTTATCAAAATCAGTTAAACCATATCTTTTAAAATAATGTATAACATAATACCATTACAAAAGTGTTTTTATTATTTATTTTAAATAAAAACTTTATTTTAAATAAAGAAATGCGTGAATATATCTTTAAAAAAAAATTTAATAAGTATCTTACTCTTTCTCCTTTTGCACCAAATTCCCCAGTATGACCGATCTCGCCTCTGTCACCCTAGAAACCAAAAATACGGGTTTTAGAAATATTTTAATGTTCATAGGCTATAATATTGAAATACATGTAAGGTTAAAAAAAAAATAGGTAGGCAATGCCTGAAACATCAAACACAAGTGATTAAGCACCTTTTTGGATTCCGGAAAAACCTCCGCACGTTTTCTCTTATTTATAGAAATAAATGGATATCACCGCGCCAAAGCTGTTTCGTGGCTTATGTTTTTGTTATGACCCATGTACTCTTTACCTACACTATTAAAATTTCAGTTCAACGATCTACCATATCTTGACGCAAAACAGAGGTCTACACCATATTATTGCGAAATCTAGGTTGCACCAAAAATCCTTTATCGGGAAAAAAAAGCGGAGGTTTCACCAATAATTGGCCGTCGCCAATAGCCCACTGTGCAGCTCTAGTGCGACGTTATTTTAATTAACAAACCACCAATAATTGGTTCAACCTCTTTAACTAAAACCGAAATTTTCGTTGTGGTTACATCAACAAGCACCTCCAAAGAAGACAACGATGAACATGGGCCGCCGTGACCCAGTGGATAAATGAGTTCATCTATGAATCAGAGGATTCCTAGTTCGAGCCCGATCGATGACAAGTTGTCATCTTGCGATTGGAGGGTTGCCAACTTCGCTACAAAAATACTACTACAATACTAAAAAAAAAACGCGAATTTTGAGTTTTATGTAAAGTTATGAGTTTGGGTGCAATGTTTCACCACTAAACGATCCGTGGTAGCACCGTAAAATAGTGAAACTAAGAACCAAATGTGGGTTGCCGCTAAATTTGGCCAAAGTTTGGTACAAGGTCGTAATAATTTTGAATAGTGTAGGACCAGTTTTAAAAGGGTTACACGTCAAAAGTTCCTGAAAGTTCGAAAATAAATGAAGCTTTTCAACGCAATGTTTGCGAACAGGGTTTTAATTCTTAAAACTGTTCTTAACTTCCAGATTTTTATAGAAAATAAGAAAGTTGTGCACTCTTTAAATTTCTTTACTGGTTACACGCATGGGCTACTTTTAATTACAAAATGAATTATTAAGCAATAAATAATTGAAACTCGAATTTAATAAAGTTATCGATGGACTGAAAAAGGATTCAAATAAAATTTTATGGAATTGAATTATACTGTTTTTAAAAATTTGAATTATGAATGTTTAGAAATATTTTTATCACAAATAGTAGTAATTATTAATTACGGTTAGTTTTAAAAATGTAGCACAATTTGTAATTTAATCGTAACTCTGTATTATTACTTTTAAATCCATAAAAAGAAATTTCGTAAAATTACCTTTTGGCCGTCTACACCTGGGACACCTGGATCTCCTCGTTCACCTCTGTCACCCTGAAACAGGTGTTTGATTCATTAGTATTAAAATATAAGTTTCAGCACACATTTAAAAAAACAAATGTATTAGTACTGATATAATTGAAAGAGATATTGAAAGATTGCAATAAATTGTACAATTAGTAGAACCGAATATATTTTAACTATTCAAAAATTGTATTTTTAGTTAGTATTTTTCTTTAAATATCACAATTAAAATTTTTTTAATTTTTTTTTTTTAGTGTTTTAAAAATATAACTTTTATAGAAAAGTATATGTTTGACATTTATTAATTTTAAGTATATTCCTCCGTACATTTCAAGAATTTAAAATACAGAAGAATTTCAATTATCCGAACTCCAGTTATCCGGATCGCCGATTATGCGTATCCGAATAGCTTTAAGAAAAAAAAATATCAGAATAATATAAATTTTAAAAGATTTTTATCGACAATGAAATTTTTTAATTAACTTATATTACATACTAAAGCAAAATTAGTTTTTATAAAAAGAAATAACCCCTTTTTGTAATTATCTCATTATCCAGATATTTGATTATCCGGGTGGGATCTGGTCCTAATTGACCCGAATAATTAGAGTTCTGCTGTAATTACGTTTCCCCCAGAAAAAAATTTAATTAGAAGAAGTACGCCAATGGGAAAATAGTATTACAAATCTGGATTAATTAATTTTATTTACATCTAATATTAAGTCTGTAGTTTAATCTACTTCCGAATTAATAAGTTGTATGTCGTACCTTACCTGCAGGGTCACAAAATATTAAAAAGTAAAAGAAGTAATCTGAAATAAATCAGTTCATTATTAAGATATAAGCACAAATTATGCTATTCTTTTAAGATTGTCAACTTTAATCAAGATCGAGTTTAATTTTATGTCCAACAGAATTAATATTTTATGCTAATAAGAAAAATACACTGAGAAAACAAGTTTAGTCATAATTATTTTAAATGGGGTATCAAATAAATTTAGCGTTAAAACCTTGAAGTTGAAACATAGGATAATTAGATTTTAGACTTATTAACACAGGCTCCCTTGCGATGTCTTTGACATAAAATCGGATTTTACGTACTAGTAATAAAATATGTTTTGCAAATATGTTGAATAAAATAATTGAATAAAAAAATATCACAATGAAATGCATTTTAAGAATTGGCAATAGTTGAGGGGTTGAGTAGCTAAGGGATACAAGTGACAATATCATCATCTGAAATATCATGTGAAAACGCAGTTTACAGTTAAAACAAAACAACTTATTCTTGAAGTAGTTGATTCTTACGCCGCTAGATGTCAGCACATAAGACATTTACTCATATACCTTTGCTACCAACATTTCATATGTATTAACTATTCATAACCGCACTTGACTCTATTTTTAAGTCATTTGTACCCCTTCCTTGACTTCCCGCCGTCTCGGTTGCAAATCATACTTGCCTTTCAAGCTAAAGATGCAATATTGTTCAAATAACAGAGACATTGAAATAATTTTTAAAAAATTAAAAATGACTATAATTAAGTAAACAACTTACCTTAAATCCCATTGGTCCAGGTATTCCTATGTCACCCCTTGATCCTCTTTCTCCCTAAGAATTATTGAAATATGAAACTTCACATTCAAATCATCAAACCAAGATTTGTAGACTATTTATTGCGGCAAAAGTTATTTTCAGTTGATTTTGATATAAAAACCTAATAAACTGTACCAAAGTCAATGTCATGCGTTTTGTTTCTTTTAAAGAAAGTTCGTTCGTTTGAAAATAGAAATTTAGCTCACTAATATATTTTGCAAATTTATATGTACATTATGAAATAGTAAATATCTCTTAATTGTAAGTTGGATACGGACCTCCAGTGGATAAAGGCGTTCAGCTGGTAGTCAGAAGATTGCTGGTTCAAACCCGTCGGTGGACTTGACAAAGAAAAGTAAAAATGAAGTAGTGATCTTGCGATTGGACGGTCGCCAGTTTCACTACAAAAATACTAGAAAGTCGTCCAGAACATCCAACAAATTATAATGGCGTGTATGCGGAACTGGTGCACGATAGATCTGATCGGGGTCCAATGTCCTGACGCCTATTGAGGTTACGTCGGCTGCTAGCTCAGATGTCATATGCCAACTGGCCATAGTTCAAAAGTAACAGGCATTACTCCCGGATCTTTCCTTCGAGATAGATCCCGAACCGTCGCCAATAGCCCAATGTACAGCTCTATTGCGAGGTTAATTAACCAAAGTAAACCGGATACCTAATTCCCAAAATCCTGAAGGTGTGTTAACCTTTTATATAAATGCAGTGCAAGTGCAATAGCTAACATTACCCATACTAAATACTACCCGAAATATTAGATAAGCTGTATTTTGTAATTTGAATATCTAAAATTGTTCCGTATATAAGATGGAAGTAGTCTAGTAGAATATGTGTACTGTATAAATATCAAAGTACTAGCGTTAGAAGGAAATTTTACTAGTATTGTAATTTTTAAAATAGTAAATTATTTTCAATAAACAATATCAACGCGGAATAACGCGAATGTAAAGATTTCCGATATTTTATTATTTAAGGCCAAACTAAACAACAGCAAACTTGCTAGAATATAATATAAAATGTCCACATAATATTTTTTTTAAGTTAACACACAACTCGTAAATAAATATACAAAATAATATCAATAAGTCGATTACTTTTGCTCCTGGTAAACCGAATTCTCCCTGCTCACCAGGTAAACCAGGAGGACCCTGTAATGAAAATGGAACGAAAAGATTAAAGAAACATAAAAATGTACATTAAAGGAAATTAGTATGACATATCATAGACAAATGACCCATGTTCGAAATGACGTATTTGATGTCATCAATTGCTGTTAAATTATGATACGTTAAAAAAATGGGTCAATTTTCGATTATTCATGCTAAAGGCTATTATCATTCCCCACAAATTTCTTCTTATGGTAGTAGAAATAACAAGACTATTAGATACCTTTATTTTTCCTGGGACTTCATTCGGTAAATTTGAGTTCGAACCATTAAGTTACATTTGTATAGTTCTAATGCACGATGCTTACTAGATTATTTGACTACTTTTATTATATTCGAAATAAATTTTTAAACTTGATGTTTTTTAATGTATCTTGAAATTATTGGTTTTAATGTAAAAAGTGCTTCTAATTTATTTTTTAATAATACATTTTAAATGTATGAGTGTCTTACATATTCGTCTTACATATGAGTGTCTTACATATTACAGGTTAAATTTTTTTTTTAATGTTTAAAGGTCGTATCTTTTTTATATACTTCTTAGATTTATGTTGAAAAGTCATCCATTGCGCGAGCTTACATATATATTTTTTTAATGCATAACAGTCGAATTGATAAACTCTTTCTTCTTGGCGCGCTTTGGCGCTTTTGTTTGGCGCGCTTTTCTGTGGGTATAAATAAGTTTGTGTATCCCAGACATTTACACGAATAATTTTGCGACTTTTGCATCATTACATCATAGTGGCTATAAAGACTATACAGCTGTGTATTAAACCTTAAGTATTAAACCGTAAGAGTATTAAACCCACGGAGTAAAGAAGAAGGTGGAGGTGCGAACAAGTATAAAACCGGTTTGCAATGTGAAGTAAGCAATCGCTTAAAAAGTAGGAACTGGCGAAGTGTTTGGCGCTATTCCAAAGCACTACTTTGTACCAGTACTTGGCGATAATTTATTTTTCCCTCGTAGGAAAATTACTGCAAACTAGGTTTGTTTGTTCCTAGTTTGGGGTTGCTAACTTACGTCTCATGAAATCTCGCCAAATCATCTCCACCTTTTTCTTTACTCCGTGATTAAACCTTATTGAAAGGGAAATGGTGATGCCAACTTATGTCTTTTAAATTGTTGAAAGGATTAAAAAATAAATGCCTATGATAAAAAGTTAATTAAATTCTATTTTTAAAAAATACTTTATGCAATAGAACATGCAAACAAACATGTTATACATACAGGAATAACGGCAAATTCAGTTGTAGTTCCAGGTATTCCATCTCTTCCTTGCAATCCCTATTATAAAAAGAAATTAATACGTATTTTGAACTTTATAAATATACTAAATTATTTTTAATATACGAAGACTATACTATTAAAAAAAATACTGTTAAACATTAGAGGTATTCAAATATTCGATATGAAGAATTATTTAAACAGAAAACACTAATATCTTGCAATTATATATTTAAACAATTTTATTGGTTTTATAAGAGAAGCCAAGGAAGCTAAGAATATAAATTATAGAATTATATTTTTATATGAATCTGTCCTACTCTCAGATATTTAAGAATATAGAAAGTATAACACTCAAAATGATCTTGCTTCAATGAACAATAGTATTAACCACTCACAGTATAAATGTATCAAAAAAGAATTATTATACACATTCGTTGTAATCAATCACGTACATTTTTTAAAGGACTTGTCTACGAAATTTTTCCTAATAATTCATGTCAATTTTGTAACACAACAGAAAATGAAATCGTGTATTCCAATCTGTCTGTTGTCTATCTATTGTATCTGTCCATTTTACGACGCATTCAGACAAAAGTACTTATCACTAATTAAGTCCAGTAACATTTCAACTATCCTAAAATTTCACACAAAAAAAACAATACTTTTGTTTTAATAATTACGCAATCTCCGTTTTAAATTTCCGCGAGGAATTGATGAGATAACTTTTGACGGAATAACAGATTAAAATAATATATCCTATTGCCCATATAATTTACTATGGTTTTTCTTTATGCATTTGTCCCACATTGCCCTATTTATTGAGTCATCCACATCATCCATCACTATTTATCTTTTTAAATTGCACAGGATTTTTACCTTTGTTTTGAAATTTAGTTTGTCTATGTGTATATTTTAGAATTTTAATGTTGGTTTAAAAATCTAGTGTTTGGCGCAGCTTGGCCATATTTGGCCCTTGTGCCAGTAAACCCCAATCAACCAACCAACCAACTTTATGCATTTGTTCAAAGTGTGCTTTAATCTTTAAAAATATTTGTTATCGTGTATTTTGTGCTGTTTATCTAATTTTGTATCCGACTTCGTAACATTATATTGCCCATCTTTGTGGCTACGGTCCACTACAATAAACTCATCTATCTAATAAAAAATATATAAACTAACTTACAATTATTGACATTGTATAATATTAAGCATTGATAAAATCTCTCGAAGCGAAATATATATTTTGGTGAAATAAGTATTAACAAGATTTTTATATAAAGTATAAACTTTAAAATTCATGATTATAAATCAAAACTTTTCTGACTGAAACTGAAACCATAAATATTCAAAATATTATATATCAAATAATATCTCGGTATCCGAATATAAAGAAAATATTAACATATATTTTTCTGGACGCTTTTGGAAATATATTCTACAACTTCTGAACCTTGGTATTTACTTAGATTACTAAATCTATTATCACAGTTTAATTAAATAAAAATCGTTTCGAAAAATATAATATTTTTCATTTCTATTTGTGTAATCTAAGGTGTTAACTAAGCATTGATGTATTATAAAATCGTCTGGTACTGTCATTTAAATTCTTTTGAAAATATTTATATCCATGCTTAAAGAGTAAAGGTTATCGTAATTAATTATAATTTAAAGTTAAACACCAAAACTTTTAATTAAATTTCAAGGATTAAATTCATCTAATTCCGCTTAACATTTCTTTCCCTCGCCTTTTAGCATTCACTTATAAAACTGCGAACTATTAATTATCACTGCTATTAATTATCACTAAAGTTTTGAAAATCGGGAGCCGCCGTGATTTTTAATTAAAATGTTTTTCCCCTTAGAAATCGTTCTTCATTTCCCGAAGGATTCTGATTCCCTTTGTTTGATTAGCACCTTGTTTCCCTTTTTCCCTTTCCGGTATCAATAATTAATCCCTAATCATCACGAAATATTATCAAAGGGCTCTAGTACAGTGAAACTCTAATTAACGTTAGTAGAGTGACTTGGGTGAATGTTGGACTTTAAAATTCTGTGTTGAAGTTTAAAGGTCAGTCTTATTCAAATTGAGTTGCTTGCTGTAGTAAAGTTGGTGATTGGGATTTAAACTCAATTTATGGATTTAAAGATTTGTTGGGTTTAGAAAAGGAAGATTTTTATTCGGTGGTGAAGATATTTTGTGTGATTTCGATTTTCTTTTCTAAAAAAAAAATTCGTTAATTAAAATTGCTTGGCTTTTCTGAAATGAGATCTAGTACTCAAAATCATTTGCTTGAAATGTTCCATTTGAAATACTTGAGCATACATATAAGATTTATTTTGTTTTTGAACAACCTTACCTGTTTTAAAAATGAATTGTAAAAATAAGTGTGCAACTTTACTGAATTTGGGCTATTTTAGTCAATTTTCCACAATTTTTGTGTTTTGATTTTTTTTTCAAACTAAAACAAAACTAATTTGTTGAATTTATTAAACTTTTAGAAAAGTTAATAAATTGTTTTAAAACTTTTCATGCTCAATAAATTTGAAAATATTGGATTAAATATATCAAACATTCGGCAAAGCATAATTTTTAAAAATATATTTTTAAAAGTTCAAAAATACGATGCAGTGTTCCTAGTCTTTCCTTCGAGATAGACCCGAACAGTCACAAATAGTGCAGCGCTAGTGTGACGTAATTCAACCAACCAACCAACCTTATTCATTTTAAAAGAAAAGTGTTTTTATATATAGCTATCCAAAATCCTTAAATGATTTATTGGAAATACAATTTTTTTACTATTTCTACAACTGATTTTGAAAACATTTATGCAAATGAGCACAGTTCCTTCATAGAGAATGTGAAAAAATTATATAATATTGTGTCAATTTAATTGTAATAAAGATATGATTAGAAAAATCTACTTACCGGTAACCCTGGGGGTCCAGTTTTACCTGGAAGTCCTTGCTCTCCCCTCTCGCCCTAGAAATTCGGATGCAATCATTAACTTTATTCAAAATAAAGTTTACATCAATGCATAATTTTGCTTTCTCAATAAAATGTAATTTTTTTTTAATATAAAATTTTACCTTAAAACACGAATTAGTTAGCTCTTTCATGATTATAGACGAAATAGCTCCTTAATAAGAATCTATTTTAAAAGTCCTTATTAAGGAGCTATTTCGTCTATAATCATGAAAAAGCTAACTAATTCGTGTATTAATGTAAGTCCTTATTAAGGAGTTATTTTGTCTATAATCATGAAAGAGCTAACTAATTCGTGTATTAAGGTAAAATTTTATAGTTTAATAGGATTGGCGGAATATTTATTTTAACCTATATTTGCATCACGTAGTATAAGTATAAGTCTATCAAATTGTCTATTTCGAAAAATGTTATACAAATGTCGGAAATAATTAAAATGGTTGTTTGAAATAATAGAAGATTAGAAATTCCTTTCGATGTTTCGCCACAGTTACGAAGTCGTATAAAACAGTGAAGTGTAAATTTACCATTTCAACTCGTCAATTATGAATAAAAACATTAACAGTGATATTTAAATCAAGTCTGATTTACTCCACTTACTGGATATCCTCTTTTGCCTTCTGGTCCTGGAACCCCCGGAGAACCAAAATCTCCCTAAAATAAAGAAGCAAACGCTTATTTTCAAAGCTTATATGAATTTTAAGAAACTTTTAGGTATTTTATAATTTAAATAGTTTCTTTATACAAATAGGTCGGAAAAGACCGCATATGCTTAGTAGTATTCCATGTTTGAAAGAAAGCATCAATATAATTCACTAAGATATTAGTAGTTGCCAATGATAGTATTTTGGCAATTCGCAAGGTAAAGCATACTATCCCCATAACCTATAGCAATAAATAACTGGGTTGTTTACACTTTTCTATAAATCTAATCTTAATTATTATGATACATGATTTGGCTGTGTAGGTCAAATATATGGGAAGGGTGGGTATATATCCCTAAACCCAAATAAAATATTCATATATTATCAAAAACGCTTTTAGTTACACTCTAAACTATAAATAACCAGTAAAAAATATATTTAGATGGGACATAAAAAGTTTAGATTGCTGATGAGAGAAAGGAGAGACTATAAAAAGTAATTGTAAATAATAAATTTCAGTTCACCGCCAAACAAAACAAGTACCAAAAAAATTCAAAAAAGTGGTGTTTTTAATTCCAATAGCGATTGATCTGAAGTTTTTAAACTCTCTTCTTGAATACGTACGGCATGGCAATTTAAATATGTATATCGTCTGTTTATTTTACATTATAAACTAACAAAGTTTTGACTAATGGAAATTTGTAGGGAACTTAGTAAACTATCGTATTCTGACGTAAGGGAATATTTTCCAATTGAACACTTTGAAAAAATTTCTATGTGAAATATAAAAAATTGTTGCATGTACACTTTTGTCGTTTTTGTGGATGTAAAATTGAAATTTAATCAAACAATTTATCATGTTGATACTTTCACATTTATCTAGATTTATTGTGTTTTATCGTACTGCAACTTAATTATATATTTCAATCGTACTTTGTTTTCAAAAAATCGATATTTAAAAGATTCCTCTGTCGAACTTGTGTTGCCAAATAATCGAATTAAACTCGTGTTTCCACAGAATTGAATCGAATTAGAACAATCAATCGTACACGCTATCGCATACATAAAAATAAATTAACACATTTTTGGAAGTATCATAACAAATAATAAAACTACTCTTGTTCGTTAAATAAAGTAACATTTTTTAGTGTTATATTCATTTTGTATACTATTTCTATTAGAAGTCGTTCAATAATAAGTTAAAATAAATATCTATTTTATTGTAAGTGGGATATTGCGTTTGAACTTGCCTTTTGCCCTGGGAATCCTGAAATACCAGGCTGGCCTTGCAAACCTTGTTCTCCCTGAAAATTAAAAGCACATTATAAAAGGAATTATTAACAAAAAAAATACATTAAAATATAAATGCAACGTTAAAACTATGCAATAAAAATACATAAAATCCAGACGTGTTCAGGGAGATCCATCTCCCTTCATCAGCACTAATTAAAGTCTTAAGCACAACAAAATAAAAATAAAACAAAAATTCAAAGAGTTACCAGAAAACAAAAACTATCTCAATCGTTATGAGTTAACTATCGTGTGCCAACAAGCGGGAAATACCAGAACAGCAAATGTTTCATTAACAATCGAATCAATATTGCTAAAAATATGAAACTCCTCCAGGAAGTCAAAATTTTATGCATTTTTTTATTGCGTAATTTTAACGTTAAATTTGTATTTTAATATTCTTAACGCAATGTTTAATAAGACTAGTTTTTATCTTAAAACAATATATAATCTTTTAATTGATGACACAAGATTTGAAAAATACAAAATTGTTAAACATTTCATTTAATTAAAAATTATGTATACATTTTCAGAGTGTATTGTAAAGTTAAAAACATATGAACGATTCGAAACAAATTAAAATATATGAAATTAAACTGAATTCCGGGCATTTCTAATTGGCATTTATCGAGACATGTCGATTCAAAAACCGAAATAAAATATCATATAGAAAAATAGACAAAGTTTAAAATAAAAGTATTTGATATAAGGATTTGATTCTGTGAATAAGGATTAATAAAACATTAAAGATACTAAAAGACAGTAAAACGTAATGTTATTTTTAATTTAAAACTATTTAGAATAATGAAATATGTCAATAAGAAATCGATATTGTATATTTTGAATCATCAATAACTAAAGTTAACTATTATTTATTTAATTTTGCGAACGAAAGATTGCAGGAGAGGGGGGGGGGGGGCAGCAAAAAAAACGGCATAAAACCTTTAATAAAATTGTGAAATTGAAGGTTTTATGCAGACAAAAACTTCAGAAAAACTGCAGTTTTTATGAAGGTTTTATAAAAGGAAATTAAAGTAAGTTTTTTGTCAGCATTAAAACTGCAGTTTTCATGCAGGTTTTGTGAAAGACATTGAAACAAAAAACTGCAGTTATTATGAAAGTTTTTTTATGACTTTTTTTATGCAGGGACGCTATGTTCCAACTTAAAGTATTAACAACAATCAGCATCCATCCCTATTGATTGAATTTTTTAAGCTGGCAGATTAAAAATAAATGAATTATTGTTACCTGTGGCCCCATAGGTCCTGGATCACCACGTGACCCTGGTAATCCTTCAACCTAGAATACAAAATAAACCATTAAACTAAATTCGTTCGTTACGTTTGTTGTACGTAATAATTTCCTAGTCAATTAGTGCAAAGCATTTACAAGATTGCTAATTGAAGAGCTGTCAAGCAAAACTAAAATATAGCAGTCGTATCTTAAATCACAGAAAACAAGTGTACACATTTCTATGAACCTTCATTTTTTTAAAGTTTTAAAATTAAAGGGGTATATTTTAAAATATTAAAAAACAAACTCAAAAACAAAGAATTTGTTTATCCAATGCTTAATCAAATTTTTTATATTTTTTTACATAATCTGTTTTGCATAATCGATACTCAATTGTAATACGCATTGTCTGAAATCGCAAGCATTTTTTGGGATAGTTGCGCATTTCAAAATTCAATTTTTCAAGTCTCATTTAAAAGATTTATATATACATACACTCGATAATTTTTTTTTAAATTGTTAGTATAAAGTCTAGAAATATAAAATTGTAATGCCTTTACTCTGATGAATGATTTAGAATAGTTGTATGAAACATTAGGATTCTAGATTGATGTGACTATAACTGTAATAAATCGAAAAGAGCAATGATTTTTTATTATGCTGGTATGGAATTTAAGCTATCTATATTAGAAAATTTCATGTTACATAATTTTAATAACTATATTATAAAGTAAAATACAATTTGAAAAATAATTGACTTCACGAAAACGCGTAATTTTTTTTAGGAAAATATTAAACAAGTCTTAAATTATTTGAATTATCATAACTTTAGATTTACGTATATTCGAAACACTTTAAAAGAATATTAATAAGCACAACATTAAACACAGAATTTTAATTTTACAATATACTTTTTTTCTACAATTACTTTCAAAAGAATTATTCAGATTTACAAAAATACGATTTATTGACGTTTTTGGATAAATGTTTATTATATAATTGGTAGCATTTTTCAACAACAAAATTTAAATAAACATCACAAATGCACAGGAATAATTGAAAAATACATACGAATCAAATTGAAAACGTGGGTGCAAGAACCAGGCAGCTCCATTTTTCAAAATTGTTCAGGAACGACGAAAACAGTGAACGCGTGTTTTGAATTGTATAAAACAAAAGTACAGTTCCTTTTCCTTTAAATCTCATAGCCATTGGTTAGAGTTGTCTTTACCTTACACAAACCGATAGAGGATTATTTTCTTAATAAGAATAAGTAAAAAAGTATAAATCAGAAAAAAAGTGAAGCTGTCTTGTTCTTACATCCACGCCATCAATTGATAACTTAATTTTTTTAAAAAGTCATTAAAATAATCCATCTCAAATTTCTCGGAATATAAAGACTCGCACTAAATTTGAATATATTACAAAATTTTCTTATTAAAGTTTCAATGATTATTGGTTTTGCTGAAACTAAAAATTTCAAACAGCATTGGATTCTTCAATTAATGAAAAGTTTTCACCATATGCGCATTAATGAAACAATTTAAAATTTAACAAAATTTTAGTGTTAATATTCATATTCCCTTTTTCATAATTTACCTAACACTATTTAAAGCAGTGATTCCCAACCCATGGTCGACTGGTGGTCTCCAAGAATAAGTGATCCATAAAGCCATTCTTCAATTACAATTGTTTCCGTTACTTTTTCTAAAAAAGGCTTTTGTCTGGAATGTTCTTATTTTAAAACTAAGAACATCTAAATTTTAATATCAAAATTCATGCTGCGCAAAATAAATATAATTGCATGCGAATTTTAATAATTTTATGTGCTGCTTGCTTTTCTCTATATTTAGTTCTTAGTTATTATATTTAGTTCTTAATTAATATTTAAAATGTGGTCCGCGACTTATCGTATTCTCGACTTAGGGGTCCGTGACCATCTAAAAGTTGGGCATGACTGATTTAAAGACAATTGTATACTATTTAATAGGACCTAAATTAACTGATTAAATTTCAACTCGACTCTTGGTGTTTGCCTTATGTTAAAAGTTACTTCAAAGTGAGAAGTAATTAATGTGGCAACAATAAGTGGACAAAATACTACGTACACCTAATTCATAATATTTAAATCATTGCAACCATAATCAAATTGGTTATATATGTTTAGCGTGTAACCAGTAAAAACAATATAAATGTATGTTCCACACTTAACTTAACTTTAAACATTGGAATTTGAAAGCGTTCAGTATGCTTGTACAATTTTGGCAGCAGAAATATTGTATATTCGTCAAATATTTTTGACTATATAAAGGGTGTGAAGTCCAGTAAATTTGCACAAAACTTTCTAGCATGAGCCTTCAAACATAAACTGGGTTATCAGTGTCTAC
The DNA here is from genome assembly GCA_963932185.1 of Troglohyphantes excavatus. Taxonomy (NCBI): domain Eukaryota; kingdom Metazoa; phylum Arthropoda; class Arachnida; order Araneae; family Linyphiidae; genus Troglohyphantes; species Troglohyphantes excavatus. The sequence goes on along the minus strand of OZ010667.1, from coordinate 25,470,254 downwards.
GAAAATTCATGAAAACTTCCTTAATGATTTGTCATGCAGACTTAAAACAAATCAGCCATAAAAGAGTATTCTGTTGCCTTTACTTAAGAAAATTCATCGAACTATGCTACGTCCAGAATTCGGTTACTGACGACTGCATTTTGTGAAGACTGACAAAACAAACTATGGGGTTGCAATTTCCAAATGCCTACAAGAACTAGAAATGGAAAGAATTAAAACGACTCAATGAGGTCCTACTCATTCGGAAATCAGAGAAACCATATCGTGCAATAGACTGGTTCCAAACCCCTCACTGTGTTGGCAACAACCACATGTGATGTCTCCCTTTATATCAAGATGCCAAGTTTCAACTGGAAAATTCAGAACCCCATGAGTGCCTAGTGAGAATAAACTGGTTCCAGAAACCTCACCGAGTTGGCAGCAAGCACAGATCCAATTCCTTCGCATAAAAACAATTATGGACATCTTTCAGAAAGCCATTTGCAAGCTACAGTTATATTAGATTGCAGTGTTTTATGTCAAAACATCTTTACGGGAACAATTCCACTGACATCGAGAACTATCTATGCGTAAATCCAAAGTGCACAATACTTCATACCAAGCAGATCAACAAATATTCAACTGGTGGAGATCCTACATGTATCACAGTTGTTGTGTATACCTCATCTGCAATGTTCATGTTGACTATGATAAAGACAGTTGGAAGTCTCTAGAAAATGTCTCTTTTACGAAGTCGTTAAATCACTCAACTGATGTGATGTCTGCCTTAACAGATGGGATCATCCACCTCGTCGAATTTTGCATGGCTTTCAAAGTGATAGTTGGTATAAAGCGTTTGATTTCAAGACTTACCGATGTGTGTGTGTCACAATTTAAGTCCTATTGCGTACCTTTTCCTCATTTTCTTGCCTTAAGAAGATTTATCGAATCTTTCAAGCACTATTTTAAGCCAGCAACACAGTGATCATATCCGAATCTATCACTCCGGTGCGGCTACTGAAAATGAAATCGAACAATTCCCCAGATTGAATCCCATTGATGATCCACGACACCGTTATGAATATCCAACTTTCTGTGATGTCTGCCATTATCAAGATGCCAAATAAATTTCAGCTATTAAATTCAGAACCGAGTGAGTGCATAGTGACAATAGACTGGTTCCAGAAACCTCATTGAGTTGGCAACAACCACATGTGATACCTGGCTTTATCAAGATACCAAATTTCAGATTAAAAATTCAGAACCCCATGAGTTCATAGTGACAAAAAACTGGTTCCAGAAACCTCACCGAGTTGGAAACAATCACATATGTGATGTCTCCCTTTATCAAGATGCCAAGTTTCAGCTGGAAAATTCAGAACCCCATGAGAGTATAGTGACAGACTGGTTCCAAAAACCTAATCGAGCTGGCAACAAGCACATGATCCAATTCCTTTGCGTAAAAAGAAGTATGGACAGCTTTCAGAAAGCCATTGGTGCAAAGTGCCACTATCCACATATTTAATTTATCTAGTTAAACCACTCCTGGACCGTTAATTAGCAATAACTCTAAATGTTTCAGCACCTTATTATAGTCTTCACAAACTGGTAGAAGCACTACTAGTACGGGTACTAGTAAGTACGCGTGCGTAATATTTTGTCCACTTTTGTATTGTGCAAACATCTTCAGATATATAGTTGAAATCCATCCCAACCCGTGAGTTTTCTCTCCTACAACTTGTAGGATTAGAACTGGTAGTACTTGAATAATTTTTCAGTACTAGCTGTTATTTAGTATATATTTAAAACTCTTATTTTTTACTTATTTAATGAATACCAGTCAGTCTTGATAAACTCTCAAAACAAGTTGACTAGAATTTCGTGAAGTGCCTACATATGTGGTTTCCAATTGTAAAATGTTTTCGAGCTACGTAATTCAGAATTAAATAAATCACGTACCAACCCTTTCCATGTAAAGGTCATTACGAAAGTAAAAAAAAATCACAATATTTAAATGTTAAATTAGTTTAATTATTCATTTACCAATTTAATTAATCCTTTAAAAGGAACTTTTTAAATAACTAAATTTAAATAGAATCGTTATTTGTATGAGAAAATACATAATTTGTAAACCTAAAGATATGTATGGTACGTTTGAAAAGAAATGTGCTTTTGTATACTTTTTGTTGGTTTATTTTGAGGCACTTTTGAGTCTCTTATGGTCTTCCACTACTCTGAGGTTCTTGTTTGAAACCACTAGTCCACTAGTTGCGAATTCCAAACTAGTGAAATTACACTTCATAAAGGACTAGTAATATTCTAGACATTTTATGAAGTTCTAAATTATCATGTCTACCACACATAAATACAATATTAAAGATATTTTATGTTGTGTACTCTTGTAATGTAATATATCTTTTTAATTTCTACTCTGAGGATCTCGTTTGAAACCACTAGTCCACTAGTTGCGAATTCTAAACTAGTGAAATTACACTTCATAAAGGACTAGTAATATTCTAGACGCTTTATGAAGTTATAAATTATCATAAGTGTCTACCACACATAAATACAATATTAAAGATATTTTATGTTGTGTACTCTTGTAATGTAACATATATTTTTTAATTTCATAAATGATTTAAAATGAGTACATAAATATTAACTCAAATTATTTAAATTTTTTTTAATTAGCTACTCAGCATCACAAATCTACCAACTGTTTTTTTAAATATTATTTCAATAAAAATATCTTTAAATCGAGTATTTTTTTTTTAATTTATACAAAATTTTCACATGTGTTTACCTTAGAACGTACAGCATACTGCCAGTAGGACTCGCCTTTACGATCGTATAGAGGTTTTTCCTTCTGAAAGGAAACTCATTTTCTAAACCAGAAATGAGTTGGAGCAAAAAAAAAACCCAATTTTGAGTTGGAGCAAAAAAAAAAAAAAAAAGTTCCTCTAACATTTTTTACATACCAAAGTGCTTTCTGGAGTTCTTCTGGCAGGTCTCTGCCTGTATGTTTTAAGGTTGATATTTTTATACATTAGGGAAGATCTTTAAAAACCAATAAAATTATTCCAACATCTAAATATTTATTATAAAAAAAAATCGTTTTAAATAACTGAGCAGTGCTATTTTCTAGAACTTGTTTTATCCAAAATAATGATGATTTGACCGAATCACATTTTTAGTTTACCAATACAAATAGGAATTCAGAAAATGAAGTTTCAAGTTCTATAACTTGTTGCGTTCTATTCAAATTGAATTAAAGAATTATTTTTGTCCACCATCAGTAGAGTTATTTCTAAACGTTTTGGAGAAATTTCTACAAAACAGCCAATTTGGATAAGGAAAGTTTCGGAACAGTACCCTCAACATATATAAAAAAAAATAACATTGCTTTAAGTAACCTATAAAGTTACTTATTGGTCGTACTTGTATTCATTTACTGCACATGTGGTGATAATCTTGTTTAAACCAGTTTTATCTTGAAATAAAACCAAAAGAAAAATGCATCTAATTTTGCAAACCTTCGTTTGAAGATTTTACTACTCAAAGATTACTTATACTTAGTATACCTATACAATTATAGAAGTATTTATATAAATGCTGAGTTTTTAGCACACTACCGGTGACTATAACTGAAAAAGAATGTATTTTTTTTTCAAAATGAAACGTAAAGGTTAAAATAGTATTGTAAATTTTCATCACGTTTGAATATAAATAGCTTGAATTCTATAACTAGTAAATTGGATTTAAAGAATTATTTCTTAATTCTCATTTTTTTCTTAATATTTATGCACAAAGCTGTACATTAGTATTTAATAAAACAGCAATATCTTTATCATTCATGATTGTAAAGCTTTACATATTTATAACTAGATATTGTTCTTGCATAGAATATAAAATTTTTTAAAAAAATCTGACTCTTAAACCATTTTTTTTTATCAAATGACCCTTGAAAGTCATTAACGTATTATTTGGTTTTGTACCAGTTTCTATTTTAGACGGTAACATATTTTACAGAATTTCTTTATACCATATCAGAATTCTATTTAAAAAAAAAATTATATTAATAATGATACTTATTTAAGTCTATTACACAAAATAGTAATGTTAACTTACTTATCCATTTATTTAAAAAAAAAATCTGAAATAAATAAGTAAAAATAAGGCAATTATATAAAATTATGTCCTTAGAAATGCGTACACCTATTTTCATATAAAAAGATTTTATACTCACCACAACTGCGTCCCCTGGTGCTCCGGGTGGTCCACGTGGTCCCATCGGACCAGTGAATCCCTATATCAAAAATAAAATTAATATATATATACATGTTCTGAAACAAAAACAAAAAAAACTTACAGAAAGGTTAATTTATGTATATAAACGTATTTCTATAAAAAAAATGAACCCTAATATTGATTTTTATATAAACAATATAATTTAAAAGTATGCTTACTGGAACACCTGGGTCACCTGGTAGTCCTGGTTCTCCTCTTTCAGCTTTTTGTCCCTAATTAGAAAATATTAATAGATTTTAATGACAACTAATAAATAATATATAATTGACAAATATAAAAATATTATTAACAGCCTAAAATTGAACACGACACTAGGATTAGGTAGGTTATAATTAAACACTTTTAAAGATACACGGTTCTAAGTGAGAATAATAAATTTTAGTTAATTTTGTTGAATAAATTTTATTATATTTACTCAAAATGTAAATATTAATTCTTGTTTCATAATTAAAAAGTTATTTAGGCGAACATTTAAATCGGTAAATGTGAATTATTTAAACTGAAATGACAAAAATAATAATCTTGCATATGAATAAATATCTTATTCACGTTGATTTTTATTCCTTAGTCAGCGTAGAGCACAAACAATTTTTAGATTTTTAGTTTAAGAAATATGTTCATCATACACTCTATTTCATGGTATATTTAAACTTATTCCACTTATTGTCGACTCGATTATCACATATAAAATGATCCACAAAAAAGTTTTACTTCGACATTCCCAACATTACAAGTCATATAACTTAAAATTATTATGATCAATTCAAAATAATGCAGATTGAAGTAAATGCTGATTCATGCATTACTGTAAATTTAAATATTTCTTTAACAAATGTATTCATATTATACAGCATTGCAGTGACTAGTACCTGTAATAGCTTTTGTAAATTCCACCTCACGGATATTATTATAATGCTAAGAAGCCAAAACTGTATTTAAAAATCTGTTTATTCTTTAATCCCGCATGTACCATTGAAAGGATTTTAATGATAATTCCCTTTTTGGGCATGGAGCTCAACTTAATATGCTATTTTTTTTTTTATCCCGGCCACAGGTACCAGTAAAATACAGAAAGGAAAACCTTTCAAGCTTACTCTAGATCGCGTCAAAAGAGAGGGAAAAAGATTATTTAATCAGAAATGAGAAAATAATTTAATACTGAAATAACGTAAACATGTCTCGTTATGTCCGGTTTGTACGTAGTCTTACACAAATTAAAGAATTTCAATTATAAAAAAAAAATTGTCAAATTTACTATTGTCTACAACTTGCATCGTCCAGCAATTTTGAACGAACGATTTTTCTTTTACCTTTGGCACAGTTTATATACAAATTAGACATTTGAAAAATGAATAGACTGCAGTAAGTTTACAAACATAATAAATTGATAATTTTATAATATACCCTTAAATTAATACAAATTATTACAATAAAAAAATCGTCTTACTGGAACTCCGGGAATTCCAGGAGGTCCCAGCTCTCCTTTCAGGCCAGGCAAACCCTGTTAGGAATGTAATTAGATTGAAATGAGTGTTTTGAACAATGATCAAAATATATATTTTAATTCAGTGTACAATATAAAAAATATTTATTTTAATTAAAGGTTTTATAAATTAAATGTGTAGATGGGTTTACTGAGATTTCTAGAATTCAATAATCTGATAAATCTTGCTTGCCAGTACTTTCGTTCAAGTACAGAAATATAATTTTTTTTATAAATCTGTGTCGTTGCTTTAACATTTCAGTTCCAAGACATTTTTAAATACAATAATTATTGTTGAGTGATAAAAAGTGCTAATAATTTTAAGTAAGATATTAATGATTATAAATGTTATATTAATTATAACATTTGAGATAATAGATAATCCACTATTAGAGCAAATATCCTAGATCTGGAGGTAATTTTCTGAATATTATCAATGATTACAATTGATAGTTAGGAAATATATGGATTATTTGTTCAATTAAAATATTAAATAGTGTGTAATAACTTTTTATCAATTTCATATGCTATATTTTTTAACTTCCATAAATTTTATGCATTCAAGGTAATTACAATTTTGGTCATGAAAAAAGGCATAAATGATAGATTGAATTTTAACTATCCTTTTTGTTTATGTTTCCAATTATTTTGTTCTTCTATTTTCTGCAACTTACCGATCTTCCCGGAGGTCCAATGGGACCTGGTGGTCCTATTGGTCCAGGTAGACCCTAAAAAATAAAACAATATTCTACTAAAAAAATACAAATTTCAAAATTAAAATACAAAATACATAACAAAAAAATAAAAATATCAAGTTACGATGATTTAATTTTTAGTATTTCGGCATTCAGCTCTTCATTAAAGTAGTTGTAGCCAGATGAAAAATGCCTAATATTTCCTAGAATTGTAACAACCAATCAGGAATTTTAGTATCGTTTTTATAAAGAAGGGATCTCTGTATAAAAAGTTATTCCTTATTTATACGGAAGGGGACATGTTTTTTGTGCAATTTATTTTATTTTTTTATTTAGATTTTGTGATTTTATGTTTTAAAAAAATCTTAGTAAATTGGATATTTGATATAAATGTACAATCCCTCATAAATCACTAATCTATATAATCGTGTTTATAGGAAAATATTGTAAAAGTATCAACGATATACCTATTATCGCAATCTACTTTTAACGGGAAATTATTAATAAATATATTTATAGTATTTGTGCTTTTTCCCAGTTTAGTTTAAAAACAAATATTAAACAAATGTTGTACACAGTAACAGTCAAACTTATGGCCCTAGTGAATTTTCAGATTTATGTATTTTAATCCTCAGTGTGTTGATATAAATGACAAAATGGGTGATAGAAGTCAAGTAAGTAATCAACAATTACGGGCTTATAATTATTTTGTTTCAGAGCCAAACCATAAATTAACGTCGCTAATAGTCCATTGTGTAGCTATGGCGAGACATTAATTCAATTCTTTACAACCAAACTTAATGAAATGATACACAGCACATTTCTTAACATATATATATAACAACCGTAAATGAAAAAAAAATCCATTAACGTAAAATTAATAAACATAAATAACTACCCCAGCTTCGCAGTTCCTTCAAATGTGAAATTTCTATAACAACAAAACAAACGTCATACAAAACATTCGCTATAAAAAAAACAATGACTTTTAAAAGTCATTTGAGACACTACTATGTCTCACATTGCATATTCACTTAAGTTTCCAAGGCCCCTGCTTTTAGTATACACACAGCTTTAAAAAAATAAACTCGTTATTTCAAACCCAACTTTAATTATCTTAATTGCCACGCGTATGTCTGCAAATGAATAAAAACTATAACAAGCCACTTTTTTTCGGGGGTTGGGAAAAGCACCCTGTCAAAAGGTTAAATGTTTTCTCGGTTTGAATTAAAGAATTTTAAATACTTTAAAGCAAAGGTTGTCCATTGTTTTGACAGTCATTAACACCTGTACTTAGTTTAATTGATCCAACAAATGGTTTTTGGATCTATGCCAGGAAAATCCCCCCCAAAGTGATGGTTTCTATAATTTACACTGATTTCTATTGGTAAGGAATTTTTATTTAATCTCGCAGAGCTTGTGGATTTTGTAGCCTTTCTTTTAAATATTTTTTTTAATGCTCTAGACACTTTTTCATATTTGCTACTAATATACTTGTGCGTAATGATAAATTTAAAGTAAAATAAATCATATTTGCTATATTTATAAAATTTCAGAATTATTATACTTGAAATAACTTTAAAAGGCCTAACATTCCATGAAGAGGGGTCTTATGCAGGTTAAATAAGTGGCAATAAACCTCGCACGGGTCGAGATGAGGGTGCCAAATCAGTTGTTGCCCACATCCTCTGCCGAATAATCAGGCAATATTCCCTGGTCTTTCCATCTCTATAGAGCCTTTACTGTCTTCCATAGGTCTAGTGCGACGTTAATTTAATCAACCGTCGTAATATGATTAAAAGTTACATTTATATCTAATCATATTTCAATATTTTAGTTTAACAAGCATGTACGTGTCCTATTGTATAAGACGCTAAAGAGGAGAAACGATAATGTCTGCATTGTCTTAGTAGTATGTAATGCCACTTTCAAGGTGGAGGAGGGCATGTCCTAGCCTTTTCATCCATTACGCTTGATTGGTTGCCCCCCCCCCCCCCTCCCCGAAACACTTAAACCAACCAATCAAGTGCTGGAATCCTTGACGTCGAGAACGGCGTCTGCAGTTGAGAAAGGCGTGATGAAGTTGGTTACTTTCATCCGGCCTTGGCTCACACTATCCCCTTCTACAGGCATACCTCATATTTTACATTGTAAGCTTTGTTTAACCTTCTTTACTGTCATTTCAAATCCAAATGAGGTTGAGAATGAAGTAATACGAAACACATATTTACCGGAATCCCTGGATTTCCGGTCTCGCCTCTTGGTCCCTGGACTCCTGTTATGCCTTGTGGTCCCCGTTCTCCTGGGAATCCCGGAACGCCGGGAACTCCGGGTGGTCCCTAAAATGTAACAATTATATTGAAATTACTTCATAGAATTGGGACTTCAATTGGACTTTGAATTTCATTTTCTTTTCAATTCAATTATACTTAATCAGTTTACGCAAATTTGACCATGGTAATGGACAAGAAAAACAAATACTTCTTTAAATAAACACTGATTTAATAAGTATCTTACAAAAATTTAATTTTACTATTGAAGCTCTCGAACTGTAATCTTCAGCAAAAATACTTGCATGTTATCTTAACAGCATATTTCATTCACTTAGTTACTTTAATATTTTTGTCAAACTGCAAATTTAAAATCACTTCAGGAGTCCCGGAATGAATTAAAACGTGAAAACCATTGTACATATCTAAAACAACATGAAGGGTTTTACTTGGATTATAGACTGTAGATGAGCGCGTGACATAAGTTAAAACGCATTACATTTTTTATCTTAATTATTCCGTATATCCTCCTGCGTTTTAATTTTAATATACATTTTGTTCGAAAGAAAAGCCACTTGATTTTTCCTCAAATGGTTAACTTTATAAAATCTATTTGATATCTCATTAACTTAACACAGAGCCCAAATAGTGTTGGTAATCGAAGGTTTGTTTTCAATATTGTGTGCTTTAAGTGGCTCGCGTGAAATGCTAGAATAACGTACAACTAAACTACTTCAAACTTTACCTCTGTTCCATTTAATCCTGGTGATCCAGGAGGGCACAACTGGCATTTATCTTCAGTAAGTTTCTTCTTTTTGGGCTAAAAGGCAATATTTGTATTAGAAAAAAATAATATGAATCGCATGTTATTGCTATAGTTATGAAAATTTTACGTGAATTTTATCTCGATGCACAAGCGAGTATATTGGTTTTATCAAAAACATTTATGCAACAACGTTATTCTGTTATACTCGGTTAAGTGTGTCGTAGAAACTGATGTATAATGTGATCCCTTAAACAGAAGTGCAAGAAAATGCAGTTGATATTTCTCCACATGAAAATATTTTACTTTTAAAATCATAACAAAATACAAATTTATTAGAGAGTAATTCATAGTCTATGTAACCGATGTGGTAAATGTATAAAGTATACACATGTATCAAGTAAACACATGTATAAAGTACACACATGTATAAAGTACACACATGTATAAAGTACACACATGTATAAAGTATACACATGTATGAAGTATACAAATGTATGAAGTATACAAATGTATGAAGTATACAAATGTATGAAGTATACAAATGTATGAAGTATACAAATGTATGAAGTATACAAATGTATGAAGTATACAAATGTATAAAGTATACAAATGTATAAAGTATACAAATGTATAAAGTATACAAATGTATAAAGTATACACATGTATAAAGTATACAAATGTATAAAGTATACACATGTATAAAGTATACACATGTATAAAGTATACAAATGTATAAAGTATACAAATGTATAAAGTATACACATGTATAAAGTATACACATGTATAAAGTATACAAATGTATAAAGTATACAAATGTATAAAGTATACAAATGTATAAAGTATACAAATGCATGATGTATACAAATGCATGAGATATACAAATGCATGAGATATACAAATGCACGAGGTATACAAATGCACGAGGGATACAAATGCACGAGGTATACAAATGCATGAGGTATACAAGCATGTTGGGTACGGATGCATGATGGATACAAATGCATGATGGATACAAATGCATGAGGGATACAAATGCACGAGGGGATACAAATGCATGAGGTATACAAATGCATGAGGTATACAAGCATGAGGGATACAAATGCATGAGGGATACAAATGCATGAGGGATACAAATGCATGAGGGATACAAATGCATGAGGGATACAAATGCACGAGGGGATACAAATGCATGAGGTATACAAATGCATGATGGGTACAGATGCATGATGGATACAGATGCATGGTGGATACAAATGCATGGAGCATACAAATGCATGGAGCATACAAGCATGAGGGATGAAAAAGGATACAAATGCATGAGGTATACATTAAAACAGAAGACATAAATAAAGTGTATCTATAAATGACGATACTCACTGGAAGTTCGTCGCACGTTTCCCTCTCCGGTCTCGTTGGGTCACAGCTCATCACCATCCACTGCAATTCCAACTGCACGAAACAACAAACGAAAGAGAGTTTTATATATAATCTTAGTTTAATTTGTTATCAAGCGCGTACTCTATGACGACATTAATAGAGAAACATTCGAAAGTTTACTTATATATATTTGTATGGGAATGGGTTAACTGACAATTTTTAAATGCGTATAGTCTTTATCCATTCAAAATATTAGCTTTGGATGCACCTTGTGATATACTTAAATTGGTATGTATATATTAACAATTTATATTATGTAAGATGTATCCGTAATATGTCATTTTAAATTTAGGTGATAATCGAAAAATTGAATTAATAAATCTCAATAAATTCTTGGATGAAGTAAACTTCAAAGTCGAAAATTCGATTCATTCAATGCCTTTTCAGTGCCTAATCAAGCAGAGCTATAAGCTCGTGCAATCGCTTTGTATGCCTGATTGTTGTGTTGACAAAGGTCACGACAATTTAGAAAAGCAATACAATTTAGAAATATAATATTTGAAATTTTACATTTCATCATTTACAAACTAATTTATCTATGATACAGTATAATATTTTTATTTCATCTTGTACATTGCTAAAATGAGACCATTAGTTGTAGCATGTTTTAGCACCTACATGAAACAGTCTAAAGTTTTTGAACTTAAAAGTGTCATTCTTAGTCACAGTGATCTAGTCCTAAAATAAAAAGTGTAGGAACGCTCTGACTGACAGTAATTTCTTTAAAAACAAAGTACGAATAGTTACTTGAATATATAAGAACCGGCCATTTCCTTATTCAAAACAAAATACAAGAACTCTACATATTCAAACACAATAACATTAACGGACATTTGGGAACTTCTGAAATCCAATGATAAAAAACGTGGGAGTTACCGGCACCGTGTCGCTGTCGTCCACATATTTTGCGATCATGATGTCCCCGTTGACGTCGATGGGTCCTCTGAGGTCTATGGCCCTGGACGCCTGCTTTTCGCAGTCCATGTACAGCACGATGCGGTCCTGGAACACGCTCATGTCGATCTTGTGCCACTGGTTGTCATCCACCTACCATCAATAAAAAGTATTGTAATTCTATTGGGATGCACATTAGTCAGTAAAGAACCTTGGTGAGCCTGTATATCTTTGGTTTGCTAGTCATTCATTCAGTTACTCGTGTAAGAAGTGCGGTACAAGTAATTAGTTTATCATGTTATTGAAGTTTTGATTATAAATTTTAAAGTAATCGTTTGTCAATACATAATGTATTGGAAACCTGAGTACAATACTAGAAGCCATTATTTGCTTCAACTAAACGACGAACTACACAGTCGCAGTAAAACTTTAACACACACTTTGACTTCCGCGTGAGTTAAATACAACTCACACTACATTGTTTTTTAACATTGTAATTAACCCGCGTGACAGTCAGTATTAAGAATGTCACTACCAAAAAAATATTTCCTGTTACGTGTACTATCGAATATAAAAGTACTCGTAGTTATGTAAAATAACGAAAATCTCATATTCTTGTACATATATTATATTATTACTAGAATTAAAAGGTATACGAGTACTTTCTCCATAACTTTAAACAAATACAATGTAACATTTCTTATTAAGCCAACTTTTGACAACATTCGAAATGATACTAAAGTATGTATTAAGTCAATTGCGTATAATCATCTTGCCCCCAAATCTTCTGCTGCTGATATGATTTGGGACTTAACGATTCCCAGAAGAGGAATATTTGTATGTCATGCTTCGAATTTCGCTTATGAACGCTTATTGTTGGTTGAAGCAGATAACGAGATTTTATCGAGTCGTTAGTAGTATTTTATTGATATAACTGAAAGTGTAATATTCGAAAGATAAGTTATTATTCTGTTATCAAATAAAGACGAATATCGAAAAGGCATTTGCTATAATTTTGAGGATTGTATTTCTCTCTCTCGCTAATTATATACTACTTACAAATAAGCATAATATTGATGTTGCCTTTGGTAGTTTTTAAAACTGCTTATACGTAAAATACTTATATTATATCTTGTAGTCGAATAAATTAGCTGGACGAGCTGATATGTTGTCCGAATGGAGTTTGACAAAAAAAATATCTGTTTTAATATCCTACCACATTTATACAAATATTCTTAATAACATACTACAATTATGAACTGTAAAACGAATACAATTAAATGTAACTAGGTATACCATGAATTAAAAATAAACATTTAAATCTTGCTACGTAAATTTTCGGTTTTTAAAAACAAGGCGCTTCAACCCAACCTTTGACAATTGTCAAATTAAACAAGACTGTTAATTACATGAATTACGATAAATTAAACAGGACGGTAAATTGAATGAATTGCGGGAATTTAAATTAGGTTCCACACTTTTAGATGTTTACCAAAAGATAAATAATTGTTTTGGAGTATAGTCGTTTTATTCTTATTTTTAATTGTTTTCTTTTTTGTATACTTTGTTAAGATATAAAATGTTTGAAAGTTAAAATAATTATATTTGTTTTGTTAAATTGTGCTGTGTAAGTATTAACACATTCAGTGTGGTACGGGGTCAATTAACCCCGTGACGCACTTGCCAATAGTCACTACATATGGTAAATTGACCCCGTGATACATTTGCGAATAATTACTGCACGGGGTTAATTGACCCGTATCGCACTTGCGTATAGTTGGCGCACGTGGTTAATTGACCCGTATCGCACTTGCGTATAGTTGGCGCACGTGGTTAATTGACCCGTATCGCACTTGCGTATAGTTGGTGCACGGGGTTAATTGACCCGTATCGCACTTGCGTATAGTTGGTGCACGGGGTTAATTGACCCGTATCGCACTTGCGTATAGTTGGCGCACGTGGTTAATTGACCCGTATCGCACTTGCGTAAAGTTGGTGCACGGGGTTAATTGACCCGTATCGCACTTGCGTATAGTTGGCGCACGTGGTTAATTGATCCCGTGTCGCGCTTATCGATAGTTAGTGCACGGGATTAATTGACCCCGAATCGCACTTGCGGATAGTTACTGCACGGCGTTAAGACCCCGTATCGCACTTGTGGATAGTTGCTACACGGAGTTAATTGATCCCGTTGCACTTGAAGTTAAATACGGATTTGGCCGTCCGCACTGAACGTAGTGAGTGCGGACTCGATAGATCTATTGAGGCCAGAATGAATGTACTAGGGTAAAATAAGTTATACATTTTAGCATTATTTAGAAACAAATAGTTGCAACTCGCACACAGCTGATAGCCTGAAATACCTAATGCACTAGCTTAAGTAACACAATTATTTATATTATTAATAATAATAATAATCCGAAAGCACCTCGCTCAAATCACTTAGTAACTCTCCTGAGTGACGCTATGTGCATTTGAGGGTTGACATACCTCGATGTCTCCGAAGCGCGCCGTCTGCAGCTTGCCCTCGTAGTCCAGGGAGTAGAACTCGAGCGTCTGCTTCCGCGGGTTGAGCGTGAGTCCGAACTGCGGTTTGCCGAGGATGTCGTTGATGCGGATGAGGAACCACGGATCCTTCCGCCCGTTCTTCTTGCGGAAGGTGGCCACGAACGAGAACTCCTCGGGCAGTCCGATGGGGAAGATGGACCTGCGACCACGAAACAGATCTTATTAAAACATGTTGAGTACTTTAGAAATATTACGCTTCATCTCCCTCCCTCTATCTCAATTTCGATGAATGTATATCATCGAGTCTATATAACATTAGTTGTAGTGAATTGTAGAGCTCAGCCCCAGATCTGTAATTGAAACATGTCGAACCGTAGCCAGATCCTCTACCTCCAGACCAAAACGATCGCCATAATCATGATATCTAATATACAGGGTTGGCACAAATTGTTGGGCGACAGTCACTGCTTGGCTGAATTGAGGACTAGAAATGGAAAACGACCTAAGTACCAACAAAATCGAAAATCTTTTTTAACGGAAAAATGTCTTAAAGACCAAGCTAAACAAAGTTTAGAACGTCTAAAGTGTGAACTCCAGTAGTAATAATTAAAAAATGTGAGTGAAATGAAGAACGCCCTAAGTAATAGATGAGAGTGTTTTACATTTTTCGGTTCTCCTGAAAAATTTATTTTTGGGACTTGGGTCGTTTTCCATTTCTAGTCCTCAAATAACGTCGCACTAAAGCTACACATGGATATATGGCAACCGTTCGGCGTCTATCTCGAAAGAAAGACCCGGGAATAGATGTTTTGTATTTTTGAACCATGGTCAGATAACGAGAACAACAACTGAGATGACACCCGACCCTCACTAAACGACATTGGACTTCGAATGCATTTAACATGCACCAGCCCCGTATATACGTCAGTATATATAAATAGGTATTTTAGACGACATTTAGTATTTACTAGTGAATCTGGGCAACTATCCTATCACAAGGTCGCTGTATTTTAAATTTTGTCAAGTCCTCTCTTACTTATTCGAACTCGCAATCATTTGACTGCGAAAAGAATTATGTATTGTGTAATTAAACAGAGTTAAACGATGACCATCGCCCAATTATTTATGAGCACATTTTATTGTCTATAAATATTTCATATATATCTTATACTGTGCAATTAATATTTTATGACATTGCATAATTTATACTTTTTAAAATAAGAGTTTGGTCAAGTTTAAATTAATAATCGAAAAAATCCCAAATAATTTCTATTTAGTATATATTCCGTGCTTTGCTTTTATTCTGAATTTTTTTTTATTGGATTTAACTCTAAGTATTTTAATTAAGTCGGCGTCTAAATAAGATGCTATTTCAGATTGTTTACAGATACTTATTGATTAAAAAATGACTTAAAATCTTCACATTAAAGTTTCGGTTTCCACTCGAAAACATTGATGTAAATTACTTTAAAAAGCAACGAGTTACATGAATAAATCATGTTCAATAAATATGTTAATTCTAAAGAACGAAAAAGTCATCTTGACAAAATGGCTACCACAAAAGAATAAAATCAAACTTATTCTAAAGATCCCCAAAGGAAAGAAACAGTTAAAATATTTAATTTCTTTGTGAAAAGGAAATTCCGCTTTCCAAATATCATTTCCTATTCGAAAAGAATTGGGAATATTCGTTTAATTTTATGGAGGTAATATTTCACTGAGGTCCTTACAAGTACTTGTGAATTGATTGAGATTGTCTTTTTAGCAATCTGCAAGAAATTCATAAATGATGGTATTCTCTTCACTACTACTTCAAATTACCGATAACATTCATTCATCTTTTTAAATACGCGGTCGAGGTCTCATCGAAAATGAAATGCTTTTATGTCATTTCATTTCTTTGAAGTACTTTAGATAAATGATTTCTTTTTAGTACCATGAAAACTTAATTTATTTTTCCAGAACAAAATGATAGTTTTGATTCCTATGGTTATTGAAAATTATTTATTTTTTTGTCGATTTTGTTGCGTTTTTTGTTGATTGTCTGGTTCGTTGAAATAGTCTGTTTTCGTTTAATGAGTTTATACTCTTTCTTATAATGTTCCCTTTAATCGTACAGAAAAAATATTTTTGAAAAATGTAAAAGTAGAATAAAGAGTAATGAATAAATATTAAATGTTTTTACCAAAACAATTTTTGCTATCTTTCTAGAAAAATGGATATGGAGGTTCCTTCAGGCAAGGACGAAACAACTATTTTACATTATTTTCCTATGTAAAAATTTACTTTAAAAAAGTTATCAATAAATATATATTTCATTTTTAACTTTCATTTTTTTTCAAGGATTATAGAAATAAAATTTTATTCATTTATATACCAGCATTCATTTTACAAGTTTAATGATAAATATTACAGCTTTGACAGTAAATTAAAAAAGTTTTTTTTATATATCGTATAAGTTATCTTCATTTTATCGTTATAAATTAATGTGATTTTGTATTTAAATGATTTATTCTTTAAATTATTTAATTAAAATATAAATATTCCTAAAAAATTTTAAATAATTAAATCAACAAGAGAACTTCGTAAATTCATATATCAAAAACTTACTCATAAAAGTATCTAACTTTTTTCAGGGTACTATTTAAAAACACGGCAAGGTTCGTGCATTTATAATAGAAATTCAATTTACCCATCTTCTATGGAATTCCATCAATATTTCAATGGAAGAATATGCTGGTCAAATCATAATATATTGTTTTATTTTCATATTTTAGTGAAAATTATGGGTTCTATAAGATAGCAAGTGTTATTAAAACAATTCTTTTAAATACACACGATCAACAAGAACTTAAAATTTCATCTGTATTAGAATATTCCAGGTGCAAAACGAACTCGTGTGCTTTTAACCCTCTGACCGTTCGTAAAATTATTTATTGTAAAGTTCTTTTCTCTGTTAGACAGTTTAAATGATATTTTAGAAAATTTATATCAATTTTTAAGAAAAAGAAAACTTTATTTTTAGAGAGATGGCTTTGAATTTATACCCCAATGGAAAAAAAGCTTGGAAAATATTAGAAAATAAAATATTTTTATAAAGTTAAAATTTGTGTGTATTTCTGAAAAAAAAACTAGATACAATGACGCGAAAATGTGTTTGCAACGGTCAGAATGTATTTTTTTTTTAATTCCGAAAGACCGGCAGACGTTATAATTGGCATCAACGTTTTTTTTTTTTACTTTTTTTATAATTAAATAATTGGATATTTTTTTTATTGTGATGTAAAAATTTATGCCCAATGGATAAGGAGCTACACATGCCAAACTATGATTTTTCGATTTTTTTTTATATAAAATGTTTTGTATCTGGACTATTTATATGTAAACACACTAAGACTTTATCAGAACGAATCTAAATTCCACATGTGCGGAAACTCGACAATTTTGTTAACCTTCCACCAATAACCCCGCTTACGGTCGATGAATAGGAAAAAAGTTTCATACCATTTTTTTTTCTTGCCGACAAATGTGGATGCTCAACGATGATCGACCCTTTTCTTCAAGATTTGTCAGTGAAAAAGCTGTTATTCTTGAAAAGGTATTTTTGTCAGTTAAACCCTTCTTCTACTAGCCCCTTCAATTATATCCGTTTGTTGATCTGATCACAAATAGCTCACCCATTTTATGATGTGCAAGTAAGTTACATGCATTAGTTAGCTAATGTAAGTAGAGTTCCATTCAGTAGCTATTGAAAGTACGCAAAATAATATAAATACTACGTAAAAGTAATAAGATATATCGTAAAACAAACGATATTAAAAGTACGTAAAAAATACGCACACAAAAGTACGTAAAAGTATACACGCAAAAGTACGTAAGAAGTACGTTAAAAATACGCACACAAAAGTACGCACGCAAAAAAAGTACGCACACAAAAGTACGTAAAAAGTACGCACATATACGCAAAAGTACGTAAAATATTCTACGCAACTATCAAAAGCAATAAAATAAGAGCAATTAAACGAACGTAAAAGTAAAAATAATGTAAGAGCGTAACGTAAATAAATACGTAAACATAAATAAACGAACGAAAATAGTGTTTTTCTTAAGTAGTGTTCTGTGAGGTCTGATTCACTCGTAAAGGCTTTTGTGACATACGTGACAGGTGGCGTGTCTTTTCTGCAGTGCCCAAGAGGAGTTTCAGAAGGCTTGAATGGATGGAAAATTCCATGCGGCGCACATCACATTGGGGCTTTTCTTACAAAAGAATTATAATTACAAAAGGATGTAAATTTTAATATTCAGAAAAGTGTCAAGGTATAATACAATGGCGAACGTCGTGAAATTTTATTATAAACAATACATCCTACTCATTTAATTAAGATTTTTTTTTATTATTATATTATCCAGTAAATAAATAGTTTATTAACTTATATTTAAAAAAATATTGTTTTCCTAGAATGCCCATGGGATAATTATCGCCCTCCCCCCCCCTCCTCCCCACATACACAAATAGGACTAAATATTGTATATTAGCGTATTTCTTATAGCCAATAAATCATAAAAGTTAAATGCTTCTGCTGGTTCATAGATGGCAGCACGGTCAACAGTTGGTTTAACCAAACGTTTAAATGAATTATTTTAAACGCGTTTTTAAGAAAAAAACATTGATTTTATGAGACGAACGTACGATTTGTCACAGCTCCTGAAATTCTTTCTTTTGATACCTCATGTGGTAAGATCCATTAATTACAAGTGCCGTAAAAAGGATATTTACTACATAGAAATAATACGTATAATAGAATTTACGGCAAAATTATCGAAGAGCACTTGTTTATAGGATTGTAATAAAAGTTCAAAACACCTGGTACTTTCGCATTGGGCCCAGCAACCAGTACACAGTATTCAGATTAAAATATTCACATCTCATTTCTATTTCAAAGTAGATTTAATAAACAACATCGATTCTGTGGGAATTTGGCTGCGACTTAAAATATATTTAAAAAAACAATAAGTCACGCAAACACGACTGATTTTCATGTTAGACCCTTCAATATTCAAATACTATTATCTTTAAAGGTCATTTTCATCACCCTTGTCCATACATATGCGGCCATAATCAGGGGTGCCCATCCCCCCCAAACCCAATGGCGCAAATCCCCCCCAAAAATTTTCTCTATCCTTCCCTCCCCAGGGAGGAAGGTCCGGACCCCTCCCCCTCCCCCCCCCCCTTCAGGTTAAGGTTCGGACAACCTCTCCCCTCTTCAGGTCATAGGCCAACCCCCACTTTTTCAGGAGGCCCCCCTCCTTGTATTGTGCCCCCCCCCCCCCATCTTAATTACATTATGTAAATTCACTCCCCATTTCTATCTATAATTTTAATTTTTATTATTATTATTCAACATGTACCAGGTTAGCAACTTTTAGAAACTACAATAATCTCCTGGTTGCATATTCGTTTTCAACAAACGCATTTATAAAAGCAGGGTCTCCATCAGGGGTGTGCCACAGGTGCCGTTTTTTTATGTGGGGCCCCGCGTTGAGAAGGAAACAATTTCTTTAAAAAAAATCAGAAAATCGGTTTTTAACGTGAAACGTATTAAAATCGTTTGCATGGGAAATCAGGATAGAAATATGATAAGGCTCCATTTCGACACGTGTCGAATAGCACACGACATAGATTTGGCTTCGTTTAATAGGAAATACGTGCTCATGCGTATAAAATCATGATATAAAGCAAATATACGAGACGACGAGGAGGAGAGGAGGGCGGCGAGAGACTGTGGCGTCAGACGAAACAGCTTGTTTATCTTCCTTATGTTGGCTACCAATCAATACAATCTGCTGTAATGACATTCTTACTCCGACTTATTTCTCCTTCGGGTTTTTTATGCATAATTTAATTTTATTAAATTAGAATGCTTTGTTACGACTTTTAACTAAAATAATATTTTAGAGAACAATTGAAACATTATTTAAAAGCAAAAAAAAGTTCTGCCATTGCTACAGAAAATTTTTCCATTGCGCGTTTTCACGCTATTCATGTAAAAATGGTGCAAAACTGGTCTTGCTGTAAAAATAACAACCTTAAAATCTGGTTCAAGGGGCATCTGCTAAGGGCGGCAAGAATGATAGCAAAGTTAGTTGTATGAGTTGATGAATTATAGTAAAGTGGAGGACCTTGTTTTTGTATAATTTTGTTAAACATGTATTTGATATCAAAAGGTCACAACGCGTTGAAAACAAATTTAAAACAAGAATCTTTTCATTTAAATTTCAGTTTTTAATGCTTCTAGTTGATACTAACTGAGGAAATTAACTATTTAAAAACTTTTATAGTAACATTGTTTAATCATATAGACTCTCTCTTCAACGTTAATTGTTTTATTTCAGGAAAAATATTTTCGTGATGATGTCAATTTATATTTTGCATTTAAACTCTAGAAGTCTTTGTGGTATTAGAAAATTTTATCAAAGACATTTTAAAAGTAAAAAATATATCTGTATTGAAAGTATTGCTTTTATCAGAAAATCAAATTATCGAAAGTTAAATAAATAAAGTATAGGGGGGGGGGGGGGCGGTCAGTAACTTCTCTCTCCCCCCCCCCCCCCCCCTTCTCCATGGATTTCATTCCCTATGGAATTTATTAATTTTCATTAGTAAAAAGGAATACGTTGGCATTTGAATATCGAGGCAGCCACAGTTATCACTGTCATTAACTACTTTTAACGGTTATCAATAACTACGTACTTTTAAAATTAGTAAATCATTCCCTAATTTTGAAATAAATTTAGAGAACGAATTTTAAGTTTGAGAATCCTTACAATATATGTGGAATAACGATTAGTTAGATAATTTATAGTTTAAAAAGTACTTTAAGTATATTTTGCATTAAATGATCTTGTAAAACTTTTATAGTGACTGACAAAAGAATAAGACCACGGACTATTTTGAAATGGCACTCGCGCTTTTGGAGAAATTCGAATAATATTTTAAAATTTATTTCAAACGATACATTTAATTGAATAAAACAATTCGGCTATATCTCCGTTATATATCGTTTCATTACTGCAAAAATGGAGGAAGGGGGAAAATTCTCAGCAATTTTAACGATTTGAAATTATGATAATTCAATTCTTTAAAGTATATGAATATATTTACTGTAATGTTTAGATTTAACCAATAATACGCATTTTTTTTTCAGTTTTGCTTCGTACTTGCTATTTTGAAAGGTTTTCAAAATATTAAATATAATTTAGTATAAATTAAAATTTATTTTTATATTATATTTTGTTAAAAACAAAATTAAATTACACAATAAATAATGTATATTTTAAACTAAAGGCATTTAAAACATTTATTTCATAAAGTTGTAAATCATATATAAAATTAATCAACCATATGAGGTAATTAAGGAGGATTTTGGGGTGCCTCCTAATATATGAGTTTTTATTTTAAAGCTTATTATTCAATATCAAAGCATTATTACACGTTAAAAAGTAATTTATAAAACCTTTACTATTTTGTAAAACTTTCTATGTTAAAAAGCGAGTAGTTATAATGTACAAAAAGGAAGTTTTTGAGCTGAATAACTGCACTTAATTTTATACACAATTTTATAAGGGGCTACGAAAATAAATAACAAAACTATTTTTTTTCTTTTCCCATTCCTGGAAATATTTTTGCTAACTATATATTGTCTAACTACAAACCTGTCTTGAGGTTGAACGGGTTGTAGCCCTTTTCGAACACTGGAAGACAATTTAGCTCCCCCATTCTTATATTTGGATATATTAAATATGACTATTAAATGCAAAACTTCATTTTATCGAATTTTCAGAAACCTTATAAAATTAAACTTTAATTTAAAAATGATGTATAATATTTATCCACTTACCACTACAGTTTCTCAAACTCAGAAAATACTTTTCATTAAGGTTTTTTCTTTTTTACAATTTAAATATTGCAACTTTGCTCCACATTTCAACAGTAAGTTCAGAAAAACCAAGCATTCTTGTTGGCTGAAATATATTATCTGTTCTTTTGCTGTAACACCATTGAAGTTATTAAAACTGATTCGACCGAAAAGACGACACCCAAATCGTCTACACTTACTAGTAAACAAACGTATGACAGTAATTAGTTTCTAGTGAAGTTGTATATAAAAATCGTAATTTATGTTATACGTGTTATTGAGATGTGGAGACAGTCTGCTTCATTGCAGTTTTTTTTAAACATATGCCTCATCACAAGCGGAAAAGTTAAATTTGTTGTAGTCAGCGTTTTCTTTTCCAAACTGTAGTATGAACATTGGAAGTGTTTTAATAGTTGCTCAGCTAGTGAATCGAATCAGCATAAAAATAGAATCAACAAATTGTCCCACCCTCATATTTATCAAAGCAATTGCTTAGATGTTTTGTAATGTAATCGTAATTTATGACATAAGGATATGAAATGAGATTCCCGGTCCTGAGCACTCTTCATATTTATTATTATTTATACATTCTTTCTAAAGGAAAATTTATTGCCTCACACCGTTTTTTAATTTCAATCTCAGCACTGAAGTGTATTCTGAATGTTTGAACAGGACAAAGATCAGTAAACGTGTACGTAATTTTTTTTTACAATGTCGTCAGCTAATGTGCCGAAGAGGTGTTTCTCGAAATCGCTGGAAATTCCAGTGATTATAGGCACGTTATATAATGTATTATACTTATTAAATAATTTTTTGCCCAAAAAATTCCCCCCTAAAAATTTAAAAATAATAATAAAAAAGCCATGTAAAAAATCCCCCCCAAAAATTTTGATGGCGCACCTTGCGCCATGATCCCCCCCTGTGGGCACCCCTGGGCCATAATAGTGACTAATGAATAATCTGCTTTGCAAAACTCAATTAAAACCTATTATACAACACGACTTTCGCTTTCAAAACTTCCCAAAGGTATTAGGAAAGCTTGAAAGGGAAAAAAGTCTCATGTGTTTGCATATATTCTATAAATATCTTTTATTATATTCTTAAGGAAATATAAATAAGATTATGTCGGCCCGAGAAATAGTGTCCATTAACTAATGTGGGTTGTTTTTTTTATTGAAAATTTTGCATCTGCAGGGAATTAAAAGTTTTCTGTTCGAACTTCGATTCAGGAAAAGTAATTTTAAAAAACACGTAAATTAAATTTGGGCTTTCAGGAAAGTCTGAGTGTATTGCTAAGAATCGGTAAATCTTTGTTGTGATGATATATCATTCTTTTTTAATTATCATAGAAAATATTTTTTTTTATTTTCAAACTGAATTTTGTATAAAGAAATATATATAACTTATATTGGGAAATTTGTTCGAAATACAGTAGGGATCGAAAAATCAGCACCTCATTGAAAATCATCTAATTTGATAATGATATTTGTTGCCCCCATTTGAGAATATTTTAACCCTTTGTACTCGTATGTCCCCGTATGGGGGACATCACTAGTTTTACCATCGCGCTCGTATGTAAATCTTTCAACGCATCTGTACAGTTGCGTTCGTATGTCGCCATAGAAATAGGAATACAAAAAAAAACAGAATTATAAAATGTAATTGTTTCTTTATGTTATGCTTTTTATTTTGTTTCTTGTTTGTAGTTTCTTTGTTGTTTTTATTGTATTTTAGTTAGTTTTGTTACAGTTACTTACTTCTTATTGGTTATAGAAAACAGAAATTATTTGGGCAAACTGTGATAACTTAGCCAAAAACATTTCTGTTCGAAGTATTTCTAAGTTGATTTGCTATGGTGGAGGTGCGGGCATTACGTTCCGCCCCTAAATATTGTTTATATAGTTTATTTATATTATTAAATTTTTAATGCTGTGTAGTGTAATATTCTTAAGTATTCTTAGTAGTTTCCATAAATTATTTTGACACGTTGAAAAATAAAATATTATATGGCTACATTTCCATCCTAGGTCAAGGGGTGTATTCAGGGGTTATATTTTTAAATTTTTGATTTAAGGATGGTAAACCTTCTAGTTAAATTGGAACACATTTCCATCAAAATAATTCATCTTGATCGAACATGAAAAAAATTTCCGAGTTATTTGCTAACTTTCTAAAGCATAATTACGAGTGCAAAAGGTTAAATAAGATATTTGTAATTTGGTGTAAATGTCAATTAATTACCTACTTATTTAGAAGCTTAGTTGACACTAGTACTTATGTTAAAGATATTACGCTTTTTCGATTCTTATTTTGAGTGCATCAAATGATATGCTTTTAACGAGATGTAACAACCGGATTTAAATTAAATTATTTATCCCATTTCTGTTTAAAACAATGCGAGTACAAATGCAGAAATTATCGGAGAACATAATGAACTCAACAAAAAAGCTTTGTTGTACTTTGATACAGAACACTATAAATTAAGCAAGCACTGATAAAATAGGTACTCAAAATTAAGTAATGTACTCATTTTTGAGTACTTTCGATGCTTATCATAGCTCCGAATACATAAGTTTCATTTTTGATAGACATGTACTGAAAAATGAGTACAATGAGTAAATATGAATAAAAAGAGCCGTTGCTTGCCTATGTATTCTACCTTCGTATCAATATATCTACAATTACAACAAAAACTTATCGGGAATCGAACCCATATCCTCAGGCATCGCAGTCTGAGCTTTATCCGTTAAAACTACTAGGACGACTTGAAGTTATAAACAGAAGAAATGTTAAAAAGGTGTGCCAAAAGGATGGGAAGTAAGATAATTGAGTTGTAATAACTCGGTTTCCATTTAAACAATGGACATCAAACAATGTGGAAAACCATCTTCTGAACAACTAATTTAAGTTCGTCAAGTCGCTTTGTTAAGACGCAATTGTACTAAAAGAAAAACGAGTACGTTCATGTACTCATTTTTAAACACCTTTTTTATTTACTGTGTATTTATTCATTTATAAAAGTTTTCCTCCTATTAAATTCATTTTCTTTTTTTAAAATGATATTTACTAAATAACGTATCAAACGACAATGGAATTCTCTTATTTATTTTTACAATTAACATTACAAAAAAAAAATTATAAATAAATAAAACATTTAAATTTATTTCCTATACACTTTCCACTCATTTTAATGCTTCGGAATTCTATTAATTGGTTTAAAAAACGGCCAATAATTAGGGAAAATTATTAGGGAAAAATAATTAGGGAAAATAATTGGGGTTAAGGTTGAATTTATAATTATGTAAGGAATTCCTTGAATTCCGCTTCGTAGAGCGACATAATTACCTCCCAAATTAATGTATTTCGAGATCGTTTTGTGCAGAAGATATCTTCGGAGAAGGTATAAACTTGTTTTTGCACTCTTCTCTGCTTTTGTTACTTATTTTTAATCTCGTTTTAATATTGCTGGTATTGCAGGGTTTAAGAAGGGGCATTCTTAATGAATATTTGAGAATTGTTAGAATTAATTAATGATTGCTATTTTAACGTTTGTTGTTTCGGTTTTGGAAGATGCTTGATCCCAAAAATTGGGTGTTATCTTTAAAAATATTTTCATTCCTAACTGTATAACTAAAGTATAGTCGGCTTGGATTCCAAGTGGAATAACTTGAGACCTGAACTAATGGGCATTAAAATTTGTTGTTGTTTTTTATGCATTAAATGATATAAAAATTTAATTTTGCTGGAGAATCACATTCATTTGAATGGAAGTTGATATCATAAGCACTGTCGAAACATTTAATACATTTTTCAAAATTCAATTAATAATTAATTTGAATTAATAAAAGTTATGTGGAAAACTTTAATACATTTTGGCAAAGTTTAATTAGTAATAAATTTACATTGACACGTTCTCTATTGGTGTCTAAAAGGATGCAAGTCGATAATTGCCATTTACGTGTTATTTTGATTAATATATCACGCGGCGGTGCGTGGCCGTCAGCGAACGTGTTACTGACAATAAACAAACAGCCGTTGTCCAAAAGCTGAAAAGGGATTACCGATTAATCCTTTGTGATGTCACTTTGATGTAGATCACTTTGATGTCACTTTGATGTAATGTCACTTTAATGTAGATGAAAGCTTTAAGGACATACGCGACTTCCCTCAAAATTCTGTGGTTCAGATTGATATATTTAGACAGATACAGAACATTAAAAAGTATATATTTCACTTATAATGGTTCGATTTCATGAAGCGAACCTCATTGCCAAATATGCGAAAATACGCCAATTTAGTTAACCCATCAGCACTGATCACGCTCGCGGTCGATGAATAGGAAAAAGTAACGTGTTAATTTTTTCCTTGGCGACAAATAGTGGATGCTCAACGAAAAGCGACCCTTTTCCTTAAGATAGCTGTCAGTGAAAAAAGCTGTTTATCTTGAAAAGTGATTTTTGTCAGTATACCAATTCTTCTACTTGCCCCTTCAATGGTTGTTGCAATTTCCATTGCTCAACGTGACAGAAAGCCCATCCTTGTACTTCTTGAGCCTCTTATTTTCTTTCTTCATATTAATTTAGGCCACACTATAAATTATGTGCAATATTAGAAGAAGCTTCCTCACCTTGTGGGCAGAGTGAGATCCGC
This sequence comes from Troglohyphantes excavatus, assembly GCA_963932185.1. Classification (NCBI taxonomy): domain Eukaryota; kingdom Metazoa; phylum Arthropoda; class Arachnida; order Araneae; family Linyphiidae; genus Troglohyphantes; species Troglohyphantes excavatus. The sequence goes on along the minus strand of OZ010667.1, from coordinate 25,443,348 downwards.
CCTCCTCGAAAGCCTGTAGGCCGTCTGCATTCTGTTGGAACCTTTCACTTTCTTCACCCCGGGAAAGTCGAATTCGAAATCGTCCAGTCGAAACTTACGAATGAAGTCAAATCCTGTAACAAGAAATCTCATATACCCCTTCTTACATCAGATATTTTTTTCAAATTATGAAAAGCAAATTTAAAACTACGTAACACAATCCTAAACAGAAAATCAAGCTAATGTGACCAAAGCAGTTAAACGTATTTCATATAACAACTAACAATGTCGTGACGTACAGCATGTACGTCATTGATATTTTAGTATGTATATAGCTTGACCGTACTACAGGTACGTCCCTGGTACTGAGCAGGTTAATGATAAGTATTGAGAATATACGCGAGTGCATCAGAAAAAGGGTGCTTGACCTGCATATCAGTTTCTTTATTCTCTATGACCAACTAAATGGCATTATAGGTTTTGATAAATGATATATCAAATATATATTCATGATTTCGAGAGTATAATAGGATATATATTTGTAGCATAAATCCAATATAGCAATCGTAACGTATATTAAAAAAATTCTAAATTTACATTAAGAAAATATAAATTTTTCCTAAAAAGCTTTGTTTATTAGCGAAATGTATATTTTGCGTAATTTTAAATAATTTAAAGATAAAATGTTGAACTTTATGTCATTTAAATTCTATTACTACTAAATAAAACAATGGTTTGAAGTTAACTATCCCAGAATGATATGATCCTGCAATAGAGAACATGACACTCTTACCTCTAACATAAACTATTTTTCAATCAAATGTGATTACAAAATTTTTGATCAGGATGAAATGAATGTTGTCCAAACCATAAAATTAGGTAATTATTTTAGACGATATTCTACTTATAAAATAACATGAACATAATTGAAATATTCTGGATGTTCATAAATATGCAATCAGGCACTTACCAGGTAAGTCATCTTCCCCCGGCCTAATTTCTGGACATATGCTAACACTGTTGGATAGATCCTCTACAAAGAAAATAAGTTTGATTAAATTTTAATTTTTTCCTTTAAAAAACAATGCAGGAAACAAAACTGACAGATATTAACTTTCTTTTTTTTCTTTAAGGGTTAGAGTAGAATACGAATATAAAAAATGTCAACTAACTATACAACCAATGCCGTATTTCACCTAATTATCTCTTCATCCAAGTTGAGTGTTTCCAATTTATATTCTTTGATAGGAGTTTTATGGTTTTCCAATTGTAATCTGAGATATATTTAATATCTAAGGCAAGTAAATTATATGAATAATTGCTATTGAGAAAGTTTTTCAAATGAATCTCCATCCTTTTTGCCTCATCCTTTTTATGTGGGGGGAGTATTTATGATTAATTTGTGTGTGGTTCAAAAAGTCATTAAGGCTATAAGGCATAATAGTTTTTATTAAAGCAATCATGTATTTTTCTTTCTAAAGTATCTCTTGCGGTGAATCCATTTCAATAATCCTGATTCACTGAATAGGGTATACTGAGAAATGGTGATATTCTGCATTGACTGAAATAGGTTCTAAGGATTTTTTTTTTATATATTTCTATGATTATTGATTCTATAATACTACTTTTAAACTACGAAAGTTTTCGAATTATTTTAACTTCTTTGTAGAGAAATCTGAAAAGAAATATAGAATATTAATATTTACTTTTTGTATTTTGAAAGAATCTAGCGAAATTTGAAACTAAATTTTAATTCATTTTCTTCTCCATGTTATATTTTTTTTATAATCGTGTGAGCTCGTAAAAATAATAAACATTTTCATAGTTTTCTCTGAAACTTTAGTAGTGACATCTCCTGGAAATAATTTCAACTAAAGTCAATCGCAAAATTTTATTATGAATCGTGCTGCCATCTATTATTTGAAATTGTATATATTTAAAAACACTATTTCTATTTAGCAATTAAATGAGGGTTTTTTCTTCCCAAACACGAAACAAATATAGAATTATAATAATTACTTGTAAACTCATAATTAATTTTTGTTATATGAACTACAATTATACGACGATACTTTTTAAAATTTAAATAGTTTAAATTATTTAATCAATTAGTTTTACGATGAAATATTTTATTATAATTATTATATTATTTTATAATACATACTATGGTTTAATGAGTAGAATTAAAACAGCAACACAACTTAGTTTGCGAAGGTATATTTTTGTTAATTAAAAACATGGCGTCATTTTATTTCGTTTATATGATGCCCATAGACACACATATTAAATAAAATCCATGCGCAAATTAATTAGCAGAAATTATTACTTTTAGCATTTATTGGCAAAGGCATTTAAATCTGTAACAATCACTCAACTCTCGTAGTTTAGAATTTTAAAGGTTGTTTTATTTAATTTTAAAAATTGGATGAAAATAAGCAGTGATAGTTAATTTAACTAAAATTAAAAATGTAGTATTTCTTTAACATACTTTTTATAAAGAGAATAATGTTGTATGACCAATTTTATGTCCGAAATTATATTTTTCTTGGAGGTGACGATAGGACAAAAGTGATCTAAGAGAAGCTTTAAAATTGCCAAGTCAAATATGAGTTTTGACCAACTTTTTTTTAGATTCTGATAATTTACCTGTATTTTCCTGATTGGATGTCGAACCTTAGTTTTAGATTGTAAATTACCAACTCGTTCAAAAATAAAATTTATTAAAATTTGCTGATTTTTTACAATGATTTACCCCATATTTTTCACGTGCCAAGTCTCTACGTGGGCCGTAAGAATGTTGGTAAATTCCTGTAGACTTGGCGAAGTCACAAACCAGGTTGGCAAACTTGTGAAACCGACCAGAAGTAATATGTATTACAAACTTTACAGTTTTTTTTTTTACAATGATTTCCCAATATTTTTTATTCCTATGTAGGCCGTAAACTATTGGTAAATTCCTGTTGACTTGGCAATTTTTTTTAAATGCGCTTACGAAAGGAATATTAGCTAAAGAGATGCAAATCCTCCGACCAACATTTGAAATTTAAGATTTTTTTTAAAGTGACTTTTAGAATGTATAAACAAATGCTGAGTTGAACAGATAGCACATATTTTCATCGTGCAAATTTTATTTGAAAACTGTTTTGAAAGGGACAAACTTGTTTAATGGTAAATAATAAAATTCTACATTGGGATGCATCGTTTTTTGTATATTTCTAATACTATTTTATAAATTTTTAACGATTTCAAGGTATCTCAAGGTGCGATGTCATCCTGGAATTTATGAAAATGTTAATAGCATTGCAATCGTCTTTGTTATTACCCTCAAGTGGTCGTAAGAAAAATAAAAACAATTGATTCACAAAAAAAGTAAAACATAGCCCATCATAATAATCACAAATTTAAAAAAAAAAAATTAAAAGAACTTAAAAGTATTAGGGTATGTTTACATTGCACAAACTTATTATGAAAAATATAATTCTTCTCTCTCCTATAGAGATTGTAGTATAACATTTTCATGCGGTTTGGATTATCATCCTTTATTTATTTGTACGCAATTTTTTGGGGAGGGGAGGGGGTTATGCGGGACCTTTTTGTAGTGCGGCCCCTAGACTACAGCCTATGTATCCTATGCCTAAATCCGGCCCTACAAAAGAAAGTGTTTTCCCCCGAAATTTTAAAGTAATATAAAAAAAAACTTAAGCAACAATTATTAAAATAATGAAAAATATCCCAAATTTATATGAATTAAAAGGATACAGTACCCAAAAAAATTGTTAAATTAATGTTTTTTTATTTGCTAAAATTATAGCTTGTAATCTTCTAAATATGCTTGCAAACTTCTAGAACTGTATGTTTTAATGAGATATTTGAGATTTTATGCTGCTGGATGACAGGTATGCTTTTCAAGAAACGAACACTTTAAATCGTTTTTTCTCAGTGTTTGCTTTTCATCGGTATTAAGTTTTTCAAATACCAAAGCATTTTTTATTATTAATGAAGAAATGTATCTTTTTTTAAGCATATTGTAAAATAGGTGTATATTATGAATTGTCATGCAAATTAGCTCCGAGTAGTTTTTTTAAATTACTAAAGTAAAATTAATAGTTTTAAGGAAAATGTGGGTGTTATTATGAATAAGTTATATAGCATAAAATACATGTAGCATACGAAATTTTAATATAAATTATTCTGTATTATAGTTCAAATAATTGGAAGAAAAAAAATGTGTTGAAAGAATAGAAATATTTAAAAAAAGTCATTACGTTTCAAAAAATTGAAAATGTTTAAATTTAGAAAAAAAAGTACAACTGAATATTCTGACATTTTTGTGTAAAATATTGCTTTTATATAAATTTCAGTAATGTACATTGATACTTTAATTCAAAAAGTCAAAAATAAAAAGTTTAAGTGGTACAGAGTCCCCTTAGAAATATGAAGATTCCGTATATGTCGAACCAACAAGTAGGCTATAGCTTATCACGTTTCACGGTCCCTATCCAAGAATAGCACGGCGAGTCCTTCGTTACGGTAACTCAAAGAAGTTGTATACCTATTTCAAATCCTTTAAGTTTCTCGTATTGTCTTTGGTGTTTAGGTACATAAACCTGCCAACTTGGGTATGAAGTTCGATGGCAGTTCGCCAAGCAAATGTCTATGACAGACTCTTGGAAGGAAGTTGGCTGAAGAAATGTAACTTGCAAATTTATCTCAAACAGCGAGTTTCTAATTGTTGAAGTTATTAACAATAATGGATTTTAACCTAGCCTTGATTTTTCTTTATTCAATTAAATAAATGTTATATATATATATATATATATATATATATATATATATATATATATATATATATATATATATATATATATATATATATATATATATATATATATATATATATATATATATATATATATATATATATATATATATATATATATCTTATGAATATATATCTCATTTTAATTCTCACTGCAAAGTGAGTATAATTTAAATATTGTTCTGAATTTAAAATAATATTACTGCGACATACTGTTCGTTATTTCTTTACAATGTGGAAAAAATTACAGATGCACTATTTTTCTAATTACATTTATAGGAAGATTAAAATTATATTTTCAGGAAATGTACAGAAATCCGCAAAATATATCTACATATTATTTGAAGAAAAATATATGCCCATTTGCTGTAGAAATCTGTAGTTATTTGGGACTGCAGAAAAAATCTGCAGATTATTTGAAGAAAATTATTTGCCCATTTTCTGTAGAAATCTGTAGTTATTTAGGACTATATAAAAAATCTACAGATTATTTGAAGAAAATTATTTGCCTATTTCCTGTAGAAATCTAGTTATTTGGGACTGAAGAAAAAAAATCTATAGATGTTTAGTAGACAAAATCTGCAAATTTTCTGTAGAAATTAATCTACAGAAAATTTTCTTCTGTCCCAAATAACTACAGATTTCTACAGATTTTTTTTTTTTTTTTTTTTTTTTGAAGATTTTTTTGCAGAAAAATCTTAGCTGGGTCATAATTAACCAAAACATACTTAAGAATTAAAGAAACTATATACTCAACATTTCATAATGGTTTATACTGTAACTGTGTTCGTATTTGCATAAGGCAAGTCTTTCGTACTTCTTTCTTGATATTATACCACCCATATTGCAAATATTGAAGATCTAGTCTGGGTCTACGTTCAAATCATGGACAAGGCAAAGGCATGGATGTTTGTTTTCGTCCGTGGTATAAACACCGGTGGCTCGCTAATTATGCACTTCCTTTTAAAATAATGTCACTTCCTTCGATGAGTTATAGGCAAATGCCCTACGATTACAAAACAAAGACTCATTCAGTTATTGTCTTTTAATCCAGTGTATAAGTATTCTCAATCGGTTTTATTCATTGAATTATTAATTTGTTCACGCAGCTGAAACCATGTGTAACATAATAATATTCAATATGAGAAACTGTTAATTAAGACTATAGACTATAACAACAAATTTGATACTTACGAGCTAAAATGGATTCTAAAGATTTGAAAATTGTGACTAGAAATAAGGCACTTCTCAGAAGTGTTGTTGTACACCACCTAAAAATAAATAACAATTGGTAAATATTTTTAGATTTAATATTAAATGGGAATAATTAAATGTTCCCTATCATACATAACATATTAACGCATAAATATAGTATTGGTGTATTTTTAGCTTTTTCTTTCATTCAACGTTACTCAAAAACCTAAAATATATACAACAATCATTTAAAAATTAATAATGGACACAAATAACTTTGAAAAAATTACATGCTACTCTTTATTAAAAGAAATTAATTTTCCAATATACTTCATATTTACATTTGAAAGGGTAAGTGGAAGAAGGGGTGGGTTAACTGACAAAAACCACTTTCTGAGATGGAAAGCTTTCTTGAAGAAAAGGATCGCTTTCCGCTGAGCATCCACTATTTGTCGCCAAGGGGGAAAAAAGGGGGAAGGTACTATTTCCCGTTCATCGACCGTGATCGTTGTTAGTGGTGTGTAGGTTAACAAAATTGGCGCGTTTTCGCACATCAGGCATTTGGGTTCGCTTAAGGAAATCAAACTATTCTAAGTGAAAAATATACTTTTTATTATTCTGTATCTGCCTAAATAGATCAAGCATATCTATACAATTTTGAAGGAAGACGCATATGTCCCTAAAGCTTTCACCTACATTAAAATTAGATTATTTTTCAAAAATGTTAGTTAACCCCTCCTTATACTTGTCCCCTTCATTTGTTAAATTTCCCAAACTGATATATGAAAAAACGTATGGTTTCGTTTGTCGAATTTTTTTGCCACATATCGAAAATTTGAATTGAATGTCGCAAATGAGAGAATAACGACTATAACTTCCTGTGTCTGAAAAGTTAAGGGTTAATGAAAGGATTAATGTTGGAATTTACCATTTTGATTGAGTGATAATAACAATAGATAAAATAACCTTTCTAGAAAAAAGGAAATCCGACTTTAAGGAAAATGCGCTAAAAAGTAAAAAATAATTTTTAATTTTACGAATGAGTTGAAAAAATTGAATTATTGAATATCATTTTTATATTTATTGCAACTTTTTGAAATCGGCGCCAAAATTTAGGTATGATTTTTGTAAATTGGCACCAACTTCAAAAAATTGTACTAAGTATAATAACCTTTGCACTCCGATTAATTTTTACTATGAGCTACCAGCTATATTCGATCAATCAATCAATCAATCAATCAACTAAAGCGTTATTTGCTGTGAAAGATAAAAATTGAGATGTGTAAACAACTTTGGGCGAATTTTGCACAGTTGGCGTTTAGTTTGATTAGCGGTAGAGATTCTCGAAATACCTCCCTGTGAAAAAATACAAATTTAGTTCTAGATGTCGACGCAGCAACAACAACAACAGAGTGCAAAAGGTTTAAATTGATTCCAAGAAAGAGTAGAACAAAGTGGACCATAATAAAATTTGAAATATTAGTTTAGTTCAAATTTTATACATGTACTCTAATTGTGTCTTTATCTTTGTTAACCTCATGAATGTCGTTACAAAAAAATAGTAATTAGTTTGCCCGGTATCCAAAAAGGTAAAACCCGCTTTAGTTTGACGTTACACGCTTTAAACACTGGGACCTTCTCGATAGATACAGCCTATTTAATGAACTTTTCCAATAATTAAAAATTCTAAATACGCTATTATTAGATTAAATTCCTCATGTCATCTCTTCCCCCAAGCCCGACAGAAACGCATCCAAGGCCGAAAACAATGCTGTTGCCCAAGAACTTGAAAAGTCACAAACGGGCATCTTGATTGGTTAAATGCCCCCATGCTATGCAATAAGGAGGCGGATCCCTCCAATTAATGGCAGTCTCTTCTCACAGTCATTACGCCAAGACAAGTTATGGCAGGCCAGACACAAATTGGACTGATTTTCTTTTAAGCATTCTCGTGTAATGGAACAAAAGGAGAAGTAGGATGGCTGACCTCGTAATTCGAGATTTATGTGTTCTTAATAATAGTTGGCCAGACTCGGGGACTTGAGTGGTTTTTGTTGATGTGTCTGTCTGGAAGTTTGGGTATTCCCCTTGCTGGAGAAGGATTGATGTGTATGGTTTGCATGTTAATGGCTTAAAGTCGTTTCCGCACTTGAAAAGGGTTACATTAAATAAAAACAAGTAGAGAATAAAATATTATTTACTTCTTCACTGTTCGATTCTTTTTAATTTTAACTTTTTCATTGGGACCCGTTTGTCAATTGTCTTATGTGGGGATGTTTTTTTATATTGATTGATTTTAAGTTACTAATGACTATGTTAGTGGGTCAATCCACTTTTACTTTAGTTAAAATGTATCTAGCACCCTGAAAATTGATAATTTGGGAAAAATCATGTATTTTTCTGCTCTTTAGTTGTAAAACAGCATTCCACGGCGTCAGGCTATGAATCGGTTCATCTAAAGATTCATTAACTTAACACGTGCAATGAGTTGTGAGAGTTTGAAGTATGTTTTTTGGCGGCAGAATAAGTAAATTACATGGTTTCATACATGTAACGTTTGACTAATGTTTTCTACATATCATCTTCAACTTGACTTCAGTTTTTCAAACAATCAAGTAACCCTAACCCTATCTGCGAATCTACCTGCTTTGAGGAAGAATTGTTAACGATCCGTCCGTCAGACAGTTACATGCCTCCTATTATAAGGCAAGTCGTCCTGCCACAATGCCACAATGCTTTGAGAACTAACTTTTTATCCTTCCTCCCAAAGCGACATTTTATCGCCGGTTTAGGAATTAGCCCACAGACAGGCAAGTTTTCTTTCACTTAGACCACGTGAAAATGTTAAGAAAAAGTTTGACTTCATGGGAAAAACATAATTATCTACTTTTTATTGATTATTTAGATTATTTTTCAAAGAAAGTTTTTTTTAAATGTACTTCATAAATTATAACACATTACAGTATATCTGAAATTTTCGCATCGATACTTAAAATAGTTTTTAAATAAATGTCACTTAAAACTCGAAAATCGTTATTTAGATATATTTTTTGAACTTTCCGATTTCATGTGAAAGAAAGGAGAAATATATTCTAAGCCAGTGGTTGAAAACCTTTCAGATAGCAACGGGCTACTGATTTAATAGTTAGATAAAGCATAGATTAACACCTTTTATTAACATTAAATAAAACTCGGATGTCAAGCATTTTGGTAAAATTAAAGTATTAAATCTTATACATTTTGCCAATAAATTTATAAATAACATCGAAGTTAAATCGTATTTAACTAACATATATTTGAACCCTGTGCTTTCTCACAAACCACCAGTGGTCCGGACCACGGGTTGGGAACCACTAATCTACATGGGGATTCTTTAGTTAGCCTTACTGAGAATCGATCTACGGGTCCTCAATTCCCAAGTTTGGAATATTTTTTTAGCCACATTGTCAAACGGGGTCTAGTTGCAACAGCGACGATATCACAATCTGCTAGGTGTCCTTATACTTGTCGTCCAACAAAACATCAACGTGTAGAGAGGGGGTTAGTGGACGTTAAATATGTCTTAGATTAAATGATCTCACATTTAACTTGGAGTGAAAGTTTAAAGAATGGGTGCCAGCTAAAGTGCTATCAGAGTTAACAGACCATAATTTTAAATTTAAAACTTTGCCTTCGTGCAATATAACTGGTTTTGATGGGAGGATATTTTTCTTAGCCAAAAGGTTCTTACGGAAATTTGTACCACTCTATACATTACTGTAATCAACAATCACAATTATAATAGTCTTTTTGCATCGGCTTTGCCATTTAAATTTTGAGATATTCAAATATGTACATTTATATTTGAAAAGTAAAAATTGGCAATCTAACTGTATAATGTTTGTCAGTTATTGTAATTAAAGCTAACAAATATTATTTAACTTTCTTTTTTATATATCATTTTGATTTTGACCAGGCTTAGATCCTTGCATTAAGTCCTTTTGTCAATAAAGAAAGCGATAAAAAAATGCTTAAGCTCCATTTAATTTTTACGAATACCTTGTTCCTAAAACGTCCTAGAACGTTATTAATTATTAAAAAAAAAATCTTTAACCATTGGTAAAAAGTATTTGTATCGTAATGAATAAAATTTAATAATTATAGGTTATAATTATATGATTTTACTTTATCTTTTTAAAATTGAGCAAATCATTAACATTTAGATTCCACAAGTCTCGGAAACTAAATTGCAAGTAGCTTTTAAAATTTTAGGCTTAAATCGTTTCGTTCTACGCCATTGTCAATTTACCGAGAGACAGATACAATGGTCTCTATACTTGCATTAAACTATCACCTCGTAACCGTTAGGTAACATACTTAAAAACACAATACATTCCCCAAAGCCTTATGTCATAGAGAAGATGCTAAACTGCTTTAACTTCATTACATAATTTTTAATATCGACCAATATTTTTTTCGCCACATTACATAATTTGAGTTTAGCCGAAGTGTAAACTAAATTTGAACTTATCCAAATATCTTTAATTTGTGTAGTTTTTAGCGCCCTCTAATATTTTTCAAAAAATAAATTAAAACTATTTAGTTCAAATAAATAAGTACAGATTCAAATTACCAATTCATTTTTAAATATGGATTCCAATTTGTTTTATGAAAGAGTAGAGTGAAACGGACGTTTTGGCGTAAAAATCTGGCTACATTTATTTTAAATGATTTTAGAAAGACAGTTATTTTCTACTGATTGCCAGTTACTGCACTAACTCTATTTTGAATTTATATAATTATCCCAACTCACTATTAATTAACAATAATTAACAAATTTATATTAACATAGCTAATTATCACAATCGTTATCTACAAATAGCTAGCAACAAATATCTAACAGTCTTACACATTTCCAAACATTTATTTTTTCTACTTCTATACATGAGTTTACTAGCTTAGTTGAATTTGAAAACTGATTGAAACGCTACATTTAGTGAAGGCTTTTGAGTAATGTTACTGTTCGTCGGAAATCTACTTAGCTCTATGAATTGCGCTATTCCTTGGCATTAAAATTTCAAGTTCTCATTTTAACTTCGGCTTTTCTCCCTTCTTGGGAGCTGCAGAATTCGTCCTTCCTTTGGACTTAGATGCCTTCTTTCCGGCCTTCTTCCCACCAGCGGACTTCTTCCTTCCTTTGGACTTGGATGCCTTCTTTGCATGTCCTTTCACCATGTAGTTGGCTTCATTCAATTCCAGAAGTCCCTGGTTGGCGGCTTTACCCAAGAGTACATTGAGGCCAATAACATCGACAGCTCCATGAACGGCGAGATTTCCGATGTCTCTGGCAGCAAATACTTCTTTGTTCTGGAGATTTCCAACAAGTCCTGCGATGGCAATTTTCGGCTGAAGATTCGATGTCATATTTTTTACGACAGCAGAATGTTTATCCATCGTATTAAATTTAGATTTGTTCGGTATTGAATTTAGATATTAGAAACTGTTCAAATTATTAGATTTTTAATCTTACAGGAAATGTAACAACTTATGAATAGTAGACCAAAACTTAAACTGACATTATAAAAAAAGAATTTTCTAGATTACCTTTGTAATTATATCTCGTGATTTTGAACTCGACCAATAATATTCATGCACAACATCTAATTAAATTTTAACTTGATGACTAATGATCACATTTAAATATAATTGGTCAGTTGTCTTATGCCATTAAAATTATGTTAAATAATTAAATATTTAGATCAATATTAATTTAAATTGATTTATATGGATTTATACCTTGAGAACTGTACAAATGTGATAATAACGAACAATTGGAGCTTCCCAGCCAAACAATTTCAGCATAAAATCTTTATCCAAATTTTAAAATTGAAGAATTTGTGCAAGAAATCTAGAGTTTTTCTTTAACGATCTATGACATTAAAGGTTTTTGTTTCAATATCCTTCATAAAAAAAAAAAGGAAAAATCCTTTAAAAAAATTAAATTTTAATCATAAAGGGAAAAGGCAGATATTTTAAAGGTTTTATGAGGGAAAATTAAAAACTTTAAGAAAAAAAAAACTGAAGTTTTTTGTTTCAATATCCTTTATGAAACCTTCAATTTTCACAATTTTAATGAATATTTTAAGCTGACTTTTTTTTTTGCTGTGTTATTTAAAATTAAAGTATCAAGAATGCATATGATGAGACAATTTACTTTCCCCAAAATATTAAGGGTACATTTTCATTAAGTTTAAAAATACAATAACTAAATAAATGTATTTGTTTTACTTTAAACTAAATTTAATACAATTATTTTAATGTAATCCTTCATTGCATACATTTTTATCTCCGCAAAAAAAAAAGGTGTTCACCTAAAATATCTTCCAGATAGCAGATTCGATTCCCCTGTCAAAGCTTTAGCTCCGACAACTCATTGTTCTCCTGTACCTCTCGTATCCAACAAATTATACTGGCGTGTATACGGGACTGGTGCACGATAAATCTGATCGTAGTCCAAAGTCCCGATGTCTATTGAAGGCGTTGGGTGCCAGTTCAGGTGTTTCCTCGTCATCTGACCATGGTTCTAAAATAACGAGGTGCATGTATGAATGTGTGTATGTGAATGTGTATGTGTTCCCGGGTGTTTCCTTCGAGATTGACCCCGAACCGTCGCCAATAGCCCACTGTGCAGCTCTAGTGCGACGTTAATTAACAAACCCAAACCAAACCTGTACCTCTCAAAGCGAAATTCCCTCCCCCCCCCCCCCCTTTTACCACCACTTCAATACGTTTAGAATTAAATAAGATGAGAGAATGAGGCGGTTCTTTGTAGAAATTCTTTATTCCTACGATTGTTTGTTTTTTTAAATACGCTTTAATTTCTTTAAAAAAAAGCAAAATATAGTAAAATATTAGGGGGCGGCTGGACCCCCTTCAAAAGAGTCCTCTTACTTTCTACCCCTATATTTGCTTATTAAATATATTGATTTGGTAGGAGTCTATACTACATGGACCTCCCTCTTGGATACATCCTTGCCTGTCTTTACAATGCTGTTAACTTTAATGGTATTGTAAACTAGATATATGCTTCCGTTATATATACCCAACAATTCACTGCAATACATAAGCTACTCGGGTTAATGCGGCTTATGTCTAATAAGAAATCAAAGTACATTAACTTTCTTTACTACTGTCTCTTGATTCCATACTAAAAACAGTTCAAATATTTTTATATAAACCCGCAGTTACCAAGGTTTATAAAACCCTCTAATCCCTAAAATGTAGGTTTATAAAATCCAATTAAAAATGTAAAGGAACCGTAAATCACGTTTACGATTTCCAACTGCCACATGGACCGAATAAGTGCCATTGCACACTTCGACCTAGGAATACGTGTTAGACAACCGAATTGAAAGACCATTGTAGAGGCAAAGGGATATGTGATGGTAAGCTGGAAGGGGGTAAGGGCCGATAAATCAACTCGTTTTATTACTTCTGATAGGGCATATAATTCAAGACTTTAAAATGCCGGGCAGGTGCAACCCTAGCTGGCAAAAAGAGCTTCCACAGTTACGAGCTTGTGACAAATGGAAATGGTTACGCAAAGATCGTGTCATTGGTGTAGCTAAGATCCTTAACTAAGTGGATGTCTCTACAAAGCTTCCAGTTTTTAGGGTGGACTCGTAAAAGATTATTTACTAGGTGGATTGATACGCGTGAGCTTAGGTCTCGGTGGTCTTGGTTCAAGATTGGGTGGTCTTGAGAGTTTAGGGGAGACCGGGGTATCGTGTCGCCTTGGGGATTATATATAGGCAGTGTTTGCTACAATGATAAATTTTAAAAGGAATTCTCCAATAACGTTGAAAGGTTTTGAACAGTACTAAGATTTCGGAAATAAATAATTAGCCAAAGGATTTGATATGTCAAATCATCATACTTAACTTACTTGAATAACCATATTTAATAGAATATTTAAAACACGCAAGAATATTATCTTCAAATTTTTCGAGGGATAAGACTAAAGCCCATTCTACACGAACGAGTAAAACGAACGTGAGCTTATCGGTGATTCGAGAATCCATACCACGTGGTATGAATTCTCCAATCCCCGAGAAGCTCACGCGCATTTTACACGTTCGTGTAGAATAGGCCCAAGACCACTTGCGTGTTTGTTTTGTTGTTTTTTTTGCTTAATTTTGTAACGGTTTTTAGGGGAGGAGAGAATATGTATTAACTTTTTTTTATAAAAACCACTACTTGTACAATTTCCAGAAACGCATTAATCAACAACTGTAAATTCATTCCTTCATTGGTGTTTGACCGCTGAAAGTAATTGCTCTCATAAATGTCTTCTAAATATTTATAGGGAGCCCCAGTTGCTCAGTTGGTAAGGCGTTCAGCTAATAATCAGAGGATTGGTGGTTCGAATCCGTGCAATGGACTTGACATAGAAAAGTAAAAAAGTAGTGATCTTGCGATCGGAGGGTTGCCAGCTTCTCTACAAAAATACTAGAAAGTCATCCAGAATATCCAACAAATTATAATGGCGTGTATACGGGACTGGTGCACGATAAATCTGATCGTGGACCAAAGTCCCGACGTCTATTGAAAGCGTTGGGTGCCAGTTCAGGTGTTTCCTCGTCTTCTGACCATGGTTCTAAAATAATGAGGTGCATGTATGAATATGTGTATAAATGTGTGTGTGTATGTGTTCCCGGGTCTTTCTTTCAAGATTGACCCCGAACCGTCGCCAATAGCCCACTGTGCAGCTCTAGTGCGACGTTAATTAACAAAACCAAACCAAACCAAACTAAATATTTATAAATGTGCATTAGAGTAAAATGCTAAAAAAATAGAGGAAAAATATTTGAATAACATTACTTTAAAAAAAAAATGGTATTTCGAAAGAAATGTCTAAAATGTTATTTATATATGGCAATACGCGCATTTTCTTCCGTTTAAACTCTCTCACGGATTTAATCAGAGTATTCAAAAGTGAAATTGTTTCAGAAAAGGAAGTATGAACTAATGTATCTTATTAATTAATATTAAGTAAAAAATAAAAAATAAAAATAACAGGAGAAATTATTAACCTGTGGTAAAAGGCTTGACATTAGTTTTGATTCTGCAGGAAAAAATTATTTGTTTGTTATTTAATCATAATTGTAAAATAAATTAAGACATAATTGAATTCTTATGTTTCGATATGAAATTAATAATTCCCCCCCCCCCTTTGATACGGGGTACAATGATACTAAAAAATCTCTTCTCGAAGACTGATACTAGCGGGTTAATTTTTGTAGATTATCATTAGCACAACAACGATTATATGCATTTACGTGATATGAAACACGGTACCATATAATTTTTTTAATTTTGACTTTTTGAATCAAAGGTTTGACGTATATTATTTAAAATCACATAACAGAAAATAATATTTCGTACAAACATTCCATAATTGTATTTTTTCAAAATTTTAACCTTTGAATTTTTAATGTTTAAAAAAAAAATCAGTAAGGCTTTTTTAAATATATTTTTTCACCAAAATGTTTTCTCAGATCCTCTAAACCAGCGATTCTCAACCTGTGGGGCGCGCCCCCCTAGGGGGGCGCGAGCACACTAGAAGGGGGGCGCGAGAATATCCAAGAGAAAATATTATTTAAAAAAATTTATTAACTGACTGCTGCGCATGCTCGAGACAGTGGCGTACGCAGCCCCCCCCCCCCCCATCAGTATGAAGTTTAAAAAAAAAAAAAATAATAATAATGCTTTTTTCCCCAGTTAATAAACATTTCCAAAACAAAACAAAAAGTTTAGGAAAAATACAAACGGTTTTTTTTATTTAAAAGTGTGTGTGGGGTGGGGGTGGGGGGGTCTCGTATCATCTTTTCCCAACAGACAGACTGCTAACACCCATTTAGGCGCCTTCCCATTTTCGTCATTACAAAATATTCATCGTTTGACAGGAAATAAAAAGAAAATGTAAAATAAACAAAGCAATCTATTTCGATTTTAGAGGGCGGGAACAATTTTGGCGCCGATATAAATGCTACGTTAAAAATTTAATAAGTCAATAAGAAATATTTTTTTTTTAAATGGTAAATAAAATATCGCATTTTTTTTTGGTTTAAAATATTTTGTTTCAAAAAATTTGTCGCCAGTCATTCAGAATATATCTTGTAAGTGTTGTAGTGTAGAAGTAAAGGATGACTAAAATAGTCAGGTCAAAAATAAAGGTCAAATGAAAAGATGTTTTGAACAGTTTCTACTTTTTGTACTCCTGAAAATTGGACTTTAGTTTTTGAGGCCTTTTATTTGTTTAGTATTTCTGAAACAGCGGCGGCAATGAAAATTATGATTGAAAACTGGGCCGCGAATACTGAAAGGTTGAGAATCGCTGCTCTAAACTATAATACATAAGAATTTGATTTTTATATAAATGGGTATATGCATTTAATCGTATTGAAAACAGATTTCCGAAATCAATTGCTATAGAAATTTAATGAAAATTTTCACTGCGCATACTTTTCATCATAATCAAATTTGTTAGTTTTACTGGAACTTTGCTTTCTTAGAAGTTTAGTCGGGTGTTTGCCCTATCAACTATTTAATTTTTTTTTAATTCAATACAATAAGTTTTGTTAAATCTTATCCAAAAGAAGTCAAACTTACAAATGTCATTCAAATTTAATAAATTACTGCCTGAGTCTGTTGTATCTTCTGATCTTCAATTTTAAATTCCGAACTATATTTTAAAATAGCCATAATTCTAAAGTACACACTAAGTCTTATAATTTTCAAACGACGGCTCTGAAACTAAAGTTTTAAGTTATCCTTGCTCTCAAATATAATATGTTAAGTCTCCCATAGCTCTCAAAAAATATTTTAAACTTTCCATAGATCTCAAATAATTTTTTAGTCTCCCATAGCTCTCAATAAACAATATTTTATCACCCATAGCGTTCAAATAATATTTTAAGTCTCCCATAGAAATTATGACTTAGGGTTTCTATATTTATACCTCCATGTAGCTTATTTGAAAGGTTTTACTTCAGAATCCTTTTATTGAAATTCAGAAAGGAATATTTAAAAATTCATTTTTAATAGAAAAGTATTGCCTGTTTATATTGATGCAGGCATATTTAAAATTATTCTATGTCACAATTATCTGAAATTTCAGGGTGTACAGTTACAAAATAAAATAATTATTTATTTATTTTTCTTAGAAATAATTTTCAAAGTCGGACACCAAAACTCCGGTCGCCAATTGGCACCCAAAAAACTTCGCCAAATACGATAAATTATTTCCAACTGGAAGAATAGAATATTTTTTAGCTTTCATATGATTTAGACAGGGTAGCGCATAGCTCTTACTTCACAAATTGACCACGAGCAACGCCGGGCCATATTGCTAGTTCAGAATAAAACCTCAAATACCTCATTTAAAACAGTTTTATTTTTCGAGCATATTTGGAAATTCAAATAATTTTAGCAAATTAAAAAAAAACATCGAATTTTACAATTTTCTGCATATTGTGTTCCCTTGCAGAATGCATTGTTGTAGTTTAATTTTAAGAATAATTTTACTTAGAACTACAGCAAAAAAACATAAAAATTTATTTGTTCACTAGCATTATTGCCCGGCGTTGCTCGAGGTCAATTTGCGAAGCAAGAGCTGCGCGATTTTTCTATTTGTTAGCGTAGCCAGTCGCATATGCATTGGGAAAAAAATATCTACTCCATAAAAAAAAATTGTTTTTTTGTTATATAATAATTTCTAAAAATTAATGATTAAAAAACTAAAAAGATTATTCAAATATGTCGATTTAATGTCGATAAAAATAATGTATTCTGCAAAAATGAAGTAAAACACTTGTTGATGTTGCTTTAATGCCAATTGATGTTGAAAACTTATATTATTTTAAACGAGTTGCATATATATATATATATTTTTTTTGTATAAAATTTAAACCTTCAGTAACAATAAACGCATGTAATAAATTTCACATTCATTAGTTTTAATTCAGGAGATGCCATAATATATCAAAGGGGAAAAAATTGTATTCTTCCAAATGGAAACAATTTATCGTATTTGGCGATTTATTTATTTTGCCAATTGGCGACCGGAGTCTATATCGGAGTCTTTGAACACAATTTCTGAAGAAAAATAATTTAGAATTTTTTATTTGTAACTGTTCACCTTGCAATTTCAGATAATTGTAAAATATAATTTTAAATATGCTTCCGTCTATAATACTGACAATATTTCTTTTAACAAATAATGTTCATATATTCATTTTTGAATTTCAATAAAATATTTTTTAAGTGAAACTTCTAACATAAGCTACATGAAGATATAAATATATAAACCCTAAGTTAAACATTTATGGTGGCCCATTCCGACACTATAGCACTGTTCCTCTCCTAACAAATAACACTATTGGTATAAATGTAATAACATAGGATAAGAAATTAGGAACCGACGTGTTTAAGATCTTTAAACAAAGCAATGTTCGAGGCATGAATGGATAGCTATGGCGTCAGACGACACATCCGATTAATCTTCCTCCTTCGGTTGGCGAGGTTTTTGTAAACGGTCGATTCCTATAATTTGTTGTTCAATAAATGTTTTTTTCAAAGTGAAATCGTAATAGTAGGAGGCAGCCAGTATTATCTGAAAATATGTTTGGTCGCCAAGGTGGTTTTTAACAATGTTATGAAGAGAAGACAATCATGTAAATTTCCAATAGAAATAACGCATAGGAAAATGGAAAATGTTCTATAACTTTAAAGGGATGATTGTAAGTTGAAAAAATATTGTTAAATATTTTTTCAACAATCTGCACTTTAATAATCAAAATATGCAAATTTCGTAAAAATCCGTTCAGTCGTTTTTGATTTAAAATCAGACAAACAAAAAAGAAAAATTATGTGATTTTCTGAATCAGAATATCCAAATTCATGCAAAAAAACTAAAAACGGGTGGCTTTGTTCGAATCCAAAAATTCCGATAAAAGTTTTATAATTAGAACTTACATTACACTGACATGTATTAGTATAGTTCAGTTTGCAATTATTTAACCAAATTCATCAGAACCAGTTAGCCGAAGCACATTGAGTTCAATTATATTATTGCCATAAATATTAAATTCCCTTACGTGGATGCCCACCATCGGAACACCTGTCGCTTGTTGAGCGAGATTACGCCATTAAAACCAGATTAATTATTTCACTCGGAGAACAATGAACTTTCGAATATTATATTGCGAGCTTACCGGAGGTTGGCGAGCGCCCATTTTTCAATGCCAAGGCAAAGAGGAGTTTTGACGAGATAAGGTTTAAAAACATCACGATTTTCTGATTAAAAAAGGGTGCGAAAACAACATGAGTACAAGATTCATTATTGATGATTTGTATACAACAGTTTCATGAACATTAAAAAATTATTCTGACAATTCATCAACGTTAGAAATAATTTTTATTTAAAATTATTAAATGCTATCAATAAGTTTTTTAAAAATTCGTGGATTTTTATTTATTTTTTATTTCCTAAAATAAACATGGGAATTCATTGGGCACATGTTTGTTATTATCCATAATTTACTATCCGTATATTTTCAAAGACAGTTAAAAATGTTTAAATATATTTACACTTGTAAAATATATTTCTGAACCTTTTATCAAAAATTCTTACGGTTTTTAATATTAAAAAAAATAATCATAATTTATTTATGAACAAATATTTTTTAGATATTTTTTTTTCAAATAGGGGTGCTTAACTTTTTTTCTTGTTAAAGATTTACTAACATTTAAAGGATTTCCACTTGATCCGCTTTGGTTTGTTCCGCAAACCAATGCTCTCCTAACGATGTAATGACAAACACTCCTGAAGCAAAACTTTATTTGGGAAATAGAATTAATATAAAATATTGATACTATTTCCAAAAAATCTTTTTAATAGATTAATTGAGTTTTAAAATTATAATGTATTTTTCATTATGAGATTTTTTCTATCATTTTGTTGTTACCTGGGATTTATCAATATTCAGTGTTGCAATATTCAATGTTGTTAAAACATTACAACCAAATCTTAAACTTTTAAATTCAAATAACGTTTTCTGGTTTTCTATTACTATGACTTCTACATAATAATTTTAAAAGAAACGAAATTTTTATTTATTAATTGCAATAAATAAATAAGAAAAAAAGTAAGTACATTTTAAATAAAAAACTAAATACTAGCAAATTTCTATATTACATTAAAGAACGTCCTCGCGGCTTTAATGCACTTTACTTGAAATTTTGACAAATGTTATTAAAAGAGAAAAAAAATACTCAATGCTAATATAACAAAATAGTTGTATTAGACTTTGTTAATTAAACATTAAAAATAATTGTGAAATCGTTATCTGGTTATGACCATTTCATAAAAAATAAATAATACAAATTTATAAACAAAATTGAATGTCCATTCTTATTAAATTTTAATTATTTAATTAATATTATGTAATTTAATAATATCAAAAGTTTCGGGTTAACACAAATATCGAATTTACACTTTAATGACAATTATAAATTATTTACCAACATAGTTTTTTTACAGCTTAAACAACTTCTGTTTGTTCCAAAATGTACGTTCGGTATTAAAGTTTAATTTATCAAAACTCACGAGTTAATTTTTTGGACTCGTCATATCTAACACATTCACAAATCAAATCAACAAACAACAAAACTTACCATTTTAATTCCATCATGGTCTCCACAATCGAACAATTCAAAATGTCTTTAAAATCTTTCTACTGACCAATAAATTAAAACAGCACCCAATCGAGATGTCACATTTTCTTACACCCCCATTCAACAGGTTGGAAGTGCAGCAGTTATCCAACAAAATCTATCCAAAGACCCCCCAGCAGCTTTTCAACAGTACCATTCCATCGGGCCAACACTCATTATCACGGAACTATCACTAATATATCACTAATAATCCAGCTAACTACTCCATGGATCACCAAGCACCAGCCTAGTTAATCATTGAAAAAATTGGGACCGGTCCATTTCTCTCCAAGTCGTCACCCTCTCGTTTGCGGAATCGTCTGAGAAGTGATCTGAAGAGAGAATATTCTCTTTCTAGGTTCTGGCAAGGGTGCTCAGTGATCGCAGGGGAAGGGGGGTAGGGAAGGGGGTGGAGTAGAGATTAGTTGTTTGGTGATCCTTTTGGTGTGTAGTACCGGATCGCGTTTCTACGTTCATTCATGAAATTCAGATTGTCATTGGTGGAGGGTAGAGTTCCCGTTTCTCTTTGGATTGGGTTACATGGTTTTCGAATCGTTTTAAAACTCGTTAGCCAGGAGTGTTTGTAGTTATTTGTTCGGAAAGGATCAAATTAAAACTTGTTTTTTTTTCTATTGTTATATTGTGCTCGATGAAACGATTGATAGAGTAGCGGACTTTTGATTGGAGGATTGTGAGTTGGTGTCTCTCTATGCCAACCATACACTCTTTTTCAGGAGGCGACTTTGCATATTAAAACTTTCATATTTCCAAATATTTTTTTTTAACCGAGTTGTAGAAGTATGGGCAAAAGTAAAAAATAAGGTTGATCAAATGAATTTTCATCGACAACTTTGGCGCGTGAAAGACCTAAGGTTCCTATTTCCAACACATCTAGATATCGATATCACGTAAACAAGTGAGTGGAGCTAGTTATATTAACCCAATGAGAAACTCGGAATTGAAAACTTACCTGGCGTCATTTTAGCGATGCTTTATAATTTACACGAAACTATTACTAAACATAGAAGTAAAAAGTAATTGCGAAATAATAATTAGTCAAATAATTTAATAACTAAATGTCGATTGGAAAACTAACGAAATTATCGATTTGGAATCGAAATTTACCAATGCTTATAAAATATATTACGTTAACTATGTGCGCATGCGTGTAAAACATATTACATCAGTACTGCAGAGAGTGCATTCAATTTGGTCTGAAATCATATTTGGCGTCATTAATTTTGACTCCTTGACGGATTGCCCCCTTATTCTGTACTTTAACTGAAATTTTTTTAGAGGAGCACCGTGTCAGATGTTGTTCTCTTAAATGTAACCATGGTTAAAAATCAGGAATCGGTGCTCTTGGATCCCGAGCTGCTGCCAATAAAACTTTTATCTAAATATATTTAAAAATAATCTATGTTGTCTCAGGAAAGCAACAGGTGTTATTCAGAAAAAAATAGCCTTCTAGTATACTTTGACGTCCACGCGAAAACAAACATTTAAATAACGAATTTAATTCAAATATAGGCAACAATTTTGGAAAAAATTGTGCATAGGAAGAATCCTGAAACGTATATTTACAGAGTTGTTCGACTTTCAGCACCTATATTTTTTATTTACAACTAAGCAAAGTTTAAAGTCAATAGTTCATGTTACATATAGAATTATCATAAGTTCATGCTACATGTAGAATTATCAATAGGTCATGTTACATTCATGTTACATAGAATGTCATGTTACATAGAATTATACTATTTTTTTTTAATTTTTGACTTGATACTAGACAGCAATGTTAGTTGGCATCTCTGACATTTCTTATTTCTTTTATTTAAATAAATCAACAGTCGACTGATTTTTACGAATATATTTTCTAAATATAAAATTTGTATTTTTATAAGTGTATTTTTAGAAAATGTATATATTCAAGAAAATTTTATTAGTATAAAAATATCACTTTAAGCAATAATGAACCATTTTATAAAAACAATTATTAAAACACACAAATTTTAAAAGGAATTTACAATGGTGTTCAGTTTTATATATCAAGCCGATAAGAACACCTTTCATCACAGAATTTTTTCGAATTGTCTTTCTTCGATACTCTTAACATTACAGGATACAACATCAGGATACATAACTTAATACAAAGTGTCCGAACCCTCCCAAAGATGACTCATTTCACAAATTTACGAGGCGTCTCAAGTTCTCCAATCCGATGGTATCTCTCCTAACGAACCCGTCTATGTTCGGATGACATCTATTTCCACTTCTCTCATTTTCACGACTCCCCTTCCGAACATCTGAGTGCGTGTGTGACGGGCATCCGAGCAACAGCTGCGAAAACTGAGGTGGGTTTACCTTGACGCGATTTACGGCGGACAGCATCCAATAAAGTTGCCCTTTGTGCGACTCCCATGTCGCCCGACAGGCGCGGTTGGCAGCCGGGAGAACATCGAGGGACACAAACAAGTAGGCGATCGAGAGTTATATTTCGAGGGGCATCCGATATCGGAAGATTGTTTTTTAACTTGATTGGACCCTGTTTCTTTTCATTTTAGACTAATTATTAACTAAAAGTCGTAACGTAGTAGTTGGCGCAGCTTGGCCATATTTGGCCCTTGTGCCAATAAAAAATAATCAACCAAAATAAAGTGGTAGATAAATATAATTTGCAGATACTTTTATGGTTCGGCTATGCCCAAAATTTAATGTAAAATGTGTGGTGGTCCCGTCCAATATTCTATGTTTTCTCCCAGGCTCGAGCAATTGTTTTAGCTCGGTAGTTAAAGTATTGGTGTAGCATGCACAACGTTCCAGGTTCTATTCAAGGCCAAAGGCTCATCGCTAAATTTTTGACCCGCCCTGAACACAGCTTCTATTACAATATTCACAGCGACATGCTTCCCTTCATTCACGTGTTATGCATTTCGGACGTTATTCATTTGTTCCCCCATCCGATTCACTACGACGGGGGGGGGGGGGGGGGGGGGGGGTAACTAGGGCTTTTCTTTAGTTAGACAGTTTAAGTATTGGCGTAGCATGCGAAACATACTAGGTTTCGTTTCCAGGCCTCTGCAAAAGGCACAGCACTACAAAGATAAAACGAAACTTAAAAGTTTTTTAACACCAGGACGCTCACTGGGGGTATAAAAAATAGGTATTTGTGAAACATTTGGCTGTTTTTTTAATGAAACTAAGAAGTTTAACTTTTTTTTAAAAAAAAGCCAAACGTTTCGCAAGTGTGTCAACTAGGTTTGTCATATTTCCGCCAAAGCTATTTACATGCATTCTTACGACCCATGTAGACATGAAAAATGTCTCAAGCGATATTTAGAAATGTCAAATTGTTTTCACTAGATGGAAGTTTAAATAATTTTTCTTTTTCCTGTTCTACAATCATGTGTATTATTTCAGTAGTAAAGATAGATCCCTTTTGCGATTCTCACACACAACGGATCTTAGCATATTAGGAATTTAAAAAAAGAAAAAAAAATCCCGGAGTAATGACAAATTGTATTTTTGTATCACGAACATTAACGTTCTTTTTTCTTTAAAGGCGTTTAAAAATAATTAGTTTCTAAGAAGTTTTTAAACGAGCCGTACGTAGTGCTGTCATCTATGGGTAGAATTCTTTGAACGGACTGCTATGTATAAATAGTTACAAAGAATGTGGAGAGGGAAAGTTGTCCTTCCTTTAATTATCGCATGGGAATGCTAGTATTTAATTTTTTTTAATAAATTGCAAACAGATAGATTGTAAGTTGTACTTAATCTTTTAACACATTCACTGGCGGTGTCCAAAAAAAATGCAAGTCGACTATTTTCTTCTACGTGTTATTTTGAAGTTCGTATCACGCATATGTGCGTTGCAGGCACGAACGCGGTAAAATCATTTGGACCTTTTAAATAGGGTACATTTCTGGGTAAACTAGAGATACTTGGAAGTGATATCAGTTCCATGACCATGATTTTCACTGTCTTTTTTAAAAAGCCTGTTAATTAAAAATAATAGATTTTTTTTTTAAAAATTACTCTAACCTTTTCAAAATTGTTGAGAACATTTAGGGAAGGTGAAGGTCAGAAAGCAGTTCCTTTTAGTCTTGCTGCGAGATACGGATCACTCACAAATGGGAAAAATATTACAGCTGATATCTTTTAATTGTGTGTCGGTAATTTTCGTGTTGGTTTTTTTAATGAAGTTGGGTAGAGGGAGGGATGTCTGAAGATGGGTTTTAAAAGGGAAAGCGTGGGTTTTAATGACGGTGGCGACCTTCCGAATGTGATAAAATCCGCAATGAAAAACTGTCCTTTTTTTTAAAATTAACGGGGTCGAGAATCGTAAATTTGACGATGACTTGTCGTGCATGTTATCTAAAATTTGATATGCGAAATGACTGCTTTATGGGGGCGTATGACTTTAAGTAAATCTGAATTTACCCATCTTTAATTATTTGAGAGTTTTATTACCTACTAGCTGTTACCCGCGGTTTCACGCTCGTTAAAGAAATGTTACCCCTTTGATTCGTTCTCGGTTTCAGCTACATGTCATTTGCATAGAATATTCATTAGATAACTTATTCACATAAAAAGTCTACATTATTTTGTTCTATGTATCGAAAATTAATAAATAATCCTGATAGCTGATCAAACGAGTTTAAATCCATGGCAATCGATTTGTCGTGGAGTTAGTGTCGGAATGCATTACTCTAGAATCGTAAAATTATGAGATAAATATCCTTAAAAAAAATATGCAACAGTCAAATCGATAATATTCCCCCCTTGGCGCTTGATTTGGCGGTTTTAGTTTAAAGTTTCTTGCGGTTTTATTTTAAAGGTTTAAATGGCGCGATATTCAGTCGGTTGAAAATATATATTTTGTGAAAATCCGCAGTTTTTTCCAGAAAACTTAACATTTTTAAAGACCAATATTTATATGGCTTTTTTTTTTAATTAATCCCGTGCGAAGAACTGGTATCTTTGCTTGTATAAAAATAAAAATCGGTTGAAATTCAGCTCATTTATTATCGATTGAACACACAATATATTCCAAGTATGACTTCTCAAAAGCATTAGGAATTATATATCATCATAAACTCATATAGAACGGAAACCGCATGTAAATTCAGGCAGATTTTTTATTACCATTTACACAGGATTTCTTTATCCGACGAAAAGACTACGTTAAAATGTATCTTTCTATGCAATCGGATAAGACGAGATTCCTGCGAAAACAGAAGTCTGGAATGGAGTCCAGTCGCGCTCTTCAAGATGACAGCCCATCCCTTCTCGGGGCCCACGTCAAGCGGCAGGGGGTCTGCGTGGGCTAACGACGAAAAGAGAAATAGCGATTTTTAATTGAACGGTAATAAAGTTTACGTTTAAAAAAAAACAGTATATTTGGAAATAACTATTCGGATAACGAAATTTGTCAATTTTTCAAAATCAATAAAGAAAATTAACGTTAATACGTCTTTCCTTTCTGTACGGGTACATAGTTGCACGTAGTGGCATAGCAAAACGCGTCATTTGAAAAATCCTTTTTTTTAAGTGGATCAGTCTATGAGGATTAACATACATATACTAACCTAACATACTATCGTGTAGACGAAGGTAAAACGTTTCGAACAGACCTATTATTATAGCCTATTTCATCATCCTCTAATCTTTGTACCAAGTGTGGGAGTGATGGGGGGGGGGGTTTCGGTTAACTGCAGTATATGTTTCCGCCTCATAACTTCACATAGAATCAACCAATCGGGATAAGTGATCGTCGTGATGATACCATCGCGTACAAGAAGGGAATATACAATCGGATAGATCAGGCCGAGTATTAACCCATTCCGCCCTATGACTTTTTTACCAGTTGTCGGCCTCAACTGCAGTATCGCTTTTTCACGCAAATCCACGTACAATCAACCTATGTGAATAAATGACATACCATCGTGTAGAGCAAAGTAGGAAACATCGACCAGGTTGTTTGATAAGCCATTCCACCCCACCCCTTTCCCCTATCTGACATCTGTACCAAACGTAGGGGAGAGCCGTCTTTGGCTGCAGTATCCGCTTCCGCCCTGGGGACTCCATGGGGAACAGCCTTTATAGATAACTGATCTATCATCCTCTAAAGGAAGGTGTTTCCGCGTCAACCAAGTTGCCCATTAATCCTTCCCCTTTCCTCCGCCCCCATTCTGACTTTCGTACCACCGAATGGAGCCCAAAAGTATTCGCGAACCAAATCTTGCAGTACACTGCAGTTTGTACCTACTAGATTTTTTTTAAAATATTATTACACACAAATCTTTCATTTAAATATAATTCTGTAGAAAGCCAGGTTTCCTCAACACTTCTCTCGCCAAGGGTTGTCTTCCGAAACGTGCCCATCCCTTCAACCGGATACTTAGAAATTCAATAAGAAGTGTAGTCGGGCGATGGGTGAATCGTGGCGATTGCTCAGACAACACAGATTTTCATGGTTTCGGTTTACCAGGGCACACTAAAGGGCAGGCCTTAATCCCGATAAGATCGGAGTGTTTCTTTTCTAAGGGATTAAACCCGATGTCGAGGAGTGTTTTTTTTAAAGTGTGGTAGTAAAATTGATTTGTAGGAGAGATCCATGTTTGTTTTTGAGGGTCTTTGTGGGCATTTTAGATAATCTCTGGTTATTTCTTTTTTTTGTAAAGTCAACTTTAAGACTTTGCGGAGGTATAATAAAATAATGGGTGGCTTCATTCGTGAGGTCCACTCTCTACTTAACTTTATTAAACTTTAGAGATGGTAATCGTTATGACAAAGGTAAATTGCAAAGGATGCAGAGCTATTTAAGTTTGTGAAGTTGTTTTAGAATTCTCAAATAAAATTTTAAGGCATAAACATTATTTGAATTATAGCAGTAAAAAATAATAGATTTTTGGCAAGTTGATATGGTGACAGAAAATGAGGAGCTTGTTTTCAAAAGGAAACCTTTCAAATGGGAACCCATTTGAAATGTTAAGTTTTGAAAATAAGCACTTAAAATATTCTAGTATCTTATTTGTACGAGTGTGCTTATGTCTAACAAAAACCACTTTGAATTATGAGGTACAGATATTACCTAGTATTTCTTACTAATGTTAACTCTTTGCACTCCAAGAACGCTTTGTGATTTGTGTTCTTTCTATGGAACAGTTATTCCTCTTTACGTTCTTTTCTACAGATTTTTTTTTATATTCGTAAAGGGTAGAAAAATCCTAATCTGTTTTGTATTTGCAAGAGAACAAGTTGAAAAAAATATTGATGTTTTAAACACAAGATCATGCTGTTTAGCCCAGTAAATTTAGACCAAAAACAGGGTCGATATGAAACAAATTTATAATTAGCTGAAATTTTCAGGATTAGCTCCTAGATATGTGTAGAACGTATCCTGAAAAGTCCCCTAACTTCCCACGTGAGCTTCCATCCAAAATGGCGGATCAAAGATGGCCTCTAAGCACTTTTTTTCTTAGGCTCTTATAGCCGAGTAAATTTAGGATTTTATATGACACAAATTCATAATTAGTTGAAATTTTCAGGATTAGCTCCTAGATATGTGTAGAACGTATCCTGAAAAGTCCCTTAACTTCCCACGTACACTTCAATCCAAAATGGCGGATCAAAGATGGCAGCCAAGCTCTTTTTGCCTTGTTTGATGTTTTTTCTCATATCTAAGTTAAAAATAAACATTTTTCAATTCTGTAAAAACCAGTACACTCTAAAAGGATTATTGTTTCTATATATATACCATAAAAAACCGATAATAGTTTTCAAATGAGGTAAAATTAAGTTTTTTGACGCCGAAACCCAAAATTTCTTTGTTCTAAGTTTATTGCTGAATTCATAATTTAAAAATATAAATAAATTAAGAAAAATTTTGTAGGTAAGAAAATGTTGTTCCTTGTATGGAGTTTTCTAAAGTAAATTTTAAAAAAATATTTTTAAAAAAATTGCTGGTATATTCCGTTTTCTTAAGCAATCCAGCAGGTTTTTTTTAAACTTCGAAGTGAGTAGTTGTTAGTGTAGGTCTGTCTCAAACTTAAAAAAAAAACCATGACTGTCTTTGTTTATAACTGTAACAAGTTGGGCAAGAGAGGGAAAGTGTGCGAGGTTTTTTAAAATGAATTGAAATGAAAAAGAAAAACACAAAATTTATAGTACTTAATTACATAAGAATAACAAAAATTTTGGCCTACAGTTCATAAATAAAAAAATATAGACCAGTCATTCAACATCATAATCATCATCTTCAAAACCGCTGTAGGAGGAGCTGCATTTTTACATGACTCTCCTAAGCAAGAGGTACAAAACTTGGAGCACTGGAGGTCTGCCTTCTTGCATTGGCATCTTATGTCATAGTCTTTTGTTGAAGGCACTGGATTCAATCTACCATCCTTCATGAACCATCCCCATTTAGTATGATCAAGGTTGTTCCCCAGCCACTGTTGAACTTGATGATAGGTGCGAAGTGAATGCTGTGAAGCAACTGCACTTGTTGGTGGAAGAGTTGCCAAATTAAAGTTTGAAGAGAGGGTTTTAGCTACTTCTTTATTGTAACGGATGTATCGCAGATCATCTAAAGAAATTATTTTTTTTCCTCCAATAATGTATTCCAGGAATACTTCACCAATTTCAATGACATATTTGGGGATCAAGTTGAGGATTGTTGAACTGTGAAATCAAAGAACGCAGTTCGTGATTGTTCTTTATCAACTTGTAAGCTGTAGATTTCCCCTTTCTGAATATTGCAGATGTAGTGTCGCATCCAGTGGCAGCGTGTAAGAAGAGAAGGGTATCCTTTATTGACCCAATAGCTTCTTGTATTTTGGTTATGCTGTAGCACTTTTCGTTGTACTTAGTTGATTGGGGTCTTAAAAAGTACAGTGATGTTCCTGTGATATCTCGTGCAATCAGAATTGTAAGTAGATCTGTATCAGAACCTATTACTGCGACAGATCTGCAACTGGTCTGGCATGCATTTATTGCCGTTGAGCAGATTAGTGTATCTGCGTCCCCATCCGCCTGTTTAACAGTTATTCCTGCAGATTGGAAGTAGCATATCATCATTCGAATTAGTCTTGATTTCTTTTCGGGGTTTCGCAAAATATTAGCTTATTTAGTCGTTGCCATCGTATTTTTATCAAAAGCAATAGTCGCAGACATTTTTGACATCATCCTTCTTTGTCTCTCCACACTTTTAGTTGATAAAGCACACGAGTATCCATCAAAAATCACTGCCTCACATGTGGAGAATCGTTTCTGCACAAATCTGATATATTTGATTCATATATCTCCGTAGGTATCAGACTCCTTCCAAGCCAATGTCTGCATAAGAAATCCTCCATCTACAATGGACGAGTAGGTTGATGGTGGCAGCAGGCGGATGGAGACGCAGATACACTAATCTGCTCAACGGCAATAAATGCATTCCAGACCAGTTGCAGATCTGTCGCAGTAATAAGTACTGATACAGATCTACTTACAATTCTGATTGCACGAGGTATCCCTGGAACATTACTGTACTTTTTACGACCCCAATCAACTAAGTACAACGAAAAGTGCTACAGCATAACTAAAATATAAGAAGCCATTGGGCCAATAAAGGATATCCTTCTCTTCCTACACGCTGCCACTGGATGCGACACTACATCTGCAATATTCAGAAAGCGGAAATCTACAGCTTACAAGTTGATAAAGAACAATCACGAACTGCGTTCTTTGATTTCACAGTTCAACAATCCTCAACTTGATCATCCCCAAAAGGTCATTGAAATTGGTGAAGTATTCCTGGAATAAATTATTGGAGGAAAACAAATAACTTCTTTAGATGATCTGCGATACATCCGTTACAATAAAGAAGTAGCTAAAACCCTCTCTTCAAACTTTAATTTGGCAACTATTCCACCAACAAGTGCAGCTGCTTCACAGCATTCACTTCGCACTTATCATCAAGTTCAACAGTGGCTGGAGAACAACATTGATTCTATTAAATGGGGATGGTTCCTGAAGGATGGTAGATTGAATCCAGTGCCTTCAACACTTCCCGCAGCTTCCGAAGAACTTTTACAACTAATATCATGTGACTGCAAAATAACTGCAACAACAGACTATGACATAAGATGCCAATGCAAGAAGGCAGACCTCCAGTGCTCAAAGTTTTGTACCTCTTGCTTAGGAGAGGCATGTAAAAATTCAGCTCCTCCTACAGCGGTTTCGAAGATGATGATTATGATGTTGAATGACTGGTCTATATTTTTTTTATGTATGAACTGTAGGCCAAAATTTTTGTTATTCTTATGTAATTAAGTGCTATAAATTTTGTGTTTTTCTTTTTCATTTCAATTCATTTTAAAAAACCGCGCACACTTTCCCTCTCTTGCCCAACTTGTTACAGTTATAAACAAAGACAGTCATGGTTTTTTTTTAAGTTTAACACAGACCTACACTAACAACTACTCACTTCGAAGTTTAAAAAAAACCTGCTGGATTGCTTAAGAAAACGGAATATACCAGCAATTTTTCTTTGAATATTTTTTAAAAATTTAATTTAGAAAACTCCATACAAGGAACAACATTTTCTTACCTACAAAATTTTTCTTAATTTATTTATATTTCTAAATTATGAATTCAGCTAAAAACTTAGAACACAGAAATTTTGGTTTCGGCGTCAAAAAACTTAATTTTACCTCATTTGAAAACTATTATCGGTTATTTTATGGTATATATCGAAACAATAATAATTTTAGAGTATACCGGTTTTTACAGAATTGAAAAATGTTTATTTTTAACTTAGATATGAGGAAAAACATCAAACAAGGCAAAAAGTGCTTGGCGGCCATCTTTGATCCGCCATTTTGGATTGAAGTTCACATGGAAAGTTAGGGGACTTTTCAGGATTCGTTATACATGCAAAGAGGAACTAATTCTGAAATTTTCAGCTAATTATAACTTAGTTTCATATAAAATCCTAAATTTACTGGGCTAGTTCTCGTTTATTTTAAAGAACGGGGAAACAAAAGAACTGGTCGTTATGTTGGCGCCTGTTAGGCGACATCGGAGTGCAAAGGGTTAAAGTTAACACATAGTGCAATTATGGTGATAATTGGTTAGGAATATGATGATTACGATTAGTATAATAATCTTGATTAGTATCCATGTTAAAAATACATTTTACGGGGCTGAAGGAGCAATTAAAAACAATCCAATTTTACATCACTCAATATTAAAACGACCTCTAGTCAAAATTTTAATTAATTTCTAGCATTTTCAACTTTTACATTTAGTCCCGTTAATAGTTCTAAATTCAAACATTTACGACAGTAAACTAATCCTCATACTTTCCCCATCAGATCGCATCATCCAATATCCCGACACTTTCCTGCAAAACAAAACGACTTCCCATCATAACCCTTATTTTGATCCCTCATCCGAGGACTTCCTTTTGTCGTTAACTGCAACCACAATCCCGGCAGTCCCCCGTTGCCACGAGGGAAATAACTCTTTGCAGCAATTGCCTCCGATGTCACTTGACTGCGCTGGAAGCTGTAAATTTGTGCCACCCCTAGTTGCTAAACATAGTGACTCGGGATAGCTTCCTGATTCTAGAGTCTTGTTGTTTATTGGAATAACACGTATCTGCTTTCCTTTGAGTACGGATTCCGTACGGATTTGTATGTACACAAGACCGATGATGGCAGGGTGTCCGGTTACTGATAACTAACTGTTCTTACTTACTTCATCAGTGAGTTAGTACTTCTTTAACTTTGTCAAATGTCTTCTAGAGATCGTTGAAATATATCGGCTTGTTAACCATTCGCAATAGAACATATTGTTTTGGTGTTAAAGTTCTTTTTCAGGAACAGTTATCCTAGTTACTGTTTTTCTCAAAATCTTTATGTAACAAAAATGATAATCTGTTTTGGATTTTAGGGGAAGAACAGGCTAAGAAATGAAGTACGTTTTACTTCATGCACTCCAAGAACACTCTGCGTTTTGCGTTCTTTTTACGAAACAGTTATTCCTCTTTATGTTCTTTTCCCCATACTTTTTTTTTTTTTGCTCATACAGGAAAACAAAAGCCTAATCTATTTTGGATCTGCAAGACAACAAGTTGAAAATATATCATGTTTTTTTAAACGCAAGTTCATGTTCTCGTTTATTTTAAAGAACAGGGAACCAAAGAACTGTTCGTTCTGTTGGCGCCTGAGAGGCGACAGCGGAGTGCAAAGGGTTAAAACTCGTGAACATGTCACTACTGTTCACTTTGAAGAACAAATAAAAAGAACAAATTTTAAACGACCAGGAATGAACCATTGCAATTACACGCACAAGTTTTAAATGTTTGTCAAACAAAAAATAATAATATAAATATATAATCATTTGTAAGATTTTTTTTAAATTTCGGTGTTTTTTATTTCAATTTCAAGATATTTATGAAAATATTTTTAAAACCTAACATTTGATTTCGAACTCTAACCCTGCTATCAGAATGAGAGTAAGCAATCCAAGATAAATACCTACAACATGGTGCATATTTTTTTTTAAATAGTATTTACTCAGTTAAATAAATTTTTCTGATATCTTCCTTTTTATCTATGCATTTGAAAAATTCTTAATAAATGATAGTAGTTTAATTTAACTAATTTCAAATTAACTCAGAGTATGAAAGGTCTTTTAATAAAGTTAATGTTTACTTTTTTTTATTAATCACCGTAGAAAATCAGTTTAAATTATTTAAAAATTAGTCGTTAAAAATTAACGCCAACATACTTTAAATTCGCGTTAAATGTCATCGATTATTTTTTTCGAAAAACAAAACAATTATATATTTTTTTTTACTGTTTATATTTTACTTGTAAATACGTTCCTCTATAGGACTTTAATGGGTGCTTTTAGGAAAATAAAGGTAGGCGTCAATCAACTGTCATCTTCATCTTTATCTAATGAGTTACTAATTTTATTGCAATACTCGCTAAAGCAGATATTACTTATTGTAGTTTGCACAATCCTGAAGGTCAATTGAGAGTGGGTTGAAGAGTTTTTATAATTCCAAACAAAAGTTTCCTTTGAGTTTCATTTATAACGAATTAAGATATTTTTCAAAACCCTTTCCACTTCAAATATAATTTTCGATCACGTATTTCAAGTTGAAAGGAAAGATATAGCATTCTAATCTTAAACTATAATTTATAAACCCAGTGTACTTTTTTCACTCGGCTTTAGTTTTACTTTCCGTTTCTGATATACAGCCAATTGCTTTCGGAACACCTTGCCCAAATCTATATACTTTTTTTAATTGTTGAAAACCTTAATGCTTTCAAAACTGATCTCCAAATTTGACAGTGACAATTGGGAACATTTTCTTGTACTTCTCGGTAACCCAGGAAACTGAACAATTCAGTACCTGCTTACCTTGCAATAATATTTTTTTTTTAGAATTGAAAAAAATACATAAATACGTTCGGAACTGCTTTAAGCTTTCAACGATGTACCATGCATTTCAATCATATCACTAAATAAATTCAAGATAACTATCTTTTTATGTACACGGAAAAAAAAAGTGTTAAAGCACTAATAATCGTTTCGAGCTACCCTTTAACACCATTTTTGGCCACCCTGTGTTTCGAACTAATATGTTTATTCCACAGTAGTAACGTCACATATATCGCCAAATTGAAGAAAATGTATGAAGGCTAAAAAGGCGGCAAGGAGTTTGGTAGATAAGGGAATGGCTCCTCCAAATCAAAATCCACTTTCCTTAATGGTAAATTAAATGCTCTAATCGCTGACATTAAGTACAACAAAAGAGGAGGCGATGAGATTCGCCAAACTGGAGCGAAAGTTAATTGCTTGGCGTGGGACGAGAAATTACTTGGCGCATTTGTGTTGTGTGTACAGTTTAATATGTACGTCGGGTAAAATAGGCAACGGGAGCTATTGCCACACTCACAAAGATAACTCGAACCTTAATGAGATTGTTTTTAGAGGGCATTGCTTTTACCCTTCTTATTTATATACCCTACCTAAAAATTATGATAAAAATTAAACAAAGATTAAATTGAATAAAAGTTGCCCTGTGGAAGAAATTGTATAATACATAAATGAATAATTATATAATACATACATGAATTAATGGCATTCCCGAAAAATCACAAATCATGCAGGTGATTTTTTTCGACGATAAAGAAAACCAGAGTGTCTCTCTAGAAATGACTGATCACAATTTGTTACGACAAAAAAAAAACTCTTACAGAAACAATCATTCGCTGCTGTAACATGCAATCAATCTGAGGTGGTGGTAAATTTACATTGATTTAACGGGAAGAACCTGGACAAATTCCACTTGGGCCTTAGCATTTCATGTTCCTTACAAACAGATAAAAATTGTTAAAGGATCAATAAAAAAAAATTAGAAATAACAAATAAGATAAAGAAAATTAAGTTCTCATTACAATAATATCGTCGTCTCAGAGCAACAGTAGGATATGAGCAAAAACAGAGTTGCCTATAACTGTGATTTTAAAATTTGCTGTTTTTTCAATGCTGAACATCTAAGGCTGTAGTTCAGGGATTTCAAAGAAGACATAAAAATGTCCGAGTGTTCCACTAAATAAAGGCACATTAGCAAGACTGAAAACTCATTTTCGTTTTTTATTTAGATGTCTTACTGCTGCAGTGAGGTGACGATATTAAATGCAAGTTACGATCAAGGTTATATAATATATTATAGTAGCGTGAATAAGTATTATAACAGGGTGTCCTGACTGGTATAAACGTGTATAACCGTTCGTGCATCTCCAGCTTTTCCAGTAGTACACATAATATAAAAGATGATAATTTTTTTTTATTTTTTTTAAATAATTTTCAAATTTAATTCATTGGGACGAATTTTGAATACGTTCTCCACTGATATAATTAAAAAGAATATATTGTTGTAAAAAACGGAATGTGTTAACTATATCAGGGTGTCCTGACTGGTATAAACGTGTATAACCATTCGTGCATCTCCAGTTTTTCCAGTAGTACGCATAATATAAAAGTTAATAAAAAAAATCTTTTTTTTAAATAATTTTCAAATTTAATTCATTGGGACGACTTTTGAATACCTTCTCTTCTGATATAATTAAAAAGAATATATTTTTGTAAAAAAACGGAATGTGTTGAACATATTACTCTCCTGAAGTGAAAACAAACCTACATATTCGAAATTTTGCTTATCCAATCAGAAAATTAAGAATTATCTTTTCAACTGTGACACGCAATGAAACCTAAAAAAATTAAAACTAAGTTATGGTGCATGTAATAGCAACACGTTAAGTTTTATTTATAAGTTATATTAAAGTACATAAAAGTATACATAAGTATTATAAAAAAATTTAATGTGTTTCTGTTACATGCACAGCAACAATACTTATCTATATTTTCTATAGGTTTTAATCAGTGCAGTTACACAAAAAAAATGGGGGGGGGGGTTGAAACAAGAAATTTCCCAACTCACCTATTCGAAATTCCCAACTCATCAGTGCTGAAAATTCCCAGTTACAACTTATCAACATTTGTCATCTTTTTTATATATATTTTTAGGTAATATTAAACAGTTATCTCAAAAGCATTGATTCCAATGCAGTGTCCGTCCTGAGGTCTAATTTAAATGTAACCTTACAAGTTAGGCAATTTGTAATCTTCCATAGATTTCATTTGTTAATAATATTAATTTTCTTCAGGCATAAATTTTCCCAACCCGGAGGGTTTTTAGGAGTTGAAATTCCCAACTTTCAGGGTTTCCAGATTTTGCCCCCTGCCTCCCCCCCCCCCCCCACCCCCCCGGTGCTACTGGCCTGGTTTTAATGCATATCAACGTTGTAAAAATAATTTGCATTCACCCATCCTTAAAAAAAATCTCAGTATGTTGATGCTTTATTGATGGCTTAATGGTTTTGTAATGGTACGTTGAATAGCTCGTTAGCGGTTTTGCAAAGAAAAAAAAATCCCTACAAATATAGTTTGTATTGCTGTATATGTACAAGCAACATGACTAAAGTTTTTTAAGTATTATTGCGTGCTAAAGTTTCAAACATAAAAGACCCTGTATTTCTTGTTTGTCCGTAGCCAAATAATCTTCAATATATGATTTAAACCTCTAAAACGGTTGATAAATAACCAATGGAAAAATGTTTGGGGATTTGTCCTTGAGCAATTTAGTCTTTTCTGATTGTCAATTAAACCAGGAAAAGATGTCTTGAGCATCGCGTCACTCACTTGGAATGGAATGCCAGATATTCAGATGACTTCTGTCCCCCTAGTGTAGCACAGCCCCACGTCATCTTTCGGTGGAATCTCGGAAAGCAGAGCAGAGAGAAGTGCATATTGCATCCAGATGCTCTCGTTTGGCGACACTTGGCCATCTTCCTGCGTGGGAATGGCCCCTGCACTTGTCATGTGACGTCACGAAATGATGCCAGAAGGAACCGAACATCTCCAGGAAGTTGTTGAAAAAGACATTCGTCGATACAACGTCGCCAAAGCCCTTTTTCCAGCCAAAAAACGGAACATGAAAAAGTGGCCATTTTTTGTTGATTGCTGAAAACTTAAACAGAAAAAAAGACAAGAAAAAAATCGTTGTGTATGAAAACATTTGTTGATGTTTCTTATCACTTCCGAAAGTAATCTTTTGTACTTGAATTAGACATATAAATGTGGGGATTTTTTTTTATGACGGACAAATAAAAAAAAATTCAGTTCCGTTGTTTTTAAATGATGTTTTACAACGCCTACTTATTTTTATGGCAAATGTTATATCTGAATTGTGTCTCAATATTCATGAATTGGAAATAAGAAATTTCCCAACTTAAATATTCGAAATTCCCAACTTTACAGTGTCGTATACCAGCTCAGGTATTGTCATCGTTATCTGACCATGGCTCAAAAATACGAGGCATCGTTATAGGGTCTTTCCTTCGAGATAGGCTCCGAACCGTCGCCAACAGACCAATGTGCAGCTCTAGTGCGACGTTAATTAACCAGAACAATTTAGAATATAACAACATTACATTTAGAATATAATAACTATTCAACAAAAAAAATACTAAAAATTGGTAAAAAAAAAACTAGAAAAAATTGGTGCATTTAAACTTCCAGAATATTAAAAATCGGATAACCATTTCTTGACTTTTAATGTATATGGGTGATACTTTATCCAAAAATAATTATCCAAGTAGGATATTTTTTTTTAAAAACTCCGATTAATTGAGATTGCAGAATAATCAAATGCCAGATAATCGAACTTCTTGTTCAACAGAATTGGGCATTTCCGATTCCACAAGAAAAATTACAAAATAGCTAAAGTAAATCAGAAGTTTACTTTATTTAAATGTTAAAAAATCCGTACATGTTCAATTGCTAACCTCAAAATTTTTGGAAATAGTTAGCGGCAAAAGTCGATTAAAAATGTAAGTTTATAAGATATTTTAAAGCTATTTTAAGTTATTAAGTCTTGTTGACGTACTGTCAGGGTCGTCCTTAACGTGTACCACAGCACAGAGCCCTGTGCTTTTAAAGAGGCCCCGTGCCAAGTAAAAAAAACAATGATAAAATTCTATTAAAAGAAAATAAATTCCCATTTTTTTTTAACTCAATTCGAACTTTTTTTAATATGTGGTTACTCATATATCTTAGGACATAAATATTTACTGATCATTTATGTTATGCATCTTTTATCCGAAGATTCTGCCTAACAGAAATAGTGTCCACTCCGTAGACCACTATTACGTTGAAGTCAAATTAAAATAGATTGATTTGGGAGAGGGGATTAGATATATTTCAACAATCCAAACTTCAATCCTCGTGGTTAGTTTCGCACACAACCCCGTGGTAGCCACGGCCTTGTGTACTGTTTGAATACCACTGCAATGCGAGCCCATAAAAAGCACGGCAATCCAATAACTAAAAATACCACGAATCTTTTCATTTAGTAGACTAACGAACTTCAGCTGAAGATAATAATCAAAAAGTTATATCTCTGTTCAAGAAAAAATCCTTTTTTGAATTTTACTAAAAAAAGAAAGAACAAAGGTCCATCTTTATGTCATCAGTGCAGAAGAGAAAGACGAAAACAAGAAGCAAACCCCGCACGAGTGTGGGCATTGGTAACAGATGTGAGGGATTTTTGAGTGGAAAACTCATCAACTCTTTGCGCGAGTGAAGGATTAGTGGCACGTGATCTCACAAAGATGACTCCGTTTGGGGTATAATAATAAAAGGTTCTTTTTGATAGTAACTTTAAATAACTGAATTTAGATTTTACAAATGGTTTGGTTTTGGTTTGGTTAATAATGTCGCACTAGAGCTACACAGTGGGCTATTGGTGACGGTTAGGGGCCTATCTCGAAGGAAAGGCCCGGGAACGATGTCTCGTATTTTTGAACCCTGGTCAGATGACAAGGACAACACCTGAGCTGGCACTCAACGCCTTCAATAGACGTCGGGACTTTGGACGGCGAGCAGATTTATCGTGCACCAGTCCCGTATACACGCCGTTAATTTTTTGTGGATGTTCCGGACGACATTCTAGTATTTTGGTAGCAAAGTTGGCAACCCTCCGATCGCAATATCACTACTTTTTACTATTCTTTAGTCTAGTCCATCGCAAGGTTTGAACCAGGGACCCTTGGATTCCCAGCTGACGCCTGATTTTACAAATGGAATGAGTTGCAAAACTTTTTAATGGGATATATATTTCAAAAATTTTTAGATTTATTCAATTCATAAAGCATGCCATTCATTAACCCCAAGGTACTCAAACTGTTTTTCCATATTTTTCATATCATCATCTGACCATAGTTCAAAAATACGAGGCATCTTTCCCGGGGCTTTCCTTCGAGATAGGCCCCGAACCGTCGCCAATAGCCCACTGTGCAGCTCTAGTGCGACGTTAATTAATCAAACCTACCAAACCAATATTTTTCATAAATAGTATAATGGATGACACCAACTCCTAAACTGGAATAACAAACATCGCATTAAAAAAAAATACTGCTAGTCTTTATTGAACAATTTGATTTTTATTCGTATTTTTTTAATTATATTTCTTTCAAAGATAACTTGTCACAATTTTTTTATTAGTATTTGTTAAGTGTTGTACCTTCGATCTTCTTTAACATTTAATATTTTTTTTATTTGCGTATTATTGATTTTCAAACATTTATCAAGTTTTATCGAACTTTAAATATTTATGTACTATATATATTTGGAAAAGTGTAAAATACTTCATTCATTTTTATATATGGACAAGGTACATCCGCTTACAGTTTTTTTGGATTACATTTTTACTAAGATGAAAGCAACTTTGCTTTAATAATCTGGACTATTTAAATCAGCGAAACCCACTTCGTAATTTCCAGATTGTTCACTCCAGTCGTCTAATTCAATTTCTTCTTAAAAATCTGAATCGGTACTGTTTAACTAATTTATTTTTAAGAGCTTCCCATGCTTCTTTTTTTGTCGTAAAATCAGCTTCTTGCACATGTTTTGCAGAAAATATTTGGTCTGGTGGGTTTGGCTGTCCAGTAGTGGGTAAAGATTTGGATGCGGATTTGGCTGTGTTTTTAAGTGGTCGCCAAATGAATTCCTATGCTCGGAAGTCACGTGACCCTCTAAACCAATCCCACAAATTCCTATTTCTATATTGAGATGTGAATCGCCCGAAAAAATCGCCAAGAACTACCCGCCTACGATTGTAAATTCCAACCAAGTAGTGTAAAACCAAAAACAGGGTTACTAAATAGGATAGTTTAAAGTTTGCAACTCGCATTGACTACAATATTAAACGGAATGGCATTTAACTCATTATTAGGCAACCAATTTAACTAAGGCCCATACCACTTAACCAAGATATAGATCTAGCTCCCTAGTAATGGAGAATAATGGTGTAAGACCACTTTTGTGACTTACGCAAGTTGGGCAGACATTCTACACACTAACGTCTTTTCAATATTTTTGAATAACTTTTGTAAAATTTTAATCTTATTTTTGTTGGCATATTTTAAATTCGCTTTTGAACATGTCCTCTCTTTCTCTCTATCACAAAATCTTATACTATCTAAACTACCTCTAGAATTCACTATAATCTTCAACTGTAGAATTACTTGATAAAACTCATTCTCTGTTAAAATAAAACGGACGCCATTGAAATTTATGAAGAAAAAAAAATTAACTTTATTCAAACAAACCGACATTTACCAAATCTCAACAAATTCAACCAAATTCAAAAATTAGAGGAGATATATGCAATGATGCCACCTAACAAAATCAACCACCACAATACTTCCTGTGACAGTGTTGCGATTTAACATAACCAAAGACGCTAATTCATTTTACTGAACTACGTTTGCTGTACCATTCTCTTAATTTCAACTTTTAAAAACAAAATCTTATTCTAATTTATTTGTCCTATGTTGCTGTTATTTTCTATTGAGTCCAAAAAAGTACTAATATATTCAAGTAATCCAACTGCAGATATATTTCAGTAATTCAGTAGATTCCGCCGACCCATGAAAAAGAAAAATCGTTAAAAAGCCCCGAGCTTCTCACAATCTGGGTGTGAAAAGTTCCATCGTCTAATGACAGCCTCGCACCTTGAAATGATTTTCCCCGTTTTTAAAAATTCACTTAATGACAGTTATATTAATGAAATCAATAGTCTCGAACTATCATTTGCGACAATTAGAGAGAAACGAGACTATTACCTGCGTGCTCTTGAAGGAAATTGACAATATTTTATTATATACGTGACGTTACGATTATGCAGTTTAAATGATGGTTTGTGTAGGTTAGTTAGTCATTGAGCATTAGGCATTTGCCGCACCTTTTAAAGGAAAGGTGTGGCTTTTTGGAATAATCCTTGAGCATCTTATGATTTATATTATATTTTTTATCAATTTGTAGGTAATTTATTTCAAAATGATGTAACATGT
The DNA here is from genome assembly GCA_963932185.1 of Troglohyphantes excavatus. NCBI lineage: Eukaryota > Metazoa > Arthropoda > Arachnida > Araneae > Linyphiidae > Troglohyphantes > Troglohyphantes excavatus. The sequence continues at coordinate 25,401,621 of OZ010667.1, read as the reverse complement.
TCTATTAGCGGATACTACCCAATAATGAATTTCAAGTTCATCATCATGCAGACTGATGAAGCTATTTTTCACGTTTTATGGAGTTATTCTTGAATCACTGAGATTTGAAATTGTGGAACATCATTGAAAATATTTTTTTTAATTTTTATGTGGTAAAAATTAAAGTTTTTTTTTTTTATTTTTATTTAATTACAATAAGCGAATACGGCAAAGCTTTAAAAACTACAAAAGTAAAAAAAAATGCAAAAACTTAGTAAAATTCTATGTATTTTCATAATTTGTGAAATCATTATTCGATGGCAAAAAACGCACGAATTCCATTGTCGAACCACATTACAGAAAAGTAGTCAAGGAAAATTGATGAAAAAATATTCAGAACAAGCCGAGAAAATGGAAAGAAATGTGATACAATTTAATTCAATTTCACATATATGACATCTTAAAACAAATGTGCCATTAATATTAGTTTTAGTATTTCCAACAGAGCTCCAGTATGAAAGTCATTAGTATATGTTACTCATTATTTGACTATTTTGAACGTACAATGCAGTGACAATTAAAACTTGACCACAATTAACAAATCGCTTTCTTAAAGATTGACAGATTTACCTATGTATGTAATTCCATTGTTGCATAGAAGTTTTTTTTAATTGTAATACTAGCTGTTATCCGCGTTTCCACACACGTTAAAATAAATGTTACAGCATTGGTTCGTCCTCCCCGTTTATTCATTCTCTTTTACTTTCTTGAAAACAACTGGTTGTTCAAACATTTCTAGGTACATCTCGGAATATTAGCTTTTCCATTAGTTTTACCCGTTGAAACATTGTCAGAAAGAATTATTTCACAAAAGCAATTTTTGATTGCCAACTTTCAATTGTATAAATCCATTATACAATTAACTTATTTTTAATTGTTGTCAAGTTCTTATGATTGCAGAGGCCTCCGTGGCCGAGCGGTTAAAGGCGTCAGCTGGGAATACGAAAGTTCCTGGTTCGATGCCAGGCGATAGACTTGACAAGTAAAAAGTAGTGATCTTGTGATCGGAGGGTTGCCAGCTTCGCTACAGAACACTAGAAAAGTCGTCCAAAACATCCGCAAAAATTAACGGCGTGTATACGGGACTGGTGCAGGATAAATCTGATCGGGATCCAAAGTCCCGACGTCTATTGAAGGCGTTGGGTGCCAGTTCAGGTGTTTCCTCGTCATCTGACCATGGTTCTAAAATAACGAGGTGAATGTATGAACGTGTGTGTAAATGTGTATGAGTTCCCGGGTCTTTCCTTCGAGATAGACCGGGGAACCGTCGCCAATAGCCCAATCTGTAGCTCTAGTGCGATGTAACCAAAACCAAACAAAAAAAAACACAAATCTTATGATTGCATAACGATGTCATTTCCTTTTATTAGAATTTAGATACAATTTTTTTAATGGCCATTCAAAAAATATATAGCTTCTAAGACCGACCGTCATAAACGGAAAATTAAACCGAATTTTAAAATACCAAACTACAAATGCACAAATACAGGTTAAATAGTATATATATATATATATATATATATATATATATATAAATAAATTTTTCAGACATGTCCGAGCATTGGCAGATATAGTGTTTTGCGTACCACAAACACACACGACTCTTTCTCTTAGTATTGTAGAGTATGTGGAGATTTTATTTAATGCATAGTGGACACAATATTTGGCGATGATCATTGTGTGGTTGTTTAACTACATATCATAATCCATTCTTTTCGCTGCACTTTAAGTACTTTGTTTACTGCTGCTAAAGCTAAACGACTTGATTAAAATATAAATAGAGTAGTTGGACAAAAATGTTTTATTATGCCAATAGAGCTCAATATTGGGTACAGATGTAGTATAGGACATTTGGCGCGCGAGGTTTTTTTTTGGCGTGTTTTATAAGGGTGATAAATTTATAGTATGGCAACCACACCTGACATTGTTGGTATCTTCCGATTCTTGTGGCGACTTTCAATCTGGCAACCCTATGACGTCATAGCGCTGTTTAACGGCAATTTTTCGTCGCCAAAAACAAAAACGCGCCAAATGTCCTATACTACATCTGTTCCCAATATTGTACAGCCGAGAAAGGACTATATTAAGACAATTTGTGGCCGTCCTTATATGAAGAAGCATGTAAGAAAACAATGTTGAGATTGTTTTTTTGTTGCTGTTCTTTTATAAGTTACATTGTAATTTTGAATTGCTCTTTCACTTAATTATTACTTTCATGTCCTCAATAGTAATTGTAGAGTGCAGGCATCATTCTGTTACTGTATATAAATTCCATTGCCATATTTGAATTATGTAATTCTATAAGTAAGTTTTGCAAATAGATGCAAATAATTCTTGTACAAAGATTATTGTCATTCTTGATTCCATATAGTTTTTAGACGCCCGATATTTTTGTTTTTCAATTTTGATATCCACAAAGACCACACACGAAAATCCGAATATTTCTGCCGTTATTAATTCATCCATTTGTAAAGCTCGTGCAAAGACATCTTCTTCCCAAGTTTTCTCTCGATCATTACGACCAATTAGCGCCGTCCCACTTGTCACCCGGAACATCCGGGCCTTTGACTAATGTGTTGCAGACCTATCATTAGCCTCCGAAGATAACCTTACGAGATTGACCACAGAGACAAAAGAAAAGAAACTGATAATTTTCACATTTGGCTTGGCTTCAGCATGCTATACTGAATTTGAGAATTTTTATTTTATTTTTCTTGTTTTGATAATGTTGTTGCTATTTTTTTTTATTTTACTTTTCTTTCTCATTGTTTTTCGTTTTGTAAAGCTTTTCAAAGATGTGCTCTAAATTTTAAACTTATTTTTTTTTCATTACAATTTTCGGAATTTTGATTATTGATCATTTTAGATTTGTTTACAATTTCAAATTAGGGGGGGGGGGGTCCATGGCGATGGAGAGATTGTGTATAACATGAAAAACGAAGTTTCATGTGTCATAGATACGGCTGATGGTGAGCTAGCAACCCTTCTGGGTTCTCATCTCATCTCTTTGAGCAGTCGATTTTGGGTTGGTTGAACCAACGTCGCACTAGAGCTACAACGTTGGAGCTGCTCGGCAATTGGCGATGCTTCAGGTTTGGCGGTGTTTCATCTCGAAGGAAAACCCAGGAACACTGTTTGTATATTGAAACCATAGTCAGATGTACAGTCGATTTGGGGGCGGCGTGGAGAAGTCGTTTGAGGTTTCTCACCCTCCGAGTAGACATTTTGGCTCCGGGTAATGGCGCATTGCTTTTTAAAAACAGCTGGTACCCCCCTCGAACAGTTTATTTTGGCACCAACAGTGGGACGTGACATTGTCTTTAAAAACACCCCTTCGATCAATCGTTTGGGGCTACTTATCACTAAAAAAATTAATAAGTCATACAAATTGCACGGTATTTTAAATTTAATTTGAAATTAAATTTTTATTTACAGTTAAGTTTTATTTACAAGCGCTTTTATTTGTAATCAGTAATCTGTATTTAAAATTTTATAATGCCCTAAATAAATTTGTAGTTTAAATCTTGAACGATAATAAGGCCATAAATAGACATGGATGGCAATCCAAATAGGGGACACAGCTCACTTGACAACAAAGATGCCGCGGAACGTAATTCACTCTCTGGGACGAAACTGACCCAAACCCGATATTGCTTATCAAAGGGGGAGTTTTCTGGGGGAAAAGTGGTGTAACTCCAAAAACTTCAAAATTACAGTTTGAAATTGGCACTTGCCTTGCCTTGGCTTTAGCGTTAAATTGTATGGGAATTAACTCATTATTGAGCAACCTATTAAACTAGGACCCACACAACTTACTAAAATGATAGGTATAGTTTTCTAGTGATAGCTTTACAAATTCAGGGTAACTTCACAGTTGGTGGGTTTAGCTTCTAACCGAGTAGCTAACACGAAGCGTCGTGATCTCAATTTGTATAAAAAAATGGACTTGCATCGTTTTACCACTGAACTTTTCACACAAAAAAAATTATCTTATAAAAGTAAAAAAACTGTTACCTCGATGTCTTTAAAATAACTGGCTTCGGTAAATCGCCAAATATAGTAACCCAACCTAGAATTTATCTGTTGCGGACAAAAAAAAAGTTCAACTCGTCTAATAAAGTTGTGTCGAGGTGTGGTCCTACTGTCAAATGGATGCCAAGTATCTCTGCACCCCTGATGAGATACGACTCTTCGCTTATTCCACAAATGGGCCAATTCAAGGTCAAATGCAGATTTATATCCCTTATGTGAACTGCTTGTATTTTTAGAATTCTATTTTTTGCGAAAATCGTAAATGCTGAGCCCACCACGGTCAGGTTAGTCTGTTAGAAACGTGGTGTCAAAAATGGGTGGAAGCATTCGTTTCTTTTTTTAATAAATCATGCAAAAGGCACAAATATTTAAAATACTGTCAAAAATCATGAAATAACATAAACTTTATTTAAATGTGAAAAATTGACTTTTCTAGAAAAAAAAAGTTTTTTAAAAAATTTACAGTCGTTAATTTAATTGTTCCATAAAGATGGTATTTTTTAAATTAACAATAAATATAGAATTACAAAAAAATACAGTTATTGCTACTTCAGATCTGAAAAAACCATTGAAAATGTTTGGGAATGCAAATTGATTTTTTTGTTTCGGTTTTTTAAATATTTTTATAATTGTTTCATTTTAACACTAATAAAAAAAATTTGAATTATCACATTACCTAAAAATGTAATAAAACGTATTTACAATAAAGAGTAGTATTGAGTGTAAATCAATATATGTATTGAAAATACGATCCTATTAAACTTGTGCTCTTCAAAACTCCGGTATAAATCTGTTTTATGCAAGAAGATCAGGACTAGCACATAGTACGGAAATTCAACTTTTTTCATTACATGAACTAAATAAAAAAAATTAGATATTTTTGCAAAAAAATGTTGTTATTAACATTTTATTGCCCCTTTTTTCCTTTATTTTGCGTATTCTACAATTTTCAGAAATACGGAATAAGGATTAAAAACCCTAAAAAAATTATTCTTTTTAAATAAGGTTTTTGGAAGTTGATTGACAATTTAATTTTTAATAACAGAATGTGCTGTATTTTGTATAGCATGACACTTTATTAACTTATGTGCTGGCCCGCATATTTCGGTATACTGCAAAACAATTGCTGCATACAAAATACACTAAAATACAATGCAACATACACTGTTAAAAATTTCAGTTCAACGATGTACTATATCTTATTGCGAAACAGAGGTCTATACTATATTATGGTAGAATCAAGGTTGAACCAAAAATCCTTTAAAAAAAAGCAGAGGTTTCACCGATAATTGGTTAAACTCCTTTAAATGCATCCCAAATTTTCGCTGTCGCTACTACATCAACAAGTACCTCCAAGAAAGACAACGACAAACATAGGTCTCCGTGGCCAAATGGATAAAGGCGTTCAGCTATGAATCAGAGGATTTGAAGTTCGAGCCCGATTGGTGGACTTGACAAAGAAAAGTAAAATGGCAGTGATCTTGCGATCGGAGGGTTACCAGCATCGTTACAAAAATACTACTACTAATACACTAAGAACATTCTAACTTTGTATTTTATTCAACGTTATAAGTTTTGGTGCAACGTTTCACCACTAAATGGTATCCGTGGTAGCTCCGTAAAATGATGAAACTAATCACCAAATGTGGGTTGAAGCGAAATGGGTTCCACAGTTTGGTGCAAGGTCGTAATAATTTTTAACAGTGTAGTCATTTGTATATTTAATAATCAATTAAGGTCATGAAAACATCATAATGGTCAGGTAAATTAGTTATTGCACAGATTTTCGAACTGTATGGGATGAGTGAAATCCTTATTTCATAATCTCGTCCAAGTTGGCTACAAGTTTGATAATTTCAATCTTAATTCAGCGTGAATATTTAGACTGTTATTATATGTTGAGTCTATGATAATATTGTTGGTTGGTTGGTCGGTCAGTCGTTCGGTTTGCCCCGAAACCTCCGAATCGAAGTGCCGTTCAAGAGCAATAAGTTTAATAATGGTTGTATTTATATAAATTGTTTGGCAACAGCTTGTTCAAGCCCGACAGGTACTTATCACGTTGCCAGCGTGAGTGTGGGGCTCAGTGCCGTTACACAAAATATATTTAGGGGGGGCGGGGAGGGATTGAAATTTCCCAACTTAACGATTCGAAATTCCCAACTCAACAGTGATGAAAATTCCCAGTTCCAACTTATCCACATTTTTCATCTTTTTTTATATATATTTTAGGTAATATTAAACAGTTCTCTCATAAGCGTTGATTTGTTGCACCCATATTCCAATGCAGTGTCCGTTCTGAAGTCTAATTTAAATGTAATCTTACAAGTTGGATAATTTCTTATCTTTAATAATATTAATTTTCTACATTAATAAATTTTCCCAACGCGCGAGTTTTTAGAAGTTGAAATTCCCAACTTTCAGGGTTTCCAGATTATTGATGGGGGGGGGGGGGTCGGACCCCCGCATAAACCCCCTGGCGCGACGTGCCTGGTGAGGCTGGATTTTTTTCCACTTATCTCTAACTGTAACTTCTGGATTGAAAAGGGATCAAATACCTTAAATTCACCGCACTTGTTTTTGTTCACTTTAAAATTTAGGTAGGTAACCAAAATTCAATTAGTTTCTCATCTTAAAAAAAATATTTTTCATCGTGAATAAAATATTTTTCAATGCATTTTAATATTTATTTTCTTTGTGATCCCGCGGACCCCTTAACATCTACCCACGGACCCCAAGAGGGTCCGAAGACCACCTTTTGAGGACCACTACTCCAGTCGATTCTGCATTATTTCGTTGATTCCCTCGATACCTTTATTGTCTCTGAATATGTTTTCCAATTTCTTAATTTTTGTATTGTATGGACATGGTAGATTTTAACGCATATATAATATCTCCATTATGTATCATATTTCTAAACAACAAATATTCTTGCAGTGACCTAACCACGCACACTCTCATTTAAACCACTTAGTTAGGCACAGAATCAGATTACACGTCTCCGTATGCATTCTGATTATAACAAGAGATAAAACTTCTCATTTTTGAACTTGAATTATTCATAGCTCGTTTTTTTTTTTATTTAAGTTAATAAAATAACATATCAGACTCTCATATCTCCCTAAAGGCGTTGCTCGGAACGAACTGGGAGTGAAGGACCACACTGAGGCGATGAAATATCTTTCATAATTTTGGAATGATTTGCCGATAGGAGCAATCTCGCGATCGGGCATTCTTTTCTGTGGGTGTTTATTTATGAAGGGTGTAAAATGAAGCTTATTCATGTTTCTCAGCTGATGCGATTTTCTGAACAAAGATAGCTGTACAGGAGTAATTAAAAATTCAAAAAATTATTCGTTTACAGAAATAAAATTTTTAAATCCTAAAAATTACCGAAGAAAGTTATGTGATTTGTTAGAAAGCTATTCAATGCATTAAAACAATAAACATAAATTTTTATAAAAAAATTAAGGTCGGCACCATCTTTTAACTTAATAAAACCATATCAACATTTTTTTAAATGATTTTTTTTTTTAAATCTTCTAAAAATGTTATAAATTAATTTTATAAGCTGAAAGGAATTTTACAATTCCGACGCTCAGTCACAATTCCGTGTATATAAAATTAAACTACCATATAGGTCAACATATAGGGGAAAACCGGGAGGGTACGGAACAGAAATGAAAATTCCCTTTCCCATTTTTCCCTATCTCCCACACATCCCCACCCTCTCATATTCGAAATTTTATTCGTTTTTCGGACAAGAAAAGAGGTTTCACGGGTCACACACAAACCATTTATTGGTTTTCCCAATTTATTCCCAATGAATAAATACATACTATATCTTTAGTACTTCTAAGAACTCTACCTATAATAATTGCATAATATAACAAATTCGTAAAAAAATATAGTTACGATGATATTCACTTTCAGATGGAAGACACCTTTAAAAATTCAGTTTACCCATTGAGTATTAAAAGTATAATTTCTTATTGCCTCCTCTTACTCCAATGAGAACTTACACTTCTCTTCAGGATTCTCATGAATCCTATCTGTAATAAATGTATGTTATATGAAATTAGTAAAAATAATATAATTTTAAACTTGCTTACCTTTTGCTTGAAGACATCCCTTAGGAATTCCCATTCCCCATTGAGTATTAGAAGTGCAATTTCTCATTGCCTCCTCTTATTCCAAGGAGAAATTGCACTTCTATTCAGGATTCCCATCTGTAATAAACGTATATTATATGAAATTAGTAAATATAATATAGTTTTAAATTACTTACCTTTTGCTTGAAGACATCCCTTAGGAATTCCGATTCCCCATTGCGTATTAGAAGTGCAATTTCTCATTGCCTCCCCTTATTCCAAGGAGAAATTGCACTTCTATTCAGGATTCTCATCTGTAATAAATGCATTTTATATGAAATTAGTAAAAATAATATAATTTTAAACTTGCTTACCTTTTGCTTGAAGGCATCACTTAGGGATTCCGATTCCCCATTGAGTATTAGAAGTGCAATTTCTCATTGCCTCCCCTTATTCCAAGGAGAAATTGCACTTCTATTCAGGATTCCCATTTGTAATAAACGTATATTATATGAAATTAGTAAATATAATATAGTTTTAAATTACTTACCTTTTGCTTGAAGACATCCCTTAGGAATTCCAATTCCCCATTGAGTATTAGAAGTGCAATTTCTCATTGCCTCCCCTTATTCGAAGGAGAAATTGCACTTCTATTCTGGATTCCCATCTGTAATAAATGCATGTTATATAAAATTCGTAAAAAATAATGTAATTTAAAACTTGCTTACCTTTTGCTTGAAAGCATCACTTATGGATTCCGATTTTCCATTGAGTATCAAAAGTGCAATTTCTCATTGCCTCCCCTTATTTCAAGGAGAAATTGCACTTCTATTCTGAATTCCCATCTGTAATAAATGCATGTTGTATGAAATTAGTAAAAATAATATAATTTTAAATTACTTACCTTTTGCTTGAAGACATCCCTTAGGAATTCCAATTCCCCATTGAGTATTAGAAGTGCAATTTCTCATTGCCTCCCCTTATTCGAAGGAGAAATTGCACTTCTATTCTGGATTCCCATCTGTAATAAATGCATGTTATATAAAATTCGTAAAAAATAATGTAATTTAAAACTTGCTTACCTTTTGCTTGAAAGCATCACTTATGGATTCCGATTTTCCATTGAGTATCAAAAGTGCAATTTCTCATTGCCTCCCCTTATTTCAAGGAGAAATTGCACTTCTATTCTGAATTCCCATCTGTAATAAATGCATGTTGTATGAAATTAGTAAAAATAATATAATTTTAAATTACTTACCTTTTGCTTGAAGGCATCACTTAGGGATTCCGATTCCCCATTGAGTATTAGAAGTGCAATTTCTCATTGCCTCCCCTTATTCCAAGGAGAAATTGCACTTCTATTCAGGATTCCCATTTGTAATAAACGTATATTATATGAAATTAGTAAATATAATATAGTTTTAAATTACTTACCTTTTGCTTGAAGACATCCCTTAGGAATTCCAATTCCCCATTGAGTATTAGAAGTGCAATTTCTCATTGCCTCCCCTTATTCGAAGGAGAAATTGCACTTCTATTCTGGATTCCCATCTGTAATAAATGCATGTTATATAAAATTCGTAAAAAATAATGTAATTTAAAACTTGCTTACCTTTTGCTTGAAAGCATCACTTATGGATTCCGATTTTCCATTGAGTATCAAAAGTGCAATTTCTCATTGCCTCCCCTTATTTCAAGGAGAAATTGCACTTCTATTCTGAATTCCCATCTGTAATAAATGCATGTTGTATGAAATTAGTAAAAATAATATAATTTTAAATTACTTACCTTTTGCTTGAAGATATCCCTTAGGAATTCCGATCCACCATTGAGTATTAGAAGTGCAATTGCTCATTGCCTCCCCTTATTCCAAGGAGAAATTGCACTTTTATTCAGTATTCCCATCTGTAAAAAATGTTTGTTATATGAAATTAGTAAAAAAAATAGTTACAATAATATTAAACTTTTGTTATGCTTTATGACATCCCAGAGGAATTCCGCTTCCCCATCGAGTATTAAAAGTGTGAATTCTCATTGCCTCCCCTTATTCCAATGGGAAATTGCACTTCGCTTCAGGATTCCAATGTTTTTAGTGGGTCACTGTAATAAATGTATGTTAGGAACAACTAAACTAGTAACCCTGTACGTATTTAAATCGGTAAGAATATCTAATGAAATATATATTTATACTAAAATATTCAGGATTATCATTTAAACCAATAAGGAATAAAATAAACCTGCATGATTCCATACGTTTTATAGACTATAGTTTTAAAATATGATAAAATGCACTATTTAACATAAAAAAATACAAAAATCTATAAATATTGTTTTGTTTCAGTCTATACCGTCGTACATTCTGATCTCTTATTTTGAAACATTAGTGCGATAATTTTTATTCTACATGTAAAATAAATAATATATATATATATATATATATATATATATATATATATATATATATATATATATATATATATATATATATATATATATATATATATATATATATATATATATATATAATTTCTTTTGTATTTGTTTGTACTTTTATATTGCTCATTATAAGCATCATGGTATTTTTTGTGGATTGTTAACGTATGTATTTTAATGCTATCGCACATATTTACCAATTCATTTTTAAAATCTTAGTCATATACATCTTTCTTTGCTATATAGTTTTTAACAATATTTTTAAATGTAATACAATAAAACTACATAGTACTGCATAATTATGTAAAAAAATAAATTATTGGGATAAGATAAACCTCATTAACACCAGATGTTTAATAGCAAACGAAAAGTATTTATTCTGAACAACCACTATATGCCATTGGTAATAATAATTACTAATATGACATTTTATGTCCAAAGATATTAAAGCCAGAATGTTAAATCAACAATCCAATTTAGCATAATAGTATACTTTAAAAATAGCTAAAACTGACATGGTTGATCAAATTTTAGAGAGTACTGTAAAATTCATTTTAATTCTATTACTGCAATTCTACCACTACGACTTTTTTCAGTCTATTTCAGTTGCAATCTAAAATTAAAGTAATTAAACGCTATAAACTTTTAACATAGTTACAGGAAGTGTAAATATTGTAACTCACCTTAATTCCTTGTAAATATTTCTGTAGGCATCCTATTACGCCTTTGAAGTGGCCTCAAAATGAATCGCTGGCTGAAACATGATATGATTAAGACAAAATGTCTTCCAACACGATGAAAATAGAACAATGCACTACAAATTAATAGAATTGTGTAGAAAACAATTGTTATTAAAAGTATTGTTAGAGTATTGTTACTAGATTATTTAACTTTTTTACAAATTGCACTGTTGCGATCATTTCAAAACAGTCGCATTTATCTAACATTATTATTATCTTAGCCGTATTTATATTGTTGTAGGTATACATTCACATTGTTCTAATAAAATTAGTTTAACGTTTTCACATTGTTTTCTATTACATTCATTCATTAATATTGTCATGGATTCATTCTGAAACAGAGTAAAGGATCTATGTTGATATCACATTTTAAATACTCGGCTTCTTCCATTCCTTCATATAAAAAACTCTAATCTGACATATTTAATACATATGCTTCATTAAATACAAATTTATTTGTATGATAACTCAACTTTACAATAACATGTATTATTCAACAAATTTTGCAATTTATCAGGGTTTCTTTTTTTTAAAAAAACGTCGTGTGTCATATTTTAAATAAAGTCATATTTTCGTCGATCACCAGTTACTGAAAGGATCCACCTAGTTTATCTTTATAATTGAACAGGTGTTACTATAGCAACCATAAAATTTATTTAAATAATTGTCTTAGAAGTAAACAGATTCACCGTAAATAGATAAATTCTTCCAGTTTATAAACAACAGACGATATCACCATACTGAAATATCACAACTTATAAATCCGAAACTACTCGACCTGAAATCTACAAATTCTTACTTTTATTTAAAACTACTAAGAAGCTCTACTCCCTTTTCGCTTGACGCTCAACCACCCCCGAGGGCACTTTTTTGCAATAACTTGTAAACTAATAAATATATTTAAAAATTAAAAATGTCATGCATTAAATCAGATATATGACTACTAACTTCTACAAAAGTTTAGAATCGTGTAATGTTTACTTCAATACGTTTTGCTTGACACACATTCGAATTTTTAAAATGTTTTTTTTAACATTTATAATTTAAAAACCAAACAGTTTTCAAAAACAAGAAACGGTGTGCGGAACGATTAGATATATGGCTAATATTCTACAAAAAATTAGAATTATGGAGAAAAAAAAATCTATGCGTTTTGTTCTAAACAACGCACATTCTTGCATTTTTCAACTTTAACAAAATATAACTTCTAAAATAAACTATTGTAACAAAAATACCTCTATCTTATTCCCCAAACGGCAATAGCCCAATTGCGGCCGAAGGGAGCCGGGTTACCATATTCTCAAGGAAGAACACAATTGTTTATCGCCCAAACAAAAGGTTGCCATGGGCCGCAATTAAAACTTTCCGCCCCAAACACAAACTTTCATAATTATTCGATAGTTACTTTTTGAGAAGTGACACAAAATACGTAAGAGCAAAGAGGGTTACCAATTGTCAGCGGCAGTTACTTTTTTTTTTACAATAGAGATAAAAATCGCTTAAAAACTCATATTTAAAAAATTCCTTATTCGTACATTATTTTTAAACGTGTGATTTCCATTCGAGATCATACTAAAACAACCGGACAAAATAGGATATAAATATTTAAAGGAGCACGTTTTTAGATTGTTTATAGGCTATTTTCTGTTCACCTTATTTTAAATACATTAACGTTTATTAGGAATAACTAGGAAATAGTTATATTAATATTTAACTCTGAGAGTAAAACCCTATGCTTTCAACGCCCACGAGTCGCTAATAGCCCACTGTGCAGTTCTAGTGAGACGTTGATTAACCGAACCATCCAAGGCCCACGAGAATTAACAAGCCCCCTTCTATTCTCCGTCTTTCATGTTCAAGCTCAACTCCTATGGTAAGGACAAAAACTCGTGAACAATCGTCCGCTGTTATAATGTGCATGTATTTAATTTCGTATATAAAAAATGTTTTTAAAAATCGTGGCACTCTCAGGGTTAAAGGTTCTCTAAATTATCAGTCTATAAAAGTTCATAGTTATTAACCCTTTGCGGTCGAAAGGAGACTCTCAGGCACCACTGTAAAAAAAATTACCAAATATGCGGAAAATCGTTTCGAGTTGTTGGTTCGCCCGAGCGAAAAACGCATCGACCGCAAAGGGTTAAAAATATTTGAGTTTAAATAATATATTTAAATAATATATTTAAATAATATATTTAAATAATATATTTAAATAATATATTTAAATAATATATTTAAATAATATATTTAAATAAAGTCGTTTAGTTTGGTTTTATTAATTAATCTTTATTTATCTTGAAGGAAAGACCCGGGAACGATGCCTCGTATTTTTTAACCATGGTCAGATGACGAAAATCAAGTCTTCATTTATAGTTTTCGTTTATTCTTTTAATCCCAATTTTTTCACCATTTGAATTAGCAATTGCGGCCGAAGGGAGCCGGGTTACCATATTCTCAATGAAGAACATAATCGTTTATTGCCCAGACAAAAAATTGCCATGGGCCGCAATTGGAACTTTCCGTTTGAAGTTATTGTAATGTTGATTTAGAACATTGTAAAATGCTTTTTCGTATAACATAAAATAACCTTTCATTCATGTCATAAAACTTGAAAATCAAGTTGATTTAGAATTTTTTTAGGATATCTTTTTTTACGATATCTTTTTTTACGATATCTTTTTTTACGATATTTAAAATCAAATGATAATTAACGAAAATTACATTTATAAAATTATAGAAATGACTTCCTAGGTGTGTTTGTATATTTTCATATTTTTGTCGATCGCCAGTTACTGAAAGGGTTCACCTAGTTTATCTTTTATAATTGAGCAGGTGTTACTATAGCAACCATTCAATCTCGTTCGTGCTCTTCAGATTATATCAGTTCTTGAAGCTAAAAACGCCTTACGGTGCTAATTGATTGCGTGCATAAATACTTACCAACAATGTTCCACTCGTGCTGTGTTGACCTAAAACAGGATTCCTCAATACGTTATACCTGAAGGAAAATAAAAATAAAAAGTCAACCAAATATTCTTCGTGCAGACAGTGGCGTCCCCACGAAGGGGCGGGGGGGTGGGTTAAAAACATTCCCATTATTAGTCTTTAGATGTTAAGTTTTTAGCAATTATTTTCCCCTCTAAGACCTCCCATACACACTTTTTGTTCATGTTACTTCATGTAACAATGACTGTTTCTTCAATTAGTCATTGCGCAAAAGTTTGGTAAGTGGGGTGCTATCAGAAATCTAATTGCGATTAGCTTTGATGAAGCTGTGTTAAAACGGATATAATACGAGAAACATTTTTAAATAATCGTGTGCTTTTTAAGTAAGTATTGGTACGTACAAATATGTGTGTTTTCATGACAGTAAGAAAAGATAGATGTAAGAGCATACCAGCATTTTCTTAAATGTTCAAGAGAAATTTTATTGTTTTCAGTTTCAATGAAAAATATTACATATTTGATATTTATATGGTTATTTCGTTGTTGACCCTCACAGTAACACTCCAGGCTTCCGAGGCCTGAGAGAACTTTAAAACTGTTCCGTTTTTCTCCCCTCTTAATATTCAAACTGAAATTGCTTTGTTATTCCTCAAAGAGTTAGTCTTGAACTCAACTACGCTACCAACGTTTTTTTCACACTGCAAGCCTTGCACAGTGAAGCAAAATCCAAGGCGAATCGATTTACAGACCCGTTCCCACTTTGCCCCGAACCCCGAAGGTCCATGACTCTCTTGCGAGATTCTCAGGCGTAATAAGGGCCGGTCCTTATATTAAGAGATTTCATATGTCATGCCAGTAAGATTTGTTCCAATTTGTCTCACCTCCAATTCGATTCACCTTGCATTAAGGATCGCGAGCTCTGCAGGGTTAAATACCTGTAACAAATGTCTAAAACAACGTGTTTCTGTGAGCGTTAATACCCAACTTTCGTCAATATGAGATGCTTCCTTTCTGCAAAGTTACTTTTACTTAGCAGGTACGCTGAACACTAACTGTAACTTCTGGAAAGCTCAAAACGTGTTTCCTCAATGGGAGCGTTGAAGTCAAACTGGAAGCAGCCACACTATACCTCCAAAGTTGTTTAAGTGATTTAGTGTTGTTTTTAATATCATAGCATTGTATAACTACTAAATGCATATAAATATTATATTTTCTTCTTATAGAATTAATTTTTATATTGCCAAACAAATGGTTTTTGCTTTTGCTTTTGAACCCCTTTGACATGCAAATGATTTTCCGTTTTAATAGCTGGTTGGTTAATTAACGTCGCACTAGAGCTGAATAGTGGGCTATTGTCGACGGTTCGGGGCCTATCTGGAAGGAAAGACCCGGGAACGATGCCTCGTATTGTTGAACCATGGTCAGTGACGAATACAACACCTGAGCTGGCACTCAACGTCTTCAATAGACGTCGGGACTTTGGACCCGGATCAGATTGATCGTGCACCAGTCCCGTATACACGCCGATAATTTTTGTGGATGTTCTGGACGACATTCTATAATTTTGGTAGCGAAGTTGGCAACCCTCCGATCGCAATATCTCTACTTTTTTTTTATTATTCTTTAGTCTAGTCCTCGCACAGGTTCGAACCGTGAATCCTTTGATTCACAGCAGACACCTTTATCTCCTGGGCTATCCGGCCCCCTCGATTTTAATAGTAGATTGCGTTTAAAATGGGTTTCAAAAGAAAATAGAGAAAAACTCAGCCCAAAGCAATACATGACGGCTTATTTTAACATGAAAAATATACGAAATAGTGCGGTAGCAATGGTAAGTGAGGCACAGTTATTACCCCTTCCATTGCCTTCAAGTCAACAAACTGCCGTGTCTAATCCAGAAGTTACAGTTGGAGATCAGTGGTATCTTAAAATCAATCATTTTCAGTGGCGTCATTTTGTCTTTTGAACAACTTCAACGACACCTAGTAGTCGGAGATTAAGGATCTTTTTTGAGCCAATGCTTCCCCCCCGAACCTCCTGGATCAGGTGTCTAAAAGCTTGAGATACCCAAGAAGCAGCTCTGCAAAAGGGAGACGTCATCCATATTTCAATCGCCATGAGCTCAACCTTGATATTTTATTGTGGAAGTATGTCACGCTCGGCGTGCTTTACGACGACGGGAAATTGTGGGCGTTCTTCAAGAATATGCACCACGTGTCTTCAGGGAACTTTTTTTTAATTTTTGTTGAGGCTTCACTTCCAGAAGCCGCCCAGTCGTAAACTGCAGCTCCAAAAAATCTTTATTATTTTTTATTTGAATTTATCAGCGATCTAGGATTTTTTTTCGTTTTTTTTCCCTGCAGACGTGGTGGGTGATTTTTCCCGCTTCTGATTGTGAACTCCTGGTGTCGTAACGCGGAAGAACAACAAACCAGTCTTTAAAAATAGTAACTCGAAACACATGGTCTCTGGGAGGTTGGGGGGGGGGGGATGGAATGCCGAGTGGTGGTGGTGGACTGAGTCGCGTGGCTGTCATGTTTGTTGTAAAGCTGAGTTTACATTTACACAGGGAACGCGAACTATTACAAGGCTTCTGAAAATGCATTTTTAAACTGTTAAAAATGCATTCTCATATTTCAGAAAACCAGGTTTGGTTTGGTTAATTAACGACGCACTAGAGCTGCACAGTGGGCTATTGGCAACGGTTCGCGGCATATCTCCAAGGAAATGCCCGGGAACGATGCCTCGTATTTTTGAACCATTGTCAGATGACGAGGACAACACCTGAGCTGGCACCCAACGCCTTCAATAGACGTCAGGACTTTGGATCCGGTCAGATTTATCGTGCACCAGTCCCGTATACACGCCGTTAATTTTTTGTGGATGTTCTGGACAACATTCTAGTATTTTGGTAGCAAAGTTGGCAACCCTCCGATTGCAATATCACTACTTTTTACTATTGGATTACTATTGGAATCTATTTTACTATTGGACCCTTGGATTCCCAGCTGACGCCTTAATCCACTCGGCCAAGGAGACCTCTCAGAAAAACCAGGAGTTCTTCCCGACGAAATTTGGGACCATTTTCGGCCTCTTCACAAACCAAAATGACCAAAAATTGGACCCGTCGCAAACCACAAATACCTGAAAATCGGACCCTTACCTAGTCTTTTTTTTAAATGTTAAACGGGTTGTTTAAAAAATAAATAACCGCCTTCGAAATCACCTATACTCGGGGACAACCTAAGTTGAACCTGAAGCGAAAGCTATGATATGTATAAATATTCAATTGCTTTAGGTTCAACTTAGGTTGTCCCCGAGTATAACAAGATTTCAGAATCGAAACAGAATGATAAACAGACGAATACTATATCCACCCGTACTATTGGGTGAATAGTAGCAGTGCACATAAATTTTTTTGTTTATATGCCCTCAAAGTCAAAAATTAAAAAAAAATTACCATGAAGCTTTTAGTACAGGTTTTAATGTATTACTCAGGCCAAACTTTTAAGGTATTACTCATAATTTAAAGTGTACAAGAAAGAAAGCATAATGACTATAAATTCAAAAACTGTTTCTATTCACCACGTTTTAAATATAAATAACTATTTTTAATATTACTAATAGTTTAAAACCATCGCCACCATTTAGTTATTTGTGTTCGTTTCCTTTCAGAAACAAGCTTAATTTATCAGTGTTAACTTAAGTTTAAAAAAAGCTATCTACTTTTTGAAATAAATATTTCTATCTGCTACTTTTACATCATATCTACCGCTGTCAGACATCAATTTTATCGCCGTACCCGCCATAAAAAAAATTACAGACGATTTGATTTTTACAACTCTAATCTTTCGCTATAAAAATGTGTTAACTCCTTCCTCGGTCTATTAAAGATAATCTAATTAAACGCCCCCTCGTGCAGTTCGAATAATAGTGTTTTATGTCGCCGACAATAATAAAAAATTAAGTGATATTCTTTTTAAGACAACTTAATAAGCTCACAAAAATGTCACACGCTTCCTTGTGTTTGATCGTGACCCAACGTTTGACTGTGTAAAAGTTGTGTGACTAAAAAGTGCTGCTGCTCGCAACCGACTGTTTAAATTTTATGACAGTAATATTTCTTTTTATGCTGACAAAGTGGGGAAAGTTTATTATAATTCTCGCTATTCTCACGAAAGCAAAATAGTTGTATGGCATGGCACCGCATGGTAAAAAAGGTTTATGCAAAAACTAATTTATAAGTTATTTAAATTTACTGAAAAGAGTACTGTTGTAATACTTAATGATGTACAAATCGTTTGATTAATTCAAACCAATCTAGAATTGCTTTTGATTAATTAAAATGCCAAATCCAATTAAACAATTTTGAGGTGTAGTGGATAAAATGAATGAACTAATGTCCAATATATGGTGAAAATTAGAAATTATTCAGCACATGTCACACATTGAATACTTTCTTGAAGAAAACGTCGATGATAACGCTCGCCAAGTCCTTAAATCAATGTTGTAAAAAAAAAATTGAGCGATTGTCATTGCTATAAAGGCAAAATAAAACATTTTTGCCCGGTTATATTTGAAATAAGCTTTAGTAGCAACAAAACAAATTAGTTGAAGCATATAAAAATAATGGTTTATGTGTAGTGTTAAACAGCCAAACAATGACAAGCCAAACGATCCCAACAATTTGTAAAGTTGAAATTAAAAAAAAGGAAAAAATTGTATTTCTGAAATCCCCCCATTTTTTTTTTTTTATTTAAATGAACATTTCATATTGATGGGTTTTAAGGTGTTTTTTTATCTTAAAAAGGAGTTTTAAAAAGACAATCTTCTTCTAATCTGCAAGCGAGGTATCAGAATCAAAACTGAATGAAAAACTGATTCTTTTCTATTCGTGTAGACTTGGGGGTAAATAGAAGTGCTTTAAAAACCTCAGTCAAAAAATAAAAATGCCATAAGGGCATATAGTACGGACCACTACCGGATTTTTAAGATATTGTTCAATTAAAATTATGATATGATTAAGAAAAAGACTCAATACTGCTGTGAATTTTATAACTGCTCTATTCCCCCGATTCAACGATACATTTCGTTCGGTGTCAAACAGCAATAAGCACTCTTTTTTTACCTATTCTTCAGTTCTAGATACTCCTCTCTATATTTCGTGCTGCCATCTATATTGTTAAAGTAAAACTAAATAATGCGAGACTATAAAAAGTGGATTAAAAAAGCATAATAACTAATATGTAACAGTTTTTTTAAAAAGAAGCAAAATTATTAAAATGTTCAAGAATGGAATAGAAAATTCGCGTTGTATAGTTTAAACCAATATGTGGTAATTCTACCTTTGTCCGTGGGTTGACTTTCAAAGACTAAGAGATTAATGGTTTCTATAAGTTGGTGAGGTTAAGTTTACCCCCACTACTGGGGGACACAGTATTCCCTCAGTGAAACGAGTGGGGCGGGGGTCAGAATTTGTTGTAAAAAATATTTATTCCAAAACTGAAAATTGAATAATTTGTAAGTGTACAAACGAACTTTAGTTACATTTTATTATTTTTTTTTATTTATTTATTTATTTTTTTGTAAATTTCCAATACTTTGTTAAATAATGTGAACGATTTTAGTTTAGTTGGGGGTACGCGAAAATAAAATTAGTAATGGCGAAAAATACCTAAGATAAATGTAACAAGTCAAATCTAACATTAAAGTATGTAAGTGTCATTAATTTGTGTCGTTTGATTAATGTTCCAGCTAATCTAAGAACTTCACTGCTAAAAAAAACAAAATTTTTTTTGCTTAGAGGGTTGCAAAGCCTGATTTAGAGTGAGTGGACTCCTAGGCTGAATTTACGGTGCCCCCCCCCCCCCCCTCTCCCAACTACAAGGGGAGGAGGGGGGGGGGGGTCTTTCTTCCTGTAAAAGAATGGAGGTGTGAGGGATGGATTGTTTTTTTTTAAATATATTTCAAAGAACTGCAAATTAAATATTTTTTACGTGTACCAACAAAATTGAGATGCATTGTTTTTTGTAAATTTCCAATACTCCTTTGCAAAATGTCAACGGTTTCAAGGAATCTGAAGGTGCAATGGCATTCTGGAATCTATGAAAAGGATAATAACATATTGCACTCGTCTTTATATTACCCTCAAATGGCTTTGTAGTGTATAAGAAAAATAAAAACTGATTTCCAATAAGAAATTTTTAACAAATGCTATTTTAATTATGCGTTATGTGTTGTAATTAATGTTGTATTATGTGTTGTAAATTAATGTTTTTAAAGAACATAAAAGTATTATAATACATATACATTGCACACACCTGTTAAGAATAATAGAATTTTTCTCCCTCATAAGAAAGATTGTAGTATATTATTTTCATTAGAATTTCGATTTTCATCTTTCCAAATAATTTTTTTCCTAAGTTGATTTGTTTTATGTAGTACGGGCCCTTTTGTAATGCGGGCCCCTAGGCTGCAACCTATGTAGCCTATGCCTAAATCCGGCCTTGGAGGGTTGGAAGAGAAGGGCTATGAGAGAAAGGGGTACTTTTAAATAAAAAGTTGAGAGCCACTGCGATACACTAAAAAATTTCTCCCTTTTTAAAATTAAATACAATGTATCAACTTGTCAATGGGCGACATTTTCGTTTCTCAATTTAAAACTGAAATCCTCCATACATCTCATCTCTCTTCCTTCGTTTACGAAAACCAAACCCCTCAAATCTCCCCCCGCCCCCTTCTCCCGAAACACGAAAATTAACTTGTTCATTTCAGCAAACACCCCCATTTATTAACGCAAACACCAATACCTCTCTAATTGGCAAATACCTGCACCAATCAATATTCGACGCGAGGAAAAATTCAAAGACTATTGATCCTCCATTCCAAGGCCATTTTTATGTGCATAACAATTTTAGGGTTTTCTTCCTTCCCCAACGCCTATTCTGGAAATTTATTACCAATTCTTCACGTTTCCCTTGGTTCCGTCCTTCAAAATGAGTTTTCTTAATCACCTGGAGGACCAATAAACCACCTGTTGGAGCCCTTCATCGGTTGGCTTTTGTTTGCTCGGAGATGTTCGCTCGGAAAGTATTCGACTGGAAGAAATTCGCTGGACGGCCGTTTTGAATGTGAAGAGCGATAACGAGCATACCAATAAGCAATCATAGTTTCGAATGTTGGTCGTACATTTTATAATCATGGATAAACATAAACATAGAAGAGCTCGATGGAAGCTACAGTATGGTTGAAACGGGGTAATTTCTGCGAGAAATATACAGACACGGTTCAAGAAATTTTTATTGCACAAGCAAGCATAATTTTGACGCCTCGTCCTTTTTACATAAAGTATTATTTTGCAAGAAATCAAGCTTATCACATTTAATTTGGAATGATTTAAACTATTTGGTTAAAATACATTGTTAACAGTTTTTTTTTTAGACATCGCATGTCTTGCGTCCAACAATGTATGTCACGTATGGTCTTCAGCAAATGGTACATGCCAGACAATGGACAGAATAGAATAGATAGAGATCTACGGCCAGACAATTAGAAATTCGGATAGAACATTTCTTTTTCTTGAAAATTAATGAAACTATTTGCTTCATTAATTTTCGAGAATAACATAAGAAATAAATAACAATAACCTACAAATAAATAACAAAAAAGGGTTAAAAGACCAATAACGGGTTAAACTCTCCATATTCCTTAAATACTGACTATGGCTGATATTTTTTAGGTAAATGCAATCTATATGTGTTGCAAATTAGCATAATTCTAACACGCAAGAAATAACCACATCTGGGAAACTAAATCAATCTTTATTTCAGCGTATCTCGCCTGCCACTCACTCGTCAAGGCAAATCTTTTCGTTTTTATACAAAATTCACGCATGCGCATTTCGCATAGATGCGCATCAAACTAAAACAGAGTCATCAGAATCAACACTATGAAAATGTACAAATATTTTTTTTTTAAATAATGAAACAATTAAATATCAAAAACGAGAATAAAGTGTATCTAGTAATTTACTGTTAACCATTTTTACACTCAAATTTGGCGCCCTCCTAAGTCCGCCACCCCAAATGACCGCTTGTGTCGCTTGGGCCTTAAACCGCCACTGGAAATATAAAAAATGTCGTTTTAATTTAAATTGCTAGTCTTGGTTGGTTGAATTAACGTCGGACTACGAGGACTGCACTATGGTCCATCGACCACTATTTGAGTTCGTAATGTTGAACCATGATCAGATGACGAGGATAATAGTTGAAATGGAACTCCACTCTCCAAATATTCATACCACAACATAATTAGCGTACATCAGCCCCCTCTACATAGCATATGTGTATCGGACGATGAGGCTCGAAGTCATAATCTTCTGACTACGAGCTCGTTTGCTTTAAAGACGATGATCGAAACGCGATCATCTTAAAATCTTAATAGTAAATATTACGGGACTCCTGTTATTTATTAATATACTAGTAGGAATATACCCGTTCTTCAAGCGGGGTTAAATAATAAAACGATATACTATAGGAATTAATAAAACGATTGTTCCTTAAAACAAAGTCGAGAAATGCATAGATTAATTTAGATTTTAAACTCCGCAGTATTTTAATATTAAAATGTAACCATTCTTGGTATAATATAACTTCAAAATGAGTAAAAATATGTTTTTTCAATTGTTTTTTACTAAAACTCTAGTTATTATTATAGTAAAGATTTATTTTGTCAATGATTGAAAGCAATAAAGGTATATTATTAATTTAGTTTTTTATTGGGTAGTTGAATAAGTTCTCGCTGTTTTCCAAAGATGGAGTTACCGGAACTGCTTGCGTTATTTTATGATAGTGACCCATCTATATACAAGTGCTATAAACAAGTCAATGACGCATGGGCTGGCTTAGCAGCACTTCCGTTCTTATGAAGATGCCAAAAATTGGGTCGACTCTTGGATAGCCTCAAAAAACGTGTCGTTTTTCCGACGTGGAATTCAAATGCTGCCAGAAAGATGGGGGAAAATAGTGGCTAGCTATGGACAATACTTTCAGTTACATGTTTTTTAATGATTTTTTTAAAATAAAACATTAATTTTCACAAAAAAACAGCGAGAACTTATTTAACTACCTGATAAATTATTTTATTTTTGTTAACATGATTTTATAACTATGTTTATACTATTTTATTTTAAATGGGCACATTTAAAAAATGGCCTCTAAAATCGTCATAAATTTATTTCAAAAACTAAATGGAATTTTAAAATACCATGCCTCAGGTCCACAACTTGAGGATAGTATTTACATATGAATTTCTTCAGCCGTTTATTCGCAGAGGAAGTATGTGTTTTGTGTGCCACAGGCACACACATAGACTCTTTCTGTTACTATTATAGATATCACTGTAACATTTACAGAGTACCAACAAAATGAAGATAAAAAGGCAAGCTGCCGCGTCTGGCACCGTGGTCTCTCATGTACGGCAGTGCGTTATTTGCTTTATTTCAATGTTTTACACGCATAGGTGCTTAATTTCCTATCGTTAACATAGTGATACTTCACGTAGATGATACTGACACTTCATGTAGCGGACTTTTAACTCTTCCCAAATTCCTTAAAACTAACCTTTAAAAGAACAACCCCCCCCTCCCCCCAAACTCGAGTGGAGGATATCAGAGACTCTTTTTGGCCGAAAAATATAATAAGTTTAACAGTCTGCTCCTAAATGGCAGCATGATCAACGGCTTGTTAAAAAAAACGTTAAAATGAATTATTTTAAACACATTTTTTTAAGAAAACATTGATATTTATAAGATGAAAGTATGATTTGTCACTGGTTCATGAAATTCTCTTTCTTTTGACACCTCATATGTTAAGATCCATTGTTTCTAAGGGGCGTAAAAGGAATCTTTATTACAGAAATAATATATATGATTCTTTAAAATATACACACAAAAAAAGATATAAAAAAATCTAATCATCTAAATTATTTTAACATTCAAATTTGGCCCCCATCTTAATCTGGCCCGCTTGTGTCGCTTGGGCCTAAGACGCCCCAATTATAGTTATTAATGTTGATTTCTTTGAATGCCGCTGACTTTATTCTTAAGAAAGGTACCAGTGCTTGTTACAGTTATGAATGCCCCATTAAGAGAGTATCTATGAACAGAAAAATCCCAAATCCTTTTTCAAGAAAGTAAATGGCACTAAAGTGCAGCAATAAATCTCCATTTCGAGTGAACCTATCAAATGTATGCAGTTATTCAACAGAAACTTTCTACCATAAAAAAATGTTGACTTATAAAAGAAGAATGTTTCCGCCACATGGATCAGAACACTATTTACAATGTAACAAAGGGAAGTATGACTAACCTGAAAAAGTAACAACCTCGTATATTTTCCTTTTCCCAAGATTTATACTGAAACAGGAAAACAAAGTCGATACTAAACCAAAGTGGGACAGTCCCCAACTTGCGTCTAAACTTAGAAAAGTATCGACCTTGTTATTACAGCTCAGTGAATCCGAAATAAGAATTTTCTTAAATTTATTCCAGAATGTTTATGGACCTCCCCTCGAAAGTATATATGATTTATGCCGTGTGTGAGTCTTTGTAAAAGGAAAGAAAGTAAATCTTCCTTTCTGACGGGAATGGTGCCATTTATTGTCGCACTGTTGCCATTTGTAAAATGAAAAGATAGATTGTTAGTGTTAACACTGTTTGGGAACAACATAAAATGGATGCCAATTTTCCAAAAGAAAACTATATATTCGACCACTTAGGCATTTGATAATAAATCAAAATAGGATTTCCTAAAAAGCGAAAATTGGGTAGGTGAGGGTAAAAGTACGCAATTTTGGGTTTTGCGATATTTAGAAGAAAAAAAAAGCAACAATTACGTAAACAATTACAGATGGTAAATGAAAAAAACAAACGCAACCTTTCGCAAAGCGCTAACTGCGTTTCTTCTGACGAGATTTGAAACCGTTTAACTAAAAAGCACGTATTCCACAATATCGAAAGAAAAAAAATTGTCGTGACAGTATTAAAGGGTGAATAATGGAGTGCTTACTTTTGCTCCATTTCGCGATTTTCTTGTCGCATGCCTCTGCAGGCAAGTGAGCTACGGAACCATTAGAGTTTGTTTGGGGAATCAAAAGGTCAAATGCATCACTATCAATAGAAGAAACGACGAAACTGATAGCTCTATTCTGCTTCACAAAATGTTTAAATAAAATATTGAATATATTACATCGAAACTGTTAAATAGTGACGTACTTCATTTCTGTTGCTCCAAGCTACGTTACCACGATGCATTTCATTTTACAACTTAATTGAAGTAATTGTTTGGTGAAAACTTATATTGACATTAAGGCCACTTTCAGAGCAGTTTTTCAGCTACGACGCTTCATAACGTAGAATAAATAATAACCAAATGGATGGTAATTAACGCTGAGCTTAAAATTAATTACATTTTATTACGAATATTCGATTGTTTCACCGTATAATCCATATTATATAAAAGTCTTAGTACCCCTTCCTATTGTGTTTATTTGGCATTGTGAACAAATTACTGTAAAATGGAAACACAAGACAGGGTTTTGCTGGTTATGTGTGCGACTCCCTATCTGTGTAAATTGCTTGTAAGTGTATTTTGAAAAGTTCTTGGGTCAAAAAAAAAGGAATAACCCTGTTCCAATGCTTTTCTAGCGTTCATAAGACAAAAAAAAATTATACGAGCTGGCCAGTGAAGCCGATGTAATAGCGATATAGTGTTCAAAATTAATTCTAAAAACAACAGAAAACAAATAGAATTTCCAATTAGAACATATAAAACAATCATCATCCTGCAAATACATCCTAAACTATTTACACAAACATACAAACCATTTTACTGTGTGTAAATAATTTTTTTGTAAATTATTAGTTGAGAATTATTTTAATTTTGTATGTTTAAGGCACCAACTACAAAAAATAAATATGTTTGTTTAAATATTATTTTATAAGCGCGTACGTTTATTACATCAATTCTAGATGAAGTACCCGGCGTTGCTTGGGCTTTACGCAGAGTGTTCGTCGATTTCTTCACCGCAGTGCCATCCAGCGGTTTTTGCAAAAAAATAATTTCTGCTTTAATGTTTTTGCGAAGGGGGATGGGAGTGGTTTCTCGAAATCTCATGTGGACTGTTTACATAAGATTTCGAACGAGATCACTGTATACAATAGACAGTTATCTCCTTCTTGATTTGAAAGTAAAGTGTGTAAAATGTCATCAAGCTCGGAATAAAACTATAGATTTGTATAAGAACCTTATATGAAAAAAGGCAACTTGAAAAAGAATGCAAGAACACATTTAATTTTTATGATACAAACTGAATTTTGCATTTCTAGTATATTTACATTAAAATAAATTAAATTAATAAAAAACACAAGGTAATTTTTTTTTAACATTTTCAAACATAACATGCTTTTAAGTAATTACATTGTCATTATCGTTAAATTATTTTATGCAAGCAGAATAACAGTTGAAAGTATATATTAAACTTTACATCGCACGGTGTACATATATACACAATAAATATTACATCAAATACAAGACAGTTTTCATACAGTGCAAGAATATGACACTTTTGCATTAAGAAACATTGATATTTTAAGGAGCACAGTTATTGATGTACCTTTAAACAAACGTTAATATTTATGATTTAAAGTTTCGGCTGAACGATAATTAACTTATTTAAGAACAAAGGAATTTTGTTATAAGAAAATTAAGCGAAGCATTATACAATTTTTCCTAACCATAAACATGTGAATAATGTGGTGTCCAGTACGGTGGTTAATTGTAGTATTGACGGAAATGGCTATGAACATGACTATGGCTGAATGTGTTACAAGTTCAGAAGGTATTGAACCCATGTAAAATACATTTTTACGCTGATCTCTTATATGGTTTGTACAATGATAAAAGGTTCATTTCATTCTTTGTTAAAAACATGCAAATGATAGTATTCATGCTTACGCTATTATGCAGTTGTGGTATTTGGTATTGTTTTGATACTATAATACAAAATACACTGTTAATTTAAAACAATGCAACATGATATTTATTGTATATGTACAAATGCTTTACACACATTTTTTCTCTAAAACTCGTGCGAGCTACGTGTTTAAAAGTTGATGCATGCATGAAAACAGCTTCTTCTATAACGCCGATGACAAGCCCATGTAAAATGTAATATTGATATTTTAAGGAATATACTCTGTTCACTAAAAAAATATCATAAGAGATTGCCCAGATATTTTACTGTTGATTAGTGGTTATAAACAAATTAACATCTATAAAATAAGAAGGTAGGTAACACTCTAAACTGAATATAATGTGGCCACCTGAATCATTTTTTTAACCGACTGAACAGCGCGCAACCCAAAACTCCAAAATAAAACCGCAAGTAATTTAAACCGCCAAATCGCTCGCCAAGTCGAGAGGTTATAGATTCGACCATTATGAATTTTTTTTTTTAATTTATGTATGTTCGCGCGGGATTTCGGTTCTATTTCAGATATTTGCAAAAAATTTTTGTTGGATAGAAGATGTTACAAAGGGGAGTAATTTGAAAAAAATATTCAGTCATCCGGCATTTAACTATCCGGAATTCTCAATTAACCGGACCGTTTAAAAAAAATATATTGTCCGATTTCGAAAATTCTTTTTTTGTTGGATAGAGAAAAATCCACTTAGGCAAACTCTGCAAAAGCTAATCGGTTATCCGGTTGTTATATATCCAGAAATGTCGATTAACCGGAGTTTTTTTAAACAATTTATCTGTTTCAAAATGTTTTCATTGTTTAACAGAAGTTGTACAACAATGACAATTCGTTTAACCAGCATTTTTGGCCATAGATAGTGATTGTTTTACAATATACATTGTTCAGCACAAGTTACTACTTGAATTTCATGGTGAATAATAAGAGGGGGCAAAGCCCCCTGCTAAATTAAAAACTAAAAAGGGGAAAATAAAATAATATTTCTAGAAAAAAAGGAAACCGACTTTAAGGAAAATGCCCTAAAAAGTAAAAAATAAATTTTAATTCTACGAATGAGTGAACAATTGAATTATTGAATATCAATTTTATACTTAGTACAACTTTTTGAAGTTGCTGCCAATTTACAAAAATCATACCCAAATTTTGGCGCCGATTTCGAAAAGTTGTACTAAGTAAAAATTGATATTCAATAATTAAATTTCTCAACTCATTCGTAGAATTAAAAATTATTTTTTACTTTTTAGCGCATTTTCCTTAAAGTCGGTTTCCTTTTTTTCTAGAAAGATTGTTTTATAATTTATTTGTTTAAGCAGAAACTGTATTTAAACAAAATGTCTTTTACAACAATTTAATAAAAATAATTATAAACAATATCCGCATGTCAGATTTGGAAATGTTGCTAATTCATTTGCAAAAGAACAAGAATTTCCTTGACTAAAAGATTTTAGATTCAGTTGAAGTTCGTTTTCATCACTTTTATAGTTTTCTACCAAAAAATATATATTTTAATAGATCATTTTTGTCTTGCATGCAATACTCTTCTAGATATTTTTTTGCTTTTATTTATTCAAAAAAGCATATTTTAAACTTACTAATCGAATTTAAGTCTCTTTAAAATTAAATTATTTCTTTGAATGCATGCCATGATTTTATGGAAATTTCATAAACTTTTCTTAACAGTTTTATGCAAAGTGAAGAGTAATGCAATTGGCTGTTTTAGTGCATGTGTAAAATAAATTGGGGGACGTTCATTTGCACGTAAGGAATAAAAATATATTTCCCATCTCCAGATATTTTGTAATTTTTTTTAGGGGGGGGAGGGGGTTGCGTAATGATGATCATTATAGTTAATTTTTTTTTTTTTAGTTATCTTAAATAAACCTATAATGCATACAATTTCGCTGATAGGATAAAAAAAATATCTTAATTATCTTACCAAAACTTTTATAGATATTTTATGCTTGAGTGAGTAAGTATTCTCTAAATTTATCAATGCCGTGTATTTATCATAAGTTTTACATAATTATTAAGTAACGAAATAAATTTAATTTTGGCAGAAAAGTAACATTATAGTTAAACATAATAAAAATATAGTTTTTAAATTTTTGTGTTTAAATCAAAATTTAGTATTTTAATGGGGTTTCTGATGTTACTATGTTAATTTCTTTGTTGAAAACATATTAGAGATTAAAAATAGATACATGCAAGGAATTTAAACACAAGCTGATTGGAATCCACTTTAACTACCTGAAATCATAATAATTGGTAAACAATAGGCATTCGACAACTTACCTCAACCCAATTACAGCATAAATACATTTTATAGTCAAAATGGTGTAGTTAATTACAATCAGATCTCTTTTGGGAAACATGTGGGTGGTGAAGATTATGTCTAAAATTGGATTATTTATACATATAACCGTAGCACTTTCACATACACCCGGTATATGTTCGAAACTTGCGATTGTTTAACTTTTTCAATTAGAAACCCATTTGTTTTAAACAGTAACGTCGTGTTTAACACGATATTTTCGGACTGGCTGACTTTTGGGTAAGAAAAAACTTTCAAAAGTGCATGCTTTCCAAGCGGAACCAAGATGAGAATCAAATTGCTTTGCAATGATAGAAAATTTTCAGTTTTCAATCATCGAAATTTCGACCACAAACCCAATTTGACAAGCGTACTGCCATGTTGCATTTCAGTTAAAGTATGGTTTGCTAATTAAGATACAAATAAATCATTCTAAGGGAAACGACATTTTTTATTACTAAAAATGTGAAGTCTAAAAGTGAAAAGATAATGAATTTGAAGCATATTAAATTAATCAGCTTTTCAAAAGCTTAATTAAACTTAAATGAGTTAACTTCTCATTTATCCATATCGTCTCTCCAGATCAGTAAATGATACTATTAACATGTTAACAATACAGTTAATTTATTTTTTTAACACCCTAAATTGTTTTTTATACCATGTCTGTGAGTAGAGGGTAGTGGAAATTTAAATAAAAGAGTTAAAGCTGAACGAGTATTTAATGGACTTTTTTATTACTGTAATACACACCTGACCCTGAAGTTAGATTAGCGATAAAATAGTTATTGGAAAAACTAATGTTTTTATTCCTAAAAACACAATAAACCAATTATTATATGACTAGCATGCCAGTGCGATAATTATCGCATGACCCCCCCCTCCCCACACACACACACACCCAAAAAGTATAGCCAAAAAGTCATAACAGTTTAACGTTGCTGTTTATTAATAGACTGCAGCATTATCAATGGTTTGTTAAAAAACTCGTTTGAATGATTTTAAAAAAAACGTTGCTATGTATGAAATAAACGTGCGATTAGTCACTGCTCCTGGACATTCTCTTTCTTTTGATACCTCATATGTCAAGATCCATTAAGTTCAAGGGCCATAAAAGGGATCTTTACTACAGAAATAATATATATTGTACATTTCTACACGGTGAGTTTTGTCTCGTGTCATACCTCTCAATTGCAAACTCGAACGAATGTCATGCTTTTGAAGAGCCATCCATCGGATTCTATGTACTACAACCAAAATCAGAATCGTCAGTTTAGTAAAGTTCAAAAATGTTTTTAAAAGCTTCTGTTAATGTTAATTTATATTAAACTTTTTACAATATAATCCTTTTTAAAAAAAACAATTTATTTTACAAATGATGAGCTTGTTTTCAAAGGGAAACATTTTGATAGGATTCAGCAGCCGTAGAGAACACTGCTTAGCAACGAAATTCAAGCGATTATTTCATAAATGTGGACTTGGGATAATAGAAGTAAACCGCTCGAATTTCATCGACAAGCAGCATTCGCTACGATTACTGAATCCCAGCTATAAAAATGTTCCCTTTTATTAACAAGCTCCTCAAATACATTATTGGGAAACTTCTTGAAATTACAAAAATTCAGCCGTTCAATAAAATATGTATTTTTCATACTTAAAGGTAAGCGTTTATGTGTTGCAAATTTATTTCATTAACATGCTAAATAAAATAAATATTTTTAATAATTTAATTTCAATAAAAGACAAATGCAGATGCTGAGATGTCTTACAAAACCCCTCACTAAAAAATTCTCACTAACTTCTTTACTATTTTGCAATCAAATTATCCGAATAGACGTGCACTACCGGTCAATACAAAATAGACACCAACAAAGAACCCTGGTCACCACCGATCATTGTTCGACTAGATAAAAAGTGTCATGGTCTTCTGAGATGACTCCTCGAGTTTTTCTGAAGTCCTGCTGGAGTTCGTTTTCTGTCGATTTACAGTACTCTTTTCATGTTCTCTCGATCGTGGTGAGGTTGATGTTCTCCATCTGCGTCACTGAAGTCGTGAATCTGTACCTCGTGCCAGTCGTGT
This sequence comes from Troglohyphantes excavatus, assembly GCA_963932185.1. Lineage (NCBI taxonomy): Eukaryota > Metazoa > Arthropoda > Arachnida > Araneae > Linyphiidae > Troglohyphantes > Troglohyphantes excavatus. The sequence goes on along the minus strand of OZ010667.1, from coordinate 25,369,916 downwards.
TGTTCTCGTTGCGAGTCATGTAAGGCTGCTTGCAACAACAGCAGCAGAGGAAGTTCTGGAACTCCTTTCGGAATTTTGCTGAGAAAAAATAATTATTATTTGTATATAGCTGTATTAAACATTCATTATAAAATGTTCGGTAAAAATTTACTGTACGGTCACCCTTGGCGACTTTTTCAAAATCTAGCCAAAAGTCGACTTTTTGCACGAGCAAGATCTAAAGAAAACAACTGATGTCCAATAGGGTTGCTGCAATTCCTTGTCGGGTCAGAGGGGGATTGCCATATTTAAAAAAAATTATCGCCAAATGTGGAAAAAACCGCGCCAATTGTGACCGTACAGTAAATCTGACCCAAATGTTCATTCATTATAGAACATCTAAATCTAAGGAGGTGATTTTACCACGTATAGGAGTTTGGTTAGGCCTCATCTGGAATATGCTGCACAATTCTGGATACCTTAATTATAAACAGTATATTGATTTGTTAGAACGGGTTCAATATAGAGCTACAAAATGATTCAGGGTACTTCGAGAATGAAAAATGGAGAGAGGTTTTAAACTCTAAATACATATACACTCGAGGAGAGAAGGATCAGAGGGGATCTTATTCAGTTATTCAAATTTATCAAATTGGGTGATGTAGAGGGATTGGAATTTAATATCGCCAATGTGACTATAGGTCATAGATTCAAATTATACAAGTCACAACTTAATCGGGACGTTAGAAATCATTGTTTTTAAAAGGGTTATAGACAAATGGAATAGTTTGCCTGAGTATGTTGTTAATTTTTCAGGTGTGGATATTTTTAAAAAGCAATTAGATCAGCATTGGGGAATCGTGAGGAGGATAGATTGACAGAACCAACCTTGCTGGGCCTAGAGCCTGCAGCTGGTATTTGTATTTGTATTCAATGCCGATACAGCATATTAGATATTAAACGTTAACGGCCATTGACAGGAGTTCTGCCTTTTTAAAAATGTCCAGACACTCCGTCCCTACAACAACACATCTTTTAATCTTTTAAAATCAAAAATACGATTGCAAAGTTCGGTTAATTTAAATTTCAGGGTCGTAGATTGCCAGATAAACTAATTATCTTGCACTATTTTTCAATTTGGTAAATTCCATTAACAGCAAGACATTTTTTATAATAAATAAAATATGAGACTCAGTTAATCGACATATTTGAATTATTAGGTTTCCTATAGTCGGATCTTTATAGTATTTTATCTCAGTTGTTGACGTTTTTATTCAGTAAAAATGATTAAGGTTCTATTAGTGCAGAAAAAAATTATATTTCTGAATTTAATAACACAAATATTAGTTTGACCCGAGCCCTAAGACCGGAGCCCAAAAGGTTAAGTCCGTTAAAAAACAAATTATAAGTACGACTCAACGCAAACTATAGAAAAAACCTATCAATAAAATCTTACTTTAGAAAAATTTTCAATGAAAATAAAGAAATGTATACCACACTGCTGAAAATGTAATTATATTTTGGTATTTTAATTCTAAAAAAGTAATTTCGGATAATTTTAATCTTAAAACAGAAATGCTGAAAAATATTGCATTTTCCCTTTAATTAGTAAATTAACTATTAATATATATATATATATATATAGATATCCATCCCTAGTTCAAAATTCCCCTTGCTCGTTTTCATTACCTAATTCCAAATCTTAATAGGCACTCACATGATTGCAACTCAAATTATTGCAATTGCTAAGTTAACTGCATCACACACAATTTTATTGTTTTTTGTCTATCTGGCATCCACTTGCGAAAGCCTTATTAACCAATGAAGATAAAAAAAAATATATGCAAAAACTACTCAATAAAATCTCGAATAAATCTTCCAGTTATTCTTTCCGAAATTGTTACCTATAAAAAAATATCCAATTCAGAGACGAAGTCAAAAGAAATTCCCGCCGATTTTGACTATTTTTTTCCCTTTAAAATTGGTAAAAAACGCACTTGATTTATGTATATATCTCCCAAAAAAGTGTCACCTGATCAAGACCTTAAAACTCGATATATTATAGAGGTAATGTGTCACTTAAGCTCAGTTTCTGGCGCCTCTGTCCCCATAAACACTAATATTAAAGAAAGGGATATCGCCAGGAGGAGAACAGCTCAACTCACCGTTCATGAAATTGTAGATGATGGGATTGATGGAGCTGTTTGCGTAGCACAGCCAATGGGAGACGAGAGAGCAAAATGTCGTCACTTTTGTCTGGGGGAGGCCGACAGTGTACCTGCGTGGGAGATAAAAATGAATTTTTTTAAAGTGTTTTATATACGGGGATTTCCGGAATGCAATGGATGGAATATAAATTTTGGCTTGGGGAATATTCACTAACTTATACACCAACTGGACGTCCAAACACCATCTTTTTTGTGAAGACGTACTCATTTTTAAATGCTCTAATTAGTCAGCCCCTTCAGTTCAAGTTTTGAGATGTAGATGGCTCCACAATGATAACCATTAATCGCTTAATAATTAATTAGTTGCTTAATATTTTTAAGTTTTGGCACATCTGCAGTTACTCTCTTTCAAATGATATCTTGATCATAAAAATTGGTTTTGTAGTTTAGGAGGAGTGACTGTCATAAAATAACGGCTCGCCTATTAAATATATAGATTAGAAATCCACCCCCAAGTAGGATTTTACACTTTAATGTTGCCAAAATATTAAAATTACACAAAATTTTCTTAAATATTCTAAATTGGTATTTACATCTTTGTTCTACGATTTATCTTCTATTGTTACCCTTAAGAAGTTTGAAACCAACCAAGCAACGGTTTAACGCTCTTTAAAGTCATTAATACAAGCATTCAAATTCGACAATCGCAAGACAACATGAAGTCCAGTTTATATATAGGTCAGTGAAACTATACCAATTTACTTGTAAACTGCTAAATAATTTTAAATAGCATTAATCACTATCTTTGACTTGATTGTGTTGTTAAGTAGCAACAACATTTTATTTCGAAATATCATATTCGTTTAGTATAGAACAAGAGTATATAGAATCATAACACACCTTGATGTTACATACCACAGTTTTGATTGTCAATGTTGGAAAAATCTTTAAAAAAATTGAACTTGACAAATAAAATTTAAGAATTGGTGCACTTTTATGCATTTCATATGCATTTTCCTGAATATAGTTACTGAAAATATAATTTAATACTTTTAATTTTAATATATATAAAGTGTAATTAATTTGCATAGAAAAAAGTTAGCAGTAACGGAGAGCAAATAATCTTCATTTCCAACAAATAAAACTTTTATTTTTATTTTTCTACGTAGTCATTATTATTTTATGGTAGGATTGAATAAATATTTGTATCATAGATAACTATCCTCAAGTGCCTATTCTTAAAATTAATTGGATAAAAAAAAAACTTAATTTCGGCCTGTGTTTTTGTAACAAAAGTTTCTGGGAAAACGCGTGCCTCAGAAGAAAGGGACTGCACGACACGTGCCCATTATGGAATATTAAAATACTAAACCGATTAATAATAACATTTAGAATTCATAAAAAGTTGTTTGCGTTTAAACCCAAGTAATTTATTATTTCGTGGGATTGGTGGAAAAAAGTCATTTTTAAAAAAATATTTTTGTTGTTAAAGACTCTAAAGAGAACGCTTTTCTTTTTAAAAAAGCTCACCATGTGAATATGGATTTAATTATTATTTAAACTTATAAAAATTTAAACAAGTAAAAAATATAATATAATAAATTAAAAATAATTATTAAAGGATAAAAGTGAAGGGTACCTAGACCCCTTAAGAATTGTTAGATTATTTTTCCAAACGGCTTCGATTTTTTTTCCACCAAGTCCATTCTTGTTTGTTCAAGCTACGTACAGTTGTTTATATTAAGACTACACACAGGATATAAGCATAAGGAAAATAAGACAAAATTCAAAATGTATATTTCTAGTAATATAGATCAACTTCAACAAAATAAATAATATAGCTTAAATAAAGCCTATGATTTAAGATTAGAATACTTTATATTTACATTCTCCGTTGCATAGTTTCTTTAATATACTTTTTAGTAAACGTTTGTTTGATAAACGAGGTCTTCTTAACCATTTCCACGTTCTCTTCCCCACCTCCCCATAATATCATTCATATTCATATTATTATGGTATTCCTGTTCTTTCCCCAAATCTTAGGTGCTTTTAGGTGACATGCCGGTCGCGTAAATCTCATCTTCTAATTAAAATACCTTTTTTATCGTTTTCACCCTGAATCGGTCCTTAATTAAGAAGAATGGCATACGCTAATCCTAGTTTAGAAACTCCTCTTACATTATGGAAATAACGATAGTACTAATCTAAAAGAAAGAAACCACAAAATACAAGAACATTGATATTTTTTCTCATTCAGTCTGAAGAACAGAGAAATAAAAGAACGAATCGCTGTTTTGTGAACAGAGGAGTAACATTAGCGTGAAAACTAAATGTGGAATACAATACTGTTCAAAAAACAATATTGTTAATACGTTTAGCATATTAAACCAGGTATGAGCAGCTCACCTGAGGGCATTGATGAAGTAGCAGATGAAGTTTTTATGTGTCTATTAACGTTTTAAAGGATGCAGAATTTGAATATGAGTTACTTCTTTTGGTATACAACAAAAACTCATTTTCCAAATAGGTAACTCGATCCCCGATAGGTAACTTGTTTCATTATAAAAACCAATTTTTCTAACTTTAACACCTTTGAAACAATTTAATGCGTAAGAAGATTGCACCGGTTACTTACCACTTGGAAAAAATATTTTTAACTAAGAGCATATCATTAAGTTTTTTAAAAGTCCCTTCAATCCACAATTCTACTCAAAGGCATTTAAAATTTAGGTAAATTTAATTTTACAGTCTAATACGAGTTCAGTTTTAGTCACAGGGATTTTTTTATGTTTGGCACTGGTCGGAAATTGTTACTTTCACACAATTTCAATTTCTGACCATTTTTTTACGAAAAAGTGGGCTTTACGCAATGGAGTGATTGTCTATTGTAAATGATAGATTTATATTTGAAAACAATTCACGATTCATACAATTTCTGACATTTTTGTATTTTACCATTGCAAGATTTTGCCCACTAATTTCAAAAACCCAGATTGATGCACTTTTTCGAAAAATCATTTTATTATTATTATTATTCACACGAGTTCTCAATGCACCTGTCAAAGCGGTATTGACCAAAAGTGTCGGAATCCAGTCTAAAAATGCATTCAAAGTACTGCGTTCTGATCCAATAGTACGTGACTGTCAATCGTTTTCAGCATCTCCTGGAAAATTAATGAAAAGTTATCTTTCTAGTTTTGAAACTAGAGGGTTCAATTGAATTTTATACGGGTGGAAATCTCAGCTCTGACGGTGGCTGGATCCACGCTTGTGTGAAAGTCATTACTTTCAAGAAAATTATTGTCAACTCGTCCATCAGATCGAGACAGGTGTGAGAAGCTCACCTGAGGGCATTGATAAGATGAACGGGGAAGTAGCAAATTCCGAAGATGACCACCACAGCTATGAGCATCCTGGCCGCCTTCCTCCTCGACTGGATCTGACCCTCGCAACTCGGGTTGACCGTGATGAGACGACACGTCGCACCGTTCCTGCCAGTGTGGTTGGCAATGGCTGAAAGAGAACGGCATGGATGGATTTTTAACTTTGCACTACCCTATATATCGTTGCCTCATGGCAACAGTAGGATATGAATAAAAAACAGAGTTGCCTATAAAATTGATTTTAAAATTTGCTATTTTTTAATTGCTGAATGTCAAAGGCTGTAGTTCAGAGAATTCAAAGAAGACATAAAAATGTCCGAGTGTTCCACTAAATAACGGCACATTTGGTAATATTAGCAAGACCGAAAACTCATTTTCGTTTGTTTTTTTTTAAATGTCTTACTGTTGCTCTGAGGCGACAATATGAAATATAAGGTCATGAATGAGAGGTAGTAACTTGAAATAACCAATTTAATACAACCACCAACGCTCAAGCGATTTTTTTTGTCGTTGTAAAGATGTTTTCACTGTTTGGAGTTTTTAATATTTTTTCCTGTGCATGCTTTTTATATATTTTTTAATTTTTAATCCGATAGCTTAAGACGATAATTCATAAGTTTTACCCTAAACCAGTTATTCTTAAAAAACTTTCTCCCTTACCCTTTGATAAAACTTTTCATTTATGAGTACCCCCTTCTCTTTTCACCCATCCCTCTCTGCAAACAAAATTTTGTTTTTGCTACGCAGTCATTTTCTTGAGTTAGCTGAAAAATGAATCAAACGACTCAATTGGATGACACTTGCGTGCTCTTTTATTTTTTTATTTTACTTATTACATTTATATGTTTTATTATAAGTGTTTCTCGCCGTTACTAATATTTTCGCGTACCGCCAACCGGACCGCCACGTACCCCTAAGGTTACGCGTACCACAGGTTGAAACTCGATTTATTAAAATACGCAATTTTACGTCGATTTATTAAAATACGCAATTTTACGTCGATTTATTAAAATACGCAATTTTACGTCGATTTATTAAAATACGTTTCAATGTGAACCTCTTCATAGATTAATGAATGAATGATGGGAAGTAAAACAGTAGGGTTCAGAGCTTACCTGTCCGACTTTGGTAGTGGTTCGTTTCGCTGGATCCTGGTATGTTCCTGTTCCAGAGGACTTTTGCTATCTGGTAGTATGCGACCGCCATCAGCAGGAAAGGAGCGATGTACAGAGAGACGAGCAGAAAGAGCTGGTAGCACCTGCACGATGCATACTCATGTTTAAGAAGTGAAAATAATATGTTATAAATTACTTTTTAAGAGGCGGGGGGCACTGACAGGGAAGTTGACCTAAAATGTCATATCAATTCAAATCTGAGTTAACTTCCAAAACTAATGCAATTTTATTTTAGTTTTCATTTAAACCATCTGCTGAAGAAAACAAATTGCAAGACTATACCTGTACGCAAGTGACTTCCTTGATAAAATGGACCATTTAAAAAGTGCTAATATTTTTTTTTAAATAACTGAGTTTGAATGTGAATAAACGTCCGAAAAAATATTTGACTATGTGCAGATAACTGCAACACCATATTTCTTTCAAGTGAACAGTTTTTATTAGATTTTAGGGTGTTTTATTTTTATTAACTTTAAATAGAAGTTTTAAAATAAAGGTGCTTTAAGTTTTAACATTTCATTAATTAATAAGTTTTACATAAAACTGTCTCACTTTTCTTAATGAGACTTTAAAAGTATTGCATTCCGAATTTCTCGCTTTATGACTAGTTTACCAATACAAGAAGTTACAGTATAAGACTTTGACTAATGCTTAGTCTTCAAAACGCTTATACAATGGACGCTCTAGCTTTTCAACTTTGAGAAGATACAATACAAGTTCTTAGTTGGGAGGGCGGGGATTTAAGTTCTCTACGAAAGCTCTCTTGAACCAGTGGTTCCCACAAAGTTGTCCGTGGACCCCTGGGGGTCCGCAGGTCGATGTTAAGGGACAGTGGACTCAAAGTAAATATGGTTAAAATGCATTGAACAATCACCCTTATCACCCTTGGTGAAACAGTTCGAAAAGCAGTGCAGTGACCAACTTAAGTGACTATTGCAATGTTTTCTTGAGGTTTAAATAAGGTAATTTACAAGTAAGAGACTAAAATTAATTCAACTGCTGATTGACGGTGTCATTTTGTTCTATGTATTTGTTGTGTAAATTTGTGTCCAAATTCTTAGAAAAAGCCGTTTAAAATTAAAAGAAACTATAGCATTTCAGAATAAGTTCGTCCCCTCATTTTTATGTCCTTAAATCCAAAATTGAAACGTATACAATAAATTCTAAGAGGGACTTACATGAGCATACATGAAGAAAAGGGTCCCCGGTATTATTTTACTTTTAGCAATGGGTCCGTGGCATAATGCTAATGGACGAGTAGAATGACCACGCCTACAGTGACGTCAGAGCTAGTTTGTTTGCGGGATAGCGTTAGAATTTCCTTCAAAACTACTAATATATTGAAAAGCTCGATGATATTTTTTTAGAATATGATGTTAAAACACAATTAATGCAAAATTTGAATATAAAAAAGCGATATTATTGTTTGTTTACCAGTAATCGACCACTTGCACGTACTCGAAATCCCTCAAACAAGGCCCGCCCCGTTCTAGTTGTCCATTGGTAACCGCTGCCCTAAACTATCCCACAAAATTAAAGATGTATTGGGAAGTTTTAAAAAGAAGAAAAGCAGCCCCCCCCCCCCCCCCTTTACCTGGTGTTGGCCTCTGGCCACGTGTAGGTGCAATCGGTTAGGTAGACCATGTCGTAGGGGATGTGCTGCCGCGTGTCCAGCACGACGACTTCGGGCAGGACGATGACGAGGCTCACGGCCCAGATGAGCAGGATGGCCGTCTTGGAGCTGGCCGCGGTGCTCTTGAAGCTGAGCGGGCGACAGATGGCGTACCACCTGTCCACCGAGATGAAGGTCAGGGTGAGAACGGACACGCTCACCGACACGCTCTGGGTGGAGGGGAGGAGAGAACAAGAAACACAGGTTAATATGTTAAAGTACACTATTAAAGTGTTTCGAAACTGTTCTATCTAGAGATGCTTAACTTTACAGATTTTTAATTTAACAGTATAGCAAGGGTATAACTTAACAGTGTACTTATTGTTGTTATACTTGTTATTGCTATAACAAGGATTTAATTTAATATAGTATATCGTTCACGTCCGAAGCCTGGTCCAAAAGTCATTGGGAAATATTTGCTTCACCTTAATGCAATGAAGCATCAGCGGCATAGGAAGGCTACACACTGGACTCATCCTGGACTTCCTTTGACCTGGAAGGTTCTGGTCGTTCTCTTCGACCAGCCTCCATTACTCTACAGCCTCTAACATATAACGATCATTGTCAATGTGGTGAAGCGGCCACACTACTTTCTCATGACCGACATGTTTATGGCCCTGCCTTATAACTCTAACTTTGTACCAAAAATCTCTTTCTTAAAGTATAAAATGTTGTATTAAATCTAAAGAAACATACCTTGTTCTAATTTTTTCATATGCGAAAATCGTGTGGGTCGTATACGTCGTTCATGTGCGAAAATCGTCGAAAATCATAAAAACCGCGTGGTTTGCATTCTCCTATTATTTATCCATTGTTCACCCGCATCATCTGCAAGAGCCCTTAAGGTTTTGTGATATTACTGCTATTGATTAAGCATATCCACAGAGTACTTATTTCAAGTATTACAGTGGCAATCGTGTGGTAACACTGAGTTGGTGGAATCGCATTGCATTAGAGCTACACAATTAGCTATTGCCGACGTTTTGGGATATATCCTGGAAACTGCCTCATAATTTTAAATCATGAAAAAATGACAAGGACAACACATGAGCACGCACCCTCCAGTCTTCTACAACATGGCAAACGTAAGGACATTTGGTCCACGGTAGATTTAACATGCAACAGTCCCTTCTGCACGGAGGATGTTTGGTGGATAGCAACATTAAACTCGCAACCCTCCGATTACGAGCTCGCAACTCTTCCGGAGACGAGAATCGTACCCACAACCCTTCAATTATTGGCTCGATACACTTTTGACTGGCCCACTGAGAGACAAGTAATGGTTTAACTGCAAATTAAGTATCTTTTGATATGCTTTCATATGCTGGTTTTTAAATTCATGATGGAGTTTTTAATTCTTGATACTCGCGCCAGTTCAGCAATCATTTTCACAATTTGGAACTAGGCAATAAATTACGATACCACCTTAAAAGTAAACCTTAAAACCTACATTTCATGAAGGTCAGCATGTCATCACCCAATATCTTCCAGTTACTATTTTGGCTTCACTGTGATTTCAACATACCATCTTCACGTCCCACCTTTCGATTATATTTTCAGTCTAAAGATAGCTCCAATCTTTTTAGAACTTCTATGATTTCATCTAGCTTATTCTTTTTCTTTATAACTTCTTTCTTTATCTTTCCAACTTTCTTTCCACCATTTGAAGAAGCCTAAACGTGATCCATTCTCTATCTTTCAGGAATTCTCTTTATCTCGCTTCATCTAACACTAACTTAATTCTCTGTCTTCAATCTTTCCACCTTTCCATTACACATTGGCTTGATTTACTGAAACGTCCTCTAGCATTTCTGATTAATTTCTAAGCTGTTATCAACAGAAATATATCTTATATAACAAAAATAAACGTAGAGTAGAAATTCCCATATGTCATATTTTTCTATAACGTTCGAATCACGCTAAGTATCAAAATAAAGTCCTCCTGTGAAATACAGGAGAATAAATCTTCTAAATAAAATAAGAATTATGTCATAATATTTTTGTCCCATAGGAAGGGTTGGAGGACAAGTGGTAGAAGTCAAAATAGAGTTTTGAAAAAAGGTACACCAACGGGGGTAACTTTACTCCTTGCGGGGTAACTTTACTCCTTGCGGGGGTAACTTTACTCCATATGTTGGTTGAAAAAAAAATTCACATTTGAAACAAGTTGAAACATTCTGGGAAAGAAAGAAATAATATTTTAATACTGTGAGGGTCCTCAACCCTTCTTCCAACAGTAGGCCTGTTTTTTCCCCTCACTTTCTGTTAGGGAAGATTACAGCTAAAAGTGTTATTATGTAGGTACACTCAAACCTGTTTTTGTGCGGTAGATAGTGACCGCATAAAAAAAGCATAAAAAAATTTGCATAAAACTTCACGAGTAGCTATAAAAAATAGTTTTTGCAACACAATTAAAAAAAAAATTTATGCGGTGGATAGGGACCGCATAAAAAAAGTCTCGCATAAAAAATAACTCAAAACCTTACGAAATAACTAGGAATTGCTTTTTTAAACGGAATCAAGACACGAGGCTTGACAGCTACTTGGAATCTCGCCAAACCTTTTGGAATCTGAATTAGAAAATACACATGCGAACATTTTTAAATATTTTATTTACATATGTACTTATTTTACACATACAAACTTTTCAAAACGCATAAACATTATCCTTCGTAGTCTGACAGTACGCGAACTTGGTTAAAAATCGCTTTCGTCACTTGAAGATACTACCTCGCACTATCGTTTAGTTGACTTTTTTTCAGTTATTATGTAGTCATTGATCAGTTTTTGCGATGACTGTTGTTTCACTAGACGCTTGTATATGTCTCGGTAGCCAGATAATCAATTATGTTCCAATTTGATTGAAATTTTCATATACCGCACAAAAAAAATCGCATAAAAAAGTCGCACAAAAAAAGACCGGTTTGAGTGTATAATACGTGTTTTCTTCCAGTAGAAAAAGTTGTATATTTTACTTTAACCAGGTGTACCTTGAATAAGGTAAGTGCACAATTGTGTTAAGTAACAATCAAATTAAAAGTATACTAAATTTTCTGATCTTTTGCTTCTAATTCAGGTTACAAATCCTTTTTCTCACCAGCCTCATTCAAGTCCAACATTCGGGGTTACTTTACTCCTCCAGTTAAAGTGAAGTCAACTTTACAATTGTAAAATAAACCTTAGTAGAAACCTTAACGTTCTTCTAATTTACTAGTCAAGCAAAAAAAAAATAAGTTACCTGCCTTTATGTAAGATGTTCGTTCGTTTTGTTGGACCATGTTTTGTCGTAAAAGAAGAATTTGCTTCAAATGTGATTTTTTTTTTTTAAATGTATTTTGAGTTTTCAATTTATTTACATCTTATGTGTGTTTATTTATCCCACTGAAATATACGATTAAAAATTGCACGATCAAATCAATCCGAATTCGCCAACTGTTATGGAAAAAGGGAACATTAGAAATCATTTAAAGTGTTTTGATTTTTAAAAGGATTTTTTGGTAGTGGAACTTGATTATTTTGGACAGCAAATATAGAACGTACATTTTGAAGGGTGCTTAATAAGAACCAAATTGTTTCATTTACACCAACCAAGCATTACTATTAAAAATAGCAAATTTCTGACATTGGAGTAAAGTATCCTACCAACGCTTCCTACTTTACTCCACAGAGAAAAAAATTAAAAATAAAAATATTAAACTAGTCTACATTGAGAGATTATCGGAATCTTCAGTTATCGCAGAACATATTGATAACCAGATCATAATTTTAGCTGCACTACATGGTACTCAAACACTTTACAACATATTTTTATAGTATAATAACATTAAACTCATTATTGGACAACCAATTGAACTTGGAGCTACATCTCTTGATCAAATGATATATCTAACTGCCTAGTAATGTAATACGTTAGTTCATTTTCAAATTTTTGACTTTGAACCCTAGACATCCAACCTGCAAAATTATTTATTACCGGGTTCTTGTTTATGGATAATTTCCAAAATTCAATGACGCACATCTTTTATTTGGCATCACTTGTTTTTCAGAATTTCATTCCTAATTTTATACTTACTTAAAACAAATTATCCAGAAACCATTATAAAAACAAGTTATAGAAAAAACTTCTTCAGCTACCGTATCAAGCCATTCATACACTTCCATCCAAACACCAACCATTCAAACAAGAATATATATATTATTATTAAACTCGGGACATTACTTAACATAATGACATCACATTTAATATACACGTGTCCCGCAATCATTTTTAGATGACCACCAACGATAATAACAAGAGGAGGGATCCCAGGCCATTCCATTCATACATAAAAGCTTCATTCATAAAGGAATCTCATTACGTCGTTTAATAGCTCTGGCTTCCCGTGCGTTACTCCACGTGTAATTAAATTCCAAGTTTAGGAAGTGTTATTTTGCGTCAACACCGCTCCTACATCCAATCCTACTCTGTTCTGTGAAGATCTCGCGGCTCTACAGACTTGCATTTTAACATTCTAGTGTGCTTGAATGATTTAGCATTTCGCTTGCTCGAAATCAATGTCCTGTTCAAAATTATAGAGCAATGTAATTGTTAGACAACAAGGCACAACCTGAGCTGACAAACAACTTTCCAAACATACACACTACCCAACGTCAGGCTATAGCTGAGACTGCAGCACGTTTGACTTTGATGAATTTAGAAGAATCGATACTGACTTATCTTCTTCTCAGAAGAAGAAATTAAAGTTACTAAACTACAACCGTTTACCACTTATACCCTACAATCCGAATGCTTTTATTCATGTTTCTATACCCTGCGGATATTTTCCTTCATTTAGTTTGAAGAACCATTTACCTTTTCGGAATACCCATCGTATAAATGTATAAATCTCAGTGTGCGACGATGCGACTTAAACGCTATTCCCCACCAGGACAGTTAGCCATGCGATTTAATAACACCATTCTCATATAAGATTTTTAAGCTTTTCAAAAGAACTTTTGATCATGGAAGAGTCGCATTAAACACTTAAAAGAAAAGAGGCGCAGGGAGAGATTGCTGTGGAAACTTTTGGAAACTGCCAGTCTCCGTCGAAGCAGAAATTTAAAACTCTTCCCTGAAGCAAAGCGTACCTGAACGAGTTTTAAATCGTCGCCGCCAAGGGATGAGTTTTCTGCGTTTTTCCCCAAGAAGGGAGAAGCAGGGCGATAACAGTAATTCTCTCTTGACAGTCGGTACGCTGCTGGTTAGGTAGGTTCTGGGGATGGTATAAAGCCCTTTGGCGGTTTTTCTTCTTTTAACTTTTATGTCGGTCGTTGTTAGATGAAAATACTTCAAAACCAACAAGGCGTGCCTCAACTTTATCATTGAAATATCGTCTGGCATTTCAGCTCTGGTGCTCAGGGTTTGTTTATGAGAGATTCGAGACCGTCTGGTTCATATCGAAAATATAGACTCTATTTAATTTACTATTAACTTTTTTTTGTAATACAATATGTAGTTCATATATAAGACCAGATTACAATTGGGATCTATAAAGTATGTTGTACTTTTTAATAAAAGCGTTTAAATTTAAATTTAGTTCAGTGCTCTTCGTATTTCATTAAACGATATATGTCGTGTATGCCTCCAAAATTGGTTGGATGCTTTCAAAATGGCAATTAATATTTTTGTAGCTTCAGTAACAATATAGATAAAAAAAACAAATTTCAAATCGAGATACATATTTAAAGCAGTATCTGTTAAGTGTTGTGGGGATAATTTTAATTGTATATTAAAATTTATACTATGTTATCTACAATACCCTCGTAAATTTTTGTGTATTTTTTTGAAGGAGTGAGTGGCAACGGTGGATAAAAAAAAATTGGAAAATTAAGTTTTAAAAAAGTTGTAAGAGGAGATTTGGGGAATAATAAATAATAAATTGTCTTTTTTGTTTTTTTTATAAATACATCTGGTATGGTCTGTTTTCTTTCGATATACTTTTCACTATAATAAAAAGTATTAGTCTGTTCGAGTGCTGGTAGCACATTTTCATTCCACGACCCAACAGTATCAGTGCAAATCTTTATTCAACATAACAAAAAAACGAGTATTTTTACAACTTTAATATAAGTACATATTATGACCACAAGTGGAAATTATTAATCAAACGTGTCTTATGACATGAAATTTTGATGATTTAAATTTTTGGAGAATCAGGAAAAAATTCATGTATAGAAAAATTTATATGTGGGATATAATTTCAAATTTATAAATGTCATTTATTTACATTTAGTGATATATATCTTTATATATTACAAAAAAGGCTACGTTTTAAATCTTGAGCAGTTGCATGAAGTTGTGAATGACTAGAAAAATATATATTGCTGTTTCTGAATAAAATTTAAATTTCACAAATATGAGATAACGTGCTACAATAGATAGATGCATTTTGAAAGTACCTTGGAAGTACCAGAAACACGACATGAAACTTTTTTTAGGACTATAGAAAGCCTACGATATTTCGTGTAAAGCCGTACATTTTTGTTGATAAAAAAAAAACTGAAGACAGGCTGTGAGAATTATTTCTCTTTATGGCTGTAAAAATGGCTTCGTTTCGGTCGTTAGAAGTTCAAGAAATGACGATCGTAAAATGGAGCACCCTTCCACTGCCAGATTTGTTTTACTCCGAAGTAAATTTAGTCTCAAAATTTAGTGCTTTGCTGTAAATGTATATATTTTCTAAGACTATTTAAAAATAAAATTTTATATCTTGTATCCAATTCCGTCTCTTAAAATTAGAAAAAATATTATATTGTTACAAAAAAAATTAATTGAAAGATATAGACTATTTAAAATAGAAACATTTAATGTAAAAAAAATACTAAACCATTATTGATATAATTTTAAAGCAATAAGAGATAGTTTTATATTTCATCTACTTATCACTATTCTTGTAGACATGCAATTCTTGTAATTATCCTTCTAAAAAATAATATGTATCTTTAAAATTCCTTTAACCCTTTGGGTACATTTGACGAGTGAGATTCGTAGAATAGAATAGCCTGTTTAAAATTTCTAGAGTCGATAGTTTAAAGAGGATATTTGAAAGAATGAGTAAATAATTTTATTTTCAAGTCGGAACTATTTGTTGTAACGCGGAGGAAAAATTTTTTCCCCTGAGTTATTCGGTTTGTCGCCCCGCCTTCTGAAACGAGTATGTAGAGGGCGCTGATCGCGATTCTTAGTTTTGGTTTCTATGACGAACGCTCTTAATGTTTGCGGCACCCCAGCCAGTGGGCGTTGATCGCAAACAATTTGTTGTAGGGTCGGTCAAGAATGGGATCGATTGAACCTCCCCAAATCCGTCCCATGGGCATAAAAATCTTCAAATAATTCAGTACTCAAAGGGTTAAGAAAGTTTTTTGTTATGATATTTAGCGTGGAATTTGAGTCCATTCTGGGAACAGAATGTATGTTACAAGAAATTATTCGTTTAGCATTCACATCTACTAGAAATACCACTCAAAAGAACTGACCTGTAAGTACAACACCATTTTGCAGAGCGCGCTGCCGAAGAACCACGTCTCTGTGACATCCCATAGCACAGTGGGCGGTAGGCAGACGAGGATGACGAGAAAGTCGGCGAACGCCAAGTTCACGATGAAGTAGTTGGTGACGGTCCTCATGGAGTGGTTCCTGGAGACAAAACATTCGTTTTTAACCCTGCAGCGCTCGCGATCCTCAATGCAAGGTGAATCGAAAGGAAGGCAAATTTAAAAGGTTCTTACTGGAATGACGTCACTTACTTTTAAAAACAGTCACTTATTACGGCTGAAAGTCTCGCAAGAACTAACAAAATAGTCTATTCGAACCATTGAGCTAGAATAATATAACTATAGGCACTGGAGCGAGGACTAAGCGTTGCCTACCACTTTACTCCTTTTTGAGCGAAAGTAGAAAAAATAGTCCTTTTGCATAGGTTTACGCAGATTTAAACACACACACACATCATTTCTGGCTTTCAATAATACATTAAATGTCACACATTTAATGCATACTTACTTTTTTACTTACAAAT
The DNA here is from genome assembly GCA_963932185.1 of Troglohyphantes excavatus. Classification (NCBI taxonomy): domain Eukaryota; kingdom Metazoa; phylum Arthropoda; class Arachnida; order Araneae; family Linyphiidae; genus Troglohyphantes; species Troglohyphantes excavatus. The sequence continues at coordinate 25,353,482 of OZ010667.1, read as the reverse complement.
AAAAGAAGTCGAAATGCCCGGAAAAAATGGTTTTAAACATTTCTGTGACGTTACGTGAGACTCCCGCATAGTCAAGGAAGAATGTTTTGTCATCCTTTATACCGAATTGTATGCTTCCGCGGGGCACCGTAAAGTACATTGTCGCTCAATGAGAGTCCTCGTCCCAGTGTGCTTACGTTATATTCTAGCTCACTGATTAGAACAGATGACTTCACTTATAGAGAGGTTTGGTTAAATAACGTCGCACTAAAGCTGCACAGTGGGCTATTGGAGACAGTTCGGGGTCTATCTCGAAGGAAAGACCCGGGAACGATGCCTCGTATTCTCATAGAGACACAAGGGTGTTCAGTGGTTCAAGTGGTTATTGCTTTATTTTCTATAATGCTATTGTATCACTCGAGAAAGTATGAAAAACATGTTTTACCTCGAGTGAAAAGATTTAGGAAAATTTAGCAGAAGCGTTTTGCTGTGCGATGTGTAAATATATTTATTCATTAAAATGATCGTTTATACTCTAGCCGCATGTGTGCTATTTGGCAGGGTTCAAAAAAATATTTTTAAAAAATGATATAAACAGCGAATTTTATAAAAAAAAAATATCTCGATCCGCGTTTTAAAAAAAAAAAAAAAATTCCAAAAATCACGTCTTTATATATAATTCCCTTACGCAGTGGAGCCCCAGTTGCTCAGTTGGTAAGGCGTTCAGCTACTAATCCGAGGATTGGTGGTTCGAATCCGGGAAATGGACTTGACATAGAAAAGTAAAAAAGTAGTGATCTTGCGATCGGAGGGTTGACAGCTTCGCTACAAAAATACTAGAAAGTCGTCCAGAATATCCAACAAATTATACTGGCGTGTATACGGGACTGGTGCACGATAAATCTGATTGGGGTCCAAAGTCCCGACGTCTATTGAAGGCGTTGGGTGCCAGCTCAGGTGTTTCCTCGTCATCTGACCATGGTTCTAAAATAACGAGGTGCATGTATGACTGAATGTGTGTGTAAATGTGTATGTGTTCCCGGGTCTTTCCTTCGAGATTGACCCCGAACCGTCGCCAATAGCCCACTGTGCAGCTCTAGTGCGACGTTAATTAACAAAACCAAACCAACCCTTACGCAGTGATTGGAAAACGCTGTTTTTCTCTACTCGAAATGGCAACAGTAAGTTTGTTTACAAAAATCTGTTGCGTCCGCATTTGTATTTTGCCATTATGTAAGCCATTTTGACGATTAACCCCTTAAATTCATTGATAAATAATTATTTTTATGATGTCAGTTTAAATTAGGAAGAATATAAGCCTTATTATATTTAAAAAAGAAATTTTGTAAAATGTATACAAACTGCAAATTTACGGAAAATTGAGGTGGAGTTTCTTGTTTGATTTTTTCGTGTCAGTCATTCAGATCCAATAGCTTTGCTAAAGAATTTTCACTTAAAAAAAATCAAAAGAAAATGTTCTTTAAGAGAAAAGTTATGATCGATGTCACGTGTGTCCATTACCTGTACACGGAGACGCACACCAGGGCGTTCCCCACCAGCCCCACCACGAACACCAGCAGGTGCAGGAAAATGAGAACCCACTCCATCCACGACGGGAAGATGTACTCCTCGATCATGGCCAGGTAGTCCTCGTCCGACACGCAATACTCGTTGCTGCACACAGAGCTCGAGTTACCGGCCCCCGACGAGTCCCCCACGCCGACGACCACATCTGGAGTCCCGTTGCTGCTGCCGTGGACTTTGGGGTGAGAGATCGCGTAGGTCATATCCAAGATTTCAAACGGGGAAGCTGGACCCCCTATAATTAAAGTTTATTTGGATTAGATTAGGTTATTCTAATGGAAAGGGTCCAGTGGAAGCACGATGAGCGTCCATCAGAAATAATTTTTCAGAAAAGACAAAACAAGGTTTCGTCGTTTCTTAAATTACCATAGTTTAAATTTCCTTAATGTACCACCCTTTTTTTATAATTATAACTTAATTGCTTGGTAATAGACTTCCTCGTGTCAATAAAATACTTTTCACCAACCCACATAATCACATAGGAACACTTTAGGGGTTTTTTGAGTGCATCCATATGAAATTTCCCTGGACTGAACCAGTTTCGGACCAATTAGCTGACTTAAATAACTCAATTTAATTGACGATAATCCCTAAAAATCCCTGTTTTTAAATATCAAAAGTCCCCACGGAAAACACACTCTCTCTCTCTTAAAGTAACTCAAATCCTGTAACGAAAAGACTCGGCTCTTGTGGAACAAATGCGTTGTGCCTAACTTATCAGCCCTTATTGCTATATTTTTATGACTGAAATCCCTAAATATCACAACGACTGCTCCCTAACTATAGAACCTATATACATTACCTATACAGCATTTTGTATTTGTAATGTTTTTTACGAACTTCTTACCCATGCAGCTTATGATAAAATGAAAGTACAGTCCTAAAGCTAACACAATATGTTAAAATTTCCATTTAAAAAAAAGTTAACTTTCATCATTTTTCCCCTAGACACTTCATATAATACAACTGTACGTGTCGGTTTTTAGTTTGCTTAACCCTTCTTGCACTTCTTCGCATGTCAAAAGTTCACCATTATCTGACCCGTATCGTACTCGGAGACCATACAAATCAGACCACAAGTTCTATCCTGCCATTGGACAGGATTAGCAGGATAGAACAGACCTATGAGCCATACAATTAGAATGCAGGTTATGAAATACGTTCATTTTCAAGACTAAAAAAGGCTTTTTTTTTCGTAACGTAAATTCGGGGGAAAAATATGACCAAGAAGTAATTAATTCTGTGTTACAGTTTAAAAGCACGACATTGTTAACAAAAGAATATGACTCATAATTGAAATAGTCATGGATATATATTTCATATAAATTTTAAAATGCGTTTATATTCTACCAACGGTATAGAAATTTAAATGGTAAAAGCGATGTGAACAATAATTATTGAAGACGTGGGTGCAAGAACAAGGCAGCTCCAGTTTTCCAAATTGTTCAGGAATGACGGAAAATACTGAACAGTTTTCCAAATTGTTCAGGAATGACGGAAAATACTGAATACACTTCTAATACAAAAGTAGAGTTCATTTTCCTTCATATCTCTATAGCCATTGCTTAGAGCTGTCTGGTTCTTGCACTAATTGATAGAGTAGATTCCTTCACATCACTTCATGCATATTCTAACTTTTCATGAGAAAAAGTGCAAATAAAACCTTTTTTTTATGTTTAAACGTTCCATTAATAACATTTAAATCCATATTTAAAATTAAATTCCTACAATTTTATATGTGAATTTGATCCGAGAATCCTACCTCCGCTCACTTGTTCGAAAAGAATCCATCGCGAAGATGCATGCTTCGCTCGCAACAATCATCAGTAATTGGGTTTCTATCATAAATACATTACTTGATTACGATAGTCGCCGCCTTTGTTATTGTTTACAAGTAAACAATGACTCCGTTTGAATAATAAACAATCCGGACTTTCGGGAATCCTTTGAATTATGTCTGTACTGCGAAGAGAAAAATGTCCACTTCTCATTTCATGGGAAATCTACGGAGCGGAAATATTTAGTGGTTCTTTGGTATTGCGCTCGTCTTTAAGTAGACTGAAGAGGGAATGTTCCCTGAATACATTAAGAGGCTTTGGAGTTTCGTACAATGAAAACGGGGGAAGAGTTGCAGAGTGTGCAGTTGCATAGCCGAGGGGGATGGTGGAAGACCCTTGCCGTTGTCAAAGGGGGAACCAAGATGTTGCATCTTTCATTTAAAATTTATTAATTGTAATTAGTAATGCAATAGTTGTAGATCTTTCGTTGTTTTTCCAAAATTTTAATTTAATGAACAAAGGTATTACAATGCAAGAATGTTTATAAAGCATGCATTGTATGCAAATGATATTTTCTGCTGTTCGTCAGTCGTTTTTAAGAATTTTTAAGAATTCTGCGATCGTCAAAGGAGCTTTCGTTATATTTGACAATCGTCTCGTCATTGAATCGGGGGACTTTTGACGAAGCAATTCTGAAATTTTGAACGAAAGTCATGCACTCTGATTCCTTTTCTGGATCATCCGCTTATGTTTCGTTGTTATATTGATATGATGAGTATGGAGGCCAATCCAAGTTACTACAACGTACAACGCCACCTGTCGGCAACATACGTAACTAATTTTTAACTTATGTATAAAATGTTTGCGGCTTTAAAATAACATATAACTTGTTTCACTTTTCTATTGATCTCTGTTTCCGAATTATTTAATTTTAAAATCGGGGAAGTCCTTTGCAGAACACCTTGTATATTTAATGGAATGACCAATTGGAATGTCCGAAAAAGTAAATAAAAAATATTTTGTCCAATCAATACTCTTACTCAAATTCCTTCGTGCAATTTCCAATTCATTTTCAGGAATCCCAGAAGATCGCGAATCAATACCTTAGATGAGTACCTCATTCAAGCGAATTCTTTTCCAATTTTTTAAATGTCGTGTTTTCCCTATCCGCTTTCAAACAACACAGCCCTCCGGCTGAACCCATTCAAATGAAAAGTTCGCGAGTAATTGAGATACACTGCGAATTATTTGATAAAAAACAAATTCCACAACAACAAAACTTTCAATCAATTGGGGACGAAAGCAAGAGTATTGAATAACAGCCTTTCCGCTCTTGAAATAGCGTTTTTTACCGATGAATATTCTTGAATTTCTAGTTAACCGAATGAACGACAAAGGAATATAAAAAAAATCGTTTGATATTTCAAAAAACCGAGTTGAAGTGTTTTCGGGTCAGAATCGATCGGAATTCTTTAAACGCTTCGAATATTTCCTGGGGCCTTGAAAATGTGCGGTGGTGATATTAAAAGCCTTTCATTGCATTTTTTAAATGCATTGAATGGGCATATGATAATAAGCAAAAATAAATTGGGAACCTTTATTATCTCTCGCATTTTAGGAAAGGGATGGGCAAATGATGTCACAATTCGATGGCAGCTTAAAGTTATTACTTATCAGTCTTCATCATTAAGTAGGATAATTTTACTATTATCAAAATAAAGATAATTTTTATACTGTAAACAGGCTAAAATAAATTTAACGTTTCAAAGCAACTCTTAATGAAATTGTATGACATGTTTTATGAACATCAAAAGCTTTTAATTTAAAATACTAATTTAAATTGAGCACTCTAGTTTTAAAACAAGATCGATCCATTTTCATAAATGTTATAGGAGACGTTAAAAATCTTCTGACAACCACTTACTTATGCATTTAAATGCATTTTTAGACTAGATTCAGACACTTTTGGTCAATACCGCTTTGCAAGGTGATTTAATGTATTTAAAACTTGTAAAAAATATTTTTTTAAACGATTTTGCGAAATTGTAGATCTATCTGGGTTTGAAACTAGATGGCTCAATTAAAAGGAATAGTAAATACTAATTAAAATAAAAATAACCATAGACTCTAACATAAGATTATTATTTATTTTTAAACATTTAACGATATTATATGGAAAACTCCATTTAAATTTGAGACATTTTTATTTTATTATAAGTTTTTATTCATCTGTACTCGGGGACAACCTAAGTTGAACCTGAAGCGAAAGCTATGATATGTATAAATATTCAATTGCTTTAGGATCAACTTAGGTTGTCCCTTAGTATAAATTATTTTGTTTATTGCTGAATTAATTTGAATTGTTTGTATATTATTTAAGTTATAATAGTTGCTATGTTAAGGGGAGATAGTAGTTTTGAACTTTCAAAAAAACCATTTTTTAAAATTATTTTTAAAAAATAATATGATTTATTAGGATTTATTTAAGCCAAACCGCATTAAAATTGGACAAAAATTAAACACACAGCGATGAAAAAGAAAGTAAAGAAATATGGGTAATTATATACAATTCTATCTTTAAACCTCTTTTTCTCAGTTTCACATTTTTATGTCGATCCGCATGATTACAAAAAAAGTTTTCTTTCAATTCACTTTAAATTTATTATACACTAGCAATATGGCCCGGCGTTGCTCGTGGTCACTTTGCGCAGTAAGAGCTGCGCGATTTTGTCTTGTCAGCGTAGCCATGGCATATCACTCTCTGTGCACTGTGAAAAATAAACTTTATCCAAATCCAGATTTATTAAATTTGAGTATTTTTTGAGATATTTAAATCTATTTTTATGTTCCCGACTTTACATGCTATTGCGACTACCTACTATTTAAACTGATGTTTTTGTAAAATGTTTCTTATTGTAAAAAAAAAATTCCTAACTTTTTTTTAAATTGCATATTTTTTTTATAAAAATTAACCATTTAGTGACAATAAACCCATGTAGTAAACTTCACATTCATTAGTTTTAATATTGGCGACGCAATAATATATCAAAGAAACAATATTGCATTCTTCCAAATCAAAATAATTTATCGTATTTGGTGAAGTTTTTTTTTGTTGTGCCAATTGGCGACCGGAGTCTATATATCCCTCTTTCAACATAATTTCATATGGGTCAATATTTACGGACTATATTTCTTAAAAAAAATTAATTATCAAATATTTATTTTTGAATTCCAATAATATGTTTTTGAGGCGAAAATTTAAAAATAAGCTGCATGGAGGTATAAATATATAAAACTTTAAGTTAAACTTTTAGGGTGGCCCATTTCAACACCATAGTAATATTCCACTCCGTAACAAATAGCACTATTGTCATAAAGTTAAGTTGTTCGGAACATGAATACACATGGCGTCAGTCGAAAGACCTGGTTTAATTCCATCCTTCGGTTGGCGAGGTTTTTGTTAACGACGTTATTTTTGTTATTCGGACACTAATTTATCCATTGTGATGATATTTTTAAATATAGGACCTCTATTTTAGCTCATTTGGCAAAAAAAAATTTCAATTGGAGACATTTTTTATTAATGTGGCGACATTTTTAATTTATTTGGCGACATTTTTAATTCATTTTTCCATATTTGCGACTTTTATTATTCATTTGGCGACATTTTTTATTTATTTTTCTATATTTGGCGACTTTTATTATTCATTTGGCGACATTTTTAATTCATTTATAACATTTTTAGATCATTTGGCGACATTTGTAATTCATTTTGCGACATTTACTCATCAGCCAATCAAAAAGAATCGTTTATCTCAGTATTGTCTAAACATATTTTTGGTCGCAAAGGTGATTTTTAACACTAATGTTATGAAGGGAAGATCGAGATGTAAATTTCCCTTAGGAGTTGGAGACATTTTTTGTTATTTTGCGACATTTTTAATTCATTTGGCGAAATTTTTAATTCGTTTGGCGGCATTTTCAATTTATTTTTCAATATTTGGCGAATTTTCTTATTCATTTGGCTAGATTTTTAATTAATTTGGCAACATTTTTAATTTATTTGGCGACATTTTTAATTTATTTGGCGACATTTTTAATTCATTTGGCGATATTTACTCATCAGCCAATCAAAATAAATCGTTTATCCCAGTATTGTCGAAAAATATTTTTGGTGGCCAAGGTGATTTTTAACAATAATGTTATGAGGGGAAGATCGAGATGTAAATTTCCCATAGGCGTAATGTTAGAAAAAATGGAAAAAGTTCTATAACTTTTGAATGGTTGCAGATATCCACATGAAACAAAGTGCATATTTTAAACTAAGAAAAGTTTGTTCACATGGTGCAAGTTTCATAAAAATCAGTGCAGTAGTTTTTGAGTTAAATCCGGACAGACAGACAGACAGACAGACAGACAGACAAAAAAATTTTAAATGTGATTTTCGGAATCAGTGTATCCTAATTCGTGGAGAAAACTCAAAATGAGGGGTTTTGTTCGATTCCACTGACAGACACTCCATTCTTATATATAAGTATTGATGTTCAACTATTAAATATGCATGCACTAAACCTAAAAAAAGGTTTTTTAACATAATATTTTTTAATAAAAAAATATTTTTATATCATTAAAAAACAAATTTTCATAAATTATAATTTTGATTTTTTTTTTTAAATACTTTTCATTAAATATTTAATTTTTTTTTTGGTTTGGAGTATAGAAGCATTATATAGCTTCACTTTTTAAAAATAAATTTGTTTCTAGTGTGTTTAATTAATAAGTAATCTTGCGGACGGTGAACTCTATTTTAAAATTTTTTCGCAATGACTTGTATTTCAAAATATTTTTTTAAAAAACAACCAAGCAATAGATTTAATTTATAATAATATTTTAATAAAGCCAACATTCAATAGTTTAAGTTCCAAAAATTTTAATTATAAATATGCAAAACCTATTATTTTATTCAAGTTCGAAATAATTGTCAAATACCAGCCAATTTCACCTTTGAAAACTACTATCTCCGCTTAATCAGGGCCGCCTTTATCTGTGCAACTGACAGCAGGGTCATTAATTTATATATAAATCTATCTCTATCCCCCCCCCTCACTTCAAAATAATCAAACTATTTTAATTTGACTTCAATTTTATGGTGGTTTTAGTAGAGTGAAGTCTATTTTTTATGCAAAATCTTCAGAGAAAAGATCCACAACGCAAAGGATCAGCAAACATGTATGTCTTAAAATATATGAGTAACCAACAAAAGGAATTAAAAAAAATGGGAATTTATTTTCCTCCTATGTATGATATTTAAGTTTCTTAAAAAAATAGCTATCACATACCTTTTAATTTCTGGTTTAATAGGTTTTCTGGACTTCAGGTTTAAAATTATGTTCTCTGACTAAATAGGATTTGAGTATATTTATACTAATAGTTACTAAGATTAATCCATTTAAAGTTTCATATGCATTTAGAAGGATAATAAGCATTTTTAAATCTTTTAAATGCTTAATTTTTCTATTCGCAACTGAAAATCATCTTTTAATGTACTTAAAATATGTTATGCACTCAGTTACCTAATGAACTTATCCATCGTGTTTCCAGTTAATCTGCATAACATCAGCATAAAAGAACTATTTACTTCCTTAAACTATCCTTTAACCTCGGAAGAAGTTTCAGCAGCCCCCCATGCAAACTTAATTGCTTATTGATTTCGGTTACAGGAGTATGTGTTCTTTAGATTTATGTCCCTGTAATCCCTTAAAAAGCCCTAAACTACATTACTTACGTGCATTAATCTTTTGACAATAATGAAAGGGTGATAATGTCATTCTATTTCGAGCAGGTCATCAGTTAAATTGACACAAAATTACTCTCTTTTTTTTTAGTGTCGTGTAGGTAAAAAAAAGCAGACATTGTTCTATGCAAAAAAGAATACGCGAATAGTAGTTTTTATTCTTAAATAAAACTAAAATTTGAAAAAGTAGTCTCGAGAAAATAAATTATTTGCTTATTTCGACAAATTATAATTTTATTTTTTCTCAATTTCGAATTGCGATTTTTTTTTAATTTAATTTACTCCAATAATTTAAATATTTATCAAAATGCTGCTTAATAAAGTAAGTGGAATTTGAATCCATTGTACATTGTGATATTGTACATTAAGTATTATTACCATATTCGCCATGAAATTAAACCATAAGTTTAAATGGCCCCCCGGTGACCATAACAGCTAGATGATCAACACTATCGAATAGAAAGTCCTTATCATAATACTTCAATTCGCCGTTTTGGTAATATAAAATTAATAATAAACGTATAATAATAAACCAATTCGCTGTTTTAGTAATATAAAAGTACTAATAAACGTATAATAATAAATAAAGTAACGTATTGTCAAAGTATTATATATGAAGATAATATACATTGCAAAAAAAGAATCTACATAAATTTTAGAAGGTTCAAGATTACGAATAAAAATGCGTAATTTGAAAATAAAGGTTACGTCTTTTATACATTAAGTTTAAATTATTTATTTAACAGATTCGTATTAAATATTGCATTTTCGGAAAATATGCGACTTCATTTCTTATAAAAATAATTAAATATGTACAAACTTTAAGCCAGCTATAATTCTGTATTTGAAATATTAAATAATAGATTATTTTTTAATCGAAGGCAAACACTTACTTTAAGAAAACGAATTAATGCTAATAAGGCGCGTAGATAAATGAAAACGTTAATGATTAATCAGTCTTCATATGCTAATATTTGGATTGATTTAAACATTTATTCCTTAATTGAACTCTGTTTTCTGTTATTTGCATTAAGAATTGATGAAACATTAATATCAGACTTTTCGTTTTACTGGCGATTTTATTAATTTAACATCTATGATTTATTCATAGATGTTTTTCAATCTAGACATAAATATCGTCTGCAATCACGATATTAAGAATGGAAATTTCGCTCATTATTATATTTTAATATTTAAACTTGTGTCATAATTGAACATAAGCCCAATGGATTTCGATTTTTTCTGGTAAAACGATTTTTATTATTATTCATGTTTATGTTTATACTAGCAAAAGTACCCGTTCTTCGCACGGAAATAAATAAAATAACGACAAATAACTGAAAATATATACATTTCCTCTCCTGCCTGGGATAATCGCATATACCATTTTAGAATTCCTCTTTAAAAAGTGATAAAGCTTTTTTTTTATAATTTAAAATATTTTTATGTTTAATAAATTAGAAGTTAAAAAAAAGTAAAAATATCTCTATACTACTTGGTTGCTAAAACACCGATAAAAATCGAATAATTTCTAGTTTATCTCTCATAAGGTATGGAATTTTAAAAATTAAACATTCCTGAACAAAAATATTTTTAGAAATTAATATGAATTTCTTTTCGGTATGGGTATACATAGTTACATTAAATACCATAATAAAAAACGACGTTTTTAAAATCCTCCAAGTGGAATAAGTTGATGGGTATAAATAATATACTATTGTGTAGACGGAAGTCAGACGTTTCGTACATGCCGATTTTTAAGCCTCCCCTTTTTGCGTTTGTACCAGGTGAAAATAAGTGTACCGCTATCATTAATTCAACGTGGAATTAGCCTATATGGATAAATGACATACCATCGTGTAAAGGAAGGAAGGCCATTTCAATCATTGTAGGCCATTTATTCTCTCCCCCTCTCAACCTTGTACCGAGTAGGGGCCCAATACAGCGCGGTCTGTACATAACCGATTTTTTTTAACACGGATGCCGCAATTTATTTGTGAAATGACTATAATTATATTTTAGTTTACAGTGCTTACTTTAGTCGACGAAATTTTAATTACTGTTGTCATCATTATTGAAAGATAATGTGCATTATAACAGGTATTTTATATGAATAATTATTTACACAAAGCTATGATTTTTTTTTATCTAAGGAAAAAAATATTAAATTAAATAATAAACTAAGCGCTATGATCTTCATTTTTATATTATTTTTAAAAATAATTTCATCAAGGAGGGTTTCATTAAATTGCAGTTTTAAAGGAATAACTTCAAGCGTGAATTTTAATTAAACTTCTGAATCAATTTCGATATTGAAATGTTCTCAAGCTGCATGGAAGTGAAAAAAGCAGCAGAAACAGATAACATAATTTTTTAAAGCTGACCAAATTAATAAATTTGATAAAAAACTTAAATGATTTAACTTTCAAACATTCCGAATTTCCCTGTTCCCAGTATTGCAATTTTGATTTGATTATTTCCAAATGCCCGTTCCAATGTATCGTTTAGGCTACATCTTTGCAATATCTTCGACCAACAACTTGTGTATCTAATTAATAGTTTGCATTTTTGTCCTCAATAATGCAGAACATAAGAATGTAAATTGCAGCCAGAATAAACCTAAACGTTTTTTGCAAATAAACTGCCTTAAATTCTTTATCAAAGTAAGAATAAAATTAACAGCCCAGCATAAATACTCAACCAAAAATAGTATGTTTTTAAATACTACACAACTTTCTTTTACTACGCCCTGCCCATGTTTTAAAGAATTCCCTTGAATAATATTATTACAGAAGAATAACCACCTATTTTAATTTTAAGTTCATTTTTTTATTTACGGATCAATTTATTAAAAATTCTTTTGTTAACAATTTGTTAAACAATTGTTCCTAAAATTTTGATTTTGTGATACTGTTATTATAGAATTCGCATCTAAAAATACCTGTCATACAAATATTTAGTAAGTTTCCACAGCAAATTACAGCCAAGGCGCACTTCATCCAAAGAATACACTGTTATAACTTGGCGATAGTTTAGCACACGGTGCAGCATATTATAATCTCACCATGTACTTTCAATAATTTTACATTTAATATTTAATGATCGCCATTCAATGTTTTAAAAGGAAATATTCATTGGCACATTAAATAAAATATTTTCTAAATTATCAGTTGGTATCTGTGAAATTTTATTCTTTAATAACATTAAAAAGTCTAATAGAGTTGAAAATTCACAATGAAACCAAGCTTCGTACATTAAAAAAAATACTTGCATAAAATATTTTTCAAATAAATAAAATGGACGTTCATACACAAATTACTCGCATTTTGGATGAATTGTTCTAAAGTTCGATCTAAGATATACTTACAATAAACCTGTATAAAACAAAAGAGATAAAACAATTATAACATTTTAATACAATTCTAAACCATTTCTTTAAGATAAAATTCTGGTTGTTTTAATTTTTGAATGGTTCCGTATTGTAGCAAAAAGCCCAATGTATATACATTTTTCAATAATTATTAAATCAAACAAAACCTATGACGTCGTTTTTATATTGCCAATAACGAACAATTTTATTTTAAATTGCAAACGATATTTTCATCCATGTTAAGTCAATGGAATCCATTAAAATAGCTATAACATACGATTGAAACATCGTACAAACTTAAAAATTATTACAAAAAAATTCTAATTTTTCAAGTAAAGTATTCTATAAATTTTATAAAGCTACGTTTTGTAGTTATGGAGTATTCCGTGAAAAGATCGGCATTCTAATTGGTTTATAATTTTTTATATTACATTTTCGCTTTTCTCCGTTGATTTTAACTGATTTTACTGTTGCCACTTCGTGAAACTTTGCCGACGTACGCTAAAAAATGTCATAACATTCGAATGGAACATCGTAGAGACTTGAAAATAGTCGCGTTAAAATTCTTATTTTTTGAACTAACTATTCTGTGAATTTCAAAGCTCTGCGTTTTGTAGTTACGGAACCTATAATATACTGACAAACCAACAAACCAACAAACACACATCCGGACAGATTTTGAAGATTTCTGCTTTATATATAAGATTCTTATTTTCAACTCCTGTAATTGTTATAACGTAATATCTCGTAACCTTAATTTAACCCCTTTCCTATGTTTATTGACCTGAAACTTTATAAAAATCACACTTAAAATACACCATCTATGTATATAACTAATTACAGACTGGTATTCTTAACAATTGTAAAATGGCAATATCCTTTCAAACATTAAATATTATAAGTTCTTTTTTTTTTTGTTCTATGTTATTTGTTCCATACGCAGACATTTTTACTTTCGTTATATTAATTTTTATGTTCTACTTTTTATTTATTTTTTATATTTTCATATGTTGGATTATTTATTCTTATTTAAATTCAAATTATTCGAATAAACGAAATTAGATATTCGCAATCGATTATTCCTACAAGTTCTTTTTTGTTCTATTATTTGTTCCACGCAGACGATTTTTTTTTTTTTTAATATTAATAATTTTTATGCTCTATTTTTTTTTTTTAATAATTCCATACGTTTGGTTATTTATTCTTAAATTAAAATTACTTATATACGAAATTCGATAAGCATTTGATAATTCGGTTCACATCAGTGCATGCTACAAATCCCGAAATTCTGAAAAGGTTTTCCAATACTAGGCGGTTAGATCAATCGTTTACTCACTTAGTATTGATCGTAGTTTGATACATTGTCCAATAATGAGTTAAATTTCATTCCACTTAACCATTATGGCCAAAGTAAATTGCAAACTTTAAAAGCTCTTATCTTTGAACTTAGTGTTTGGACTTGTCACTTGGCGGTATAAAAAAAAGTATTTTAACCTAAAACCTAATCATAGAAATGGATTTCTGTGAATGAATGAATAATTAATCAGTATTGAAATATTATAAATATAACATTTTATTTGAACATTTTATGTTTTTAAAAAAACGCGGTACTATCATACTGGATTTGTATTAAAAATAAGCTTAACATAACTTTTAATACAAATATTAAATTCTTTTTAATACAAATATTAAATTCTTTTTAAAGAAATATTAAATTCTTTTTAATACAAATATTAAATTATTTTTAATACAAATATTAAATTCTTTTTAATACAAATATTAAATTCTTTTTAAAGAAATATTAAATTCTTTTTAATACAAATATTAAATTCTTTTTAATACAAATATTAAATTCTTTTTAATACAAATATTAAATTCTTTTTAATACAAATATTAAATTCTTTTTAATACAAATATTAAATTATTTTTAATACAAATTTTTAATATAAATATTTAATACGATACTTGCGGAACCATAAAAAAAATGTTTGATAACTGTAAATCTATCAAGCTGCTTAGGTCATATGCTAGGATAAAGAAATTCACATGCATTCTGATAAACTTGTTAAACAAATATACTCTCCTTATGGAATATTTTTATTTATTTTTTAAATACTAGTTTTCACAGCTGTGCGATTAATTTCTTTATGCAATGTAGATAATAAACATTGTGAATTGCAAAAATTCTCAAAATAAAAAATAATTCAAAAAAATTATGATACCAAGAAATTACAGTAAAACATTTATTTAATTTTCACAAATAACTTATCTGTCTTTACTAAGTTAAAATTGGTTTTATTAGAAAAACATACCGATAAGAGTTAATTTCGTCTGCCTTTTTCAAACAATTATATTGCCCCATCTTAAAATTTATTAAAATTATAATATGATTAAGCACTATTGCACATATCACTATTCCATATGATTAAAACTATCGATATGCGCAAATAATTTTATTTCTGAGAAAATTAACAATTTTCTCCAGTATACGATTCTAATTAACTAATCACATTGGTTTTTTCATTTTTTTTTATTTACAATATTTTTTTCAACTATTGTGTGAAGAACTAAGAAATTATTTTGTAATCAAAGCATAATATTCTTCTGTGAGCAAAAAAGCGTTCTGTGTTTTTTTATAAACAAGTCTTCCTATAATACAAATTATTATTTTAAAAACATTCGTTCACGACGGCAAAGCATTCTTTTTTCAAATAACCGTTTTTATGTAATTTAATAACTTTACACATTTAAGTAGTTTTTCATATTTAATTAGACGCACTTATTTTTTATTTATTTTTTTGCTATTCGTAATCTTAAATAAACATAAAAACATGTTTCTCTATATTTATCTTAAATAAAAACTTACAATGGAGTTTTTTTGTATTTAAAATCTATATTTTAATATGTTCTTTTATTTTCATATCAATAAATTTACGGTCTTAATGTTTATTTCTAATTTTGTTTAAATACTTTTATACTATGAAACCGAATAATCGAATTCACATTAAAAGTTTACAAACTATAAATTGTTAATCGTCTGTAATTAGTGCGAATAAAAGTACATATTTAGGAATTCTAAATCTAGGGTAGTATTTGGATATAAATTTTAATTTCCTTGGCACTTAAGCATACATTTATCGTTCTTGGAAACCTCGACATAGTTGCAGCCATCTTTACGCCTAAAGCCAGCGCAGGACATTTCCCATTTTGCCACGGTGGATTTCGGAAAATGCACTAATTGAACATTTGCCTCCAGAACGATTGTGTGATCTGGAAAGACGTTAAAATCTTCCCCCGTTGTTAGATGTTTGCTGGGTGGATGTTTATCAGCGTTGTTTTGTCGATGGCCGTATTCGTGTTCGATTGTTTGGGAAGAAATTTGCATGGAAAGTCTGATAACGGAAATTGGGATCACTGCGACAATTCCGGAGATTTTGGGGCGATAAACTGAAAGTTACAAAAATCGATTGGAGAATGAAACATTTTCTAATGGAAATACTAAAATCTTATACAAGGAATCGTAAAACTGAACTTTGTAGCGACATATTCACTGAGCATAGCAGCGATATATTCATTGAGCTTTGTAGCGATATATTCACTGAGCATTTAAGGTGTTACTTCAGTAAAAGCTAGTAGCTTTAAACGTTTAGTGATAATATGCGTATATAGTTACAACTGAGAAAGAAATATATTAATGTAAGGCTCAATAATTTATTTTCTTTAATCTATAATTTAAAAAAAAATGTTGTAAACATTCTAACAAATAAAAAACAAGTACTCGATGCTTCTAAAAGTAGTCGGATGACAAATGAAAGGTCACAGAGAAGTATGATAACGGTCCGTGAGTTCGCAAAAAACGAAAATCTAAGGTTTTATTTCTCTTGGACTTGCTTGACATTCTGATATTTTAACATTTTTTACGGCCTATCATCATTATTCTCGTTTCATAACTTGGAAGAATAAAAGTAGTCCTAAAGATAACATCACTGAGCTAAAATAATCACTGGAGGGAACACTAAGAGCGGACAACAACTTTACACCATTTTAAGCCAAAGTAAAAAACATAGTCCTTTCTCATAGAGTTTGGCATAGGATGAAGTGCATACATCCTAGTTTTGAAACCGCATTTCCGGCTTTCAAAAATACATTAAATGCTACACATTTCATGTTTTGCCATACTTGCTTTCTTATTTATAAGAAAAATATACATTAATTAATTTATAAAATACTCAAAACCAACGCCACACGACTAACGGGGCAAAAGCCAAGGTACAATATTTTCTATACCTTGAGAGACCACAATTGGAGATTGAATAGTATCTACATATAAATTTTTAGACATGTCCGAGCAGAGGAAGTATATGTTTTGCGTGACACAGACACATAGATACAGATACTTTATTTTATTGTTATCGATTAAATAGTCGTTATACATATATATTAGCTCAAATTCAATACAATTAAAAGATTAAAAGAAAACCGGGGTGATAATATCGTAATAACTGTTATTATTTAAAGTAAACTGCTAAGCTCCCTATAATAAGACTATTTTTATTCTACTTCAAAACATTAGTTATATTATTTCATTTTCACCTATTTTATATTAAAAAAATTTAACATCGAAATAGAGACCTAATTTTGGCCACAACTAAATATAACATCATTTCGTATGAAAACTATAACGGAAACTTGACACTTCAGTAGATAATATAAATAAAATAAATAATTTAATTTTGTTTTACTAAAACATAAGTTACTGTATTTTCCAACTATTATCAAAGTAATACAAAGTACCTAATTTTGAATTACGATTCATAACACATTTGTTACTTTGTTTTAACAAAAGGAAATACGCGGGAGAACCAACTCAATTCTGGGATCCTTTGCCACATGTGTTACCCGAATTTCTTCCGCTCCGGCTAAACAAATTAACTGTCACGGCGAGGACGCAATCCTTTCTTCACTTGACTTCATCCCGTTCACATGCATTTATACTTCACACATTGGAAAATTTGTGACATCTTACGGGGATGTCACAAAAAGTTCCGTTATTTATCACCAAGAAATAAACTTGAAACATTTAATTGCGTTTTACGGTTGGTTAATTCCTGTGGCTGCTCAATAAACTGTAAATCTTCGGAAGGGGATTTGTCGGTGTTAATATTGATTGTCGTAAGAACATGGTATTTATTTTAGTTTTAATCCTGAAACGGAGCCGAACGACTTAAATTGTCCATGGATTTCCAGTTTTTCCAACAATACCCATAAACTTTAAATTCGTAAAAATATTCGCCGTTGAAATTTTTTTTCAAATCAAAAGCATTGGGGTGTTTCCTGGAAGCTATGTCTATTAAAATAGTAAAAATTATATATATATAAAAATAGTAGTTCTAGGAACAATAGACCTCTCGAAATTTCCCAGATAATTCCGCGGTCCGGTTAATTTAGAATTCCGGATTGTTAAATACCGGATAACCAGCTATTTGTTCACGAAAGGTTTAAAAATTAGACACTCCCTATCCAACAACAACAAAAAATATCTGAATTAGAACAGAAATCAGGTCGAAATGATAACATGTCTCTTTGGCGCGTTTGGCAGTATCGGTTGGAGCTGAAGTCGGTTAAAAGACATATACGTCGATTTCAATGACTTCAAGCAACATTCATACCAAATTTGAAGAAAATCGCACAAACCGTTTGGCCGTAAATGTGTAACAAGCAAACATGCAAATAGACGAAATACTGAAAACTCGAGTTAAAACAGGACCTTGCTAACGATCGATCAATAATACATGCATGAAAATATAATCTGAACTATTTTGCAGAGAAAACAACTTCACGATTAATCGGGCAAGTGGAAGAAGGAAACATCTTTGAAAAAAAAAATCTAATTTTGATGTAGATGAAAGCTTTAGACACATATTTTTGCGTCTTCCCTCAAAATGGTATGGCTCAACTTGATTATTTAGGCAGATACAAAGCAATAAAAAGTATATGTTTCACTTATAATTGTTTCATTTTATTAAGCAAACCTAAATTCCAAAGTGCGAAAATGCGTTAACCTACCACCACTAATCACGCTTATGGTCGATGAACATGAAAAAGTATCATGCCTATCTTTTCCTTGGCGATAAATAGTGGATGCTCAACGGAAAGCCACCTTCTTCTTCAAGATTGTTGTCAGTAAAAAAGCTGTTTATCTTGGAAAGGGATTTTTGTCAGTTAACCCCTGCTTCAGTTGTCCCTTCAATTTCGCCCTTTTTCTTAACGCTCAGAGGGGTAAAGTTTGTAACATTTATTGATGAGAAATATATTAGTGTTTGTTTAATGAGAAAGCAGGTTGTACTAGTAAGAGATAGAATTCATTTATCAATCTAAAATGTCCTTTCCGTTACATAAAGTATCCCAGAAAATTAATGAATACTTTCCAGAAAGTCATTAAAAGTAAATTTCTAACTAAATTAATTCGCTTCGGTTACCATATTTTAACAAAGTATGTTGTCTTATTGTTTTTCCGATACAATTTCCACCTACAGATGTTTTACTCGGCCATTGCTATTACAGCTATTCCTAAAGAATATATTAATATATCAATGTTAGATCTATCGTCATTCTCTAGTGTTGGTCATCCAGCTGTTTCAGTTACTACGACTTAATGCAGCTGGGTAGGGTTACTTCTATGATATATTCTGTTGTGTCGATTAATAAGGGATGTTGTGTTTGGTTTATAAATATATTACCAGAAGTACAATAGAATTGTTAGGAAATGAACAATATTTAAGTCTTTGATATTTTTTATAAATTGTGTATATGTAATATATTTTCCTTAAATTATCATATTTTAATTTTCCCTAAGGTGTCACCCCTTTTAATCATTATAATTAATTGCATCACGGAAATCTTTAAATCTCTTTTCACTATCCAATATAAACTTCTCTATCAGATTCGTATTTCTTTCTTTAATGCAATTGAGTACCCACAAATATAATGCTGACGACTTCAATTCCCAGCTTCAGTTAGTCATAACTCCTACGCGCATACTTTGGCAATGAGTTTCACACGAGCTATTTACGGGTTTTTGTGTTCCTCCACATGAAAAATCTCTACGTCATACCGTTTCTGACCAATTAGATGATAGCCCTGACTCAATCTGTTCCTACATTTCCCTGTCTTTAAATATGAAAACTCCCTACAAGGAGAGATTTTCTCACATTCAAATGTAAACCGTTTCTGACCAATTAGATGATAGCCCTGACTCAATCAGTTCCTACATTTCCCTGTCTTTAAATATGAAAACTCCCTACGAGGAAAGCTTTTCTCTCATTCAAAATATAAACCTTAATATGTAACCAACTGATCTCGGCTCTGGAAGAATAATTTTTTTTTAACTTAACATTTCAACCCTTGTTTTTATATGTTAACGATTGATCCCTCTCAAAAACCATAACGACAGCCCCATATTTAGAGAACAGTGACATATATAGGGAAATGTATAAGAGATAAAGTGTGAAGTTTTCCATAACCCTCTTCAAAACCCATTTTATAAAGTTACGAATGCAGACCTCCGCTCCAACTATCGGGGCCCAAAATAAATTGGTATTTAATTTAATGAAATAGTTTGAGTGAAATTAAATTAAAATAATATAACTGAATGTATGCTAATTTGATTGAAGAAAACAATGTTATTTCAAGCATGGCGGTTCCTCCTGCTTTTGAATGTTGAAGTAAATTGGACTATCCAAATTGAGTTGACTTCGAATCTTTAGCAATGTTTAAATTAAAAAGAGGTTGGTTGTTTGATTCAATTAATATTTTAATGATGTTTTAAAAATGAAGGAAACACGAAACTTTCTGAAGAGTCCAAATAAATCTTGCATAAGAAACGCCGAAATGCGAATAATTTACAAGTAACAGTAAAACTTTTTTTTAAATTTGAAAGTTTCAGAAGGGGAAGAAAAACATAAATTTTTTTTAACAATAATATATATCGTCTGCTGAATTCCCAAACCACGTAACCCCGATACAATCGAATGATATTTACGTGATTTGTGAATTAAGCAGACGATATTTCATATATTTCAGGAAAGTATTCCCCCAACACCTCACCCGTCCCCCCAAAGAAATTTCCTGTCTGTTATTGAAAAACTCTCAATACTAGTTCGCTGGCAAATGCATGAAGAATAAAATTCTTTAGATAAAATCAAATCCGGAATCTCAGTCGCTGTTCCTTTTTTTCCATCAGGTCCTTTTTGACACTCTAAAAAGGGTTTTGGTTTTGGGTTTTTGCCACTTTATTTTTTACTCTCTCTCTCTCTCTCTCTCTCTCTGTTTCTACACTTAAGTTCTATGCAGGGGCGTACTGGTTTCTATACATAAGTTCTATGCAGGGGCGTACTGGTTTCTATACATAAGTTCTATGCAGGGGCGTACTGGTTTCTACACTTAAGTTCTATGCAGGAGCGTACTGGTTTCTACACTTAAGTTCTATGCAGAGGCGTACTGGAACATTAAGAACCCGATCAGTGTTTACCCGTCCAAAAATTAAAGCAGTTGAGAATTATGAACACTTGTATATGTTCAATTGACATACATATTTTACAATAAATATATATACGCACATTAGTAAAAAAGAATCTTTATATATACTGCTTTTCTGTATAAATTTCGCTTATAATTTCTTATGGAAGTATTTTTATTTAAATGTATTTTTCCACTTCCATCAGCATAATCCATTCCAAGGAAATATATGGAGATAGCGTCCGAAGTGGGTTTCAGGTTACCATATTCTCAAAGAAGAAGAACTTATTTATCGCCCTAAATTTAAGGTTGCTAATGATCTTGACAGAGTACAACGTAAAGGATATAAAATCAATTTTAAGTTAGAAAAGGATAGTTCGCAGGAAACATTTGACATTGACAATATAAGCAAATATCGGAACGTAAATGTTATATTCGGATAACAATTGTTATATTGTACTTTTTTAACAAAACTTGGGATAGTTCTTGCATATTTTTTCATTTACACACATCGTGTAGAGGCTCTATGATATGTCCAGCTGGATCCGGCCCAGTGATTGCACAAGACCATCATATGGCCAGTCCACACCTGGTTCTGTGATTTCTATAACTACATTTTTATTTAGTGTAATCTTGTAAAATTATCTGTATATTCCTTCTCTGTGCTGCCCACAAAAAATAATTATCAAAAAAGACAAAATAGTTTGGTTTTATATAACAAAATATTCCCCCCTCTATATACTTTACATTACCCTTTGTTGATGTCTTGTAAATATCAAACAGACCTTAAACTCATTTTATAATAAACTACAATTCGAATATAAATATCACTCTTAAAATAATTATTGTAAAGGATAGTTATAAAAATAAAATGCGATTACTTATTAACCGTTATTAAATAATAAAAAAAAAAAAAAAAATTACAATTAAAAAAAAATTACAATTAAAAAAAAAATTAATTAACTCATTTTTTAAAAATTAATCTTCTGGTTACTTACTGTCCTACCACCACGAGAAAACCCCTTAGACTGAGTTTTGTAGTGTGGCGGCTGCTATAGAAACGAACGATTTTTCTCAATTATATTTTGCAATTCTTTTATAACCCTTGTCACTCATTCTTCTAAGCAATCAAAAGTTTGTTTTTGTTAGGCAGACATGTTCTTAGGTCAGCTGGCAAGGTAATCAAATGACTCAAATTGAAGACAATTATAGGCTTTTTTTTATTTATGCATATAAATTTTATGCGTTTTACGCCATTACCAACAATTTTTCCCGCACCCCCAATCGAACCGCAAAATATTTTTTAACTTACTATAGTAATAACAGTTATTTCAATGAGTAATTGATTATTGAAAATAACTATTCGTATACGTTTTAAATATTGCAGACAAAAATGTTAAATGTAACAAAAAAGTTAAAGTTAAATGTTACTAACTGGTAATTAGAATTGATTATTTTCATAAATATTAAATGTTAAAAATCGCATAAAACACATTCTAAATAACTAAATATATAACTGTACCAATGGTTTCTCGATTGTTTTAAAAATTAATGGAGAGAAATGAATAACAAAACTACTTACCTAAAATAAAATAACTATAAAATCGAAATTGAATCCTAAAATAAGTTAAATTAGTTAATACAAATGTTTAATAGTATAAATTATTAAGATTATTATTGTAGTAACTTGAACTTCTGATACGAAAGGAATTAGCTATACCCGCTACCAAACGTGTCTCGACATGAATTGCAGGTGTAATTTTAATTGAAGTTCGTCTCGATGAGCTCTTATTGCGTTCGAGACATTACCGAAAGCCCCAAGAATTTCTCGATTATTGGAGAAAAGCGAAATATTCATGTAACGCAATATCTGTCTGAGAAATGTCTGTATTATTATTATTATGGTGAAACCGTATATTTACGTCTCATTAAACAAATTGGTAATGTCAACCGATTCGGGCTGGTTCTACTTCATAGGTATAACTTAAGTGAAGTAAACTTGGCTAAGTAGTTACGCCTTTAAGATGAAGAGTATTGTTATTGCTTTGAAGCTTACTAATATGTCATGGTTGATCGCCTTCATGTGAATAACAATTTAATACTAAATATTAGTAAAATTAGATAAGCGGTGTTTAACGAAACGGCCGTGTAACGTCAAACTCAAGTGATCGTAGCGGCGTTCGTAAGGTCATTATTAGCTACAATTTTTTTAAGAAATTTAAAATTTCATGTATTCGTTGTGGTCCCTTTACCCCATCATGCATCTTACCTGGAAGAATTTTTAAAGACGTTTCACGTCAATAAATGTATGCATACCTTTACAAACAAATTGGTATATAGTTGTTATATACTGTTAAAAATGCATTCTCATATTTGACGAAACTTCTGACATTTTTCACGAAACAGACGCTTGCTATATGGTCCGATTAAATATTTCGTCAAACTGAGGAAATTCCTGTTGTTGTTTTTTTAACGAAATTTATTTCGTCAAAAATGAGGATGATTTTAAGTAATATCGACGAGATGATTTGAACCGCGGACATCTCATTCCAGAGTCCAACGCTGTATCCACTCTTCCAAGAAGGTTCGTTTGGGTTCTGACAGAATAAGAACCAAACAGAAGCTGTTGCACCCTTCGAGCATGAATGGTCTATAGTAGAGAAAATATGACGTAATAACCGTGAAGCCCACATCTCAGAGCGAAAGGCCCATATCACGGGACTTCTTTTCAAAATTATAAATTAAAAAAATACTCGCGATTGGCTTGTGAATTGGGAAATGTGTAACAGTGAAAATTTATGAATGGAATGACGTAATTAACCACGTGTCTGAGGCCATACATGTTGGCTTCACTTTGATGTTAGCGAGAGTGACGTCATGACTCCTCTACTACAAAGGATCCATGCTCGAAGGTTGCATCAGAAAAGGGCCGAAAAGGAATATAAGTAAATGGCTTTCGTTCAAAATTTGAGGATTATTGTGTCGTCAAAAGTCACGTGATTCAATGACGAAACGGTTGTCAAATATAACCACAGTAGACGTGACGATCGCGGAATTCTCAAAAATGCTAGTGTTTTTTCGGAGAGTGTAGACATGACGTACCAGTTTTACGTAGGAAGTATTTGTCCGATAACGTGACCGTACGGTATTTAGAGCTACATGAGCGACTCGCAAATAAAGGAAGATATGTTAAACAATACTTTATTAACACATCGATGGACGTTTGAGAAAAATCCTACAAACTTTACAGTAAACGTTTAAAATCCCTTACACCGTCTACCATACCCACTTCACAAGGTCCACGCATGACATTTATATGCAATAATTAGAGTACAGAATTAAACTTTTCTGGAAGTCTTGTGAATTTGAAAATTCGAATTAAATAGTGAAATTTTAAATATAAAAGCACAAACTTGCTGATATAATACACTCGTCTTTGTTCGGAACTTGCCAAATTTGAAATCGGAAAGTTCCAATTGCGACCCATGGCAACCTTTTGCCTGAGCGATAAACAATTATGTTCGTCTTTGAGAATATGGTAACCCGGCTCCCTTCGGCCGCAATTGGGCTATTGCCTTTGAAATTGCCATGGGCTTCTGGGTATGGAGTTATAAAAATTTATATATCGTTTTTCATTTTCTTTATCGCAATTACTTTTATGTCCAGCAAGACTTGCGTTGACTTAGAAAAAAGTACTTACTTTAAACACATTACCTCAAATGAATTATTTTTATCTGCTAAATCAAACAAATTCTAATAAACTGAAAGTAATAAAACAGCTAAAAATACCGCGGAAATATTAATGCCCCACTTGTAAAAACGTTTCCTTTTTATAGCTACACGAACCACTTTTCCCGTTATCACCTACAATTTATAGAGAACGTTAAATATAAAAAATTCACTGAGTTGGAGCTAGTTAAAAAAAAAAGGAAAAGGGGCAATAATCCTGATGCAACAGTTACTCACAATAAGGTATAATTACGATATCGCCGAATATTATCGATTATCTAACAGAAAATGCATGTTTTTAAAAGGTTGCTATGGCTGGTGTTGCTTTAACGGTTATTGTTCATTCCTTGCACTTAAAGGGAGATAGTAGTTTTGAACTTTCAAAAAAACGATTTTTTTAAATTATTTTTTAAAAATAATATGATTTATTAGGATTTATTTAAGCCAAACCGCATTAAAATTGGACAAAAATTAAACACACAGCGATGAAAAACATATTAGTTACATTTGTAAAGAAATATGTGTAATTATAACAATTCTATCTTTAAACCTCTTTTTCTCAGTTTCACATGTTTATGTCGATCCGCATGATTACAAAAAAAGTTTTCTTTCAATTCACTTTAAATTTATTATACATGTTCAACTATCAAATATGCATGCACTAAATCTAAAAAAAGGTTTTTTAACACAATATTTTTCAATAAAAAAATATTTTTATATCATTAAAAAACAAATTTTCAAAAATTATAATTTTGATTTTTTTTTAAAAATACTTTTCATTAAATATTTAATTTTTTTTGGTTTAGAGTATAGAAGCATTATATAGCTTCACTTTTTAAAAATAAATTTGTTTCTAGTGTGTTTAATTAATAAGTAATCTTGCCTAAGGTGAACTCTATTTTAAAAATTTTTCGCAATGACTTGTATTTCAAAATATTTTTTTAAAAAACAACCAAGCAATAGATTTAATTTATAATAATATTTTAATAAAGCCAACATTCAATAGTTTAAGTTCCAAAAATTTTAATTATAAATATGCAAAACCTATTATTTTATTCAAGTTCGAAATAATTGTCAAATACCACCCAATTTCACCTTTGTAAACTACTATCTCCCCTTAACTAGGTCAATGATCTAACTTGTCAGTCTAACGATGATGGGAATGAATTCCGCTTAATAGTACAAATGTTTAGCATTTTAATAATAGAAAACTTTTTGTTGGACTACACTGTTACATATTGGTACTTAGAAATAAGTAAAATATACTCAATTTTGATTACATTCGATGCTTATTATAGCTCCGAATACATAAGTTTTATTTTTGAAAAAGACATGTACTCAGGCACATAAGTAAGGGGATGGTTCAAGGGGTTCAAACCCCTCCTATTGTAAGTGAAGAAGAATAAAAAATTAAAAATCGAATTAATGTAAAAATACTATAAAAAACTAGAAAAATCTTACTTTCTCGTATTATACTTCTTGTAAAGTTGATATTTTCCGGAGGTCCTGACCCGGAAAACATTTTTCAAAAAGCTTCAAAAACATGTTTTGATGCAATTTTTATCTCAAACTAAGCTTTAAAAGACATCATCGGGTTCATTTTCTAGCATTTGGATTTCGGCGACAAAAGGAAAAGATCGTCAAACGGTGCCTATACACAAGTTGCTTCAAAACCGTGTAGTATTCTAAACAATGATTTTCAAAACATAAATTTGTTCTCTAAATTTATTTCATAATTAGGGAGTGGTATTTACTAATTTTAAAAATAAGTAATGACTTATATTGGTAACGATTTCATAAAAAATAAATGATAACTGTTGTTGTTACGGTATTTACCTGTCAACGCACTCCTGTTTACTCTTAAAAAAAATTAGAATTTAAAAAAAAAAAAAAAAAAAGTGGGGGAGGGTGTTGATTTAGGGGTGGAATCCCTTCAACTCTTGTATGGGGGGGATAAAGTAACTTAAAGAAATCCGTTGCTCAGTCACTGAACCCCTCCCATGAAAAATTTATATCTACGTGCCTGCATGTACTCAAAAAATTAGTAAAATGAATAAAAAGAGCATTTGCTTGTCTATATAGGCTGCCCCTTCATAAATCACTTTCAATAAACTTCAACAATTACAACCAGGAACCGAACCCTATCCGTCTACTTGATGTCATCCGCACCGAAGTCCAAGGTCATATCCGTCGATCTACGAGAGCTACGTAAAGAAGTTATAAACAGAAGTAATGTTAAAAAGTCGTCGTTGCAAAAGAATGCGAAGTAAGATAATTGAGTCGTAATAAATTAGTTTCCATTTAAGCAATCAACATCAAATAATGTGGAAAACCATCTTCTGAACAATTATTTTAAGTTTGCCAGGTCGCTTTGTTAAGATGGCTTGAACAGAAGCTGAGATCAGCAATATTAAATCACACTGCTCATTTTTCAGAAAGTATGATTACTGATTACTTAAATTTGAGTATGTCATCGCTCATTTACGATGCAATTGTACTCAAAGAAAAATGAGTACGCCCATGTACTCATTTTTAAGCACATTTTTTTTATAGTTTTGTTGTGTATTAACTACGGGTCCGAAATTAATATGAATAAAATTTACTAGCGCGTCCGTGCGATATTTATACATGAAATTTATACGATATTCATCTTCAAAAATGAGAACAATTTCAAATAAACGTCGGCGACCGCCTCGAATCAGCGATCTCTTGGTTAAAGTCAGAGAAGCACGTTAAACACTTCACTGCCGGTGTCTAAAATAATACAAGTCGGCTATTGCCTTTTATGTGTTATTTTAAAGAATGTATCACGCGCATGTGCGTGGCCGGCCGCGAACGCGTTAAATTGTTGTAATATACGTATAAGAACCAAAAATAACCTGATGCCACCGAAAGGAATCTCGTTAAATTTTACTTTCGTTAAAAATTTAAAGATTTTTGTTTTGTCAAAAGTCAAGTGCTTCAATGACCAAACGATTGTCAAATATGACGAAAGCAGCCTTGACGATCGCAGAATTCTCAAAAATGAGTATTATTTCTAAAAGTGTGAGATCCAAAGATTTGAAAATTTTAGATTTTTCAAATATTTAAAATTATAGTTCATACTTAGATTGCTCATATTTATAATTTTAATACTTTCATTTTTGTATGCTGAAACAAACAAATATGCGCAGACATAAATTAATTATACCGCATAAACAGTTAAATTGATAATATAGGGAAATAATGAAATCCCTTTGTTTCCTAAACTCGTTTTGGCAGTATTTTTTTAATTAAAGTTTCAAACTTATATTCACTTTTATTACACTTTTTTTTTAATTAAAGTTTCAAACTTATATTCACTTTTATTACACTTTTTTTTACAAAACTTTTCACGAAAATAAATACATAAAATAGAATCCCCTCAATATATTCAAAATTCCCCCTCGTCACAAATACGAATTTACAGATGCGTACACTGAATATTTCAATGGGAAGAACTTAAAAATCCATTCGAAATTTCAAAACAAATATACATTTTTCCCAACATGAAAAATTCCAACATTTACAAGAAAGTCCAATACTCGAGAACGATTTTTTTTTAGACAAAAAAGATACAAATGTAATTTTTTTCCCTTTGAAACTCCGGAATACCGTCAAAAATCGAAACATTTCGGAGCGGGGGGCCATCGTATAAACCGGAATTTGATTTGAAAGTGGGCGAGGATATCTCGAAGAGCGGATCGGCTGGAACAAAGGCATTTTTGCGGAAGAAAATGCGCACTTTCTTCTACATTGTTTCATGAACAAAAAAAGAAGACTTGGAAATGTGGTTGGGATGTTTCTAAGTTGCATCCCCCTTGAAAGGAGCCTTGGGAGAAGGAAAAAAAATCTATTTACATCTGAAGTAAAATAGGTGTTTAACTTTTGTATTCCAATGTGTTAAAGCATATTAGATAGGTTCCCTGGTTGAATTAACCCATAACGCTCGAAAGACTCCGCTGTTGAGACATACATTAAATCTATAGAAATCGGAAGGCTACGCTGTGGAGACATTTCTGTTAAATCTTATATATAAAATAAATCATTTTTAACCGACTGAACAGCGCGCCAGCCAAAACTCCAAAATAAAATCGCCAGAAATTTTAAATTAAAACTGCCAAATCGCGCGCCAAGTCGAGAGGTTATCAATTCGACCGTTATGTATATTTTATTGTAAATTTTGGCGCCTATTTCGAAAAGTTTTAATAAATATAAAATTGATATTAAATAATTCAATTTTTTCAACTTGGTCGTAAAATTTTTAAAAAAAATACTTTTCAGCGCATTTTCTTTAAGTCGGTTTTCCTTTTTTTTAAAAAGATTATTTTATTAAAATATTATTTTTTTAACGTACATAATAGTAAGATTTTATATAGATTTAATTAAAATCTTCATAGAAGTTCTCTTTCGGCAATACTTATCATTATGTTTTTTAATGATAAATTTACCACGATTTTTGCTTAAACAAAATCCTCTTCAATCAATGCGCAGGCCTGGTTGGACAACATTCTAAAAAACAAAGGATCAGTATATGAATTGGTTAACTGTGTTAAAATTTCCGCTAAAATATGTAAATCAATTGAATAAAAGGGGCGCGTGCTTCCTTTGTTAAATTCAGCACTTGTATTTTTGAGGAGGAGGGGGATTTCCATTTTCTGTTTTATGTGTCTTTGTCATCTTTATGTTTTAAAATTGTATTTTACACTATGTTTTTCACTCATTTCATTTATTTAAATACATCTTTTTACATGTTTAAGCCTTATTTGATTTACTTTTTTGTATATGTATTTATGTGTGTGTTTAGTCAATTATAATTAGTGTATTAATTGTTTTCATTGTGCTTTTCATTTACATTTATAACTTCAGTCTAAGGGGCAAGTGGAAGAAGGTGTTATCTGGAAAATGAATTTCCAAAATTTAAACAGCTCTTT
The DNA here is from genome assembly GCA_963932185.1 of Troglohyphantes excavatus. Taxonomy (NCBI): domain Eukaryota; kingdom Metazoa; phylum Arthropoda; class Arachnida; order Araneae; family Linyphiidae; genus Troglohyphantes; species Troglohyphantes excavatus. Next base: position 25,323,779 of record OZ010667.1, on the reverse strand, counting down.
CACTGACAACAATCTCGAAGAAAAGGGTCGATTTCCGTTGCTCATCCACTATTTTCTGCCAAAAAAAAATTGCCATGATACTTTTCCTATTCATTGACAATGAGCGTGATTAGTGGTGTTAGGTTAACAAAATCGGCGCGTTTTAGCACATTAGGCATTTACGTTCAGTTAATGAAATCGAACCATTATAAATGAAACATATACTTTTTACTGCTATATATCTGCCTAAATAAATCAAGCAGAGCCATACCATTTTGAAGGAGGACGCATATGTACTTAAAGCTGTCATCTACATCATTAGATTTTTTTTTTCAAAAATATTAATTAACCCCTTCTTTCACTTGCCCCTTCAATAGTCAGTAATTGTCCTCTTATGAGGATAATTACTTTTGGCCATTACTCTACATATTTCTAAGTTGAATTGGACATGTCTTGGGTATTACCAAAATAAAAAAGGACTCCAATAGTGGCCAACTTCACCCGGCTTTTCCATTGATTTCAATATTGCGTGATGTCCCTCCGTCTCACTTTCAAATTGTTTTGCTCCGGGATTATTATTTTTCCTGGAAAACAATCGACGTAGACTTCATCCTTTTTTTTTCTCTCTCTGTTTTCTAAGGTACAATCTCTTTTGACGCTTTTCACAGTACATTGATTATTTGTTTTCTTGAATCCGAATCTCTTTCCTGCGGTGTACAGAAATCGATGTGTTCAAACCACTGGTTGTTCTTCACTTTCTATTTCTCCATAGTAAATATAAAGTAAAGTAAGTATTGGCTTCGGGTCAAAATGTGGATGTCGATCAACGTGAAAATATTTGGTCCATCATAGATTTAGCGTGTAAACGTCACTTTTACAAGCAAATATTTTGTTTGAACGCGAATAAGATGGGGTTTTTTTCTGTTAATAGTTGATTACTATACTCACCGGAAAATTCACCATTTTTCGTGTATAATTAAAATGTACTTTGGTTTTGTGAACAATATTTTTTCCAAACAATAATTCATAAACTTTCACACTTCAAGATGGGACTTGTTGAGTAATAAAAACTATTGGCCTGAGTGTATAGTACTCTGACAATAATCCACATTTTTTTAGATTAAAATATATACATGGTGCGTTTCATAAGTAATGCGACCAAATTCATGAAAAATCATTTATTGGACATATTCGTACAATTAGTTAAAAATCTTCAAAATAGTACCCTTCTGCGTCGATACATTTATATGGAGGCGGCGTTCCGAGGCATGAAAGGCATCCTGAAAGGCCATCTCCGGGAGGTCCTTTGGAACCGATGTAACATGAGCCTGGATGCTTTCAATCGTGTCCCAATGTTTCCCTTTCAGGGTTCCTTTTAAGCGAAGAAACAAAAACAGTCTGGGGGAGCTAGGTCAGGACTGTAGGGAAGCTGGGGAACCAGTGGGGTATGGGTCCTGGCCAGGAAATCGTTGATAACGAAGGCGCTGTGGCTTGGCGCGTTCGTGATGAAGTTTCCATGCGTCCTTGATGTCACTTCGGCAGTGCGAGACCCTCCTTTTAAGCCTTTTGAGCACTTTCAAGTATCAAGCTGCGTTCACAGTGGTCCCGGTAGGTAAAAAGCTGCGTTCACAGTGGTCCTGGTAGGTACGACCAGTACCTACCAGGTGTTGGACAATGCCTTTGACATCAATGACCATTGTTTTGATCCTGGACTTGATCATGCCTGCTTGAACGACTTGTGCTATCTATGAACTTGTGATTTGGACAAGCTATCACCCCCAAAGGCCTGCTGAATAAATAGAAACGTTTCAGTGGCGGACTTCCCAAGTTTAACACAAAATTTGATATCGTAACGTTGCTCCATCCATCGCACCGTGTTACATTAAGCAATAAATGGGCTTCAGATAACACACGCCCTGTCTTTCCGGCAGCTTGGAGCCGTCTGAGAATGGGTGCGTTATGAAGCTAATAACCCCCTCCACCTAGCCCAGCAGATTAGAGGGCGCTGCAATGTATAGTCGCGTCAGGAAAAAAATTGGTCGCATTACTTATGGAACGCACCATGTATATTAATAACTATATATTTATAATGGTATATGCATTTTATATTTGGAAAGAAAAATAAGTTTTAATATTCTAAATGTAAAAGTATCATATTGCACTTGACAGGTTTGGCATTAAAACAGAGAAAAAAAGTTTTATTTTATGTGAACACTATTTTTTTACACTTTAATTTATCAAGATCACATGAAACTTTTAAATTTCTTAATTTTAGTTCCCAGTAGATTTTTAATATAAATTTTGGAAAATTTAACTTTTTAGATAATATTCCAATTGCGGAAGTCCGACCACGAAAAAAAGAACCTCTTATCAAGCCTGTAAAAGTTCTACTCAGCGATCTTCTTTTTCCAGGTCGGACTGTAAAATAAAAACTTAACTATATTACTAAAATTGATAAAGTTTATGAATATCAAACAATCTCGATGCATACATCACATTTCATATAAAAAACGAAATATCAAACATTCGTCTACTTTAATTATGATAATGCAATTAAAGACGGGGATTTCAGACCAAGGTAACTCTATTTTTTTACACTTTTTTACTTATTCCTATAAAGCAAAAAAAGTTCGGTAGTGCAAAAACCAGACAATTCTAAGAAATGGCTATAGACATAAGGAAAATGAGCTGTACTTAAGAAACATTCAGTGTTTTCGGCTCTTCCCGAACAAGTTTGAAAACTGAAGCTGCCTTATTCTTGCACCCACGCCTTCAATTCGAAATTAGAGCAAGTTTCAAAACAATTATAAAAATTAACTGAACAGGAAAAACGTTTGTTGCAAGATGTACTTTTAATCATCTTCAATTAAAGGCAAACAAAGTAAGCTTATTGCTGAACGCAGATGACATTTTTCACCCAAACAGAACCCTTTATATACAAACAATGTCCCAACGACAATCACTGCCCATTCAACAATGACTTCACTTGCGTCAGTGAAGGCAAAATTAATCCATGCTGAACAAAAGCTACCTTATCTAACAATACGCGCTCAAATGCGCAAGAAATCGGGCAAAAGTGCACAATTAGGCACAAGGGAATTATCAACTACTGCAACTAATACAAAATCTGTAATTTTATGGTAAAGTTGTAGGAAATAAATTGATTATAACCCGGTATTTTGATCGATACATTTTAGTGATCTTTTTTGTTGGGATGTTTTGTAAATAATTGTGTTTCATCTATTTAGGGCGATCGTTAAAGAAATAAATTATTGGTGATGCGTAGGATAAATGCATTTAGATACTTGTTACTCAAACCAAATCAAATTAGTTGTATTTGATTATCTTTATTTCTTTTTTCTGCTTTATCTGGCTTTTTGTTTACTTGCACGTCCTATAAAACATCTGCAATGGACCAAATGTAAAAATGATTAATATATGATCTTATACATCCTTTATTTAATTATTTAAAAGTACTTCTATGGTAATACAAAATACAGATAATTTAAAAGTAAAACTGTGGTAGGCTTGGATATTCTGTATGTTCTACGAATGGATATTTCGTATGTCATTTAAAAGGTATGCAGCAACTGTTGAAAAATCGAAATATTAGCTACAATGTAAGTTTAAGAATATACAGTTATACTACTTTCTAAAATTCTGACTGATTATTAGGCAATAGCCCAATTGTGGCCGAAGTGAGCCAAGTGTACCATATTCTCAAAGAAGAAAATAATTGTTTTTCGCCCAGACAAAAGGTTGCCATGGGCCGCAATTGGAACTTTCCGGATTATTATAATATCGACCAACATATTGTGGAGGTGTGGCTAACTCTTTAAATACCAAACATATTTTTGTGTCGATTGTTTTCACTGGCGGCAATCATTGGCGTTTTATCAAGGAGGGCCGTAAACTTAACTGCATACCAATTCTATATTTTATAAACGATTCATGTATCTATATATAGAAGCAGGCACGAAGGTATAGATTTTTCATGGGGATGGTTCAGTAACTGAGCAGATTTATTTAGGTAGCTCATATCCCCCCCCCCCCCCTATTTATTTAAACTTATGATTTTTTTATACAAGTAAACGGAGATACGTTGGCATACAAATATCGAAACAGCAGCAGTTATAATTTAATGTTTATGAAATCATTACCAATAGCAATCATTAACTATTTTTAAAATTAGTAACTACCACTCCCTAATTTTGAAATTTAGAGAAAAATTTTAAATTTTAAGATTCCTTGTTTAGAATAATATATTATTTTGGTTACAACTTGTTTATACGGCACCGTTTCGCAATATTTTACCTTTCTCACCGAAATTCAAATGCTATACAGATATATTATGAAAAACGATGACATAATGTTTTGTTTAGTTTGAGATCAAAATGCCCTCAAATCGTGTTTTTAAAGTCTTTTGAAAATGCAAGACTTTCCCACATGCAACTCAACAAGAAATATTATACTAGATATTGAAATGTTTCTTGTTTTTTAAAGTATTTTTATGATCTTTTCAGTAATTCGACTTTTAATTTTTTTTCTTTTTGATTTTCAATGGGAGGGGTTTGAACCCTTTGAACCACCCCCTTACCTACGTGCCTGTATAGAAGAGATAACAGAAATGTTTCCATAGCGTAGCCGTCAGATTTATATTGCATTAATACATGTCTCCGCAGCAAAGCCTAACCAGCGTTAAAGGTTAGTTTGAAAAGTTTTAAGTAATTAAAGTACACATTTGGATTACTTACTTTCTTTACCTTACTTTCGCATTAAGATTAAATCTTTCACTAATTAAACATGTTTATTCACTAATTTCATCTATACTTTTACATCAAATTATAAAACTTCGTTGATTTATTTTCATCTTAGTGGCAACTTCTATAGGTAAATGCCCCACTGACTTGCAGTAATCACCAGTCTACACAATAATTCCCTCGATTTTTTTTTTAAAACAAAAGATTTTTCAATATTTTTAAAATTTGTTGTTTAGAAACTTAATTTAAAGGAATCTCTCTTAAAAATACTTCCCATAAAATATTTTTTTACATATAAGACAGTCGGTTTAGTATTTCATTTTAATGCTTAAAGGTCAAGGAACGTTGTATTGTTAAGAAATATATATAAAAAAACAACTTGAGAATAAATCTGAGAAATAAAAGAAATTGTTAAATCCTTTCCAAGCTTTAAAACGAATTCCAGCCAGCAGTTAAAAAGAGCAACGGGTGAAATCGAAAATGTCAGCTGTCTTTTTTTTAAATTTCCGAATTCGTTATCACTCTTGCAGATGTAGCTGCTTAGGTGCAGTCTGCACGAACGAGTAAAACGCGCGTGAGCTTCTCGGCGATTCGAGAATCCAAACCACGTGGTATGGATTCTCGAATCACCGAGAAACTCGCGCGCGTTTTACTCGTTCGTGTAGAATGCGCCTCAGACTATCTACTCAGATTCAAAATAGGGCAGGTCTAGCCTGTTTGAAAGACTCGGGTTTGAAGAGCACGGGATTCTATAATAGGCGCCAAAAGACACCATGCAGATGTGCTGGTGCTTGTTAAATCTCTCACGGAATAAATGTCCTCACGTTGCTAGAGGTATGAAAGTTTGGAGAGTGGGTTATCAATTCATGTGTCATCCTCGTCATCTCATAGTAATCAAAATTCGAAGCAGGGTTTGTTGGTCTTTCCCGTGGGAAATATCCCTTACCGATGCCAATAACACTATAAATAGCATTATAACGGAAAGTTCCAGTTGCGTCCACGGCAGCCATTTTTACCTGAGCGACAAAAACATCTGCTTTTCTTTCTGTAATTTATTTTGATAGGAAAATTATTGCAATGTCGCAAGGCCATTTTTAGATACAATTAATTGATCTTTTTTCATATATTTCCTTTTACGATGGCATATATAACAGTTGTAAATGCGTTTTCCAGGAGGTTTTATTGAATTTGAAAGTGTTTTTTTAATTGTAGAATTTAAATTCGATTTAATTTAGGTTTAATTCCGGTGAAAATAAATATTATGATGGAATATGCTCAAAACGACTGGCTGAAATGGGGTTCCGACTGCTCGTTTCAGTAGCCTCAAACGACAGCTCGAAGGGGGTACCAGCTGTTTTTGAAAAGCAAAGTGTCATTGCCCCTTCCAAAAATTGACTACTCAACGAGGATTAGATGCGCAAAATGTTTTTGCCGAAAAAGATATTTCGCATTTTTTACGGTACAGTGCGACGTTAATTTAACCAACCCTATTAAAATTCGTATCATTTATAACATACACATAAATTCAGGGCAATTTCTAAAACCCATTTTTAAGACACAATTCTTAAAAAAAATATCTTAATTAATAAGACGTAACTACATTTATACTAATAAAAGTAATTTTCTATATAAAAAGAAAGAATGTCGTCTTAGATCATCAGAATAAATAAAGTACCAGTAACCGATCTCCATAAAACTTTTCCGAAGAGCAACAAACAAATGACAAACGTGCGGGTTTTTCTAACTGCACGTGTACGTACACATTAAATGTGGTGAAATGCAATCAAAGAAGTTTCTTCCGGGCAGATGGGAAAAAAAATATCCTTTTCGGGTAAACTACCCCCGGGCGTCGTTGTAATCACAGAACTTATCTTCAGCAATTTAACCAAAGAGTCGTAAATCAATACACTATTCGAAATGTTCTATAAATAGATTGTGCGACGCGTAGAGATCTCTATAATTGTTCTCTCAACTCAGTTAACGTAGACCACTGATCTCTAACTGTAACTTCTGGATTGGGCAAGGCAGTTTGTTGACATGAAGCAATTGAAGGTTAAAAAATTGTACCCTACTTCCTTTAACTTCTTTATTTTTTTTTATAGTGTTCATTCTAAAATATGTCGAATTGTAGGGCCTTTTTGGCTTTTTTTTTTTAATTATTATTTTCCATTAAGATCCATTTCTATTCTTTTCTTCTTTATTATCTATTCCATTAAGATCGAATGTCTATCCTTTGAAATCCAGTTTAACCAATAATAAGTGGAAAAGTATAAAAAAAAAACTATATTTTGGCGATATACGAATTGTACTAAAATTCAAATACAACGCTAATATATGCAATAAAAATCCATCAAATCTGGACATGTTTAGGGAGATACATCTCCCTTCATCAGCGGAAAATGAAAAGTCTGTGTGTGCGATAAAATAGAAATAAACCCAGAATTGAAAGTGTTGCCAAAGAACAAAAAAAACTATCTCAATCGGTTGGAGTTAACTATTGCTCCAATCGATTGAAAATTTTGTTTTTTGTTCTTCGACAACACTTTCAATTCTGGGTTTATTTCTATTTTATCGCACACACAGACTTTTCATTTTCCGCTGATGAAGGGAGATGTATCTCCCGAAACATGTCCAGATTTGATGGATTTTTATTGCATATATTAGCGTTGTATTTGAATTTTAATATTCTTAACGCAATGTTCTATAAGACTAGTTTTCATTTGATATACAAATTGGCTTTATATGTAGAAAATAAAATATCTAAACTTATTTAATATTTCTATAACAGTTTGAGAAGAAAAATCACTTTTAAAAATTAGATGGTGTACAGTATGACTTCAACCGCGTCTATAGAAAGAACTGGTTATGAGCGTTCCAGAAGTTACAGTTAGAGTTCAGTGATATAGACACACGGTAATGAATTTTATACAATATTGCAGAGTTAACTTGAAACCCGACAAATAATTATAAAGCCTATTAACTAACTTAATGTAATGAATATGTTACGCAATATTTATAACAGTATATTTTATTTGTGAAGTGTTTTTTTTTCTGTCGTTTTAAATATACTGTTTTAAAAAGTCAGGTATGACTATGATTTCTTGGTGTTTGTGGTACTGGGTATTAGACGGTCACGAGTTAGAGTGCCTGCTTAGCCACTTACTTTAAAACTATGCGCGTTCAATCTGTAATGGCTTAAATATCCTCCAAGCCAGCGGTGGCCCAGTGGCAAAGTGTTCAGGTTATAATCGGTAGGTTGTGAGTTCGACTATCGTTTCTGATAGTGTAGCGAGCTTTGTTCTCGGTCATCTGCAAAAAAATATCCGCCGTTTTAAGGGGACTAGTGTACGTTAAATATGTTTTAGTTCAAAATCCTCCCACCTAAGTAAGGTGCACGGGGTACCAGCTCAGGTGATGTCTTCGCTATCTGACCATGGTTCATAATAAGGACCTTGGCACATAGGTAAGGGGGTAGTTCAGAGGGTTCAAACCCCTCCCATTGAAAGTCAAAAAAAAAAAAAATTTAAAAAATAATCATAAAAATACTTTAAAAAACTAGAAAAAATTCAATTTCTCCAAACATATATTACTCTAAACAAGGATTCTCGAAATTTAAATTTGTTCTCTAATTTATTTCCTAATTAAGAGTGCTATTTACTAATTTTATAAATAGGTATAATGACTGATATTGGTAACGATTCCATAAAAATTAAATGATGTTGCTGTTTCGATATTTATCTGCCGATGTATTCCTGTGTACTTCAATAAAATTTAATAAGTTTTTTTTTAAAAAATGGGAGTGAGAGGGAGTTGTGAATTATTTAGGAGGAGGGGGGGGGGGAATTGAACCCCTCCCATGAAAAATCTATACCTACGTGCCTGATAAGGAGACACTGTTCCTGGATCTTTTCTTAGGGATAGATCCCGGTCCGTCACCTACAGTTCATTGTGTAGCTCCCTCTAGAGCGACGTTAATGCAAATAATCAACCAATCTTAAATGAGGGAGTGAGAATACAAGGGGTTCAAGTAACTTTTTTTCTTAAATAGAGTTAAGTGCGGAAATGGAGAGTTAACAGTACACATGAAATGTTGGTGGCAAAGGGATACAAGTAAATGTCTGTCATGTGCTGAGGTCTAGGGGCGTAAGAATCAACGACAGCAAGAATCAGCTGTTTTGTTTTTAACTTTAAATTGCGTTGTCACAAAATTATGGAATTGTCACTTATACCGCTTCTCGCTTCTTCCCCCCCCCCCCCCCCCCGCCCCTCAAATATCCTCACGTTGGTCATTGTGAAATTTTATCGCTTTAATAGTCAGTGTTCAATGTTGTCCTCGTTATGTGACTCTATTTGAAATTTACAGGGCAGTGTTCCAAAGTTCTACTAGATACACAATGTACAATAGAATATGATTTGGTATCTCTAGTACAACATTAATAAAACAAAACCAAATAATTTGCGTAAATAAGAACTTGTATTTTTGTCTTGTAGTACTATTTGTATCATAAACAGATAAACTCTGAATTTGGTTTATAAAGATTAAACTTTTCCTGATGAAATATTAACAATCCAAAACTAAATCAGAATATTCCCATTGTATTAATGGCTAAATTATGTATATTACTTTTTTTAAAACAAATATAACTCTTTCTTTTGTAACCAATTAAAATCCTCATCCAATTTTTGGAATTCAGCGAACAAAAACCGGATGATTTTAATTGTTAAATGAAATGTTACTAATCCATTAAATATTCCCCTCAAATTCAAAAACACATTCAATCATAAGCTTTAGTATAAATATAATTACGGGTTTTTCAATTAAAAAATATCTTAATTTATAATTACTTTAATGGATAAATTTTATTTAAAACATTTTAAAAATAATTTTTAGAGTTTCTTTCTCATTAGAAACAATCAGTGCGCAAAATATTTTCCGAAATAAAAATATTAGTCTCAAATACATAAATTAAAAATACTAATTGGAAATTTAATAATCAAACTCTCAAGAGTAATCCGCTTGCGTCACATTTGCTAATATCTACGAAGATATCCTAAAATACCATACACTTACAGGCATGCATTTACTTTTGATTCTGGGAAATATATTAGTCTAAACGAAAAAATAATTGACAAAAAGCAAATTTTACGAACTTTTATATATACATTCTTTAAATGAGTATTTTATCGATTTGATTAAGTAAAATTTAGCTATTTTTTCATTCGAATTAATCCATTAAATTATATAATTCTGAGATTTTATTTTTTTTATCGATTCCCAAGTGGCAACGCTTTTGATGAACATAAATAGAACAAACTGCTTTCACTAATGAAATATGGTAATTAATGGAATTAAAAATGTATTTCTATCATTTCTATTCCAACTGTATAATTTCGCATTACTATTATACAGAGTGGCTTAATATTTGTAATCATATTAAGCCACTCTATGGGGATTTTTTTTTTCCAAGGAATATACTCAGGTATACAAAAGACCTATTAAAAAGGGGTTACAGGAGTTGATTCCGATAAGGTTCCTATTCGGAATAATTCCACGTTATGGCGTATTGCGTTAACCTTATTAACCGTTTGAAGCCCGAATTTTTATTCACCAGTAGAAAAAAAATTATTTTCTAAAATTATGCCTATTATTAGTCTAGGTTAACATAAATATTCACTAAAATATATATCTTGATTTTTAAATTTAATTTTTAATGGCGTCGTTTAGCATCATTGAGGCCTAATGGGATCTAATTAGATACATGAAACTTTCATGGTGCCATTTGGCATCACTGTAATTTAAAGTTTTTGGGGTAAAAAGACTATTTAATAGAAAAAAAATAACTATGGTAACAGAATAAGTAGAAGTAATAATTTTTCGAAACTATAATTTTCATTTTTTACTTCAAAGTGTGTTCTTATTAAAAGTTAATTTCCTAAATATCGTGATGCAATTTACTATTAAATATAAAATATACTCGTGTATTGACAAAAAAAAGGCACCTTTTAAATTGTTCTCCAAATAGAATCTAAGGGAATTTATATTAAATGCAATAGTTCCATGGCACCACCACCCAAAGGGTTAAAAGAAATAGTAATTCCGTTTACTTTTTTAATACTATTCTAACCCAACTGTAGCTATTACTAATATAAAATATGACTAACATAACTAAGAATTTAATATTTCAATAAATCAGTTGATAAGGAAAGCTGCAATTCTCTTAAAAATACAACATAAAATCATTTAATGCTTATCAAATTAGACACAATAACTGCCAGAAACAAAACCCCGGAAGTCCAAACATATCCCTGACCAACAAATATTGACTGAGATCTCACACTTCCAGCTCCAGTGTCAACAGCCTTTCCAACGCATTTATTGTGTTCCATTTACTAATAATAAATCCAGCAGGAAGGCAGAAGAGTTTGGGTCCTCTGCTGTGGCAACAGCTCGGATGGCTTGCGCTTTGACAGTTCCGGAAATAATTGAAACTACAGAGATTTGCTGTAACTGGACAAAAGTTGTTTTGGGGAACTCGGATATTGAAATAAAGTTGTTAGTTTCTTGCCATAGCGTTCTGTGAACGAGTACAATCTATTTTGGGATAAGATTTAGAAAATACATTTGTTAAAGTAACTATTGTACTATTTTTATCTTCTTTCATAAACTATATATTCTTAACTAGTTCAATTTATATATTTTCTTCTTTTATAAATATTATCTTTAAAGCATGAAGACGTAATAAATTCGAAAAAGGAACTTTAGAAGTTAACATACCTTTGTTTGTTTTTTTAAATAAAGTTTGATAATTTCAAAATAATTAATAAATTATATTGACTAAAAATTACTCACGCCTCATAATCGGCCAGATCTTAAATAAATTAATCTGCTATTATCATCCAGAAACTACGTTACCATCTTAAAGTTTGGGTTGGGTTGGTTAATTAACGTCGCACTAGATCTGTACAGTAGGCTATTGGTGATGAAGGTCTATCTCTGTGGAAAGACCCGGGAACGATGCCTCGTATTTTTAAACCATGGTGAGAAGACGAGGACAACACCTGAGCTGGAACCCGAAGCACCGTCAATAGGCGGACCCCTATTAGATGTATCGTACATCAGTCCCGTATACACGCCAGTATAATTTGTTGGATAGTTTTAGGAGACTTCCTATTATTTTAGTAGTGAATCTGGTAACCCTCCGACCGCAAGACCACTACAATTTTACTTTTCTTTGTCAAGACCATCAGTTGGGCTCAATCTCGCAATCCTCTTATTACTGGCCGAACGCCTTTATCCACTGGGCAACTGAGGGTCGACCATCTTAAAGAAAACTATACTTATAACAAACTTTCCTATTAAAGAAAAAGTATTTTCAGAGGTCTAATATTTAATTTGTGTTTTTTATTAAATTTAATATCTTATATTTTATGCTGTGATACATAAAATCATTAAGTGCGTATTTAAAAAGTTTAATGTGAAAATCACATGACCTTACAAAGAATTAATATTAGAAATAAATTAAGCAACATGTCCGATCATGAAAATTGCAATATCAAGGAGAACACACTTCGCACTATGAAAATGATTCTGTTTTATCATTTACTCGTTTATTATTAAGTTTGTTTATCTAATTAAATAATAGGTTACACCAAGTATATTAATCTTTTTGCCTATTCTAATAGTAGTTTCCCGCTTGTTGAAACGTCGAAATTCACGTGATTTTGTAAATGCAGTGGATTTAAATATAAATTTTCGATGTTTAACTAATATCTTCTGACAAAATAGGGATGTAAAGTATGAATAATTTTTCTGTGATACGAAGATTTTAATCTCATTTTTCTCAGAAACGAGTGAAACCATTTTTTTTCCTCTAATTCATCAATAACTTACTGTTACTACAACTATACGACAAAATAAACACTAAATTACTTTTTAAAAGTTCATATGTGTGAAATTTTAATAAAAATTTGTAAAATTGTTATTTAGTTATAAGAAAAACGATCAAAGTTAATTCAACAGTATTACCAAACAATAAAAATTGTCTTAAAAATATTCATATAAAATTGAAAAAATGAATCAAAAACATGGAAAAAATTTCATGGAATTTCGACAAGTGTCTCTTTTTCCTTTAAATATGAACACCGAAACAGATTCATTGTCAACAGATTGAATCAGTCCAATAAACAGAATTGAAATCGCATGAGAATTCGAAATGTTACATTGAATACCAAACACCGTTCAGTCACAAGCATAATCCCCATTTTACTCGGATGTGCACAGTCAGATTTGTCCAATCATCTGCGTCGACTCATTACTGAGGATTCCCAATCGCAACAGTGGCTATTTTCAAGGGACTAGCCTGTTCCAGATTCAATCGCATGCGTGGCAACGCTATATCACTGGCTTGAATAGAATTGATGAAATGTAGTATTAAAAGAAATAACAATTTGAAATTCGGGCAGAGAGGGAAAAACAGTTTTTGTACACAAATTAATGTTTTATACATGAGCAGTGAACTTGCCTTTAATTAAGATTTTGCTTATTACAAAAGAGGAAATAGACAAGATTATACGGTAGGTGGAGTTAAAAGTACGCAAGGGGCAAAAGTAAACAATGACGTTTTGAAAATAACAAAATACTTTCATGAGCAGCCGGCGTGCTTGTTGTAAAATGGAAATACATATGGTAACATAGCTTGAAACAACAAAAATGAGATAGTTCACTATTTAACAGTTTTGATGTAGTATTTTCAATATTTTATTTAAACATTTTGTGATGCAGAATAGAGCTATCGGTTTCGTCGTGTTTTTTTCTATTGATAGTGATGTATTTGACTTTTTGATTCACCAAACAAACTGTTTCCGCAGTTCAATTGCCTGCAGAGCCATGAAACAACAAAATCGCGAAATGGCGCAAAAGTAAGCGCTCCACTATTTACACTTTAAAACTCTCACGACAGAAAAAAAACCGATAATGTTGGAGTCTGTACTTTTCAGTTAAACATCCTCAATTCAAGCTTTGTGAAACGTGGCGTTTTCCTTTTCTCCATTAGCAATTTCAGTAATTGTTCCTTCTTTAAAAGGATGTTTCTACTTGAATAAGGTTCCTATTTTGAAAAAATAAATACAAATATTTTCTGTATGTTTTAAGAAAAGATTAAGAGACTGATAATTTTGTGATTATTAAGTCTTAAACGCACTGCGAACTTTTTCCAAGTCGGCTGGGGTAAAAGTTCACAAAGAAAGGGTTTGGAAAAATTGTGATTTCTCTCTTAATAATGCTTCAACGGAATTGGCTCTCGGACAGGATTTAGTCAAGATCCTAATGCATAAACATCATGCAAAATCGTTGGAAATTTGATGAAATTTTTTTCTAAATATCAACAAAAACAATTGCGTACTTTTACCATAACCAACCCTATGTTTAAACTAAAATAATTTTTGAAACTAAAATGTTTTTATGGAAACCTTCTCCACATGTCTGCAATATCCTTAATGGGAAATTTGGCGTAATTCCTTTCGTTAGTTTAGCTACAGATGAGTCGAAACAGGGAAACTTATTTTATGACCACCCTGTAATTTGAAAAACTTTGTTCCAATTCGAAAACTTATAACGCCAAAATGGCAACTCATCACAGCATTGAAACTCTCAGACTTAGAGTTTCTAATAGCCGATATCACCTTCGCATTTAAAGATAAGCCGAAACACAGTTTGTGCGAGATCTAGCTTGTGTATAGGTAGGTCAGTGCATAGGCTACGTCTGTACAATACAAAATTGCTACTCTGATGCTTAACATTGAAAACATTTTCTATTCTGAACCCTGCCTAATCAAACTCCTGATCTTATCCTTGACAAAAGTAACTTTTATTAAAGTGCTCCATCCATCATTTTTGAAATGTGTTATCGAATCGATTTGCATGCATCGCTACCACATGTAACGATTTCGCGCGAAACAAATCGATAGCCTGTCAGAGGCCGATTCCTCTTGGGGGCATTATTTTGATCTTCAGACAACATGGATTATTTATTGGCACCTCCCTGGAGACACCACCGCGATTTGATTCAAGAGCTGGAGGTAATTAGACAGCAGCGATGCGACATTTGCTGTTTGGACAGATCGATTTCGACGCACATTAGCGGTTTCCGAATGGAGGAATGAGCTTTTAGCAACCGTTTAAATGAATACACATCCATCTTTCACCATCCTTCAACCAAATAACAGTGTAAATTGTCTTCGAATATCGGTACTACATTAAAAGTAGTAGACGATAACGAACAATATATTAGACTATGACAAACTGTATAGTAGACTATGACAAACTGTATAGTAGACTATGACAAACTGAATAGTAGACTATGACAAACTGTATAGTAGACCAGTTTTCGAAATTAGCGGGCGCACATTGAACTTAATTTTTTTTGCAGTGCAACTAAATTTTTCTTTTGGATGCACGTAGTGACCTAGCTTTTCTGAAAAACTCCGACTTCATTTGTCATTTTTTTTTAAATCCGGTTTCCCAGTGTGCGAGCTATCTTGGATAGTGAAATCATTTGACCAATAACAACATAAGAATCCAGTTTGCACCTTGCGCGAGCACTAGATAACGAGATCCTAGCCAGGTTTTACCAGTAATCCCTTGTTGACGAGCCCAGAGTTCATCTACGAGTTGTGTTCTGCATTTCCGGATCTGAAACTAGTCTTTCTCGTGAATCAACGAGTTATATTTTTTAAACTCGTTATCAATCTTAACAGATGCTTTTTCTTACTCGTGCTTTCTCATCGCGTGTCGGTTAACTATATCTTAGTTGTATATTTAAATTAAAAGATAAGCGATGCCCAAACGACAAATGAATGGTTTTATTGTCAGCTTATTTATTCAAAAATAACTTGTAAATTTTACTTACTGATCCGTGAATTTTTGGTGCACACAAATAATGTTTAGTATACCTCAGTTTAAAACTTGGGTGCATTGCTGCACCTGCTTTGAAAAGATAATTTTGACCTCTGTAGTAGACTATAAGAAACTGTATAGCAGGCTATATAGAAAGCATAGCAAACTATATAGAACGTATAGCAAACTATATAGAACGCATAGCAAACTATATAGAACGTATAGCAAACTATATACAACGTATAGCAAACTATATAGAACGTATAGCAAACTATATACAACGTATAGCAAACTATATAGAACGTATAGGAAACTATATAGTAGACCATAACAAACTGTATTATAGACAATGTCAAACTGTATTATAGACAATGTCAAACTGTATAGTAGACTATGCACTGTAACGATAACAAACTGTATAGTATACTATGCACCTGTAACGATAACAAACTGTATTGTAGACTATGCACTGTAACGATAACAAACTGTATAGCAAATATATAGAAAATATAACAAACTGCATAGTAGATTATAATAAAATGTATAGTAGGCTATGATTATAAACTATTATATATAGTAAACTATAACAAACTGTACAGTAGAATATAACAAACTGTATAGTAGACCATAACAAACTGTATTATAGACAATGTCAAACTGTATAGTAGACTATGCACTGTAACGATAACAAACTGTATAGCAAATATATAGAAAATATAACAAACTGCATAGTAGATTATAATAAAGTGTATAGTAGGCTATGATGATAAACTGTATAGTAAACGATAACAAAAAATATAGTAGACTATGACAAACTGTATACTAGACTACGACAAACTGTATAGAAGACTATAAAAAAACTGTATAGTAAACTTTATAGAACCTATAGCAAACTAATAGACATAACAAACGATATAGCAAACTATAACAAACTGTATATTTGACTATAAGAAAATAGCAAGATGGTGAATATTTCCATCATTAAATGTAGAAGTAGATATTTCGAAAGACTGCATAGTTCATTTCAGGATTGCGAAAAAAATTCAAAATAAATATCTCGTTTCGTATAAAATCAAACACGTAAAAAAATTTGCCTAATTAAAAACATAATCTCAAGAGTGAAGCATCACACAAGTTTATATCACTCTTATAAAAAGTTTCGGAGCAAATAATAGTTTTAATGGATTTCGAATCAAGTCCTAAAATTAAAATTCCTATGTAAAGTGACAAAAAAAAAACCGAGAAGTCCATAATTTAATTAAGTATAGCAATCTTTTGTCTGTGAGAATTTTAGTGTGAGTATCACGCATTAGTTGCTTCTATTACAAAAAAAATTAGCAAAAATAGATGAAATACTAACATTATAATTACATTTTTCCCTTAACAACTTCTTCGCAAAAGTAAATATTTTCTTAAACAGAAAGTATGTGTTAACAAAAAATGGTCATTAGCTAAACATTTAATCCCTAATCACGTATATGATTCATTATAAAAAAACAGAAAGATGATAAAAGATATTTTTTTAAAAAATTCTCCTAGTTGGAAGTTAGTTCTAGAAATAATGAAAAATTAGAAGAAGTGTTAAGTAAAAATAAAGTCGTTACATTTTTGAAAAAAAAAATATCAACTATTCAGTAATTTCAACTTTTACATTAAAGCGATTTCATCTTTTTTTATATGATATCTTTGACCAATTAACAGTTTTTG
Source organism: Troglohyphantes excavatus (assembly GCA_963932185.1). Classification (NCBI taxonomy): domain Eukaryota; kingdom Metazoa; phylum Arthropoda; class Arachnida; order Araneae; family Linyphiidae; genus Troglohyphantes; species Troglohyphantes excavatus. Next base: position 25,306,439 of record OZ010667.1, on the reverse strand, counting down.
GGAGAAAAAAAAATTTAGATCGGAATCTTTATTTTTATAACATACTTTACTTTAACTTTATTTTTATAACATACTTTACTTAACCAGCATTTATTTCGCTGCAATAAAGCTTATTTTTTAATTAAGTTAGTTTTTCTAAAATTTTAAAACGCTCTACGCATTTTTCCGCCTTTTACTTAACAATGTTAATGCACAAAATTATAAAAAACGGTAACACGAATGGAAAACTAAAAAGAAAACAAATATATTTTTTAACAAACATGTTGAAGATAATACTGAAAAGCAACCAAACTTAACTAACCCTTAAATTTAATTAAATAACACAAACATATTGCAAAATATAGAGCTGAGTTTAATGGAATATGACGCCATCCTTTTTTAATAGTTAATGAGCAAGGAATTGTGAAAGCTCTTAATTACTTATTTTGAACTATATAATTAGCAATTAGGACAAATGTAATCTACAACATAATCATGAAAAAATCTTAGTTAAAAATTACCTATAAACTTAGGATTATAAATATTACAACCGTAACTTGTTGATGCAATAACAAAAGCCGATCTACGAAAACATAGAACAGAAAAGGAAATAGCGCATTGTCAACTTCAATTTAACTCGTTAGTACAGTTACAGAGCTAATTAAAATATAATTGAAGTGGTAAGTGAATGAAGCATATATGTAATTTTATTTAATTAGTCATTATCCTGGATCACTGCAAGAAAAAGGTACTTAAAAATGAGTACCTGAACATACTCGTTTTTCTTTGCGTACAATTGCATCGTAAATGAACGAAAATTTAAGTAACCATACATTCTCAAAAATGAGCAGTGTGATTTAATATTGCTAATCTCAGCTTCTGTTCAAGTTTCATCTTAACAAAGCGACCTGGCACACTTAAAGTATTTGTTCAGAAGATGGTTTTCCATATCATTTGATGTCGATTGCTTAAATGGAAACTGAGTTATTACAACTCAATTATCTTACTTCCCATTCTTTTGGCACACCTTTGTAACATTTCTTCTGTTTATAACTTATTCACGTCGTTCTGGTAGTACAACGGGTAAGGCTCTGGACTGCGGTGCCTGAAGCTATGAGTTCGATTCCCGGTAAGTCTTGGTTGTAATTGTTAATATTTATTTAAAGTGATTTGTAAAGGCAGCTTATGTAGGCAAGCTACTGCTCTTTTTATTCATTTTTACTCACTGTACTCATTTTTGAGTACATGTCTTTTTCAAAAATGAAACTTATGGTTTCACCAACCATGGTTTCAGATCTATGAAGCATTGAATGTAAACAAAAATGAATGCATTTCGCTTATTTTTGAGTACCTATTTTTAACAGTGTGTGTTGGCCTGATTTTTAACACTGAGAGCAGCACTGTAGAAGCCTTATTAACAGATATACTAAGGTCACGAATCAAATACGAAATTAAATCTTTAACGTCAAATATCTCAAAACTTACTTTTTATTACATACCTTAAATTATCCGCATATCATTTCAAATGCTATTTTCTCAAAAAAAATTAAAAGACAATTTACAGATATAAGTTTTTAAACAAATTATTTAATCGTAATGTTTTAACAAAAACAATTGAAAAATCCCAAAGTTGAAAAATTTCAGTCTGTCAAAGAATGATACCAAGAAACTTCTCTGACTTATTTACGTCGTGGTGTTTTATCGTACACTGTTAAAAACAGGTACTTAAAAATAAATACAATTTACTCATTTTTGATTACATTCGATGCTTATCATAGCTCCGAATACATAAGTTTCATTTTTGAAACAGACATTTACTCAAAACTGAGTAAAATGAATAAAAAGAGCAGTTACTTGCCTACATAGGCTGTCTTTAAAAATCATAAATTTAATCAATTACAACCAGGACTTACCGAGAATCGAACCCAATCCGTCTACTTGATGTCGTCCGCACCGAAGTCCAAGGTCTCAACCGTTGTACTACCAGAGAGATGTGAAGAAGTTATGAACAGAAGTAATATTAAAAAGGCTTGACAAAAGAATGGGAAGTAAGATAATTTAATTACAATAACTCAGTTTCCATTTAAGCAATCGACATCAAACAATGTGGAACACCATCTTCTGAACAACTATTTTAAGTTTGCCTGGTCGCTTTGTTAAGATGGCTTGAACCGAAGCTGATATGAGCCATATTAAACCATACTGCTCATTTTTGCGAAAGTACAATTACTTCAAGTTGAGTACGTTATCGATCGTTTACGATGCAATTGTACCCACAGAAAAACAAGTATGTTCATGTACTCATTTTTAAGCAACTTTGTTTTACAAAGGATTTTTTAGGTATAAAAAAGAGCTTTTATGCACATTGGTGCCTAATTTCCTATCGAATGGGACCACATTTATTTTAAGAGAGCCAATAGTAACGGAACGGATCACCTAAAAAGTGTAAAATAGTGTTAACAAAATAATCCCAATGATTCCCAAAATTCAAATTTTAAGTAAATTAGGGAATCGGTATAATATAAGTAACATATTTACAATGCAATTGTACTCAAAGAAAAACGAGTACGTACATGTACTCATTTTTAAGCGCATTTTTTTTACCGTGTATATACAAACATTTATGAATATTCCATTGACAACTCAATAATGAAATTTAACAGTGTGGAAGTTTTCATTTGCGTGACAGTTGTTTACACCTACACACCCAATTAACCATAAGATCATTTCGATATTTGCATTTAATAAAGTAGTTCAAATATTGCCTAGTTAATTGAAATATTCTAACCGTTACCCACCGGTAATGAAAGGGCTGTTATTGTTTACCTTATGTACCGTAGAATATGCTAATCCTGTTTGTGCTAATCCTGTTTGATTATCATATTGTCAAATAATTACATGCTACAAACAATCTATTAGTAACCACACACTAGAACATTGTAGAATTTGGATACGTGAAACTTATAATAAATTTGAGTTTTTGTTCGCTACACGGATCAGAATGCGCTAAGTTTTAATTTTTTTGCAAGTTTATGTTTAATGCTTTTTTACGCATTTGAAGTTATAAAAATGAAGTGTTTACACAGAAAACTGGCATTAAATAAACGTTACTTATATTAAACCAATTCCTTAATTTACTTAAAATTTGAATTTTGTGAATCATCGGGATTGTTTCATTAACACTATGTTACGCTTTTTGGGCGATCCGTTCCGTTACTATTGGCTCTCTTAACATAAATGTGGTCCCATTCGATAGGAAATTAGGCACCGATGTGCATAAAAGCTCTTTTTTATACCTAAAAATACACTGTAAAACAAAGGTGCTTAAACATGAGTACATGAACATACTCGTTTTTCTGTGAGTGCAATTGCATCGTAAACGAGCGATAACGTACTCAAATTTAAGTGATTGTTCTTTCTCAAAAATGAGCAGTGTGATTTAATATTTCTAATCTCAGCTTCTGTTCAAGCCATCTTAACAAAGCGACCTGACAAACTTAAAATAGTTGTTCAGAAGATGGTTTCCCACATTATTTGATGTCGATTGCTTAAATGGAAACTGAGTTATTACGACTCAATAATATTACTTATCATTCTTTTGGCACACCTTTTTAACATTACTTCTTTTTATAAATTCTTCGAACGAATAAGACTCTGGACAGCGATGCCTGCAGAAGTGGGTTGGATTCCCGGTAAATGTTAATTTTAATCATAGATATTTATTGAAAGTGATTTATGAAGGCAGCCTATGTATGCTAGCATCTGCTCTTTTTATTCATTATTACCCATTTGTACTCATTTTTAAGTGCATGTCTTTTTCAAAATTGAAACTTATGTATTCGGAGCCCTTATAAGCATCAAGTTTTTAAAAATGAGTGCATTTTACTTATTTTTGAATATCTTTTTTTAACAGTGTGTAGAAACAGAGAAACTTCAACATAGCAAAACTCATAATCCATACTTTCATATTTTGGTTCCAAAATCCATACTTTCATAACTCTGTATTTCATATTGAAAAGTAAAAATAAACTGCTCGTAACACTCAATCAGCCTTAAAAACCTAAGAAAAAAATCATCAACAAAAAAATCTTTTCAGAAGCTTGTCCTAAACATCCTCGAGAAAATTGAAAAACGGGATTAGAGGAATTTCAAGAGTTGTTACCATTTCAAGAAGGTTGACGAAACGTCGAAACATTTTCGACGGTTTCAATTTGAACTCGACTCTTTCACTAGTTCTGTCTTCCGAAGGAATAATAAATGAGTCTAGGAAAGTAATTAGAAACAGACTTGAAAATCGCATATTGTGAAAACTCATTATGTTTGCGTCTACCTGAAACTACATTCTAAACTAATGTTAAGGAAATGGAATATTGAAAGGACATTGTTATTTCAGAAATAAAAAAAATAACTTATAACGGATTGGTTTTGAGTGTTAATTGGTAAACAGAGATTGACATTAGGAGATAGCTTAGTGAAATATTAATACAGGTATAATAGAAACCTGACTATACATACAACAAACATGATATTGGTTAAATTAATATCAGTAAATAATGTTGAAATATCTCGTATAAAAGTAATTAAAGGGCAGGTCGGGTAAAATGGGTCGGAAAATGGCCATTTTTTCATTGAAAGCTATTTTTTACTTATTAAGTTATTAATATGAATTTTTTTTTTTGTATTTATGCAATGATTTCTTTGACATTTTTGAATATGATTCAAATTATTTATTTTTAACTTTAAGTTGCTAAATATTTTTGCTTTTTTTATATATCCTTTTTTAACTACAGGCGTAAAATGGGTAGTCTGTGGGGAAACATAGAATTTTTTATTAAAACTAATTTTTTAGTCAAATTAGTCATTTGAATAAAATAGAGTAAATAGCAGCCACCAACTCTTAAAAATTCAGTAAATTTAACTTCGTATATAAAAACTCAGTAAACTCAGTAACAGTCTTTCCAAAAATAAATTAGTCCGCCATTTTAAAAAATCTACTTTTTTAAATTATTTTTGAAATAAAATGTTTGTTTTTATAATTTTTTGTTCATTTTGATGCTTGAATATTTTCTATATTTACGTTATTTTTAATTTGTTTAGCAGACGATATTCTAATATATTCAAAACTTCTTTTCTATGTTCTAACATAACCAAAAAATTACTTTTTTTTTGTGATCGAAATGTGTTTTTGTTGTTCACAGTTTGTTTTAGAAAACATGTATGTAATTTAATTATATTAATATATAAACAGTGTTGAATATAGTATAGGTAATTATTGTCATTTATAAGCTCCTAAATCATTTGCTGTAGAATAGTTAATTGACTCCGTGACGCACTTGCGGATAGTAAGTGCACTGGGTTAATTGACTCCGTGACGCACTTGCGGATAGTAAGTGCACGGGGTTAATTGACTCCTTCACGCACTTGCGGATAGTAAATGCACGGGGTTAATTGACTCCGTGACGCACTTGCGGATAGTAAGTGCACGGGGTTAATTGACTCCTTCACGCACTTGCGGATAGTAAGTGCACGGGGTTAATTGACTCCGTGACGCACTTGCGGATAGTAAGTGCAGGGGGTTAATTGACTCCGTGACGCACTTGCGGATAGTAAGTGCACGGGGTAATTGACTCCTTCACGCACTTGCGGATAGTAAGTGCACGGGGTTAATTGACTCCGTGACGCACTTGCGGATAGTAAGTGCACGGGGTTGATTGACTCCTTCACGCACTTGCGGATAGTAAGTGCACGGGGTTAATTGACTCCGTGACGCACTTGCTTATAATTACTACTACAGTTAATTGACCCCGTGTTGTACTTGCGGATAAATACGGATTTGACCGTCCGCACTGAACGTGTTAAGTGCGGACTCGATAGATCTATTCATACCACGCGGAGCACGTTACACTCACGTAGCTAAAGTTTCTGCCAATGACCGCTGTAACCGAATCGATTTTGATGATGTATTAACATCGAAATACTTCAAATTATGCCATAAATAAATTCTGAAGTATAATTGTAAACAGCAATGACATTTACTTGAAACTATCAAAATCGACTTTTTTCGTGATTAGCGACTCCATGCCCTTTAAAACAGCTTTTTAATAGTGTATCTGATGTAGATCGTGTCGCATCCAAGTTTGGGTCCAGATTATATCATAAATAAGAACCTGATGAATGGAAAGCGGTGCTTTCGTCTCTTTTTAGAAATACCATCTCTCCCCCGACATTGATGGAGTGTAGGATATTGGTAATGCGGAACATTCCTTGATTAATCACTTTTCTATTTATATCGTAAGACTGACGACATCTTAAGGTCACGATATTGACGAAATAAGTTGAAATCTCCACCCCATCATAGCTGATGACAAATAGAATGACAGGGTTTACAAGATAACGTCATTTTTCTATGCGTTATATATAAACTGAAATAGCTTCTTCCAAACAATTGAGTTGTGTATTTCTAAAAATAAGTGCTAAGAAAAAGATGTTTTTATGAAACTGGAGCTAACTGAAGTATACTTCTTTAACCGCTTAGCTGACTAGCCTGAGATAACTCGTGTTGGAGTCTGTGGCAAATACATGTTATCCCGAGTCAATTCTCAAGAGAAGCAGTTAAAGTGTTCTACATATTTAACTAAGTAGCTCTTACTGACTAGCCCGAGATAACTCGTGTGTGTCTATGGCTAATACATGTTATCCCGCGTCAATTGTTAAGGGAAGCAGTTAAAGTGTTTTACATATTTAACTTAGTAGCTCTTTCTGACTAGCCCGAGATAACTCGTGTTGGTGTCTATGGCAAATACGTGTTATCCCGAGTCAATTGCCAAGAGAAGTAATTAAAGTGTTCTACATATTTAACTTAGTAGCTCTTACTGACTAGCCCGAGATAACTCGTGTTGGTGTCTATGGCAAATACGTGTTATCCCGAGTCAATTGCCAAGAGAAGTAATTAAAGTGTTCTACATATTTAACTTAGTAGCTCTTACTGACTAGCCCGAGATAACTCGCGTGTGTCTATGGCAAATACATGTTATCCGAGTCAATTGTTAAGGGAAGCAGTTAAAGGGTTCTACATATTTAACAATTTTAACTGCTTGAAATGTAACTTTATTCTTCGAGACAAAAAATAAGATAGTCATAGAAAAGAGCCCCTGTTTTATCCTCGACATAATTTTGTGGTGTCTTATAACTCTCAGGAGCTCTGTGTAACATTACATTTTATTATTATAACGAAATTCCTAAAATTTACAAATCTACAATTCAATACTATAGTTGTGGAGTACGCCACAGTGTTTTATTTTTCTTGTTAAAGAATCCAGATATTTTTGGGGGCTTTTCACTTTGGATATATAAATGACATGTCGAAAGACTTAAATATTAATAGAATTTTATATTACTGCTGGTTGCTATTTTTATAAATATTGTTCGAGGTTATTTTCAGATACAGTTTAAACAGCAGTATAAGGCTTTGTATTTGTTATTGTGTTTTATTTTGCGTTTTGAGATCCAAATACGAATATTGTTGTGGAATTATAAAGGCAGGAATAAATTTATCTTCATATTATTTATTATATTTGATTTGGATATATCTTCATGTATATCTTCTATTCTTTCATTTCTGGTATTTCAGGGTTTCGTGATCTGTTTTAGGTTTAATACCTGCATATCATTCAGAAAAATCCCAGCTAGGAATTCATGCTAATTGGAACCCCTTGATAAAGGAATGAGTTGGTTCTCCGTGCGTTCTTTTATTTGTAATTTAAATCTTGTCCATTTTATCTTATTTAGAATTTCGATGGTTGGCTTGTTTATAATAATCCTAAATATAAAATACTATTTAAATTTTTCGTATTCAAATTATGCGTTCTATTTATTTTATGAATTGGAAAAATTCTTAACTTATTAACCTATTATTGAAAGTTATTTTTGTCGGTCAAATTACTCAATGTTAACTTACACAAACACGAAACGGTAACATTGTTATAAATAGATGCACAAAGTTTAATCAAGTATCGTTAAATATGTTACAATAAAAAAAATTGCCAAAAACAAAGAAATAAATCGTTAAAAATCACAAAATATTTCGCCCTTTTGTAAATTTCATTTAAAAACTCATGAAAGTATCGCCATTTTTGAAGAAAAAAAATTGAATTGGAACATATTTAACGACACTTCCGTCAAATTTGAGCATCCTTTTTTTAAAGCAAAGACATGTGCCTACACTCAATCTGGATGGAAATTTCAAAATCGTTTTACCTTATATAAACAAACACTGACCCAGATATGAGATCAAATTATATAGAATATTGAATGACGTCATTATTTGCCGTTTACAAGCTAAATCGACTTTACCCATCAAATGTCAATAGTTAACCTTTCAACTCGCATTCTTTTGAAATCTCCATGTAAATTTGTTCCCATTCCCACTCAGGAATCTTTCGATGGTACAAAACTCTTTAAATACATGTATTATAAGAGACAGCCAACAATGTGTTATTACAATTTATATAGTTTCCATCGCTAATCCGCTTTACGACGAATAGAATATCAAATAAAAAAAATATTCTTTTATTCCCGATAACTATGCATTCCCCAACAGATTAAACGAATCCATTTACGTCTTGTAAAAGTTTTTACTAACTGTCTGGACGGGAAATTGCTTTCCTAAAGTCTAGACTTCCATAATGTTTTTTTTTCGAATAATTCTACGATCGCTTCCATTAATGGTTTATAGAATGAAAGCGAATAACCGAATCTTTATCGTGTTGAAAAATTGCTGAAATTTTAAGTGATTGCAGAACTTTATTTGTCACTTTAAGGAATTTTTTTTATTTTGTGTATTTTAAGAAAACATTCTGAAGAGTTTACCTTCCCCAAAATAGAAATCTGAAGAAGGAAAACTTTTAAACGGAATTAAACGAATTTAATTTTAATTTAAGTAAGTTTTTTAAATCCATAGAACACTTTAAAACTAATAATATAAATAAGTATACTTGGATAAATAATAGTTTTTATAAGCTCGAATAACATTATTTAGTGTTAAATAGTTTAGCAGCAAATTAATGTGGTTTACCATTATTTTACCATTATTTCTCGCATACGACTCATTATAAAAAGAGAAAATACGGGTATCTATATATTTAAATTTATAGGGTAAGGTAGGGGAAAATAGATCTTAAAACTAGATTTTTAACGTTCAAAGTGCAATCTCTCATTGGAAAAATACATTTGTTTTACAAAACGGTTCACTTATTTATTGGAAACATAATCGTACATTTTTATTTAATTCTGAGGTTTATAAATATTTTGAATAATTATTTTTCTAAAGTAACCTACTACAATTCATAGATGAGGTAAATTGGGTACCCTGTTAAAATTACAGAATTTTTAGTATAAAAATGCATTATTAGAACAAACTTTTCAATAAAATTATTAACTTGAATAAAATAGAATAAATAACAATCTTAAAAACTTAATACATGTGATTATTAATGGGCTGTTTGTCTTCCTAAAAGCAAGCTGTACTCCGCTATTTGCCATTTTCAAAAATCAACTATATTCTATTATTGATTTCCTTAGAAATAGAACACCTGCTAATATTATTCTTGGTTCATTTTGATTCAGGAACTTACGATGTAATAATTACTTTATTTTTAGTTTGTTCCGCAGACGATTTTTTATTTCATTTAAAACATTATATTTAACTTCGAATAAAACAAGCAAATGGTGGCCATTTTTGTAAAGATATATATATTCCTTTGTTGTCAGTTTATATGGGAAAAATTCAGGTATGTTACTTTATTACATTAACGTACAAACAGTGTTAAATATATTGCAGTTATTTTTTTGTTATTTATAAACTTCGAAATTAATATTTTTGTAGAATAATTGCACTTTTGCCGAAGAATGTTAAATTTTTACAAATTTCCTATTTTAACATTAATATTTCGAAATTCCACTTTTCCCACTTTGCAAAACATTGAGAAAAAACACTAAATAAATTAGAATTTTTTCTAATGTTTTCATTGGAATGTATTTAAAAAATCTATTCTATACAAATCCCAGGAATATTCGTAAATTATTCGATTTTTCTAATTTATATACAGAAGTTTTCATGTATTAAACAATCAAATTTTTCTTGTATACTCAAACAAATCGACACATTTGGACTTGAATTAAAACACCCAGAAATGTAATATTTTGGTAAAATTTACTTTATTAATGAAGTAAATTAAAATAAAAAGAACAAAATCTAAACACAAGTTTAACATTGCGTAATTCATTTTTAAAAAAACATTTTTCCCTACCTTACCCTAGATTCTTTATTACCCAAAGTTGCTCCTGAACTAATTTACATAATAATATCAGGGCATCATTCCATATAATGCATTTTTCTCATTTGTATTATAAATACTTAAATTCAAATAATTTCTAATTTTTATTTCCTTTGTCTTTGACCTAATCTGTTTAAAAAAAATTAACGCAGTTTTTCAGAATAATTGCTTTACTAAAATTAGAAGAAGTTTGCTAAAGCCATTTTTTACTTAGAATCTCAAATTTATAAATGTTCTTGAAACTGGAGTTTAATTAATAAAAACTTTCTATATAGTTCTTAATTAAAAAAGAGTAATTAAAGATTAGTTTCATAAAAGCCCACTTTTAAAAAAAACGCTGCATTCAGCCTCGAAATTTTAAATTTAAAAAAAAAAAAGTTGAATAGTTTTCTAAAATTGAAAAAGAAACTAAAGAAGCAGGTAGGTTTGTAACAAATTAGAATTGTCTCAGGAAAGATTAAAGTTAAGAACGTCTGGAACAATAAAGACATTGACGCTTCACTATCTGTCGCTTCCATTCATTTACCTTCCTTCTATTTTCTGCTGTGTCGGAAAGAAAGAGTAAGTTTCCATTTTAGTAGACCATTTTTTGTTAAACGGGTTGCAAATCACTGGCTTGAATTCCTGAGTAAAACGACTTCCAGCTTCAATGAATCAGAGTGATTTGGCGCATAAGTTTATTTTTTTTCCCTTAAAGAAGTACGTTTGGCACTATGTCTGTAGATAGCGTTTTCTCCTGCAGCTCCTTCGACTACAATTTTAATCTAGAGTTTTTCTACGTATATTTACTGAATATTATTGGAATGTGCGCTAAATATTAAAAAATATTTATCGTGTAAAAAGGTTGTTGATAAATGTCGGTTACGGGTATTGTTTACAAAAATGCTCAAAAACAAGTAAAACGTAAAATACTATATAATTTATTTATTAAATTCTGATACGGATCCTATATAGCAGAACATTAAATCCTACATGAAAACCTGCTATAAAGGCTATTTAGTTCCGTATATTCGAATTAAAATTATAACTCATGTGTATGACTGTTGTGTAGAATGTGTAAAAGCTAAAATAACATAGTATACAAACACATTTTTATTTTCATGTCTTATTTTTTCTTACATAAATGTTTAAATTTCTACTTAAAAACATTAAACTTGTGACATGATACAAACTGAAAATAATTAAACACATGTTATCCCCAAAATAAGAAACTTACATTTAAAATACAACATATATTTTTTTTTACTGTACAATCTAGATTATTTAATCATAACAAGTTTTCAAGTATGCAATTTGTTTTTAATTAACGTATTTTGAACTAAAAATATATTTTCATTTTGTGATAAGTGATTATATGCAATTTCGTGTCACTAAATAATTTGTTGTCCCGTTTTCAACATTTTCTCCGTTTTACACCTTTCATCGTCAATCTCTAAAGTATAAAAAAAAATAAAGCTAGAAACTCCTTCATGGAAACAGCATGGAAGCCGTTATTTTTTGTGATAACTATTTATGGTCTTTTCAGCAAATTCAAACTTTATTTAAAGAAATTAAATGAAGCGCATATCTAAAGAAACTTTTGACACATACAGAAAAAATATGGCGCCTGCGTTGACATCTGTTTGTGAGTTATAGAATAATTTTAAAGTTTTCCGTACTAGAAAGGGAGGTTATATCAATCAGGAATGAAGGCTTGGATGACAGATTGTTAAAAAAATATTTCAACGTTCTTAGTAGAGTTAAAATAAGTTTTTTTTTAATTATCAGCGTACACTGAACAGCGACAAAAACAAAAGCATATAATGAAAATATTTTTTAAATAAATTGTATAATTTTTATACCGTTTCACATGGTGCTTTTTAAATTGGATGCACAGACACTACATTCATTAAGCCTTTTTTAAAACAAATAATTAAGCTATCATATATGCATTCTATTTGTAAATAGTTTGCATTGTTTTAAACATTTCTGACAAAGCACTTCTTATCCAAATAGACTTTAAAACAATTTTAACGTCTTTAAAATCAACTACTTGGGGTATCAGAATAGAGACACCATGTTAGGCGTTTAGGGTATTCCATTCCGTCATTATAACTCCAGTGCAAATAGCACGATGGACATAAATTTGGCCTGGTAATATAGAAAATTTAGAATCAATGCTTATTGTTTCGGATAAAATCTTGAAATAAAGCAAAACACGTACTGGTCGTGGATGATAGGGACTCACGGCGTCAGAAGCAACAGCTTGTTTGCCTTCCTCCTGTTGGCAAGATTTTTTTGTTGATTAATCCTTATTTTTATAATCAACTGAATTACGTTTCAAGTTAAACCTTTCTGACCGTTCTTCAACACAGCCTTACTTTTTTTTTTTTAATTATTGATATTTTTTAATTTGATACTCTATAATTTTTTAATTAAAAACTTTATAATTGTTTAATTGAAAACGCTATAACTTTTTAATTGAAAACTCTATATGTTTTTAATTGAAAGCTCTATATGTTTTTAATTGAAAGCTCTATATGTTTTTAATTGAAAGCTCTATATGTTTTTAATTGAACACTCTATAATTTTTTTAATTAAAAATTTTATAATTGTTCAATTGAAAACGCTATATTTTTTTAATTGAAATCTCAATATTTTTTAACTAAACACTCTATATTTTTTTAATTAAAAACTTTATAATTGTTTAATTGAAAACGCTATAACTTTTTAATTGAAAGCTCAATATGTTTTTAATTGAAAACTCTATAATTTTTTAATTAAAAACTTTATAATTGTTTAATTGAAAACGCTGTAACTTTTTAATTGAAAGCTCTATATGTTTTTAACTCAACACTCTATAATTTTTTTATTAAAAACTTTATCAGTTTTAATTAATTATTCGGCGCCTCACATGAAAGTAGCCTAGCGCATTATGTCTTGTTACGTTTTGGATATATATGTAATCAAGGTAAACAGAAAACATTCTCAAAAAGGAAGAAAATAATAACATTATACAACAACTAATAAATTAATTTTTTTCATTGAGTATTTTTCGGTTAGAAACCTACTGTCAATAAAATTTAATTTATTAAAAATATTAAAAAAATGTCCTAGTTTTAACCGTATCAATAATTCGAAGAGGTACAGATCGCACAGTACCGCATTGTTTAGTTCGTGAATACTTTTGGACCACACGTGACACGTAGATCAGAGGGATAAATGGGTTAATAACCGGCCTGTTCGAAACGTCCTACCTTCCTCTAGGCCAGTGGTCGGCCAACTCATTAGTTAACAGAACCAAATATCAACAGTACAACGATTGAAATTTCTTTTGAGAGCCAATCTTTTTAAACTTAAACAATATAGGCAAGTATATTGTTATGAACTTAATTAGGGTACTCCTAAGCTGGCCTTTGCTAAAAACGTCCTCAATCTGATTGAGGTGCGTTCGCTGAGGTCGACCCCTTCCAACTCTGCCATCCACACACGTCTTGTATACTTGTTTCGCCTATCTCAATTCGTTCATCCTCTTTTTATGTCCAAACCATCGTCTTATCATCTTATGTTTCGTCTGTGTCAATTCTTTCATCCTCTTTATATGTCCAAACCATCGTCTTATCATCTTATATTTCGTCTATGTCAATTCTTTCATCCTCTTACGATGATAAGACGATGGTTTGGACATATAATGTTTCGTCTATCTCAATTCATTCATCCTTTATATGTCCAAACCATCGTCTTATCATCTTATGTTTCGTCTATCTCAATTCATTCATCCTTTATATGTCCAAACCATCGTATAAAATCTTATGTTTCGTCTATCTCAATTCGCCCATCCTGTCTTTATGTCCAAACCAACTCAACATACCTTTCTGAATCCTCGACACTACATCTTCTTTCACTCCACAACGCTCCCTAAAATTAACTAAATAAACTTTACTTAAAGTTTTAAGTCTTAGGTACTTGCACCTACACCCCTGTATAACGCCACTTCTTCGAAATAGTGGATATTTTGGATATTGTTCGATATTTTGTGGAAGAGCCACACTCAAGAGGCCAAACAGCCGCATGTGGCTCGCGAGCCGCCGTTTGCCGACAACTGGTCTTGGCTGATTCAACGTGGAGTTATAGGTTTTTTACAAATATTGCTTTTTGATAAGCGACTCCGTGGAACTATGTACCCGTATCGAAAGGAAAATGCCTGTATTTTAAATACTGTACAATTGGAAGATTGTATTGTTGATTGTTTGATTGCTTGTGCTTAGAAAATATTATCTGATAAATCTAAAAAAAATAGTTAAATGCTCCAAAGTTCTGAGTTTTATTTCCGAGAAAGGGCTTTTTGATAAAATTAAATATATTACTCGTGTAACAACAACCCAAGTATTTTATTAAAATACTAGCTGTTACCCGCGATTTCACGCGCTTTAAAAAATGCTACCCCATTGGTTCATTCTCCTCGTTTATTCCTTCTCTTTTATTTCTTCAAATGCAAAATAACAGTTCAGACATCTCCGAATGTCGGCTTTTTCGTTAGTTTTTCCATTTAGATCATAATTGTCAGAAAAATTAATTTCGCCAAAGCAATTTTTCATCTCCAATTTTTAATTGTATAAAACATAATTAATTTATTTATAAAAATTTAGGATAAAGTTGTTGTCAAAATTTTACAAGGTCTTTTTATAATAATGTAAATACTATTTTTTTTTAATTGGCAATTGAAAAAAAATAGCTCTTATAACCATTATAAACGAAAAAGTAAACGGAATTTTAAAATTCTAAGCCTCAGAGGTGCACAATTAGAGGTTGAATAGTATATCCATATATAAAGTTTGAGACATGTCCGAGCAGTAGAAAATAGTGTTTTGTGTGTCAAAGACAGACACGCAGACACTTTCTTTTATTATTATATAAAAAAAAATTCAAAAAGTAAACACTCAAATACTGTGTTATATTATTAACAAACCTCATTGAAATACCCAGTGAATAACTTCCCCTGTCTTGGGAACTTTTGATGCATTGTTGCGTGTCCAAAATCGTCTGGAAGCCTTCCCGCGCCCAGTCACAATAACTCTTTCCCGTTGCGAATACCCGTCAACCTTAAGAAAACCGACTCTTCTCCCCCTTTCTTATTCGAAAAGAGAAATCTGTTTTCCCACTCGCAACAGGCGGAGGGTTCTTTTACAGAGCCCATTCCATTTCGTCCAGGTGGCCCAAAAGAATGTCTTTCGAATGGCTTAAAAGAGCACAGAGATCTCGAATCATGGCCGTACAATTATAGATATGTACGGTAACGATATTCTTACTGCTCATTTTTGATAACGTTTAAAGTTTCTAGTAACGTTATTTGAATTATTTATCACACGATGTGTTGGGGCCTCCGTGGCCCAGTGGATAAAGGCGTCAGCTGAGGATCAGAGGACTACTAGTTCGATCCAGTGCGACGGACTTGACAAAAAAAAGTAAAAAGCAGTGCTCTTGCGATCGGAGGGTTGCCAGGTAAGCTACAAAATACTAGAAAAGTCGTCCAGAACAGCCACAAAAATTATCGGCGTGTATACTGGACTGGCGCACGATAAGACTGATCAGGGTCCAAAGTCCCGACGTCTATTGAAGGCGTTAGGTGCCAGCTCAGGTGTTGTCCTCGTCATCTGACCATGATTAAAAAATACGAGGCATCGTTCACAGGTCTTTCCTTCGAGATAGGCCCGAAACGTCGACAATAGCCCACTGTGCAGCTCTAGTGTGACGTTAATTAATAAAACCAAACAACACGATGTGTTAAAAAAAACTCCAAATAATAAAAGTAACAAGACCACATTAAGTTCTTTTAAGCTCGAGCCCCCTAATTTTTTTTTTTTTTGCATAAAACGATACTATACATATTTAAGAAGATGCGAACAAAATTTCAAAGCAGTAGAAAAAAAGCATGTTTTTTATACATGTCTATTTACCATTTATCTTTTTCCTACCTACTTATCGTTGCAGCATTCGTTAATTACTCAAATTACTTTTTTGGAGTTTTGGTCATGTTTAAATTATTAAGACTTCGTGAAAAAGTGTACTTAAAACTAAACTGTTAATAGTTTTTGAAACTTTAATATTTGTTTTATAAACGCAGGAAGATTTTTTTTTTTACATTACTTTATAAATTATTTTTTTTTAAGAGCATAACGAATTTTTTTTATGAACATAAAAGTTTTGAATATTTTTTAGGTAATATATATATATATTTTGAAAACAACTAAAACACAAACTTTAAAAAATCTATTCCTAGTTGGAAGTAATAAAACTGATTGTACTGATAGCTCAGACATTTACAATTTTAAAAATGTTCGTTAAGGGGGTCCGATACCCAAAATTCGCAAAAAAAGTCATTTTTTTTTTATATTTAAAAAATAATATTCAAACTTATCTTAATAACTCACAAAAAACTGCTTCAAAAAATTCCTATTACTTTTTTAGTTATGAATGTTTTAATGATGTGTTCCTATAACATAGTTGTATCATATGTAAACTTTAAAAGCAAATATCTCTGTTCGTGGTTTTGAAATTTAATGAACACTAAAAATGCTAAGGCTTTTTTACTATTATACTTAAAATCATAATTTTGTGTGTATAGCAAGATAAATATATTTTAAATAGATGTATGCATTCAGATTTCCTCTTTTTACCATAATTTGTTTTTTAAAACCACTTAAAATTGAATTTTATTTTTTTTCGTCCATTTTTTTTCCAAAATTTCTAATATATTTTATTTTTTTAAAGTGATGTCTCTGAATCAAAATTTGAATGCATACATTTATTTACATATTATTCAAGAACTTAAATAAAAAAAATTGCTTCAAAATATTGAAAAACAAAAAAGGAGTAGGAATTTTAAAATTGTTAAAAAATTTACTAAAATTTTAATTTAAAAATAAATGTGCAATTTAAAAAAAAAATTGAGCATCTTAAATGGTTTTTTATGCATATTTAGAAAGTGAAAAAAAATTGGATTGTACAAGTATAAAAATAAAAAAAAAAATTTCGAAGGTATCGGACCCCCTTAAAGAACATTTTTGCTGATATTCTCGATATCGTTTGCCCTGAAAACGGTATTGTTCCATTTTCTTTGAACCCAACGTTGAAACAATTGCTTCATTCATATATTTAATGCTTAAATTTCTGATATAAACAACGAACACTATTCAAAATATAATTATGTGTTAATCATTCTGGAATCCCACGGAATACGTTTCTTAGAAATATGCGATAATTGTAATTTAGCACTTTTAAAACGTAAGGTGAAGATTAAATATGTACATAACGGAAATGTATCGGTATGAAAACATAAACTCTAAAAATTTGCTTTCTTAGAAGATTAGAGATATATCTGGTGTCTATGTTGTTAGTTCTATTTCTATATTTTAAGCTTCATTTCCATAAAATGTCAAGTAATTTTTGAGTGTTTTAGCTTCATTTTTTATTTATTATGACTGATTATTTTTAAATAAAAATGTTAAGTTTTATATACAGGCTGATCACAAATTGTTGGGCGATGTTCATTGCTTGACTATTTAAATTACACATAATAAACTATTGTTTGTTGCTATACTTTAACTACTTCGTTTGTTGCTACTGAAGATAAGCGACTTGTTTAAATCATAAGCGAAATAGTTGGGAGATAGCAATGTTTTATTATACCAATACAGTTAAATGTGATACGGCTAAATAATGGCCATTGCCCTAAAATTTATGACCGCCATGTATAACTTATTTTTATATTGATATTTGTTAAAAGTATTCAACTAATCCAAAAATAATTGTCCACTTATGTCTTTTTTTTTTCCTATACTAGTTAAATTTCATTATATAAATTCAAGATACTCAAAAATATTGCGACAATTCTATCCATCTAATAAAAGTATCACATACGCTGTAAAACTCTAAATTCCTCTTTATCCAAAGTACTTGTAACACAAAATAGTTTTTTTTTAAATGTCGTCCTAACCACTTCAGGGCAGTTTCGAACAATTTTAATTATGTTCATTACAATTTTTCAAGCACGTATAACAATGCCAAATATACAGAGATCTTTGTAATTACCGATCAATAATGCCTGTGCTTAAAAAAAATCTGTTAGTTTGACTTTATTATTTGAATTATATTATTTGTGTAATGTTGATGACCTCATTGCAATGTAAGAAACAGATGTCCTGATTGCGATACACAAGTACCCGATTAAAACAAACTTGTATAAACACTCCAGCAAGATATAATAAAATCAACTAAATTTATAGAAAAGTTTAATTAGTTTTAATTTAAAAATATATATTAAAATTAAAAATAGAGGACTAAAATCGATTGGGGCTGTGTCAAAGTATGTCCAAAAAGGATTTACTAGCAGCGTCATTTCAGCAGATTACAGAAATATGAATGGGTCGCCAACAAAAAAAAAACGCAAGCAGAAAGAATACAAACAACATGTTTCGTATAACACCAAGAGTGCTCATCCCCTCCCCGTATTTTCTTTCGAGATTTCAATACATCGGCGTCTAATATCCTATCGAAGGATACCAAATTTGGGTTAATCGAACTATTTGACACAAAGTTATAGTGTTAGAATAAATCACCCTAAAGGCGTTGCTTGAGGTTTTTATCTTGATGCTCCATATATATAACGTATTTGTACCTGATTTTAAAAACATTTTATGAAAAAACTTTAAAGAATTTCATGGCTTTAAATAAACGTAAAGGATTACGGGTCTTCAGTTTGATGCTCAATAAAATACAATTTATTTTTTTAAAGAAAAACCGACTTTAAGAAATAAAGAGCTGAAAAGTAAAAAAATAATTTTTAATTTTATGCACAAATGGAAAAAATTAAATATTTAATTTTATTTTATACTTATTACAACTCATTGAAGTTGGTAGCCACTTAAAATAATACACTTAAATTTTGGCGCATACGTGATGTACAGTTTTAGGCCAGTTTAAATGCAAATTTGTACCATTCACTGAAAGCGCAATCTGAACTCGCAAGCCAAAAAAATATATTTATGTAAGTGAAAAATATATGTACACACAAAATAATAAGAATACGCCTGTCTAACTCTAACCATGCGACTTCATATTGTAGTTAAAGTAATTTAAAGCTACAACCATTATCAAAACAAAACTTTGAATGATGATGTAAAGATATTCTTAAAAGTCAATTGGCTATGATACCATACATTAGATCCATCTGAATTCCTCAGCCATCGTGGAAACATCAAAAGGGAATAATACACGGCAAAACGGTTTCCCAATGCATTTCACATGAGCCATCCATTACAAGAGATAAAACTGGAAGATACTAAAGTTAGGCGCCATTATTCAACTTCCAAACACTGCCCATATCTGCTCACATTCAACCATGGAATGTATTTTCTCCCAGTTAACTTCAATCAGAAAGTAGATTTGAATTTGGTACGGTTTCCTTCCAAAATATACTCTAATAAAATGGTTCATTTTTCATCCTTAACTATTATAAATGCATTTGTTAAAGTAGGGTTAAATCTGGGATATTCAAGAATATATATATATATATATATATATATATATATATATATATATATATATATATATATATATATATATATATATATATATATATAATATATATATATATATTTAAATTGAATCATAGCAGATCTCGTCTTTCAATTTATTCGTTCTATGATAAAAATATAAATATTTAATTAAATATTGAGTTTTACAATTATAAAATTGATGTTTGGATTAAGAAATCCAGTAGAAAGGGAAGGTCCAACATAATGAAAATAAAAATTTGGCATAAGTTAATCACATTATTCAGGTTCATGTAAAACAATTATTGTGGCTTTATTTTGATTATTTTTATTACTTGTAATCAAAACAGTTAAAGAGATTTCCCAAAACCCTAGTAAACGGCCACTTTGCCCGACGGGTGTACTATGTCCGAAATAAAAAAGAATGGTTTGACAGTATTTTAAAGAATATGAATGTGCATTTTTTTAAAGTGAAAGCAATATTATCGTTCAATACAAGGGTTATGAAACATTTTAGTGCATTTTGAACTTATTTTCTAAGCATTATTAACGTTTAAAAAATTTTAAATTTAACGTTAAATTAAATTTTTAAAAAATCTGTTGTCTTTTTATCAAATTATTTACACACATCACAGATGAAATCATTGTCTTCTTCATCACACCCGGCACAAGCCTCGTGTGGCCAACGTAGACAGCTTTCTATGTTATTAGTGGACATGGCCAATTTGCCATCTTTGACGCCATTGCATAAGTGCGACTCAACAAGCTAAACAACTAAATCTAGCACTTACTTCAACACATACATTTCAATCTTAAATCACATAATTTTAAGGGGTTACTGATTATCAAATGTACTATGAACTTGTATTAGTCATAATAATTATTGCAACACGCTTACCTAATATCAGCATGTTGAAAAACACGGAAATCTTGAATAATTTCCAAACAAGTGATCAGAACAGCTCCAAACCTCAGTATGACAATGATAGCGAACTAGCGGAGTAGTTGTTGCGTTTCCCACTTTGCTGCGGCACCACAAGGTGAGAAAAGGGCCACAGCCAGTGGCTCTTTTCTTTTAATATGGAATAGTTTAACAAACAAATCTGGCGTTAAGAAAAAGTAGAGATTTTTCCTGTTTCTTATCATAACTCCCAAAATACACTGAATAATATGGAGAAGTTCCAATAACGAAAATATTATTTTGGGGTTGAATAGCTTCGTAGCAAAAGACAGTCACAAATAGATTAATTGTTTCGTAATTACAAAACAAAACAGGTACTGATGTCAAAGTTTCCCAAATATGTATTGCATGACAGAAACTTAAAAATTGCGTTATAAGTTTTATAATTAAATCGGAACATCAAATTATTGTTTTGTCTTATAATTTCTTTCGGACGTTTTGTGCATGCAATTCACATCTCCAATTCCAAAGACGTATTAATGTTAAATTTGTAACTATAACTCAATATTCCATGATGATTTCTTTTGCTACGTTATAATCGAAGGTAGAGAGAATATACGAATAGCGCATACGCTCACTTTGTTTTAAAAGTAGTGTCCTATTTTATATATCACCTAAGCACATCTTACGTAAATTAGTGTCATAAAAATTGTTTTAAATCGCTAAAGACACAGTATACTACCATTTTTAAAAATGTATAACTGTATGTGATGAAACTCATCATTAGAAAATTACGCCCTTTGAAAACAAGAATCTGTAAATTGACTAAATTAGTTTCCAAGGATAGAAAAATTCCAGTATTCCTTGAATTTAAATTTGAATTATATTTTAAACAATTTTATTTTAGACCGAATTTTATTAATACCGAATTATTTTAAAGTGCGAACTGAAAGAAAATCTTTTTAAAGGAAGTTGAATAGACATTGTATTTTCAGACAAACATTGACTCATTGTTTCATTTAAATAAAATATTTTATAATGTTTACAATATCTTATATTAGACCCGTGGTTCCCAACCTTAAGATGGCCGCGGACCACCGATTAAAAAATTTGGCAAGTCGCGGATTACCTTTAAATAACAAAAATACTTATTAAAATCCTAAATTATATTTAGTACATATCTAGTTTATTAAAAACGTACTTATTTTATAAAATAAATATTAATTAAAAAATACTATAATTTTCAACTTAATACGTCGTATCAAGGTAATAATATCGAACTCGTTTCAGGTTTAATTACAAATATTGACGACCAACTTGCTACTCAAGGCCCAACAAGGTTGGTCGAGCAAGGTTGGTCTATAATAATCAAAGAAAGCAGATGAAAGAGCTCAAATTGAGGATACATTTTTGTTTCCTGTATAGCATCTGTAATCCATAAATTTGGGATTTTCAATTTAGATGTTTTTAGTTTTAAAAGAAATACATCTCAGGCAACACTCATTTTTAAAAAGTAAACATCTATGGAATTGAACAATGCTCCCCGGATCACTGAAAACGCTCCTGAGGACCACAGGTCGGGAACCATTGTATTAGACAATTCCAAAATTTTAATTCTTGTTTAGTGGCGAGGCTTGACTTTTTGCGTGATCATCGGCGAATCTACCGATGACTGGACCCTTCGCCACTGTTCTTGTTTTGTAAAAAACTACGACAGAATTTTCTGTGAATTTAAAGTTTGTCACTACACAAGGAACACTCACTGAAACGTAAAACGAACATTTGTGGCAAAGCGTTAAACAAACGTGTGCGGCCACATAACCGGATGAAAGATATGTGTTTTGAGTTCAACTTATAAACTCGACAGTCACCCCGTTTCCGAAAAAATCGCGGAAGAAAAACTGTTACTAACATTTTATTTTTAAACACTCGCCAAGGAAGAACATCTAAACTCCGCTTTTGAGGCGTGTTTAGGTTCGTAACGGAAACGCACAACACGAAACCCTCTTATCTTAAATATGCACTTAAAGAGAATTTGATTATTTTCGAAAGGCCGAAACTACGACGACGACGAAAGGCGAATTGCGCCGGTGACGAAAATGGGCTGCACTTTTTTTTTTTTGCAAAAAAACGCACAAAGTGTAGCGTTCTTGTGCGTATTGTTGCAAAATTCCTCAAAAGAATTTCGTGGACGCGAGAGTTAGAGTTATTTGCAGAATAACCACCCTTTTTCATGGCGGATGCGTAAACAATTTTACACACGCTTAGGAATTTACACCATGAAAACGGCAATGAGTCACCCAAATTTTCAAGAGCATTTTCGTTTATAACAGACTATACTCGGGGACAACCTAAGTTGAACCTGAAGCGGAAGTTATGATATGTATAAAAATGCAATTGCTTTTGGCTCAAATTAGGTTGTCCCTGAGCATAGATCAGTGGCTCCCAACCTTTAGGTTTCCACGGACCACCCCAAGTTAAAAGTTAGACATTGCTCTGACCACCATTTTCAATTAATAGTATTCAAATACAATGTGTGCGTGTGCGTGCGTGCGTATGCGTGCGTGTGTGCGTGTGCGTGCGTGTTTGTGTGATTTGGGTAATACATATAATTTTAAGATATTATTTACTATATGTTTCAGTATATTTTTTAATTTTAAAAATTGGCAATTTATCTCTGTTCGACCATTCACAGATAAACTAATAAGGTGATACTTTTTTAATTCACACAAAACCTCATTCGATGAGATGACATACAAAACATATTACTAATCAAAATAAACGAAATATAATGTGGGCTCAACTGGTAAATGATTTTTAAAAAGTACTAACACAAAACAAAGAATGCTTTTTTTTTTACAAAACCCATTTTCCAATTAAATGCGAATAGCGAATTAAGTTGAATTTAGCCTATATGAAAATTATCAAAAATATTTATATTAGCAAATTTTTAAAACGTCGGGAATTTAAATTAATCGAATTTGTAAGATTCTATAGAAGTGTTTTTGCTACAAGAAGCCATAGTCAGCAAAAAAGCAAAAATTATTGAAAATAATCATTGCAGAATTTAAAATCATCGTAACATTTTTTTTAATTTTGATAGAGATGTATTGTTTACTTAGAGGACTGTATTCCAAAATATAAGTTTTCAGGATTGAAAGGAACAGTACCCAAAAAATCGTAAAATTCTCGATTTTTTATTTGCTAAGATTATAGTTTGGAATCTTCAAAATATGGTTGTTAAATTTTAGAACTACATCCATGTTTATAATGAGATATTTGAGATGTCATGTTGGATGATGTATAAATTTTTCAAGGAACGAAAACTTTAAATCATTTTTTTTCAGTGTTTGGTTATTCTTGATATTAATTTTTTCAAAGCACTAAGTATTTTTTTATTACTAATGGAGAAATGTATAAATTTTTATGCATACGGTAAAATATGTGTATATTATAAATTAGTATACGAATTAGCTATATGGGTAGTAGTTTTTTTTCTTCTTTCAATTACTAAATTTTTTTAAAAATTAATTAAAATTATGACTAACTATTTATATAAAAAGTTGAATACATGTCATATAAAAGTAGAATAAAAATTTTAATTCCAATTCTTATGTAATATAGTTTAAAGGATCTAAGAAAGAAAAATTAGTAAAAAATATTTTTAAAAATGTTAAGTTTTAAAAAATTTAAATTTTTTTTTAAAATATAAACACTTACGGAATTTTTGTGTGAATATTATCCTCTTATATATTTTTTTTTAATATACATTAAAACTTATTCAATAAGTCAACTTTTTTTTAAAAAAAAAAAGTTCAGATAACACCGCGTCTCCTTAATTTGAATAAACTTTCCAAAAAATCCTTTAGAATGTTTATACTCTCCCCATTTATAATTTATAAACATTTTGAAGAAATTTAACTCTAATTAAACGCAATTATAAAAAGATGCCTGCAACTATTGATCCTTCACCACCACGCATATATATATGAAAGTTTACTTACATGCATTAACTATTCATAATTACGACATTACGAAACTTCTAATTTATAAAAGAAAATTTTAATTTAAATATAAAAAGTTTAATGAAAATGCTTCAAATGTCTAACTTATTTTTTTTAATTATATTTTTCTTTAACAACATATCTTTAACAACTCACACAATGGGCTTTTGCAAATTCACAATGTGAGATTCAGAAACCTAGCTAATTTCGAACAACGCCCGCGACTTTCATTACATTTTCAGTTCGCTATGGGAGGCGTAATTGTTTCCACTCACAAGGGAAACAGAACTCTCAAATTAGAATAAGGAGGCGTGTTAAAAAGATGAAACAAAAGATTCGAAATAACGCGCAGCTTCAATTTCGGAAGACATTTTCTTTAGGATGTCTCGCCATTTCACCAGATCATTTCCCCATTCGAGAAGTTAAAAATAGATACCAGGGACCCTTCCATGTATGTTAGTAGTATGAAAGACACCATTATTATTATGAATACAATAGATTTCCACTACTAAACACCATTTTGGGTACAGTTGAAATGAGTTTGAGTACACTGTAAAAAAAAGGTACTTAAAAATGAGCACCTGAACCTACGTGTTTTTTTTAGAACAATTACGTCGTAAATGAGCGATGACGTACTCAAATTTAAGTAACCGTACTTTCTTAAAAATGAGCAGTGTGATATAATATTGCTGATATCAACTTCTGTTCAAGTCATCTTAACAAAGCGACCTGACAAACTTAAAATAGTCCTTCAGAAGTTAGTTTTCCACATTATTTGATGTATTGCTTCAATGGAAACTGAGTTATTATAATTCAATTATCTTACGTACAATTCTTTTGGCACACCTTTTTAACATTACTTCTGTTTATAACTCCTCCATGTCTCCCTGGTAGCTTAACGGATAGGGCTCTGGGCAGCGGTGCCTGCAGATGGGAGTTCGATTCCCGGTAAGTCTTGATTGTAATTTTCGATACGTATTGAAAGTGATGTATGAAGGCAGAATATGTAGGCTAGCATCTACTCTTTTTATTCATTGTACTCATTTTTGAGTACATGTCTTTTTCAAAATTGAAGATTATGTATTCGGAGCCATAATAAGCATCAAATATACCCAAAAATGAGTAAATTTCAGTTATTTTTGGGTACCATTTATAACAGTGTACTAACAATATAATTAAAAAATAGTGAACATACACATTAAAACATCAAATGAAAAATAGTTTAAAATATATAATAGTACTTAAAACAGTATGACCCTTTTATTGAAATCATTTTTATATATAGATAGAACATTACCTCAAATAAGGCATAAGTATTTTTTTTTTGACAAAAGAATGATGCATGTAACTTATTCTTAAACTACATAAAAATCGAGAGAGTTTGCTTCTTTTGTCTTTATTAATAGTTCCATCAACTCCCGAGTAAGTAATAATTAAATAATATCAATAAATTGATTCGGTATCAATAAATTTATTAATTGAACCGGTAACATATATTTTATATTTTTGGGGAAATATCCTTTCCTGAAAGAAAGATCATACTTTGAAATTTAAACGCTGTTTATTGCTGTTGGTTGTTCTTTTATGTTTCAAATATTGATGTTATGTGGCCAAACGATTTAAAATGGAATTTAAGCCATTGTACATGTATCTGATGAATCTTAAATTAATAAATTCTTTTGATATGGTTGGTTTAATTAACATCGCAACTACAACTGTACAATGGTCTATTAGAGACAGTTCGGTATCTATCCAGAAGAAAAGACCAGGGAACACTGCCTTTTTATTTTAAATCATAGTCAGATGATAAAGACAACGCTTGAGCTGACACAACACTCCACAAACTTCCACACAACGAGGCCAATGTGAGGACATTTAGACTATGGCAATTTTAACAAGCACCATTTCCCTCTAAACTGTGGATATTTGGAGGATAGCGAGAATCAAAACTCGCAACTATCCGATTACGAGCTCGGTACTCTTCCAACCGGGCCATCACAAAAACACTTAATAGATCATATTAATAAAATATCAATTTTTATTGTCATTATACATCAAAACAAGAGAATACATTTAAAATAAAATGTATTATCTTGTACATTGTGTTATCTAATTTTGTATCCGCCTTTGTTAAATTATGTTGCCAATCTTTGTAAATGGGCTACGGCCCACTACAATAAACTTATCTATCTGATCTATACAGTGGGCAACCACCCAGCATTGTTGTAAAATAGTATTCTTAAAATATCTTATGTGACAAATATTTCGAGCGTGTTGCTCACACTCACTAAGTGCTGGATATTTACGAGTGCAAAATGTATATGGAGAAAAATACTTTGACGTCACAACATGTTGCCCGAATATCCTTAGGGACAGGACGGGCTAATAAAAAATAAAAAAAATCTGATCTATACATCACACAAAATGGGAGGGAATTTTAGGAATTTTAATTTTAAATAGTGGTGATAATGTAATTGTAGATGCATTCAATGTTTGTGCTTACGATGAAAGTATTAAAGAAAGCTTCATAATCAGGCACATAGGTATAGATATTTCATGGGGGTGGTTCACTGACTGAGTAACTTATCCCCCCCCCCCAAAATCCCCTTCCCCCCATTTTTTTTAACTTATTAATTTTTATTCAAGTAAACAGGAATACGTTGGCATATAAGTATTGAAACAGCTACATTTGTCATTTAGTTTTCATGAAATCGTTAACAATATCAGTCATTAACTATTTTTAAAATTAATTAAAAATTTATATATATCACCCCTTAATTATGAAATAAATTTAGAGAAAATTTATATTTTGAGATTCCTTGTTTAAAATAATATATGGATCCAGTTTTAAAATCTTTCCCCTTCGTCGCCGAAATTCAACTGCTATATAATGAAATACGATGACGTCATGCAACGCTTAGTTTGAGATAAAAATAACCTCAAAACATGTTTTGAAGTTTTCTGAAAATAATTTTTTTTCAGGATAGGACCCCCGGAAAATACCAGGTTTTTACTCATGCAACTCAACAAGAAGTATTATGCTAGAAATTGAAAATTTTCTAGGTTTGTAAAGTATTTTTATCATTTTTACAGTAATTCGATTTTTAATTTTTTTTTTCTTGACTTTCAATGGGAGGGGTTTGAACCCCTTGAACCACCACCTTACCTCCGTGCCTGTTCATAATCAATACCTTTGTTTCTGATGGATCACAAATTACTTCAGTAAACGTCTTTAGGAGAATCTAAATGAAATGTATGGCAAAAATCTACAAATCAGCCAAAGCAAATCCCCTACTGGGAGCGATCTGCATAATTCCCTGTCTGTTGGTTTCGCCATCCATCTGCCGCGTAATATCTTTCCAATGGAAACGAATCCGATTTCCATACGTTTTCATAAACCACGAAACGAAGGAGATTCGAAAGTAAAAGGAAACTATTCACAGAATTCAAAGTCCTCTGGATTTTCTTTTAGTCCAGGGGGAAAAGACGAAAATCCAGGTTTATCGCTGTGACGAGTCGCAGAACCAATAAGTTCTACGGAACGTCGAATAAACATATCACACAAATAGAACGTTTGGAACGGCAACAAATACACAGTGAACGGGAAATAAAGTGCCGGTCACAGTTATCTCCAACATGGAGTAGTTATCTTAACCATTAATATTCATGCAGTGAATAAAGAACACTATTATGGTTGAAAAAAAATATGTATTTTTGTGAAATAACTGTGACCGTAAATTGAGCGGCGAAATGGCACATTTAGTTTTTATTTACTCGAAAAACTTAATTTTTTTTAAAGGACATTTGCATTTCAGTAAAGGATTCATTCATTTTTTTTTTTTTTTTAATTTCTCAAACATGTGCAGCTGATGAATAATGCAAAAAAAACCTCTTTGGTAGGTCCATTTTGAAAGATCGCTTTTAAAAATCGTCGCTGAAAACATCGAGAAATATTGAAGTTGGCGCTATTTTCACCATAAAATTACATATACGAGTAAAATGTAGATTTATTATTAACATGTTTATACATGTTACGCTGGAAGTAGATACATATAACTTTACTCATACTCATTATAAAATCAAGTATTAGTATGAGTGAGTATTACAAAAAAAGTTTTAACCCTCAAAGATTTGCCTTTTAAAACCAACACTCAAGCGACCTAGCGATAAAATATAACTCTGTTAAAGAAAGAGTATAGGGATAAAACTGCATAATATTAAAACCACTCTATATCTACATAAAAAAAACTTTAAAAAATTCTGTTTGAAAATTATCGGGCTTTCAATAACTTTGAAGTATCTTAAAATAAATTTATGCTAATCGTATTTATTCTCTAGAAACAAATCTACCAATTTTCTTTGACGCCATTATCTGAAACTAAATGCGTCAACTGTTCTTATATTTTAGCATATTAAAATTGAATTCTTAAGAGGTTTGGGATCACTTTACATCTAATTTTTGTTATTGACGGTTTAACGTTCAACTAAAAATAACGTAATTAATCTTCGAACTCCAAATGTTTAAAACATCTCATTCTAATTGAATAACAATTAAGTGATCTGAACTACACGAAAAGCGAATAAGAGTAATGAAGTTTCATTAGGCAGCAGACAGAGGAGTTTATCTTGATTAAACAGGGGTAAAATTTCAAATATTTTAACTAAAGAATTGTAAAGGTTAAAAGAGTTACTACGTTCAATGAACTAGTCGTATTATTCTCTCTAACAAGTCATGTATTTTAGTTGAAATATAAAAGTTCAATATTAAAAATTTGGGATTATTTTCATGCTTATTCCCGCATGTTACATCAGTAATTGAAAAGTTTTAACGTATAAGCTTTAATTCTTCACGTAGCACATTTCTTTTGAATAAAAAAACCTTTCTCTACTATCAGACTTATGTGATAGATATTTACTGTCTTATTTAGAAAAGGTATTTCAAGAGTATTTACGATTAACAGAACGCTTCAAAAAGTATTACGATTACCAAAGCGATTCAAAAGTTCTGTGGTAAATGCTAAGTAGTTATGAAATACCTTTATGTAGCTGTTATAGACAACTATAAAATACATGACTTGTTAGAGAGAATAATACGACTAGTTCATTGGTCATAATGAGCCAGATAAATAAGATCTAAATGAACCAGATAAATTAAAATTTAATTATTTTATCAGTTCTACTTATATTAAGTTTATTCCAGCACGGTACTCCACTGGTTAAAAGTTTGAACATATAAAAATAGAAACTTTAATTCCTCACGTAGCACATATTCCTATACCTTAACAATCATACAATTAGTGTCATGTATTTATATCTCTTAACTACTTCAAATATTCCGTAATAGACATTTCTCCCCTCTGTTAGGATATCCAGCAATGAAGATTACAATTAAACTCTATGGTAATGAAACGATGAAACTCTATGTTAATGTATCATAATAATACAATATTTCTACTATTTAGCTGAACTGTACCAATTTATCTGTATTTAAAATGCATCAGTTCTGTAAGATACCTCCAAAGTTAGCCTCTGATTGTAACATCTATAATTCACTTGAAACCCTGAATTCACTTGCCTTTCGTATTAGAAAACCCAGATTTAAACTTATATAAAGGAACCCAGTAATTAGATCTAAATTAAGCAATAAGCGTATAACACTTGTTTGGTATATAGGTGGACTCATCGATCATAAAAAATACGCACTTAGTTGTATAAATTAAGTGGTTGCGAACCAGATCATCTGTAAGACACAAGCTTCATCAATATAAACTAGCAGCTGACATGTCTTTCTTACAGGAAAAGTATCAGAACCTATGCCCATTGACTATATTTTGAAGAAGAAAACTTATCACAAAACAATTTATTTCATTTAACCAGAATTATCAAGATGGTAGAAAGCAGATGTGATGACAAAAATTATGCCATCCTCAAACAGTTGGACATGAAAAAGGTTCGCACATGGCCCAGCCAAATTGTTATATATCTTTCTCGCTTAATAGACATACATAGGTTCTTATTACGAAACATGTAATAATATAATTTTATAAGCATTGTCTGGTGCATTTCTCTTATAGAAGAGAAATATGAATGTTTTGGTAGTATGCAGAATCCCCTGACGGCTATCAAGTAAGATTCCATCGATGTAACCATGTATTGGCCAGACTGACTGGAAAATGCTAATTCGCTTTGTTTTTCAAAACAACTGCCATGAGAAACTCAGACGAAGTAAATGTTTTCACAAACACTATAGGATTTGGGCATAGCTGTTACGAAAAGAAGGTATTACTTGGAACATATATTACTTGCATTTCCTTTAGAAGTAAGATATTCTTAAACCCCAAGATATACATATAATAAATCCTTTCTTGCATTTTGAATTCACTCAAAAACATTTGTAAATATAGTGTACATTTTGTTTTGTTGCCAACCTCGATCTACGAAATGAAGAAGAACAAGTTTTCAGAAAACTTTAAAGTGACCAACCCAACAAATGTGCTGGGGTTTCTTATATTATTATTTTTCTATGGTACAGAGTGTTTTAGAATACCATGTGTTTAAAAATTATGTTCACAACCAGCTGGTTAACTCGGACATGTTATGGAGCGCCACGGCCAGATGCGTTGTTGCGTGTCAAAGTTGCAAAGATAATTACAATCTTTTATCTACGTTAAAGTACGTGTATTTCGGTTCTCACTCGTTTTCATAACCAGACCTTTTTTTTATATAGAACTTGATCTTCATGTGTAGAATAGTTTTTTTATGGGATATTTCACAAGAAGTGTCTAAAGAAAACACAAAATAGCGGTATAAAAATAATAATAAATGCAAAACATTTCCTCCGTTGTTTCCTAGAATAATGTCGGTTATATATATCAGAGTATTTTTTAACCGGTCCTTTTTAATACTTTGGAAGAAGAAAAAATATTACGTAACATGATATAACAGTAACCTATTTATGCGATTTTAGTTATTTGTATGCATTCAAAAATAAATTATTGCGAAATAATATTTTATATATATATATATATATATATTTTTAAGTGATTTCTTTAAATATCCTTCTATAAAACAAGCTTCAACAGTCATACCAAATTAATAACAACCCAAGCAGACTACGCATTCAAGCAGCAACGGGATTTTTATCCCATTAACGATCATAATATATAGAAATTATCTAAAGAAAACATTAAATAAAGGTATATATCACAAAATATTTTCCTCCGTTTTTCCAATAATAAATTGAGGTCCTATATGATGAGTTCAGAGCTAAAGTGGATGAAGTCCAAAAGTATCAAAAATTTTGTTTGTTGCGGATTAATACTTGTTAATAGTGTATATTTTCAAACTGTGATCCACATTTAAGTTAGTCTTCATACTACAACAATAAAAAAAAATTATCCTCTAAATCCCTTTAGGATTCAACTAGTATTACCAAGCGACCCGGTCGGGTTCGCAACGCTAAGCCAAAAAAGAAGAAATAACACCATCTCGCCAAAGCAGCCAACAAGAAACGAACGCCCGACCGGTAGAGTTTATATATACAGCGCACAACTCATAATGTTAAGTCGCGTCCGTAAAATATATCCCAGAACCCAAACTACATTTCGTAAAAAAGTAAAACCAGTATTGGTGGAACCGTATCAGTGCAACCTTTAATTTAATACAAAAATATTTTTTTTAATTGAAAATTAACGGAGATAAACTTTTACCTTGATTATTTCAAAACTATAATTTATGAAATTGGTTCACTTTAGCTGTGAACGCCTCATATATTAGCGTATTTTTTTTGCTATTTGCGTTGTATTTTAATTCGACATCTAATTTTATTTTGATTAAAGTCACAAATTTTGAACTACTCGAAACCTAGTATAATGATTGACATGATATAAACGTGATTTAAGTATTGATCAACACGTAATATAATGATCCCATGATTAAACTTACAGCTACCATACCATAACTAACTTTAAGACATTTGGAGAATCGCAGATTTTTAGGTTTTTATCACCAGTCCCCACTCGTTGAATCTTTGATGGGATTACACGCTGAATTTATTGCCCAGCCAACCAAACCATCACGGCCTAATAGTTTATTTCAAATAAAAAGTATTTTCATTTTCAAACATTTAATCAGTCTAAACTGATATATACGATGCCAGACTTTAAAAGATTGAAAATGTGGGTTATCAGCTTCTAGAATACTTCGTTGTGATTAACCCCGTGCAAAAAAAAGAAAATTAACATTCCTAAGAGTTCTTTGATAAATCATTAGAATAATTTTTCTTTAAAATATCTTATTAATTTTATAATATATTGTGCATTTTAATATTATTGACATCTAGTAAATGCATCTAAAAGTATCAGTGTTTTGCAGCCTATGTCAATGTCTTAGTGCAGGGGTTCCCAATTAGCATTAAGCCGCGGATCCGTAGCTATAAATGAAATAAGACCCGGAACCCTTATCTTCATATATGCTCATGGAAGTCCGTGAAATGATGGGGAGAAAACAATTGCAAAATTAATTTTATAGTTGCTTCGAATTTTACACAGCTTTCATTAAGAATATGGACAGAAATAGAAAGGATACCCCCAATCAGAAGTTTAATTTCTCTTAGTATCATACTTGTACATTTTAAACTCATAAAAACAATGCATTAGTCGTATTTTTAACTGTGTGAAATCTATCATGTTGGTCAACAAGATGTGTATTGCTGCATCCAATCATTTCTTCCAAGTAATTTTCCCATTTTTTGGCATTTCCATTATAATGGAAAGGAGATAATCACAAAATAATAAAGCAGACCAACACAAAGATAATCTCGAATGAGAGATTGCGAAGTAAAGGCTTTACAAAAGGAAGGACGGCAGTTTCCTGAATTTCTGGTGGTTTAATTAAGGAGTTTTTTTTTTTTAAAGACGTTTGCATTGCATATAATTAATTCATTTCGTGTCAATAGGGGTGGATTATCTAATTAGACAAATGTTTTATGTTTTAAAATAATTAAAACGGCAACATGCGTTAATTAATTAGTAATTACTTTGTTTTGCTACTTAAATGACACAAAATAATATTTTCGAAACCAAAACGCACGGAACTTTTTTTTTTAATAATATTATATTTATTAATTAAAATAACATCTTTCTTAATTTAATGGGAATATAACACTGCAATTAATTAAAGCGTACCATTAATTTCTAAAATAAAATGTTTTTAGTGATTTGTGATCAATGAAAAATAATTTAAGTAATAATTACGTAAAGAATGTACTATTATATTAATTGTTTCGATTGCGCATCACGATAAGAAAATACCATTCTTAGCAAAAATTAGCAATAAGATTGTCGTAAGCTTTACCTACTAATTAATTAATATAGGGTCAGATTGGGTAATTAGAAGCATATTATTGTGGAAAAGATATCTAGCGGTATACAATTGAAAATAGATCCATACAATTGAACCAATAGATCCATACAATTGAACCAATAGATCCATACAATTGAACCAATAGATCCATACAATTGAACCAATAGATCCATACAATTGAACCAATAGATCCATACAATTGAACCAATAGATCCAAATAA
This sequence comes from Troglohyphantes excavatus, assembly GCA_963932185.1. Classification (NCBI taxonomy): domain Eukaryota; kingdom Metazoa; phylum Arthropoda; class Arachnida; order Araneae; family Linyphiidae; genus Troglohyphantes; species Troglohyphantes excavatus. The sequence goes on along the minus strand of OZ010667.1, from coordinate 25,272,104 downwards.
TAGTGGCCCGATACGGGAGGTACTTAACTGTACGAGTCCTGCAGTTTTAACACTGGATCCCAATACAAATCAACTGTTTATCTAATGTTAATCATTTCATATCTTCAATCAATTAAAATTTGTGCTGTCGTTTTTAGCACGCAATAACATAAATGTAAGATAAACAAAGCATTAAACAATGAAATTGTAACGATTTATCAATAATTTAATATATTTTTTTACAATTTATATACTTGTTTAAAGATGTACATTGTACATTGCTCTGTTTGCAATTATCCCATACATTTTTTCCACTGCGGTAAATGGAAACAGACATTTTCTCTTATTCTTAAATGCTTGTGCACTAATCACGGCTACTAATAAGATAACATTTTATGATAAATTCAGTATTGAACACAAGCACCGATTTCTATTAATAAAGAGCAGTACGATACCTGACTTCAAAAAATTAATGAAGCTCAGGTTCTTCGAAAAAATAACCCAGTATCGTCGTCTAAAAACGTAAAGTGAAATTCTAAATTTCAAAATTTCAAAATAACACAGTTCTTGCAAAAATAAATACTTGTAAATAACTCGTAACTCTCATAAAGTGCTAATTCTGATAATTTTTTTTTATATAAAGGCTGATTAACAAAAGTTTCTGAACTAAGTTTTAATCTTTTTGTATTTTAGATGCAAAAATCGCAATATATAAAATTGATAGAAATGTGTTGTCTATCACAAATCTTAAAGAATTTAGAATTATTTTTGTGTTTTTATAAATGTCGCATCTGGGAGCATCAACTACCGTAGAAAACACTTTGTGACATATCCTCATTGTCACAACGCGACGTAGCGTGGTCAAATATTTAAAGAATTACAAGACAAATTTCACGTTGTGGCTTTTTTTTTATAGTTTGCCAGAACGCATCGTGTTCATTTTTGTAAATGCTTCGACACGAATTTTCAATTGTGGATGAACCTAAGAAGCCACAATGCAAAATAGCAATTTAAATAAATAGTTTGTTTTAATAACCACAATGCATAATAACAGTTTTCCTGAAAATAGTTTTTTTCTTATTTTGAATAAATAATGATTTTTTTTTTCATTTAAATAATTAAGATACTTTTTATATTCATGCACATTGGCACAAACTTTAGATAGAAATATGAGGGTATTTATTTGAAAGTACGTGAACATATTGTGATAAAAGTGTGTCGACGCATATTAAGGACTGTTCGTTAAGTCACGCATTCTTGGGAAGAGGATGTCCATCATGCGTAACGTGGGGAAGGAGGATATTAGAGGTTGCGTGACGTAACAAAACTTTGTAGAAAAAATAATGACATTTCTCATACAAACTTTAAAAATAGTCACTTTTTATAAAAATGAAATATCTCTAATGGAATGTTTGGTAAAATACACAAAATTGAAGTTTAAATGACGGACTTTTTAATGCAAAAATTTATCGTGACAAGGCATGGTGGAGAACAAGGTAAGACTAACCTAACAGTACGTGACGTCATGTCACAGGGGGAGGAGGTGTACAAAGGATGAAAAATAGCATGAAGTAATAAATTAACGCTTTCTTAGCTGACTTTCAAACTCTACGATCCCGAAAAAATATATATAATTTCCAAACTTTAGTGTACCATGATAAAAAATATTTTCATAAAAAAAAAATATTGGTAAAGCAATCAATATTCTAATTACTATACTTTTACAAATGATGTATAATTTTGATAAAGCAAATACTAAATCTTTAAAAAAAAATATTTGTAATATATTAATTCTTTTGAACCACAAGATCTTTCAGTATATCATATATGATTTTCTTTAACTTAATACTTGTATCGCTAACACGACAAAATTGTCACTTACCTGAAAAAGTTGTGAAATTCATACTTTCCAACTTAAAAACAAGGTTCTAAGTTTTTAAATGTGTTTTCGGACCACAAATATTCCAAATAAAAAGAGTTCCCGTCCCTCGAAGACTCAACCGATCACAAAAAAAAACTTTTTCTAGATGTACTAATGGCAACAAGAAGTGGCCCGAAAACTGCCTTCCGCGGTCCGTTATCCAATGCTTATTCCGGCACCGATGTTCTCTTTTGGAACAAAAGGGGAGATTGTGGGTGGGTGGGTGGTTGCTAGCAGCGACCTCTGTATCGCCCACCTGTAGGCTTCTCTCGCAATGCTTCATTTCTTACATAAACACACAACTAGTGGTGGATCTAGATATAGGACACTTGGTAAAATTGCCCCCACCCCCTCTCCCCTAGATTTTCCAGCTTACACTATCTAAAATAGAATGTTCTTTACCATTATTATATATATATATATATATATATTCATGGGTTGATGTTTGGAAACAAACACACCTCGCCTGTGATTGGTCAAAAATTTCGCTTCTTCAAACACTTCCGGTTTAGCGTTTCCGATGATTATTTACGTTGTTGTTTTCACTTGCAGAATAAGATGACTAGTTTATATTTAAAAAAATTATAGCTTTTAGCTCAAATGCGATATGAGGAAAACTTCGAGTATGCGGGGAAATTGAAATTCCAGATCCTCTGGACATGGATTTGCGAGAAAGTGTGTTTGCGGATGACACAAGCAAATGGCCGGATCTCAATTTCGGCGACATTTATATGTACCTCGTTGAGAGGGTTTGCTGGTATACTAAGGAACAATTCAAAAGTTATAAGATGCTAGATGCATTAGTTTTCCAGAATGTGGTTAATTTGTGATAATTCGCTGGTTTTAAAAGACAACCACATAGACATTGGGAAATTTTTAGGATACGACAGTCTGTAGTTCATCGGCAGTATTTGTACACACTCGCATACAAATCATCTTGATATTTTTTAAAGTAATTCGAACCATAATTAAACCAACATCCAGGATCATTAAAAACTTGTGAAGAGCTCAATTTTTTTTTAAGGTGTTCGATAATTCAAGTATATGCAAGATATTCAGAGATTAAGAATGATATAATATTCAAATATGATTAAAAACTTTTTGGTATTTTCATTTTCAACACCTAGTATGTTTTAAAAGGTGAAACTAGTCGATTGATTGAAGTAAATGAGAAAATTCATTGTCTGAAAATTGCGTCAATAAGCAATAATGTGTTTTTTAAAGATAAACTATTTAAATCAATATTCAGATTCTTATTAAAAATTGATTCATTTTTGTATTGAATAATAAATATTTCATTAATTTATTGGTTAAACAAAAAGTCAATTTAATTGAAAATAAAGCAGACATATCTGCTTTCAGCTTTGCTATCTAACATTAGACTAAAATGTGAAAAGAATTTAAATTTACATATATATTAAAATTTCAAACACCAAAACTATAAAAAAAAAGTATTGACAAATTTACATACATTTTCTGTAATATTGCATAAATTGATATGTAAAACTTTCAGAAATAGGATTGGATAGTAATCGGGCGAAAGTTATTAAAATACGTTATTAAGTAGGATTGCTTTATAAAAGCAATATGAGGAAAGTGCCTATATAATTGTTTTTTTCAGTAAATTGTTTGTTGCGCACCAGTGTGAGTTTCGAATTCAAATACTAATAAAAGAAGATATTTCCGAAATGTAGGGGGATTTTTTAGAAGCAATGTGGATTCCCGAAATTTATCAGGATTGCTTTTTAAAATAATGGAAATTAAGAAGTACGTAAAAATGTTCTTTTCCGGAAATTGTTTATTGCACACTTTATATGTATGTTTTTCTCCAGTGTGAAATTTCGAATTCAAATACTAAAATAAGATATTTCCGAAATTTAGTAGGATTGCGTTTTTAAAACAATGGGGATAAAAGGAAGTGCTTAAAAAAAGGTTATTTTTCTTAAATTGTTTGTTGTTGCGCACTTTTTGCATAGTATGAGGGTTTTTTCCAGTGTGAGTTTCGAATTCAAACACTAATAAAACAAGATATTTCCGAAATGTAGGGGGATTTTCTTAAAAGCTATGTGGATTCGCGAAATTTAGCAGGATTGCTTTTTAAAAACAATGGAAATAAGGTAAGTGCGTAAAAAGGTTCTTTTCCGTAAATTGTTTGTTGCACACTTTGTATATGTACTGGTAGGTATGATGTTTTTCTCCAGTGTGAAATTTCGAATTCAAATACTAAAACAAGATATTTCCAAAATTTAGTGGGATTGCTTTTTAAAAACAATGGGGGTAAAATGAAGTGCTTAAAAAAGGTTATTTTTCTTAAATTGTTTGTTGCGCACTTTTTTGCGTGTCCAGCCGATATGGCATTCGGTCCAGCACGTAAAGAACATTGTGGAACGGAACAACAACTTCGCCTCTCTTTCTTGCTGAGTACAATTTATGCATTATGCTATAAATTCTTATAAAAGAAAATGATTATGCGAGATCGTTTAGCGTTGGTTATGATTACAAACACTCTAACCGGAAGTATACGAAGAAGCGTCACCGAACTTCCGATTAGCAGCGCCATCTATTCAACACTTCTCAGTTCAACCCATGAATATATAACATCCATCCTGACTGACCCCCCCCCCCCCTCCCCCCCCCCCCCCCCCCCACACACACCTGCATACAACAACAGCAGAAGATCGTCGGTGTACAGTTTTTTCAAGGGCAGTGAAGTTGTATGCAGATACTATATGCTACAAGTTGTATGTTATAAATAATATATTACACTTGCCAAAATTCTTGAAAACTAAATTTAAAATAAATTATCTAGTCTAATGTAATAGAAATTTTTAAAGGCTAAGAAAATAAGATATTAACTACAGATTCTTTAAAATATACAACAAAAATTATGGTTCATAAAACAATCTAATCATCTACACTTTTTTAACATTCAAATTCGTCGCGCTTCTTAGTCTGGCGTTCCAAACGGCTGCTTGTGTCGCTTAAATAACTAAAATGGAAGTATTTGCATCGTGCTCCTTATCTTTGCTTGCCTGTTTTTGATTCCATTTTATTCAATATTCAAATTTTTGGAATTTTGGTTATGTTTAAAATACTAATGCTTATAAAAAAATTTACTTGAAACTTAACTAGTTAATAGTTTTGGAACCTTTAATATTTGTTTTATAAATGTAGAAAAAGATTTCTTAAACGAAGTTATACAATTTTTTTTACGAATTAATAAACATAAAAATTTGAATATTTTAAAAGAAAATTAAGTAATGAATATAAATTACTTTTTTTGTAAACAACTAAACCACAAATTTGCAACAACAAAAAAATCCCTACCGCTGTAGTATATATATATATTGACGCTTTTTAATCAATTTAAATTTTTTAAAAATATTGAAACTTAAAGGACGAGTACTGATTTTAAAATGACATATTTTAGGCTTAAAAATGTACAAGTAAGAGACTAAAGTAATTAAACTTTTTATTGTGGTGACCTTTTCTACGTATTTATCCGTAAATTTGAGCCCATATTCTTAGTAAAAGCTGTTTTTTTTTTAATTAAAAGTAATTATAAAATTAATTTCGCAATTTTTGCTCGCTTCATTTTCATATTCTAACAAATTGAAACGTATACATGCAAAGAAAACGAGGTAGGAGGGGGATCGATGAGCATATATGAAAAAGTGGTTTCCAATCCATTTTTTTGGGGGCGGGATTTAGATAGGTCCTCTTGGCTTAATGCTAATTGGGGACCGCTGATCTATAACATATCTATCTATCTATGCAAACACGAGTATTTGTCAAATATGATTAATACAATACATTTTAGTTGAGCAGGGAATATGTTGTATAAAATACAATAACAAAATTTAGTTATCAGGTGCTTATTTAAAATGGAAAGTCAATTAGAAAAAAAAATTATCAATGTATGCGTTCGGGGTATTTTGTATTCAATAGCGCCTCCACTATAAAAAACAATATTCAATTGCAATGTCCCTAAGTTTCATAATACTAAGTAGAAAAGGAAAATAAAATAATTTTTAAAAGAGAAGTAAACTGATATCAAAATGGAGTGCTCCAAAAAGTATAAATTTATATTTATATTAGGAAATTAAATGTATATTAAAACCAATATAAAAAAATAGTAAGTCATAAAATTAATAGTTTTTAAGTCTTATTTTAAAAAATCAATTTAATTTTTAACTACTTTTCTTTTCGAAGTCAGTATGATCTTTCCTTTTTATTCCGTAATGATGCCGAAAATACTAGCATTTATAATGGTAAATAATTATTTAATAACCCATAGCTTTTTTATTAAAAAAGTTTTAAATTGAAGCTGTTCTTGTTACCACATCCACGTCCTACAGGATATAGAAATGTATTTAAGATAAGAAGATACATAATAACAGTACTTTTAATAATATGAAAGCTCTTTTATATGTTAACTAATGAATATGTAACCGTTAACACAGTATGCAAACCATGATAATTAAAGATAATAATGCACCACGTTTTCTTCATGACATGACATTAACAAAATTATGCCACATCACGCATAAAGTGTGTGGACCGTTTGTTAAAGTAAATTTTAAAGAAAGTCCTCCGTTAGAATATGTGCTGGATCTTCCATTCTTAAAACTTTTAAAAGTGCAATAAAATTTAAGTTATGCAATTGCGGAGAGTTTCTATTACAATCGGAAAAATATTCCTTTTAAAAGATTTGGGGTTTTTGAAGTCGGCTCTCCGATTTTATTCTACAAAACTATTTTGTCGTTATAAAAACAGGAGCATCGAATACTGACTGCATTCTTATTTTAAATTGCACATTTCCTCTCTCTAATAACAATTGTATTTTATTAAAAAAAAATGGGCGTTTTAGGAAATTTAAGGAAAAATTATTTTCCACAGAAATTCAGATAAAATATCAGCATTAAACCTTCATAAAAAAATTATAAAATTCAAGGTTTTGTGCAGTTTTTGAAATAATTAAAGGCAAAATGTGTTTTTTTTAAGGTTCAAAGTAAAACTTAACAAAACACGCAGGTATTATAAAGGTATTCGGAACACCATGCAGATTTCGTGCAGATATTAATGCGGTTTTTTGTATGAAGCTGTTATCTAGAATTAAACTAGTTTTAAGGACATATGTTTATGCTGATTTCTTTTGCTGGCAAGTATGTACATATTGCGAAATAGTCGAGAATATATACCGACTTCACCATTTCCAGTGATTACAGTTAAAAAAGGTAATTATAAGTAAAATGTACACAATTTTGATTATATTCAATACTTATCATGGCTCTGAATACACGAGTTTGAATTTTGAAAAAGAAAAACTCAAAAATGAGTAGATGCTTGCCTATATATGTTACATTCATAAATCACTTTCATTAAATAACAATTACAAATAAGCCTTACCGGAAATCGAACCCGGATCCTTAGCACCGCAGTCCAGTGACATATTCGTTAAACTACCAGGGCGACATTTTTGCAGTGCAATAGTATCAGAACTGGCTTAAAGCTGTGGAAATAAAATTAATGTAGATAAATGAGTTGTGCCAACCTTTATTGTAAGGTGTTGCTAATATTCCATGGAAATATATATGATGAACCATTTTGCTACTCATAAACATATGCCCTTAAAACTCGTTTAATTCTAGATATGGTTAACTTCAGAAAGGTAAAATGTCTTATAATTGGTTGGTTTGGTTTTTGTTAATTAACGTCGCACTAGAGCTGCACAGTGGGCTATTGGCGACGGTTCGGGGTCAATCTCGAAGGAAAGACCCGGGAACACATACACATTCATACATGCACCTCGTTATTTTAGAACCATGGTCAGATGACGAAATCCTATAATTGGACTAAGTGTTTGAAATTACGCGATTAAAGTTGTTATAGGATAAGGTGGGGAAAATGGGTAAGCATGGTTCTCTGAAACTAACTAAATTTCTCTACATTTTATATTTTGGCATTTTCCTTTATGTGGGTGGGTGACGAATACAATAGAATTTTAAAAATTGTAAAATGTTGTTTTCTAATCTTCCCCCTTCCGTCAAAGTAAGTCGATATTACTAATATCAATTATAGGAGCGTCTGAAAATGTGTGCTGACATACCAATTTTAAACAAAACATAAGAGCAGTTTTAAAGTTTTGTGCTAAGTTCCGCAACAAAATTTTCTCCTAGGCAATATATTTTGTAAAACACCATAAAAGTTAGAAAATTGAAGATTATCATTGCAAAAAAAAAAAACTTGTATTTTGTTATTACAATGTATGTAGACTATATCTTACATTGGATAACTAAGATTCCCGTGTCATTTAACTATAGAATGATGACAAGTGCATATATGAAGAATTTTTTAATAGTTTCTATAAAATTTTTATCATTCAAGCAAAAACCTACAAAATCATACATATGTACAATATTGTGCATTCACATAGTCAATAGGGTAATCATGAACAAAACCATGATTATAAACTTTCTATAAACGAGAAAACATTCTTGCTTAAAGCGTTTCATACAAATACTCAACATGCACATTAGTATTGAACACATAAAATAAACCACATTCATGAAAAATCGCTTCATATACACCACCGTACCACCAATGTAATGCAACAAGTATTTTTTATGTACAAATATACAAAATATTATATTAGGGTTATGGATCCTTTGAGCTCAGAAACTTAAAATATTTTTAGTCATGTCAATATACGCTCAAAAACTTGAAATTACTTCGTTAAAAAAATTATGTTAATATGAGAGTTTCGACAAAATTGCTCGATTACATTTTTTGCATACCATCTTAGAAAATTTGTTGCATTGTTGTTTTTTTTGTATACACAATTTTTTAAAAAATTTATTGAATTCAAAATTTGAATTAGTAAAATTAGTTGTATAGTAGAGCACAATAAGTTTTCTTGAGTCAAAATAGTTACATAATTTACACCACAAAAGTGTTTTTCGACAAGTTTTCCTTGATTATGATATGAATACTAAACATATCCAAATGCCAAATATAATTCGATATAAACTAACCATCATGGGGTCTAATCTTCAATTGAGCAAACAGTAGAAAAAATACAAACATTTTCAAGACCATCAACAAACAAGCATGAATGTCAATGAATGAAAATGCCAATTTGTTATCAAAATAGACATTTTAATGCATAAAACATTTGACAAATCCTTCTTTATTCTGAGCAATTCATTAAAGGAACTAATTTAACACAGTCATTCAATATTAAATTTTCAGACAGCAAATGTTTTTTTTATTGGATTTTCATAATTTATTCATAAAACGTGTGATACTCAAGAAAATTTTTAGCAAGACTGATGCTTATGAAGAAGATCCTAGACACAACCCAATCATTTAAAACTATTCAAATTCACTCAACTTTCCAATTCACTAGATGAAAACCATGTAAATTTTAATTACTAGCTAGTAGTCTAATTTCGGTGCAGTAAAGACAGCAACAGCCAAAGAATAAAGCAGGTCTGGTGAATCAAATAACAATTAACTAAATAAAGAATTTTCGCTTAACTATGCCTTTTCTTATTATGCTACATTTAAGTGCTGAAATTCTACACATAAGCACATGCATATATATTTTAGCACATAAAAACATGTATTTGGTATGAATTATAAAAATATAATTAATGCATGTTTAATTGTGTTTACATTTTTTCGTGTGCTTATTTTTTTTACATAGGTTATGCATAGTAAATTTTGCATTAACCAATGCTTAGATGTTATAACATATTAGACCAAATTCTAAATTCACTTCTATAGTTTTTAATTGTATACACACTATATTAAATTACAAGTAATAAAATCAAAATTACATTCATTAGCTCTATGAATTTCAGAACCAGTTAATAAAGTTCTAAGTGTGGTTTTTCAGCAATGTCCGAAAATACCAATAGTCGTACACTTATGCTAGGTATTTACATTAATGCATTTCCAAATATACAAAGTAAACCATAAAAAAGTTTTACTGAAAAGGGAATTTAAAAAATCTTAAGGTTATTAAAAATCGGCAAAACTTTAAGTAAAGTAATTCTGTCGATACAGATTTCGATGCACAATTCCCTATTATGTTAATGGAATCAATGCACCCAATACCTTATTTTGTGGTTATATGCAAATAGATAGACAAAATAAGAATTAACTTTATTTTATCAATTGGATTATAAGTAAATTATTAGCAAAACTCTTTCAATGTAGACTTTTTTTTAAAAATCCCAGCAAAAAGTTTTGTTTTGTAAATTACAGGATGGAATTACATACAATTATAAAAAAGTTATGAAGAAGTAAAGTTGGCAGATAAAAATAGTTTAAATGTACCTTTTATCCAAAACACTTGTTACATGAATAGAAAGGATGAAATATTTTCTAAAAAGTACAAATAGAAATTAGGCTTCAATATAACTTAGGTCATTACAATGACACACTATAGTTGAACAAGCACTCTTTTTACATATCTTAAGTGAACTACTATAAATTGTATTGATATTTTTGTATAAATTTCCTACATTATAAATATGGGAAACATTTATTTTATCACAAATATACATATATCCTGGCTGATTAAAATACAACCGATTCATTAAACTTCAGAATTCTTTTAGACATTGTGCCCAATTTTAAAATTTCTTTCAAAATGCAAACAAATCTATAAGACAGATTTGGCGGAATTTACAATCTAAAATATTCAATTTTCGTGAAAGTTTCATAAGCAAAAAATGTATGGTCATTAGAATTTATTTTACAAAGTTTTTCACCGAGATTTTAATAAGGCAGTCACTGTTCTCATGTTCTCTCTGAAAATACCCAATCTTTGATATTCTCTTTTAAACGGGGTTTTCATCTTTTACAAAAAAAAAAATATGAAACTCCTTCATAAAAAAGAACTTTTGTATATATTTTGGATCAGAAACCATCAAAAATGCATATCTGGAATACATAAAATTAAAAGATTATCTTTTTGTCTAATAAAAACTTAATATTGGAAATCTTACATCATATATCCCTCAGCCACCAACTATTTTTACTGAAGCCAATGACCAGAAATTTATCTAACCATTACTTTAATGGGTAAAAATAATACCTAACAATATGTTTAATATACAGCCAAAAAGTAGCCGATTTATAGGTAATCTAGTAACACACTTTCACTTTCCTAATTGCAAGACAAAAGCATAGAGGGCTAAGTCAATTTTCACAAATTTGCTATTAAGTAACAAACGACTGTTAGAAAACTGTAAGGTTGATATTTTATTCCCAAAATAACACTAAAAAGTAAAGTGGTTTAAAATACATTATTTTTTTAAATTTGAAATTAAATGCTTACATGTTGTATGCAAATATTATAGTAAAAATTTTTTGCAAAGAAGCTAAGCAAATTCTGTAAAAGCATAAATATCAAATATTTGGTTCATAAAGAAGTGAAAATCGTAGAATTGAGGGCGATATCAAAATTTCAACTTAGTATATTATAACATGCATAAATGTCAGATACTCGAGTATTTTAAACGTATTTAACAAAAACAAATTGTATAAAAGTATTGTATGGTCAGTAAGTATAAAAAGCATAAAAGACGTTGTTAGTAAAATGGAAGTTGACAAATACCATTAAAAAGAATTATAGAAAAAGTTTTATAAAATTACAAGGAAGCATTTTCAACATGGTATCAAGCAAATAACCAAGAATTTGTTGCTCTTCTTAGGATAACTATAAAAATTTGAAAAATAGTCATAATATGCAAATATGTTCATAAAAAATGACTTGGAGAATTACAATAGTTTCACACAATTAGGCACACAGGTGAAAAATAAACACTAAAATACAATACATTAAAATGGCAACACATATCAAAATGTTATCACAGCGATATTTAAAGCCGCATGTCACTCGCCCGAAAAGAATGGTTCTTACCTTTGCGCTTTGAGCAATAAAAAAAATTGTGGCTGTTAATATCAGTAAATTAAAATATATCTGCAACAAATATCAAAAAGTTATATGTACAAATAAAAGTGAAAATGATGAGGTAGCATAGACAGGACAACATGAATCTCATCAATACACATCCCAGTTCAAACAAAACTGCTTTCGTACCATTTCTGAAGACGCAAGAAACGACTGCACCTTTTCAAAGCACACCGTCCCAAAGATGTCGACAACAAGAGCAGATCAGTCCATTTCACATGGAGACGAGATTACAAGACATTCAATGAGCCATCACTATCAAGCTACTGAAGTTAAAACAATGAGGAAACAAAAATACTTTGAGAAGTAACCAACAAAATGTTTTATCTTACAAATGACGATGCCAGTGCCGATGGGCTCTGCTTTTGGGGGAATTTACCATTTGGTCCCAGCCGGCACAGATCGTTGGCATCCTTGGAACGTTCAAACATTGCAACCTTGTCCCTAATATCGGTAGGGGGCATCGAGAGCCATTTCCGACTGTCCTCGTACGATGATCTGAGTGACTTCTTTCCCACATTGGACTTGTTCTGCAAGAGTACAAAATCACCAGAAATTTGAGGCGATACGCACTTGGAAGATTTCGATTCCGGTTCAGTATAACCCCTGTTTGGCGACTTTGAATCGGACGTCGTCGAGATTTGAGATTTATTGCTTTCTAATGAAACATTTAGGTCGCAATGGGTGCCTGTCTCGGATATCTTGGCACTATCCGTCTCAACGGCCTTGTCACTTTTCTTGACGTTTTCGTCGGATGAGAGAGAATGCTTCGAACTGTCCTTCCGCAAGCGAAACTTAGTCTGAACCTTCTCCTTCTCTTCGGCCTCCATGCGAAAACTCTCCTGCTTCAACTTCTCGCGTAGCTGCGCCCTTCGCTCTTCCTTGATGCGGTTGATCCTCTCCCTTTTCACAGCCTCGCTCTCCGGAGTACTCTCACTCAACTTGGAATTGGACTGCGGGTTCTCCGTCTCGGTCACTCTGGCGCCTTCTGGCCTTCCTTCTTGGGCAACAGGATGTTCCAATTTTCTTCTGGAGACATGGTCATCGACATCCGACTTGGAACCACTCCCGACTTCCTTTACATCAACAGGGCATTCAACAGGGTCTGGTTTGACCTGTTCTTCCATCGATACAAGGCTGCCAGAAGAAATATCAGCTGGATTATCTCCAGAACTATCGGTGGTTATCTCAATGTCCTTCTCTGAAGTGGGAGACTGTAAATAAGACTTTATAGGATGGTAATCTTCCTGCATGTCCAGGATAGGATCGGACCACGGATCCACAGGTTCAGGAACCGAGCCCCCTTCGGCCTGCAATGACTGCAGCTTTCGAATTTTAAGCTGAGTGAAAAGACTTGGCTGAGGAGACGTTTTAGTTTTAGTATTCAGTTTCTCAAAGCTGGAGTTGTGGATGGTTTTCGGACAACCACTTTCGTATTTGTTAGATATCCTTTTAACCATTTCTGATGGCGAATTTGAACCTGCAGTTTTAGGAGGTGGCTCAGAATGGCGCTTGGTAACCATAGACTCGTTCTTGGGAGATAGAGATTGGCCTGGATCAAACTTCGGCGCACTAGCTTCTTCTGCTAGCTCGACAGTTTCAAATGCCTTGACAAGCTTCGGTGTCAGATCTTTTGCATGAGAACGGTATTTGATTTCGGTTGTAGGGGACTCGGCTGTCTTCCGCGAATTGGAAGCTTGGAGTTCGAACTTCTTTCTCACTTCCTCTACAGGGGAAGATGGAGACGGTATAACAATCTGTTTCTTTTTGTGCAACGGCAGTTTGTCAATTTTAGTTCTCAAAGACTGGAACTCATGCGATTTTAAGCTCTTAGGAGGATAAACTGGAGATGGGGGAGAGTTAATACTGAAAGACTGAGTGGGGTCAATGTCATCCAGATTGGAAGATTCGCTTGGAGAAATATTCAGTCTCAAATCGCAAGGTTTCTTTGCACATTTCAGATCTTTTGGGACTTCTAAATCTCGCTCGCTGTGGTGAGCCACTATTACAGGCGACAGAATAATGGGTGGAGAGTCCAATGTTTCTGTATTGCTGTATTGGTCACTAGTTTCATTCATTTTTGAGTCTACAATTTCAACATTTTCCGCATTCAGTAAAGCAAAATGTTCGGAATCCAGAGTCACAATACAAGGATCTAAAGTTTCAACTTTTGCAACCTCTACTACTTCAATCGGCGAAACATCAGCTTTGGATACCAACTCATCATAGAACACAGAGTTAGATTCAACAGCAGAATGAGGCTCGAATTCTTCATCCGAGAAATCCAGCCTGCAATCTTGAACCTCTACTGGGGATGAACTGTAATCAGGTACAACCACAGCCTCATTCAATCGATTTTCCTCTTCCGCTAAAGAGAAGAAAACTTCATCTCTGCCTGAATGGGGAAAAGTCGGCGAGAAATGGTCCTCTTCAGACGAACTGTCCTGCGTTGCATGCACTTCCACCAGCACTGTCTCTGCGTTCCCATATCGCTCTACAACAGTTCTGTCATTCGGATCATTTTCCGCATCCGAAGAAGAAAGAGGCGAACACCTTTTGTTAATGACAGCCTCATACAAGAGGAAAGGATCAAGCGTCAGATCCCCACCATACTCGTCCCTTTGTTCCCAAATACTGCACTCATCATCAACATTAGGCGGTAAGAATCCAAAAGCTTCATTACTGGGACAGTGCAGAGCCGACTCGTCCGTTGGCAAACTGTCCAGTGTTTCCTCAGCCTCATCCAACTTCTGATACTTAACCTGGGCGAAATCCTCAGACGACGACAACTTCTGCTTCCGAGCACCACTGTCGAACATGGTCTCTTCCCTGCGAACATGATCTCTTCCCACGGTCTCTTCGAAAACGTCGTTCCTGGTATCCAAGCTCTTCGTTGATGTCGAGTCTGCTTTATGCCCGTTCCCGTCTGGACTCCACTGTGAGTCCTGGAGCATGCGCATCTGCTCGGTAACATAATAAAAGAGTCCATGCTCATCCTCTTCAAAAGAAGGCTCGGATATTATGTCAGTGCTGTTGCCGTCGAAATAAGACTCGTGAGAGCTGGAGCGTGTGTGCTTCTGCAGTTGGCCGGGGGACTTAAGGAGAGGCGACGACATCTCGAAGGAGTTGCCGGAGTTGATGGATACTTGTGGGGAGGTCTTGTGGCTGTTGGGGCCTGCAAAGGAGAGGAATAGTGAGAGACTGACACAAGTGGCAAGCAAAATATTGAAAAAGAAATGAATGCCAAAGTTATGCTCTGCATAATTATTTGAAAAATGATGACATAAACAACCAAACAATTTGAATATATTATATGAATATAGGGTAATTCAGCTAAAGTGTGCAAACACAGGACAGGTTACACAAATTCTAATCAGAATCATAGAACAATTGCAGGGTCATACCTCATTCCCATGTGCCATTTATAAAATATCAAAATTCTTTCCAACATAAACTTAAAACCAGATCATGTCACATTTGTACTCCAATTCAAATTAAGAAGTAAAACTATTGAATTGAGTCTTCAGAGTTTCAAATAAAGTAGTTTTTTTTAATTAAAAAAAGTATTGATTGTTGATGAAATATATTTTATACACAAGCTACTCTTAATTTCATACTAACCAGAAATGTCCTCTTTATTTGAACTATCAGGAGATTCCTTTAAGCAATGAGCTAGAGATTCAGCACTTTTCACGGTTCTCAGCTTTTTCCTATGACCATATGAAGCATCAGGTTCAGTTGATGGTTGTTCCTGAAAGATCACAAAATTAACAATTGCACTACTTTACCTCATAATTTTAAATTAACTTTGTAAGTAAGCAATCAAAGACTTTTAACAAATCAATCTTTACTGTATTGCTGCGAAACATGTTAAAAATACACAAATTGTAAAATTAATAAACATCTTATTTCATAAATATTATTAATTCCATAAAATATTTTCCAATAAAATTTCTTTTCTTTCATTTAAATAATTTTTATTTTCTAATTCATGGTGACAATTTAGAATTATGGTAACCATTGTCATTAGAAATCTACCATAAGTTTTACAATTGTGTTTACTGAAATCTGTCATTCTGTTCATAAAGCGTTGTCAGAATAAGAAATTCAAAATCAAAATAACAAATTTATAAATAAAATAATAAAATCTCCAGCAATACAACTACAATAGGACTATTATCCAAACTCCAGCTATCCAGATCAAGCAAAGTAGATTGAAAAATATCTGGATCGCTTTTATATTAAAAAAAAAAAAGAAATCAGCAAAATCCACTATTTAAAAGTTTATCTGTAAATAAAATAGTTTTTAATAGTCATTAAATTACATTACATACTAAAAGCGAAATTCGTTTTATTTTACTAAGAAATAACTTTTTTGTGAATTATCCAATTATCTGGATATTTGATTGTCCAGCTGGGATCTGGTCCCAATTGATCCTGATAATTGGAGTTCTGAAGCATAACTTCTTAAATCCCTAACTACATTTTACTATAACTGCTAGTAATGAGTATTCCTAGATGATTTTTCCTTCGTGGTTATGCGTAGTTCATGCAAAAACCTAAGCAGCCAACTGTCACAGTGTTGTTCCCCCATACTCACAGGCATGTACGCAGAGTGATGTGGGAGCGAACCCGTGCTGGCCTTCCTCGCAGACCTGAAGGAGGGACGACTCTTGTCCCGCGTGCTCCCCGAGTACCAGCCACGTGAGAAGAAGGACTTCCAGCCAGAGGGCGACTTCTTCAGCTTCGGAAGGCTCTGCTTGCTGCAAGGAGGATGTGCGTCACAATTCAAGCGTAAATTATGGCGTGTGTTTTTGTCCGTGTTTCCAATTATGGAAATTAGACTATGCATATGATATCTCAAATGGTTTTAAATAAATTAAATGCTTCACAATACAGCAAAATCA
Organism: Troglohyphantes excavatus; assembly: GCA_963932185.1. Classification (NCBI taxonomy): domain Eukaryota; kingdom Metazoa; phylum Arthropoda; class Arachnida; order Araneae; family Linyphiidae; genus Troglohyphantes; species Troglohyphantes excavatus. Next base: position 25,255,312 of record OZ010667.1, on the reverse strand, counting down.
TTTCAGAAGAAAGCTAAACTTTCACACTACTTCCGTGATGCTGCATTTTTAATCTGTTTCTCCAACATAAAATTTTCTTCGCTTCCCTTTTTGCTCAAGGAGGAATTGAAGGAGTCAATGTATTATTTATATAAATAGTGAGATATTACACCGTGAAAACTTGTTTCCCAAGAACATTGAATACTAAAATACTCCCTCCCCCCAATAAAAAAGTCACTTAAGAGCAAACATTTACAGTATATAAATTGGTGAGACATTTTTAAGTTAAACATTTATAATTTAGAAAATTATTAGGTCCAACCAAATTTTGTGTATCATTCTTGATTCTCATAATAGAAGAATGTTCAGAATGTGTCTACATAAATTATAGACACTTTTAAAAATAAGATAGCTATTTATTTTTTAAAAAAATCATAATATAGACAATTAAATTATGACTAATAAGTAATATTAATTAAAAAAATAATTTACTTGCTGAAATATACTATAATTTTGTGTTTTATCAACATGTTGTGTATTTCAGTATTTCTATTTTCTCACCCATTATACATGCACGTCATTTACGCACTTTGCATTTTGTAAAAGCTTCCGAGATTGATTCATACAAATCATAAGGTTTGTACATGTACCAATCGCAGAGGCTTCTGCAAAATACAAAGCGTATTAATAACCTATGTGTAATATTGGCCTACAAAATATTTTCAGAAAACATTGCGTACAAACACAAACAACAAAACTTTGCTTATATAATTATTTGCATAAGACACTTTCAAGCAACCAAAGGTACTTGTCAAAATAATATTACATATTTCTACACATCATACATGGACATGGGTACTGTTTATAACAATGAAAAAATAACCGTTACTATGCCTTTTAAAAATTACAGCCTTTAACAAAATTAAGAGTATCAAAACAAATATAGTTCCAGTCCGATTACCAAAATCAAATATTGATATAACAAATGTATCTAATTAATGTCGCTAAAGATATGCAAGTGATATGTTGATAGTGTTAAACAAACTATAAAATAAAAAGACAACTGTTTGTTTCTTACCCAGAAGGCAAATCTATAACAGTGTGGTATTTGGAGGGCAGCTTGTCTGGCCCACCACCGACTTCGATGTATTTTTGTTGAGTAGGTGGTAAATGTGTGGAGAGAGCTCTTGCCCGCGCTTCCTCTAACGACAGCAATTTTGTTGGGGTGGAAATCGCTAAGGATTTTGGTCGAGCACGTAGCAAACCTAAAGCATAAAGAAGGCATTTTGTATGATAAGCAGACAACATTTAACCATTAAAAAAAAAATTAGAAATTAAAGTATTAAGCAAATTTTATATATTTTTTTTTCTTAATGTTCTTTTGCTTATTAGCAAATTGTACAACAGTACAAATATTTTTAAAAAATTCAAAGTTTATATTTAGGATGTTATGAAAAAACAAGGATAATTGCTAGCTGCATAAAAACCAATATTTTTCTTACAAATATGTTAAAGAATTAAATGCCTTAAAAGGATCATACTTTAGGAATCAGTATTTGCATGGATGTTTTAGTGCCGAAAAAATTATATACTTAAAACCTTACAAAATATATACTTTAAATTCCCACTTATCTATCAAGTAATGAAATGTTTAATACATTGTATCTTCTATTAATATTATTAAACTTTTTAAACAATTTAAGTAAAGTTAAATAGCAGTTGAAAAACAGGATGGTTCTATTAATATATTAGAAATTGCAGAAAAAAAAAGTTTTAATTAAGTACATTTCATTTGCAAGATGCTTACTTTTATATCTATACAAATTCCAGAATAAGGCCTGTTAAGCCTAATTTTCTCTAAAAGGCATTTTTTTTAAACGTTATCGTTCAAAGCCTGTTGCGTCTAGATAAAATAACTTCAAAGTTGTCCAGTCCTAACAATGCTAAACTCTAAAAAAAGTTTTTTTTTTTTTTTTGTTATCCTACAAAATTAGTCAAAGTGGACTTAACTGGGTAACAGACCTCATATATAAATTGTATAAATATTAATGACCCTTTGCAATTTATACAATGGAACTGGAAAAGCTCTGTGAAACAGTAAGATTGCATTTCTATGTTTTATACATACTCATCTTAAATATTTTCTTACCTTCTTGCTCTGATCCAGACAAAAATGACACTTTTTCGTCAAAAATTAGATCAGCAAATCTGATTAGGTACTCAGTGAGTACAGCCTGTACTCCAACTACATGCAAAGCCCCCACACCACCATTCTCCACATCTCTAGATCTATTCAACATTCAAACATAATAAAATGAATAAGAATGAGAACAATTTTAACTTACATGAATATTCAACATTAACTTTTAAAATAAACATTTTTATTACATACCACAAGAAGTATAATATAGAATCAGCTTAAAATCTCACAATAAAAATTAGTTTTAATTTCTACAAGCTGTCGATACTAGGAACTACAAAGTTTATTACAATGTCAGCAGAATAAAATTATGACTAATACAGAAGTTTACAGTTATCCATTTTCCTAAAGTGTCTTTTGAAATGTAACAAATAAATTCAAATATCCCTAATAAATATATTATGATCTTCTATACTAAAATGTAATAAGAAATTATCTAGAACCTGAGATTTAACTAAATATAAGTTTTTGAGCAGCAAAGAATAATTAACCTCTTCCAGTTGCATACTAGTCATTTCACCAGTCAACATTAGTAAATGGGGAAAAAATTTAAATGATAAGAAAAAATAAAAAAGCTTCAGGGAATTTATATGTTAATAAACACATAGACTAAAATGTTTAAAGAAAATCTTTAAAACAATTAACAAAATATACTTAATCGCCATTACATCAAAGGATATTTTTCAAATACATTAAACACTATAGTGGAGCTCTATTAAAATAAAGTTTTGATGGATTTGAAATCAGCTTTCAAATAATATATATGCCCTTTTATTTGTTGTGCAAGATTAAAATTAATTAACATTTATAGAAAGCTCTTGCCTGGCTAAAGGTGATTATTTTTTCATAAATGTAACAAAACTTTAGAAATACCTTCGTACTTGAAAGCTGTGACTGAACTCCTTAACATAACTTAATAAGCAATTTATCATTTAAGTGAAACACTCGGTAATTTTTATTCCAGCTACTAAATAGTTTTGTAAAGTGAATGCTTTATAAGCTTCAATTTGCACAGCTTTAAGTTCTTGAACAATTCTTGAAAATAACTATCTCATTACGCTTACCTTAAAAGATTCGGGGCCCAGACAATGGCAATATTTTTGGGTGTCATTCCAGTTTCTTCTCCATGCGCTGCCACCCTCGCCAAGTGGCTCAATAAATACTGTAGGGTGCGAAAATGTGGAGGAGGCAACTGCTGCACAACGTCCCGTACTTTCAGCAACCTCACGTCTTCGTTAGATTGCACAGCACTCTGAATACACAACGAAGAATACTTATGATTTTCAAAAATTAAATATTCTAATTGTAGCATATGCCAATAGATTTTTTTAAACTGTGCATCATGACATTAAATGTTAATAAAACTATATTATATTAAGAAACAAAAAATATTCAAAGTCAAAATGGACCAACAGTATCTTTCATTTTTTTTTATTGAAATCAAAATAATATTTCATTTTATAAACTAAGCTTTATGTATTGATGCCTTATTGCAGGTCGATGTTTAATATATTATTTATGGATTTAAGATTAAGACTTTATTTGAATCCTCAAATCGAAATATATGTAGTACCTAATCGCAACAGGTGAAAAACAATCATTTTAATTTGCAGAAACATTTAAAGATTATTATTTTTAATTTCTTATAATAATCCTACAATTATTATAAGAAACAACAATTATTATACAAACTTTCAACTAGAAAAATTAGCAAATTGTCACTTAATTCGCATTTGCACTATGGCATCGATATATCAAAACATTATGCTAAATTTAAGTTACACATGAAAATCAAAGCTAAAAGCAATTTGTTATAAACTAAGAGTAATATAAAAAAAAATGAACTTTTCACATAAATAAACCATTAGATTGTTATAAACTCTCAAACAAACTTAATTTATAAAAAGGAAGCACACAAGCTTACCACAAATTTATCATATAACTGATAGGTCAAAAGTGGATTAGGTAACTCTCTAAAATACATCTTCAGAAGAGAAGCGACTGAGTGGATGTCATGCACAGTAGCAGGATCTCCTAAATTCAACGGCCGATCCTCATCAAATGCCAGCCTAAAAACCACCAATATATTCACAAATAGAAGAAAATATATTCTTAACAAAGAAAAAGCTACACTTACTATAAAGCAGCAAGAATTGTACGTGTACATAGAATATTTATTTAAAAATTTTATGAGAGGAATTATTTTTTTATGAGCCATGACAACAGTTTTTGAAATTCAGGTCTACATGTTCATTTGTCTGGTTTGTCAACCAAATGAGCACCATTATCCTGATATTGAAAGGATTAGCATTGGTGGTTAGCTTAAAGTTTTGCACTTAAATAAAAGATCATTTTCATCTTTTTAACAAGTTTAGGAGAGAGACAAAAAAAACCAAAGGTGACACATTTTTAAAAATGGAAAAATTTGCTATTTTAACAGTTATCAGCAAATTAAATTTCTTTCAATTAAAATGAAAGATATGCAATCTCTAAGCTCAAATAGCTGTTACCCAGCATTGACAATAGGATAATCAGACAAATTGAATGTTAGCTATTTTTAATGCATTTACAGCATCTGGTGTCAATGTAATGTTCCAGAACTTGTTGCTCTGTAACTTTTATTCACAATATATGTAGTTTAGATACGTAACGAAAAATTTCAATTGTATTTAAAGCCACTTTTTAGATCTTCAAAAAAAAATTTACTTGCTGAAAGTTTTATTTACGATACTGAAAGTTCTGCTTTGTATTTCGTCTACGTTGGGTACACTTGTTGACTTTTAAAATAGGGTTCATAATTAATAAAAAATCTTTAAAATAGAATATAGTAAATTAAAAATAAGGACTAAATGCTGTCGTAGGTCTGTTAAAAATAGGGTTTCAAACAAAATTATCTAAATTAAATAATTTTATAAAATGTATAAATACAAACATATATAAATGTTGTTTTTTCTTAAAGAGAAATTATAAAAATATTCAAAATATGGTTAGTTTTATATTCATACATTCACAATATTAGTTTTTTTTATTCATACCTTAGCCTCTGAATATTTGAGCTAACACCAGAAAGCCTATAGATTCCATCTACAATACCATATTCTTCTATGAATTCAGAGCAACATTTCAATACCATAGGAACTGAAAAATCAAGACAATTAAAATTCTGCAAAACAATTTATATATTTTATATTTAAAAATAGAATTCAGAGTTCAATAATAAAACATAAAAATTATTAAACAGCATAGAATTTCAAGAGTAGAGTTCCAAATTTGGAATGTTATTTAGTAGCTCCTTTTTGGATAGATAAATGCAGTTTATTTGAATACTACCCGAAAATCAGTTGTCTGGCATATACTTTGCCTTTTTTTGTATTTTGTAGTTATTTAAGCATATTCATTGATGAAAACACATTTTTTTCTACTTATTAAACTGAAATGTGACTTAAACCAATTTGACAAAAAGCTTTTTGTCATCAAATGAAGATAATTTGCATATATTATATTCTTTCAAAACATTTCATGCCTATTAAAACATGTTTTGTATATTGGCTATACAGAATACTAAACCATATTGGGTAATTTAATAGTTTTTGGCTAAAACGTTTTTGTGGTCGAACCCATTCCCTTCTTAATAAGCAGACAAAACACTAAATTTGTTAGATAATTTCAATACAAGAATATAATTTATTTATTTTTTTCAAAAAACATTACAAGCCATAAAATATTAAATGGCAGAAAATATATATATATCAATTAACAATGTAGCTTTTTAAAAAGCGAACAAAATATTACAACTCCTTAAATTTTGTTTTCTAATTAGAACTTAAGCATTTTAATATGTTTATTACTTTAAATTTTTAATTGAATAACGAAATTTTATAAAATATTAAAATAATATTACACTTAATCTAATAACTAAAATCTAGTAACTGAAAATATTAAAACAAAAAGATTTTTATATCTGGTGAAATTTTCAATAAAAAATGTTATTTTCTATAAAATGCTCCAATTAATTTTTCTGCAGCAAGGCCTTTCAACCAGGAATTTTCAAAATGCAATAAATTACAAAACTTTAGCACCTTTTTTCTATCAACATTTCAATATCAAGAATGCCAATTAACGGGGAACTGGATTTATAATATATGAACACACAATCATTCTGAGGGCATTATGGAAATAGCATTAGAAATTTGTATTTCTTGAACTAGCATGCCTTGAACCCAACAATAAGAAGGTACTTACTTTCCCGCCCAGTGTTCAACAAATGTTCTCCAAGGTCACAACCAAACACCCTTTCTTTAAGTATTCCGCTTTGCTTCAGTTTTCTCCGAGAAGGGCGCGAGAGGAGGAACGAGCGGAAGAAGGCAATGAGTTTTCCATGCCGCCTGAATACTGAAAAAAAATTATTGGCATTAGATAAATTACTAGGCTGTAACGCAATGGGTACGAATCCCGGCTAACACATGGATGTAAAACAATGGTATGCAAGTATATTTGGCATTTCTGGAATAAAGTTATTAATGGGGAACAGAATATAATGAAAATTGAAATCAAATAAATATCTCACCAGGTTTTGTAGATGAATTAGACAACTTAAATGCATTGGGCACTTTATCACCAATCACTTCTACACACTCTGATGGAAAAAATCCAACCTAAAGAGAAATTCATTGAATTAAATTCCATTAATAAAAAACAAGCATTAGATCAAACACATAAATTGGTTCTCATTCAAAAATAACAGTCAATATGGAATATACATCATTTTTTCAGTTCTGTGCCAACTTAACAATGAAAATGCATAACAGTGCAATACATCCTTAAGTACACATATGGCACAATTTGTAGTTGAAATGGTAAAGATAAAAGAGCTTCAACACAACAATATAAATTTTTTAGTAACAATGACATGCTTTTTCAAATCAACGACAGCTTTTTTGTTATAAAATTAATGTAATGTAATTATACGTAGATTAAAAAATTTATTATATGGGGAGCATACTCTACTGAACAATCTGTACAAGTTGGTAGGCATAAAATTTACAATTATTTTTAATAGCCTAAAATTTGAGCAGTGGCGGCTCACCCACTACAGCAAGTACAGCCGGGCTGCACCTAAATTCATTAGTGTATTTTAAAACTAAAATCAGATATTTTACTGATTTTCTTAAATGAAGATTAGAATTGAAAACGAAATTTCTACGGTAGTAAACAAAATCCCGATAAATAGCAAGCATGTTACCGTATTGCACAATTCAGGAAGGGAAAAAACTCCATTCAATCAAACTGCAGCCAAAAAGCGAAATCGGCTGCATCGTTGCCATGGCAACCGCTACGTAGTATGGAGATTTTCCCCCATGCTAATGCACTGCATTTGTGAGAAGATACAGCCGAAATGAGTTTTCTTGTTTTAGCTGCACTTGAGGTTCGATATGCTGATTGGCTCATGGGTGAAACGAGAACTTACGAGATTATATCCAAACGGAACTGTTTTTTGTGATACATTTAATGTGTGCTGTTGTTTCAGGATATGGTCCTGCTGTTGTTTCGTTATGTAAGTTAATATTAAAATTGACCGATTCGCATGTTTAAAAGAAAGCAGGATTGCTTTAATTTTCAAAAAATAAGTAAGTGTTTTCCATTTTTTTCACATGTTATCATTTCTTAAAAACTGAAAGGAAACTTGATTTGAGTAGTGAATAATAAAGAATTATTGCCGTTCATGTAAGGTTTTTGGAAAATAGGGGGGAGGGGGCGTTCACATGATTTCGGCTGCACTAACATTTTAGACCACGGGCCTTCACTGAATTTGAGTTTTACTTGAAAAATCGTTTTTTGTTAAAATGGTAGTGTGAACAATAAAAAATAAACATTGTGACAGATCAACTCGATACAAAATTCTCAATGATAGGTTAACCGATTAAGGTTGATGCCCAACACCTTAATGTTCATTTAAGTAAAGAGAAGGGCAGTACCTCAAATCCTTTCTTTCCTCTCCACCAAGAAGACTCCTCAGGAGGAGGCATGTCAATGACAGATATCATGTCACCCACCTGCAAACGAAAAACACACAATGTCTAAAAATATGTCACAAAGGAAAATAACGTTGAGTAACACAACAGAGAAATAAAACTGAAAATACACAATTACAAAAATAAACAAAATAGTTTCTTAAAAGTTTCTTTATAGGGTTGCTTTGGCAATAAACAATGCAAACTACTAATGGTTAAAATGCATTGTACGGTATAACTTGGTGACTTTTCCGAAAAAGCGATTTTCGCAACACTAACACATTACTGGCAACAAAAACTGGTTTAGTTGCTAATCAAAGAACTCTTCCATTTTCCCCTGCATCAACATTTGGTGCCGGGTTAATAGATTTGGCGAAAAATCAAGAGTACCGTAGAATGCATTCTAAGCCTATTAATATTGCTACAAACAAAATGGTCATTAAAAAAATTGAGGCAAAGTAGTGATTTTACGAAAAGGATGATTGAATTAAAAACGCTGACAAGATCAACACCCAAGTACTTTCCAAACTTAGGAACCATGACCAACTAGAGAACTTATGTGATCTATGACGGATTTAAACAATCCCCTATCCGCACAGTGAGTCGTCGTTGGTTAGCAGATAGATTTATTTTCCCGATAGAATTAAAAGAAGTATTATAGTCATCAGAATATTTTGCATACTTTTATTAATGGTCACACACATTTTTTACAATGTTAGTGAGATATGTTTGATGCAGGGGCAGATTGACCATGTGGGGGGCCATTATAGGGCCAATGTGATATTCTTGCGCCCAGTACCCATACCGATTTTATAGACATATTCACTACAAAAATGTTTGTAAACGAAAAATATTTCGAAATTCATAACTGTATAAATTTTTGAGCTGGTAAACACTGGTAATCATCGAGCCGCTTTAATGTCCCAGTACTGCAATCAAATGTATTTTTGAAGATCAAAAACAAATTATGTAATCAGCAAGTCTGAGGTTAGTGAGTGACAATAAACAGGAACACAGTCCTCGAATTAAGTCGGATAGTTTTCATACAGACCCTATCAGGAACATCTTATATTATGAAAGTTAATAGTCATATAGCCAAATACAATTATAAGTGCCCTTTCATTGATTGTACGATAACACTTGTTTAGAATGTTCAATGACCAATAATAACTCAGTTGAACATTGATATAGAAATAAAACAATTTCAACATTTCTAGAATTCAATTAGGTGCTTATTTGAAAATCATATCATTAATCCCCAAATAAATTAAACTTAATTATAGGAATATTACAGGTAGTATATATTAACAAATTAAATTGGGGCATTTTATAGATAGAGATTGAAACTTTGGCAAGTATCACATTACACAAGCGAGAGCAAAAAAACTCGAATCTTAGTCACAATACGCTAGGTTATGTATCAAACAAAGATTAACATAAATACATACTCAATAATTAAACACTTACTTAATATTGATGTTAAAATCGGATATTGCAAAACCCCGACGAGCTACAGAGCAGTATTTTCCGGTCAAAACTTCCCCTACCAGAGCCATACTTCGCACGGGTCCATTACGGCACTTACAGCGGAACAACCCAGCGGCATCCAGCGCACACAATAAGGGGTCTGTCACACGAAGAGTCCACTTGGCCTGGTTTAAAACGCCGCAAAAACGTGGCAAAAGCGGAGAAACCCAGCCTTTTTAGAAGGGAGCTCTGGCCCGAAATATTGGTTTTGCTCCATCAGATTACACGGGATCGAACGTATTGGCGAGAGATAAGAGGTGCCGGGAAGAAATGTGGATTCGATCGGTTTTTCCAGAAAATAAAAACAAAACAAACACGACGTAGGAATAATCCAGTCGAGTTTTAAATACAACAATTCAACGGAGCGCGGCAGGACATGAAAAAAAAACACAGCACTCGCTTTACACTACCAAAACACGGCTGTTTGGAGGGTTGCCGAAGGGAAAGGTTGGTTTTCATTTCATGGTCATTGCCGCCAACGTCGCCAAGTTTGAAGGGTTCGGCGAAAGTAAACAAAGCGGGTTGTTTGTTGCGTAAGGATTGCGAGTTAAAAGTAAGCTGCAGCCTCGTAATTTTGGCTCTATCACAGTCCAGGAATAAGTTGAAAGCATATATTATGTCTGATATGTTGGACTTGTGGATAACAACCCCACTTTAAGTTTTTTAATTTTAGTCTAATACTTTTTTCCAAAAACTTTACATAAATGAAATGGTTTATGGGGGGTCATTAGTAACTTATTAAGGAGCGACGAGTCTTTCCTAGTAGCAGAGACTTGTTTCGCCCAGGCTACCTGGAAAAAGGTTTGCCATTTTCGGACATGGATAATTATTTAACGTTTCCCTTTCTTTAAAAAAAAAAAAAATCAAATATTGAAAAGATATGTCTTTCTGAATGAACTAGTTTTTCTTTTACTTTTCAAGTGCTATTGTTGTTATCGTCAAAGTCTACATTTAGTTATACCTGTGCTAGTCCAGCAGCTTAGCTTTTGTCTATCAATTACTTTTTTTATATAATATCTGCTGGAAATTGTGAAGATAGACGAAATTTTAAATAATAAAATTGGTCGACAGATGTATTCTAACAACTAGAATTGAATATGCAATTTAATCGGATATTTGATTACTAGGAGCATTTATTTTATTTAATTAAAATACTATGGGTTATTATGACGGTCAGTGGCGTACGCAGGGGGGGGGGGGTTGAGGGGGGTCACCCCCCCCCCCCCCCCCCCATCGGTCTGTAGTTTAAAAAAAATCAAAATATAATTTTTTACATTTAAGAACCTACCTTTGTTTGCAGAAAATATTTTTTTTTTTTAATTTTGTCACTGAAAACTTTCAATGGACCCAATTGGAATGTGGTCGCGGGGGTGTTCGAGCCTGAGACGGCTTTCTATAAGCAGCTGCTTATAGGCATGGCTAGAACGGCGTTTAACGAGTCGGCAAAAGTAAACCATTCTCCATTTTCACCCAGACCTGTGGTGTACGTAGGGGGTGGTTGAGGGGGACTGTAACCCCCCCCCCCCCCCCCCAGCGGTATGAAGTTTTTTTAAAAAAATAGTACAAAAATAATGCTTTTTTTCCCCGATTAATAAAAAATTCCAAAACAAAACGTTTTAAAAAAATACAACGTTTTTTTTTCTGCATTTATAACCCTACATTTGTTTGCAAAAAAAAATGACACAATTTCGGCGCGGGTTACTGATAAGTGGGAGGTTTATGCTAACAATTTATGCATTTTATTACTGGGTAGTCCGACCCGATGTCCGCCGACAAGCACAACCATTTTCACTTAGACGTAAAATTTTATTGTTCAAAGAGATCTCCTTTCGTTAATAGGAAGAGTTATGCATCCATTCTGTAAAGAAGAACCTTTTTAAAATCATTGACTGGTTTGCTAGAGGGGGTTGGATGTTGCCCCCTCACTTTTTCAATATTGTACTTTTAAAAATGAAACGTAACCCCAACACTTTCCTACTACTACAGGCAATTAGAGGGGTGGGGTGGGGGTCACCATCACACTTTTTTTGGATGTTGCACTCTTTTATTTTAAATTTGCACTTAAAAAAAAACATAATAAATTTTGGTACTGAATTGACGAACCAAAGAAAAATTTCGTACCCCAACCCTAATTCTTTTTGTTACTTATATTAATTACATTTACTATCGATTTTATTTTCTCGTATTATTTCTTCCCAATAGGCAGACAGCTAACAGACATTTAGGCGCCTTATTTCCCATTTCCGTCATTACAAAATATTTATCGTTTGACTGAAAATAAAAATAAAATAAGATAAACATAGGCAATCGGTTTCGATTTCACAGAGCGGGATAAATGTTGGCGCCGATATGTCTACGTTGAAAATTTAATAAGACAATATGAAATATTTTTTTTTAATGGTAAATAAAATATGTTTTTTTTTTGTTTAGAATATTTTGTTTCAAAATATTTGTCGTCGAAGGTATCGTTTAGAATATATAGACATCTTGTAAGTCTTATAGTATAGAAGTAAAGGATGACTAGAATAGTCAGATGATATAAAGGTCAAATGAAAAGATGTTTTGAACATTTTCAACTTACTGTACTCCTGAAAATTGGACTTTAGTTTTTGAGGCTTTATTTGTTTAGTATTTCGGAAAGTTAAAATGCTTTGTTTTGCCTTTTATAGCCAAAATGAAACATGTATCAGATGATTGTGTTAAATTATTTTCTAGAAGAAAGCTAAGGTAATAACAATCCAGTTTAGTTACTTTTTTTCTTTAAAAAAAAACAAAAGCGAAGAAAACGACTACCCAACGAATCAATCAGGAAAGGTGAGATGATTCCATATGTGTTTTAAAAAGACTTCATTCCTATTGTCAGTTCCCACGCATACTAATTTAAAAGAATTATAACAATTGTACTACTTTTACTTCAAAATTCAATTGCTAAAATACAAATGACTTATATTTTGTACAAACATATGCAATTTTTTTTAAGCGTATGTGAAAAACAGTGGCAGATTCGTAAGTATAAAAATTAATTTTGCCCGAATTACAAGTAAATTCAAGCATAATAATCAACCAATACTTATATATAAGAATGGAGTGTCTGTCTGTTGAATCGAACAAAACACCTCATTTTGAGTTTTCTTCACGAATTAAGATACTGATTCATAAAATCAGATTAAATATTTTTTTGTCTGTCTGTTTGTCCGGATTTAACTAAAAAAAGACTGAGCGGATTTTTATTAAACTTGGGCCATTTTAACAATATTTTCTCAACTTAAAATCTGCACTTTGTTTCTTTGGTTTTGGAACTTTGGTTTTTAGAACTTTTTCTGTTTTACCATACGTTATTCCTATTGGAAATTTACATGTAGATCTTCTCTTCTTAACATGATTGTTAAAAATCATCTCGGCTACCAAATATATATTTTGACGATTGGGATAAACGATACATTTTGATTGGGTGATAAGTAAATTTCGACAAATGTTGCCAAATGAATTTAAAAAGCGCCAAATGAATGAAAATGTCGCCATAAAAATAAATAATTTCGCCAAAAAATTAAAATGTCGCAAATTTTTTTTTTTATGTCGCCAAAAAATTTAAATATTGCTAAATGAATGAAAATGTCGCTAAAAGAATGAAAATGTTGCCAAATGAGCTAAAATATGGTCCTATATTGAAAAATACCAGCAAAATGGCGAAATTAGTGTCTAAATAATAAAATTAATGTCAATTAGGGAACATAATCGCACAGCTCTTACTTCGCAAATTGACCACGAGCAACGCCGGACCATATTGCTAGTAGTTAATATGAATAAAATATAGTATAAAATAATCTTTTTTTCAAAATAAAACCGGCTTTAAAAAAAAGGTCTAAAACGTTTTTTAAAAAATCGTTATTAATTTAAGGAACAAAAGTGGAATTTTTTTTTAATATTTAGGTATTACTTTTATGCACATTATTACTTTTTGAAATTGGCTCTAAAATTTAGGTGTTTTTTTTTTGTGAATTGGCACGAACTTTAAAGAGTGGTAAAAAGTACAAAATTAATTCTAAATAATTAATTTTGTTCCACTAGTCCCTAAATTAAATTTTTTGTAGTCTTCAGTAAGTTTTTTTTTTTTATTTTTTCTTTTTAGTTTAAAATTTAAGATGAACTTCGCCCCCTCCCCCTTCTATTGTTCAATCAGAAATTAGGGTTGTTGCTAACTTTTTATATATATATATATATATATAAGGGATGAACCGGATAGTGGTTTTGCCGGATACCGGATATCCGGTGCACATTACAAACCGGATATCGGATATCAGAACTGGATTTTGCCGGATATCCGGCAGTTTATTTTTTATGAAAATATCTTCTTATACACACTAGAAAAAACGGAAATCGGTCAAAAATTACAAAATATTTTTTTATTCTATAATATTCCCCGATTCCTTACCTTTAAGGTGATACCAAGATTGAATAAACATTCAAAAAACTTTTTTTTATTTACAAAGGGTTATTCTAGGGTGCTTCTAGCAATGGGCGTATGTTTTGTACACTTTCGCTTAATTTCTGAATAATTGTATTTTTACCATATGCCCTTTCATTCCAAACATGAAAACTCAAGTTTGCTTAAACTTTTGAGAAATTTATTTTTATTTCAACTTTATATTAGTTGTGAGATGTTATGACCCTCCACCATAACGATTCGTTAAAAAAAAAAATAATAGAATTTTAAAGTTAAAAACGAGAAAAATTCAAGGGAGAATCTGCACACTGTTAATACATTGGTAGAATTTTCAGGAAAATACTTAAAGCAAAGATAATTGACCGCCACAAAAAAAATCTTAGTTGTTTTATTCATCCGGATATCCGGCTTGGTAAATCGGATATCCGGCACTTTACTTCCGGATATCGGATAGTTACCGGATAGTTAAAATCAGCCGGATAGGCCGGATACCGGATAGTTACCCCGGATATCCGTTTCATCCCTAATATATATATACACGTGTAAAGTAATCTGACGCTCAACCCCCCCCCCCCCCCCCCTTATAAATTTCCTGCGTACGCCACTGATGACGGTAATTACCAAACTAAAAGAAGTTGATAATTTAACGCTAAAAAAATTGGTAAAAACCCATGCTTGACTTGGCAATTTTGAAGCTGCCCGTTTGAGGCTTCCCACATAAAGTGTGACTGCACAGAAGATATCTATTATTTGTTTCAATTTCGATTATTTTAGCTATTGTTAAGTAATTAATATTTTTGCCAAAATCGTAATTTCAATATTGAAATAAGCAAGATCGCCAGAACTAAGAGGCAAAAATATTTTTTTTATCCTTTCTTTATGTATAATACCAAGGATGTAAGAACGCAATTTGTACCACATTGTTTGAAAGCAATGTAATTAAAAAATTATATTGCTCACGTGAGTTTAAGCGAACTGTGAATGGGGGGAAAAAAAACCGGAAAGTTCCAATTGCGGACCATGGCAACTTTTTGTCTGGGCGATAAACAAATGTTTTCTTCTTTGAGAATATGGTACGACTGGTTAACACGCGTAGTTGATGTCAACTATTTCGAATCAATAGAAATTATCACAAGCTAATAATGTGGTGTTTAACTTTCACTTTGAAATTTGGATCCCTTCCAATTTAAACACGGCCTGTGATTTTGCCGGAGGGACGGAAATGCGAGTCACGTTACAGAGGAAAGAGAAAGGCCTAACAGAAATTCGAATATGACTAAGAAAATGAAACTTGAGACGCTGTGAGAGAAGGGAATCGGAAGTTGGAGAAAGCGCGGTAAACCTTAATGGATAAGAAAAGGGGGGAGTTATTTTTTTTTAAAGAAAATTGTCTCATTATAACGACAGAGTTGCTTACACGATCAGTTGGTTGGATGGAAAACACTTTTATTCTTATCTAAAAGGCAACATTACAAATAACTTCTATAAACTTCCGCTGATAACGACAGAATTTCTATGAATTTCTATTAAGGTTTTTTTTATATTAGAAATAAATTAAATTTAAAGGGAACGTACTATTGTTTGAGAGTGATCAATAGCGAGTCCAGGAGGGAGGTGCCGGATATAGTATTCGGTCCATAAGCCGAATATTCGGTAAGGCCGAATACTTTTTATATTCGGCCAGTCATAAGCCGAATAGCTATCAGCGGGGCGTAAACACAGGATTTGGATG
The DNA here is from genome assembly GCA_963932185.1 of Troglohyphantes excavatus. Taxonomy (NCBI): domain Eukaryota; kingdom Metazoa; phylum Arthropoda; class Arachnida; order Araneae; family Linyphiidae; genus Troglohyphantes; species Troglohyphantes excavatus. The sequence goes on along the minus strand of OZ010667.1, from coordinate 25,239,419 downwards.
GGTGGAAAATATCAAATTCGAAAAATTGTTTGCTTGTCATTAGTAAAAAAATCTATCTGAATAATATTCCTTGAAATGAACTATTTGTTAGTCACTTTCAGAAATATGTAGCTTTTTTAAACAGTAATTGAAATTTAAGACATCTTTTAAAAAATTATAAAACCTATTAAACATAGAGTATTTTTTTTATCATGACAAAACAGGTATTGATAATGATAGGATGATTCAAAATTTTAATGAATACCATTTCTCAACTGTAAATTAAATAAATTTTACAGAAAAAGGTTTTATATACTTTAAGTACAAATTGAATGGACTATAAATTTAATATTTATTATTATTAGATTTAATAGTATTAGTATTCTATTGCAAAAATAAATACTATACTACATACATATTACAATAATTTTACGCTACAAACCTTTACCTTAGGTACTTGGGTTGTGTACCTGTATAAAGAATTTTAAGGGAAGTTGTTATTCGGCAGACAAATATTCGGTATTCGGCCAAATCACTATTCATCAAATCCCTATATCGAAATGATTTTAATTTAATACTAGTATATGAAAACTATAAGACTTAAGCCGTTAAATTAACATCTACTCCTAACAATCAAATATTCATAAGTTTCGAACGTGTGTTGTGCCCCCCCCCCCCCCCTCCCCCTCAATAAAAAAAAACTTTAAGACATTCGAAAGTTATGCTACTATTCATCAGCAAAACCATATTTTAATTAAATTTTGAAGAACTATTATACAGTGAGTAGGAGACCTTTTGACAGATTACTGTAGTAAACCCAACATAAAAAAAATATTATATGAAATGCCAAACATATTTGAATGTTCGCTGCATTTAGTCGCACTTTATGACACAATTTAACATAGAAAAAAGCAACCCATTACAACACATAAAAATAAATATTCTACTATAGCAGTTTAGGATAAAAAATCTAAAACAAGAAACACAAAATGTATGTTCTCTTATTTTGATTCAAATTCGTTTAAGTACTGCATAAAACTGACTATTGGCATCTCCGGAAACTATGACTAAGACCCAAAGCAAACATCCGTCATCATAATGAAACATTCATTGGGCTTCCGAAGTTTGATCTCGCCGTTTTCCATAATAACTATCCTGTTACTCTATCAACAACGCTAAAGTAGCCTTGTAAAACAAAAATGAGTATCAAGTACATAAGACACTGGCAGTGAAAAAAGTGGAAGTAATTTTAATTCGACTAATCATTAAGGATAGCATGCATAAGACAGGCCCATCTGAAGGCCGCTTCGCTTGAAACATAATAGTACTAACAAACATCGTGTTTTTTTTAAGTTTGTTACCGCTTATAGGCAATTTAAAAAATTAGCATTTTAGAAGAGATAATTATAGAAGCGTCAAAAGATGAGATATCTTCGTCCCAATAATAACAATTGGTCTAAACTACACAAAAATCTAAAACACTTAAAAAATATTCCAGCATTTTTAAAATGCCAAGAGTGGTATACCATAGTGGTGCCTCACTAAATGTCATTCTAAACATATTCTGAAGAATAATGCATATTTTTAACCAGCTTCCCTCTGAATAGAAGTAACAAGTTAGTGAAGTACTATCCACTGCAATGTAATACTGGAATTTTTATACGATACATTCTGATTTAACTTGAAACACTATTTTTTTTAAAAGAACACTCAAGTCAAGCATTGCTGTAAGTTGACTGAGCAAATCGTAGGTCAATCAAATCGTGATTAGGCTGCAGTTCCGGTCAAATGTCCTCCGCCTCAAGTTTTGTGGAACCTATATATTTAGCTATTAAAACTATATTTCTAAAAGAAGGTTATAAGAAACATTTAATGTAAAAAAAATAAAAACTATTAATTATTTATAAATTCAGGAAAAAAGTATTTGTCATTTAACCTGTAACGCTCGAGATTAATTATTATAATATATACCAACAGACATAACAGAAATGTCTCCATATAGCGGAGCCTTCCTATTTCTGTAGGATTAATACATGTCTCTTCAGCGAAGCCTTTTTAACATTAAAGATTAATTAAGAGTTAACTAAAAAAAAAGATGAGAGCTACCTGTTCTATCCACCATGCGATGTGGGCAGCGAACGGATAACGTTATTTTTTTAAAAATATTTTTAAGAATTGAAAAAAAGAGACTTCTGGACGACGACTGTATGGAGAGGATTGCGAATTAATTGGAATATAGTTTCTTTAACTATTAAGTTACTTGTGTGTTAAAAGGGCCTCATAACGAGTTATACTTTTAAGTACGTAAATATATATAAAACGATATTCTGACACTTCGTAGCCTATACAACTAAACGTCTATCAGACAATGCATCTCCATTTTAAATACTTCTTTGCGACCACGATTGCTTTCTCTTCTAGTCAATATTAACCTATAGGGATATTAACCATCTTAACTTAAGAAAAACATGCGAGAAAAGGGGATTTCAAACTGTGCATTGGTGTAGAACTGAGCAGATTAAAATCGGACTAGGCAGGTCGTTGGCTTTATCAACATGTGCTCGTGATTCAGTCAAAAGCAGCGTCTCGCAATAACAGTCTCCGTTTTAACTTACTCAGTTTCCGCTAGGATAACCTGCGCACACAAAAAAAAAAGCAGTGGTATTTTTGACCTGGTATTTTGTGATTTGTAGAGGAATGACTGCGTTAAAAACAAACTTAACTTGCTTTCCTTCGTGGGACGGGCTATTTCCAGGATGGTAAATAGAAAAGAAAATGTGAATGCTTGTTTTCTGCGACTAACTCAGAAAAATGCTACTATTAGATACTTTAATATTCATTTACTGTATTTGAAGAGCCACCAAACAGCAATCCACCTTTTGAATAAGCAGATAGTATGGAAAAAAAATCCTCCAAACTATGTAAGATATCTTTAAGCTACTCGCAAAGCAACCTCATAATCCAGTAATAGCTCTTTAAGTAAAAGTTATTGTCGATTTAATTGTATTATTTATTTTTATTCTGAAGTGTCACATAAATCCTTCTTTTAATAGCGTTCATTAATTTCTAGCTACTGATCCTTTAAAATGCATTCTTCAGTCGGATACAATCAAACGCCGGCGATTGGAAATGCACTAAAACAACTAATGGAATAACTATAGATTGGTAGGAATGAACCCATTTAGTTAAGAGTTTAAAATACGGGGGAAAAAAATTATGTTTAAATAATCCAAAAACAAATTTTTTTTATTTTGTATATTGAACAACTAATTTTTTCACAATTTAAAAGAAGTCTAGTGCGGAAAAATAATAAAATAAAATCTAATAAGCTCAAACCAATTAAAAACATGTTAGCCATAGCGATGTCTCAAAATGTAGGGTGCAAATTCGACAGTTAAACAAGGGCGCTAGACATTAATTGAGAGTTGTCGTAGCAGAAAGACGTGGCTCTGGCTACAGTAGACCATTCTTATATAAAATGACCCCAAGATATAGCGACCCCTTCTTTATAAAAACAGTCATTGAAAGTTCCAAATAATTCATTACTGCATGTTATGGTTTTTAACTTGCTACAACGACATTGTCCCTCTGCGGCACCAGTGCAACGACCAACTTGCACTGGTGCTGCAGAGGGACATTATATAGAGGGTCCAATATATACGGCACAATAATATTGAAAAGTGCATTAAAATTTAATTTCGAGAGAGAGAAAAAACTCAAAAATTCACTTGCGTGCTGGGCCGCCCTTACAAATTGTAGGCAACCAAAGAGTGGGGCATTTTTTTAATTCTTCACACAAACTTACAAGTCAGTTTTGATAAAAAAAAAATTTAAAAGGGCAATCGGGGTTCTTTAACCTTGCCAAAATAACTATTTTGGCAAGATTAAATTCTGACATTATTCCTTTACCAATCATCCTAATTATTCTTTTATTTTTATTGAAGTTTAAAAAAAAAAATTAAAGGTATCGACATTAATTTGAGGCTCATATACGTAGTATTTGTGGAAATTACACATGCGGATTAAAAAGCTTAAATAAATGTCTGGCCCTCTTAATATATAAAGTATAAAGGAAAACACAAAAATATTTTCGCCTGTTTGACACACATTTATTTGAGTCATTTTCTCTACTGAGCGCGGGGCTACTCCAAAAAGCGTGAGGTCCTGAACGGTGGAACGCGTCGCACACCCCTACGAACGGCCCTGCTTGCGCGGAAGCATCGCCACTCGTCAATACAGGTGGCCAAAAAAAGTCGATACTTGTCGAATATGGCGACCCTGCTCCGTCAAATAATCAGAGGGAAGAGCCCAGTTCACAGCCGGGTGAGACCTACTTCCGTAGAGAGGGGGGATGCCAAAGATGCAGGGGAGGGAAAAGTCGCTTGTTCTTTTTGGAAAGCCCAGTTTCCTCGTACAAGCATCTACTATACCAAGCGAAAAAGAAAAGAAAAACTTAAGAGTTCGGGCAGATCCTTTGACGAAATGATGGACTGCCGGTCGTGAGTCACAAATTGAAGTATTTTATTTATTTTCCTTTTCCAAGAGAGACATTCGTATTTCTTTTTTCGCTGGAACAATTAGCTTCCGTGGAATTAGGTGGAAAGAAAGGAGGCCAACGTGTTTTCCGCCGCCAAGATGTATTGGGCAGACCTTTCATATTTTTGCGATGAAAAGAAATTGGTAGTGGGGGGAGGGGGCGTCGTCAAATGTAAGTATACCTTTCTTCGAAAAAGAACAGTTACACTTGCATTTCTAGGTCAGTATAAAACGCGTTTCTCTGTAGTAAAAAAAGGTCAGGGTTTCAGAATCAAACATTATAGAAAGCCATTTAGGAAGAAGCATAGCAGTGGAATCACAAAAGCAAGTTGCAAGAAAATCTCATTGCAATTTTGCATGTGACCTCATTTAAATGCAATATTCAACTTTTCTGACTTTAAAAGAAAATTACCATAAATAAGGATTTCTATTTTTGACTTAAAATTTTCTGTTACACTAAGTGGAGTTGGTAAATTAATGTTTAATTTTTGGCCTGGAGTTATATAATTAAATCCTTAACCTAGAAGCACTTAAGAATCCATTTAGAAATCAGGTGTGTGCTAAAATAAGTTATTTATCTCACTCCATACATTTATCAATTTTTCTTGCTTCCAATTAATCTTTTTAGTAGAAAACTCGACTTTTGCAATAGCCTAGCACTTAATGCATAAATAGTAAGTAAAGCATCCAAGCAATTGCTGCTTCATTTTATTGCAGTGGAATTGTTACGCTTACAATATGGAAATACCTTGCAAAACTTTTTTACTTATTACCTTTATTTTAATTTAGGTGTTTTCCATCATTTCTAATATTATTTTCGTGTACCCCCACCATGTACCCCGTAGAGTATGCATAACGCAGGTGTTCTAGACAAATAGATTAAATAAGCCAAGGAAAAAGATTACAGCAGTGGTTCTCAAAACTTAAGCTTCTACTATTGTTTAGTCACTTTGCATTTTCCTGGCCATACAATGCTGTTGTATATAAATCTGAATACATGTATAAATTAATCTTATATGAATATTCTCACACAAGTTTTATTTGGGGACCAATCACAGTTTGCTAACTAACAACTTTACAATTTTTATCTGCTGTGATTTACAAAGATTAAAAGAATATGAAATAATGTTTTAAATATAGCTTTGATGGTTAAAATATATTTTTTGGTTGCTTCAAAAATAAAGTTAATTTCGCAAATATTATTTGTCACACACTTTTTGGGCTATTTAAACATGTACATTTAGAATTAATTTTAAAGTTATAGTTTGATATTTACATAGAAAACATCTCTAACTAATAAATAAGGTTGAAATAAAAATAGTACTATTACTAAAAAGCATACAATCCCTTTTGGCAAAGATAATTACAAATCTTTTTAACAAAAAAAAAACATGATGACAATAGTCATAGCTGCTATTTAGAAATATTTTAAAAAGACAAATATAATTTTCAAAACATTTAAAATACACACAATCAATTATTCCTCACAGTTACTTTCTAATCTAAATAAACCTTTAAAACAATGGTTATTGTGTTTATATAGAGTTTCATTTTCATGGTATAATATATACACTTTAGTCTATTCAGACCAGCCCCTTCTACTCACATTTAAAAGTATCATACTAAGAGTTTTTATGGCACTATTAGTTTGATTTTTTACTTTAATTTTTTACATTGCAATTGTCCACAAAACCAACTTGCATCTTACATGATTAATTTTGAGTTTGAGTCTAACAATTGGGAGAAAGTAATGATGTTCAATACTAAAGAATATTTTTAAATCCAAGAAAGGTTCAAATGTGTGTTATTCGTCATTAAATTAAGCTATAGGTTTCAAACTTTCAGTCCTTTTTTTTGGACACATCAGCTGTTAAATTTATATCTGAACAAACATCATTTGAGCTTGCAACCCACATTATTAATCTTTTAATTTATTAATTTTTGGGTGATGGGGAAAATATTAACTGCTTTAGCAATCAAGTAACAAAATAAAAATTTAATAAATTTTAGCTTCTAAATGCTATGATTGTTGTACTTGAATAAAAAAGAATATAGATTTAATTAGAAATCATTTATGAGAACTCAAACTTTACAGTGTAAATGATACATCTGATTTTATTCTTTAGATGGCTATTGAATACTGTAAAGTCAACATAAGAGAACTGATGAAACCTTTGCCATATTTGTTTAATTAGTATTAATAAACAAAGGATTTGATAGTTGTGTCAAGGTGCATCTCATAACCATCATTTTTCTACGGTAATAGTATTTCGCAGGTGAATGTTGTCCTTAGTACATTTTGGATAATATTTCCAATATGCTTTTCAGCTAATTATCAAATTAAATAGCCAATTTATGTACAGCAGTTGAAACAGGTTTTTTTGCTAGTAAAAAAATTTTGTTTTTTAATTAATATTTATTCAACATTCTTTTCAATTATTAACTCTTTTTAAAAATATCATAAAATTGGCCCCAACTAATGATTTTAAAAATGTATTGATTAAGATTTCTTCTTCAGCAATTAGTTTTGGATTATATATAATAATTTGGCAAATATTATAAAAGTATTGATGATCTAGAACTTTTTTTAATCAGTTACAGATACCTCGAACAACAGACTACCAAAAAAATTACAGCAAAGCGACACTTGTTTATCATCACTACCAAACAAAATACACTTGTTTATCATCACTACCAAACAAGTCTTCAGTTTTTTTTAAAGAATTCAAATGAATATTACTCACATCGAAAGAAATCTCGTCTGTTGCCTGAGCAGAATAAGGCACCACAACATAGGCAGCTGCAACTGCAGGCGTATTAATAGCAACTTCATCAGTAACTATGAGGCGGTTTCCCCTATTATCAAGCTATAAAGAGAACGGAAATTTTAAATTTACTCTTAGGTATAATGTCTAGCAGCTTTTATAAAGATGTTAACATATTTTCAAGAAAAGTATCTTAGAAGTAAACATAGCATACTAGAAATCATTAGTAGCAATCACAAATATTATTCTATAATTAAAATCCCTTTTACAGTCATTGCACTCAATGGGTCTTAACACATGAGATATCAAACGGAAGAGAATTTTCAGGAGCAGTGACGAATCGTATACTAATTGCTCATATCATAATTATCTCAGGTGCATTTTAATGCGTTTAAAATAATTCATTTAAACAAAAAAATTTAAACAAACAGTTGATATTGCTGCCATCTATGAATGAGCAAAAGCAATAAACTTTTATGGTTTTTTGGCTATAAAAAATACGATAATATATATCGCCCTTACAAGGAATGGAGGAGGAGGGAGTTGTTCATGCGATAATTATCAAACAAGCATGCTACTATATTTTATGGAAAATATAACAAACCTTATGTTACATATATATTTTCCATTATAAATTATGAAAAAGGATTTTAATTGAATTTATTTTTTAAATCTGGCTAAATATAAGAACAAACGCGATCTTCCAAGATTACATCTGTTAAATTGTACAAACTAAAGTACAGCAATATTTCAAACAGTGACGAGTGCCTAGAGAAGATTCTTCATTTTAAGCCTAATTGCACTTGGTATCACGCCAAGTGTGACTGTTTGTGTTTAATCAAAGAAATATCTCGTCCTCTCAGGCAATAGTGAGTCAAACCCAAAGACGATCATGTATAAGTTTCATAAAGCTTATTACTGATTACCTCATAATTTATGCTCACATTTACAATATAATAAAGAATATAATTTTAGCATATTGTGAATTTTTACAAACTTTTAAAAATGGTTCTTTGTTATCATTAGATTACATCCAATACGGGATGAGGAGTATAAATAAATTATTAATAGCATAATAAGTGATTTAATAAAAATAATGAACTTATGACTTACTTCAAACCAATTGAGAACAGGTCCACAATTTATTAAGCTCCCTGCAAGCTGTGAAAATCGCTCCAAGTATTCAGACAATAGATTCCTAATTTTTTCCTGAAATAAGTAACATTTTAATTACATATCTTATTTCAGTGATAACTTTTAAAAATCAGTAAATACACATCCATTGTATAAAGACAGTAAATTTTAAAGTCAAATGTTAATTACTTAATACCAGATTTGTACATAAATTTTTTTAACTATATTGAAATATAGTGCATTCATTGTATAAATATGTATAGTAAGTCTCTATATCACACATGTCAAAATTCATTCTTCCTCATTTTTACAGTTTTTAATTAGTTTACATGCCTCTTGTATTTATAAAAAGACACAAAACTAAATGTTTATGCTCAATCAACTAAAATGTCCACTATAATTCGGTAGGTGCAAAATGTATTGTTACAGATATTAAGATTGATATGATAAAAATAATAATAAACAGTATATGTAAATTCTATCCACGTATGTCATACCAGATTCCTGACAGCCATCTAGTGTCTTATTTTATTATAAAGTTAATTTATAAGCTTGTAACATGATGAAAAAAGTATCAGAGCATAAAAACAGGTTAACGAACTTGAATTTTTCCAATTTACTGAAAATTAGGCAGAATTTCGAAAATAATAGAAAACTTTTGCCTATGTCAATAACATTGTTTAGTCAAATTACATTTGAGATTTTATCAGTCATTAACATCATTAATAGTTCAGAGGAGAGATTATCAGTGACAAAATATGATATTTATTATTATATAAAAATAGAGGGATTATTTTAAACTACAAAAACTATTATATCTATCCTAAGGAGAAAGGTGTCAATAATTGGCAAACCAACACAAAACATACTAAATCCTTTAAGAGAAATATATAAATACCTTGAATAATACTAACAAGAAATATATTTCTTTAAGTACTGCTGGCTGAAATGATACAAACTGATACTAAAACTAAGTGAAAATGATGCAAAGTACCACTTACTTCAAAATTCTCTTCTCTTGGTTCGTCGTGGACTAAGTTGTGCAGTTCCCTGAGCAAGCTGTACTTCCGGTCGTACACACAGCGATGGAGCTGCGTGTCGAGGAAGACAAAGTTCTTGTAGCTTCTCCTCACCACCCACTTCTTGCTGTTGCTGATCACAGTCACAAGGAAGCACAGGTGTTCCGTCTCGTTCTCCTTGTTGGCAGACGCAGAGCACAGCACGGACTTGCAGGGATCGCTCTGCTTCTCACATAGAAGAACCTGGAACAGATGTTTGGGATTCAAAAACTGCAATTCTGCATTTAATTTGAGATGCTGGACAAATGTAGTATGGCATAGCTTGTGTATATTTCTAATGAATGATATTAAAAATATTTTGATAGAAGAACTCAAATCAAAAATGGGTATTTTTATTTCTTTGTCTCTATTTCTACATAGGGATGTGATATGTAGTTCTTGTGTTTTTATTCATTGTGTAGAAAAAGAGTTCCAGTATAAATGACCAAACTTTCCGTATATAGATTTCATCGAGTCACTGTTTTTAGTTAATTTAAAAAACTAAATTTAACTAAAACTGCTTAATTAAAGTACTAAATATACTATATAGTTTTTAATAACATTTAACATATTTCTTGTAAGTGGGCCAGATTTCGAATAAAAAGCATTTTCAAATCCTATTAAATTTATCCTGAATTGATATTTCTTGAAATTTTTATTTATCTGATAATTTGAATTTTTTCATTTTCCATAATGATTCTAATATAACAAAATGCCCAAACTGTCATTTTTAGTATAAAATAATTCGATAGAACAAAACACTGAGAAATCGGACATTTTATTTAACCCCCCTTGCTTTGAACTGGACTTCTAGATTTTTAAAAAATCTGCTTAATTTCTTAAAAGATTGCCTTTAATAATAAAAAATGATAATCATTCTAGGTAATTAAATAATATATTTTGGATAATGGTTATTTGAGAATGAATAAGACTTACCTTGATAGGTCCAAGTTCAACATTTTCATAATGGAAGTGAGCGCATTCATCGAGCTTAGGAAATCGGGTATCTCCCGAGCTGGATGGACTCCTGTGAAAAGTACAAATATAAATTTTTCAGCATAAAATAACAAATACATTTTTAAAACAAAATAATGAATGTTATAATAGGATGAAAAAAATTAATTCAAAGTATGTATTTTATAATTATTATATTTTTTCAGTTTAAATTTCATTTGTTCTATTTTGGTACATTATCGGTAAAACATCATAAAAATTAATTTAATCAAATATACATTTCAAATGGAAAAAAGTGACTAAAATAGCTTTGTGAGAACATAAATTTGATACAAGCACAGAATAGCAAATTAATTTTATAGAAATATATATACTTTATTTTATTGTTTAAAAAAATAAAAGATTTAGTCTTATAAAAGGAAATTGATACTTATAAACACCAATCAATCTTGCTAAATATACACAAACAATTATAAATTTTGTGTTAATTTATAGTGCATTCAAATTATAATATTTCAAAAGAGAAATATATATAATCAGAAAATTTATACATGATATTTTATCAAATATTTTCTCTTGTACTCAGAAGATGGCGCCACTAACCGAATTCTAACTTGTAACAAAATTGGAAATGATGGTCCAATTTTTATTTCTTATAGGTCTCATTCACCACATCCTATTTTCTTATATATATTATCTTAAAGAAAAGTCTAGAATTGTGTCAAGTAAAGGTAAATTTGTAAAAACTAAATGCCTACCTAGTGATATGTTTGATTTTCACATTTGGGGGAGCCATCAGCAGGCAATGGAGAATCCTTCACACCAATTTCTCCAACAAATAATATTCATACCTGAAACAAAAAAGAAAAAAAATTAACGTAATTCAAGGTATTAATCAAAACGTATATTTATAAGCAAGAGTTTTATGATTTTTTTTTAACACAAAATGTATTTTTGATTGTCTGATTGTTATGTTCCCGGAATTATAAAATCGAGAGCCAGAACGTAAAAATTGCGATGATAAAAATCTATAAACAAACAAGATACGAAAATTTTAGTCTGCAAAATGGAATTACAATGTTTAGAATAAATAGGACTATTACATTTATATGTCCAAGAAATATATAAGAACTTATATATCCATATTAAAAAAAAAAGTTATAGGAACACATTTTTTTAAAAAATTCAAAAATATCGTAATAGAGTGTTCATATTTCGATTCGAAAATGTTTGCCCCAGTAGGTTCTGAAGACTCTTCAGAATTCGAATCCTTCAAAACAATATAATTACTCTATTCCTCCCACCAATAATGAATTCCTCCTCTTCCGGGAAGTGAAATCTCCCAAGCGAAGCAAAAATACTAACGACCGGGTAATTTAGCAAGTAACAGGTTGCTACCCCTAATAAATTTTGATTAGATTTTTTATTTATTCTGGGCCGCTTTACCGGAGATGAATTTTCCAATGAACGAACTTGTTCGAAATATCTTCTAAAAATAGACAATACAACGAACGAAAGTAATTGTCTCATTTACAATGATAGCTAAATATAACCGTTATAAAAAACAGTTATTCAAAATATATTTTTTTCCACTGAATATATTTGTATGAGTTGACAAAGTTATATAGCGTCACCATTAAAAAAAAAATAATAATTTTGTGCACAAATTTCAAAAGTTATTTTTTTTTTCTAACTTTATAAGTACCACCTTATTAAAATAAACCAAATAGTGACACAAAGTAATAATACAAAATAGTGGTTACAAATTATTTTAAAGTTAGGTAAAGCTAATATATTTGCCAATAACATTGTTATAATTCATTCTAAAACTTATAAACATCGCATTGGCTTGGTATTTAAAGTTCAAGGCAAAATATAATATTCACGTCATTGAAAATTTATGGACATATTGCTAAGAAAAAAAAATCTTAATTATCACAAGAGAAAATGCAACAAGAATTCCTAATTGGTGTCTGAAGGTCAAGAAGACACTGAAAAAAAATTTAATTACTCAGCACAGAAAAAGTCCGACCCACCAATACGTAAATCACCCTCCTATCAATTTGCATATTCAAAAAACGGGGCGTGTCACTTTTATTGATGAATGTGGGTGAGCCATCTCATTACTCCACGGATCATCCCAAGTCCAACCTTCTGTGCGCGGCCCACACACACACACATCGTGGAAACCGGTATGTGAATACCGACATGCCAACTTTCGCCAATTGTTGGTCGCCAAGTCTTCACAATTTCGGAAAATAAATGTGTGTAGGTTGATTCGTTCCGAAATCAATATTTCCAAAACTTAATTTTCAGAATATTTGTCAAAGAAAATATTTGAAGTGGGAAAACTGGATTAGAAATATGCGTTTCTTTAACTGGAGGAGTTATCTTTAATAACAGGAGTGTGTGGAGCTTGGGCAAGGCGGCGTTGATTCACATAGTTTTTAACAGAAACATACGCCATGGACTCAACAGCCATCTCTCAGGGTAACAAAATACCTGGCCTTTTATCAGGGTCCCCTTTAGCAACTGTGGGGACCAGTGCGAACCCAGTATTGGGGCCCCTTTTAATTCTCCACACAAACTTATAAATAAGTTTCAAAAAAACTTACTGTTGCAAATGTCGTCACACAAACGCGACCACTCTACTCAAATCGACAAACGTACTGCCAAGCTACGCCTCTGTGAAATACACGTACGAGGCTAAATTAACTTCGCATGCGACAACGGTGACATCTGTGCAAGCGCACTACATACTTCCGTTACAAGCGGTTTTAGAAATTGACACCCAATTAAACAAACCGAAAGACGTTTCACATCAAAAACATAAGAAATTTAATCTATCGGTGACATTCTCTATTTGAGTATTTTTTTTATAAGCACCCCTCAAGAAGCGCGGGGCCATGTGCGCCCCTCCCCCCCCCCCCCCCCCCCTCCCCCAAGAGCGGCCCTGTTTTTTATATCGTTACTCTTTAAAATGAACTGAAACAGGGGTAACTTTTCCTTAAAAAGAAAAAGAAAAGACACTTTTGGTAAGAAAGGGTTAAATTTTGTTACAAGTTTCACCCTATACAAGTTTTAGGACCAATCATTTCTATCATATTTCAGGCCTCAGAATACGCCGATTAAGAGTAACGCGACAGATTTTTTAAGTGATTAATTCTCATCAAAAGAAGGGTAACGTTCCAATGTGGGTTAAATTTCAGGTTGTCATCTGAGTTAGCTGCACGTGTTTAGTCCCGAAATCGTTCCTCCGAGACGAATGTTTACATTGGGATGTTCTATAAAACGCCTTCATAATTCTGGGGAGGTAAAACATCGAGGCGAGACCATGTCACAGTCTATTAAACAGCGGATGTCAAATGTTGATCAGAATTCCGACCACTCTTTTTTTTTAATGCGAGCTAATTAAGGCACTTGCGAGACAAGACGCGCTGCCTACGGGCTCCTTGTGTGCAAATGACAAAAGGTGCCGTGACCTTGAGCGAAGTTGATGGAGTTTTTGCCTCGCTGTTGTTCGGTGCCCACGCAAGGACCATCATCGGGAGGTGCGGTGAACCGCAAGTGCAATGCCTTTTTTTGTCTTTGGTTAGCGGCAGACACCTTTGTTTCTGTAGCCTGGCAGAAGATGTGCCGCATTACCAGTGTTTGGGTTTGAAATTAACCACACATTACTATCAGATTATTTGTGGAGTAAGGGGACGTTCATTTATTACGTGGAGAAGTAGACTCGGCATATGCGTGACATACCAAAATCTTAAACAAACTGTTGATTTTTTTTATTTCCCAGAAACATTGATGAGTCATTTTCAGAATGTTTGTAACAGGCATTTTTTAAATATTTTAAAATACGCAATCACACATATTAGAAAAGCAATAAGACGCATGCCAAATCCCAAAATTACAGAGTGCCCGAAAATGATCTTGCACACGTTAGAAGAGGGTGAAGAATGCAACAATGCTCAAAAATAAAGAAACATAATATATATCTTTTTAAAAAATCAATTTGTGCGAAATGACATTTTTAAAATTGTTATACAATTTAATCTTAAAAAAAGTTCACTTAAAATACTTTCAATTAATTCAAATCAAGTACCCCAAAAGATAATTAAAAATTCATGGTCCATATTGTTCTAATCAATACTTGTGGTATTAGATAATAAATAAAAAAAATGTGAGAATTTGATAATGCACTAGCCGGGAAAATTAAAGGAACAATCATAAAAGTGATTGTAGCTCGTATTATTTTTCAGATACGAAGATGAAAATTTCAGAATACATTTATTTCATAATATTAGTTACATTTTTAAAACATAATTGACTATTTCTGCAATATATTTTTTTAAGTTATAAATAATAAATCTTTAAAAAACTTATATATGGAACATTTTGTGATGATTTTTTTAAATACATAGGCAGAGCTAACTTGGTGTGTGAACTCCTGACTGAAATGCAACCTTTGCAAAGATTTTACATACATTACATTAGACTGTAAGAGTTTCTAAAGTAACAAAGCATGATAAATTGAGTTTTCTGTACTGGAGAGTGCTAAATGAAGGCTACAATGACATACGTCGAAACTATAGATTGTTCCACTCATTTTCTATCCGATTTAAATACAGAGGATATGCAGGCCAATCTACACGATGGATCCCTTCGCTCTCAAAATAGTCAGACACCATAGTTGAGCGACGGGGACGAGCATTATCGCTTATTAGAATAAAGTTGTATATTACTGCACCTCTAAAAATATTGGCATAAGGATCAAACACCTCGTATCTGTATTGTTTTGCATTTATGGATCAGCGGGTAGAAAAGCGCATGCCATCATTCAAAATGATGCCTCCCAAGAGCATAATTTCACTACATTCGTATCGATATTTTTCACATATGTTTTTAGGCTTATTGCATGTGTTTCGCTTCCTCTGTATTGTAACACGTCTAGAAGCTCGTTTCAAACAAAATCTAGACTCGTCAATAACCAAAACTCTGTTCCAGTCAATTCAGCTCTAATGACGATGACCTCTGCACCCCTTCAATCGAGAACATTTCGCAACCCCAGACAGTCAGACACAAATTATTGGTCTCCCTGCATACCAGCACCTTGCCATTGACGGTATATTTGTTTACATGAGCTCATGTAGCTGCAGTAAACTCCATAGTAATCTGTGATGAAGGCAGTTATCCTTTTTAAAAATTGTAACCAACGTCTTCAGACGCTGTTGTGACATATTTTCGAGCTAGACCTGGTTGTTGGGATACATCAGCAGTATCTAAACCATTTTACAGTTCCTGGACAGGGTATTTTTGGTCAATTTTAGGACTTTACAAACACGTGTCTGTGTAAGACCAGTTTCATCTTACCAATTGCACGCCATTCGTCAGAATCCTTCCCCAAAGACGTTCCGTCCAAAAACTAATGTTTTTTTATCCAACTACTCGTACAATACTCGCAATATGTTTTTCAAGCATCTGCATGCATTTCCTTCGACAAGTGAGAATGGCTCATGCCCAAAAATTTGCATAATCCTATAAAATGAAGTTAAATCTTATTGTACTAAGCGAGGAGTTTGACCTTATAACGTATAGCTTTACCAAATTTCATTGAATTTCATCCAATATTACTAACATTAAACTTAATTTTATGGTTGTTCCTTTAATTTTTCCAGAAAAGTATATAGTTAGAATCTTGGTACTAGTTTAATAAGTGAAAAGAAATATTTGAAACAAATATATTTTTTAAATTTTATTAGTAATTCCTTTATTAAATTAAAAAGATAAAACATTACAAAATTGCTCACTTTTGAGTCCCATTCGAATAGGAAGCATATCAATAAATTTTGGTACCTTACGAATCTGCTTTGAACTTAAGAGAAATTCCTTATATGTCTTTTGTCATAAAAATCATAAATGAAGCTCATGGTGTTCACTTTAGCAAACAACTTTTTATTTCAGAGTAACGCAAATTCTGATTTGAAAAGTCACATTCAAATGGTACATCCTGAAACACGACTTGGAAAGTTCAGCCATGCAAAGCATCACCTCGAATATTATTTCGATTGCAACAGCAATGTAATTGTAAAAAAAAAAAATGTCCTTATTATTGCAAAAAAAACTAAAGCGTCACTTTCTAGAGTAAAATGTGAATCAACATTAAAGAAATTATGCAAGATGAACCTTGAAACGAAACGTTGTGTTACACAAGGTTCACAATCTAATCAAACAAAAGGAAATGGCATGGAAAAAAATTAAACATGGGCCGTAGCGAAATGTCCATTATTAAAAATCTTCATAAATTTGGCTATGAATAAAAATGACAAGACAGATCTATTGTAAGCAAAGCTGAAAGGAAGATGAATAAACGTTCCTTTCATCTCCCATTATGTACGCTCAGCCGTTACTTATGTCCAGTTCATGTTAGGACGATTACTGCAAGAGGTAACTATTGGTAAATATTTTACAGTATGGTTGTGACTATTCTATACTATTGTTCTAGACTATGTGTTCAATATTATTATTATTATTATTTTTTTTTTTTTTTTATTTTTTTTTTTTTTGCAAGAAGCTACAGAAGAATATGCGTTACCAATAAAATCAATCATTGCGTTTTATAAATAACTTATATTTACTGTATTTCTGTGTAGAAAGGAATACAGAACGATAAAAATCATTGGTAGCGATTTTTTTCAGGGATTGGAGTTTCAAATTAAGTTTTTGACAGTGATTCGATATTATAAGGCAATATTTCGAAACAATTCCAGTGGTCAAATGTTCGTTATTAAAAAAAGATTTATAATTTGAAAAATACCGGAGAGGCAGTCAAGCCGAATATCTAGAGTGTGTTCATAATTACTTAGGATTAAATTTTATATTCTGCTAATGTATTATAACTTCCTTTCATCTGTACATTTATTTTTTATTTAAGACAAATTTACAATTGAGAATTATTTATTTGATCCAAATAACATCAAGATAAAAAATCTCTGAACTCCAATTTCCACGATATCTCTAAATATATGAATTTAAATAATATAACTGCCGAATCACAACCACTCTTTTGTAAAACATAAATTAAGATAAAAGCTCAGATTGCAAGTTGCAAGTTTGCAACACAATGTTGCAAACAATCAGGCTGAAACTGATCCAAATCGAATTCTTTTCGTGCGAGTTTCGGTGCGGTATCCCCTTCTTTTTTTTGGAAGCAGCATTGTTTGGTTATTCCTCCGACAAGCCCTTTTACATTCATTGCGGAGTGACAAACTATTTACCTTCGGATAAAAGCAGGGAGGTTAAAACACCACTGCACTATTTATTCCTTTAGAAATCCAGCTGTGTACAAATACACCGGATTACAACAAAGAAACTGTACCTTATCCGACGCAGCCAACCAACACAAAAGCAAGACATGGCGGAACACAAAACTTGCAATTAGTCGCATGTCAGAAAGGAAATTCTGTGTTTTGTGATCGCAATTTAGGTTGGGCAAATCGAAACTGTTAAAGGAAAATACATCGGAAGCAGCGTGGAAATTCAAATAAACGTTTCAGTAGCCAACTTGAACAAATCCCGAGTACATTGTTTGCTCAACCACTGGAATTTAAATTTTAAATAAGATTTCTTTTTCTTCTTTACATCACGAAGCCGTTGTTGAACAAAAGAGTTCGTAACGCTATGTTAAGACAAGACCTTTTAAAAACATTCTTCCAGTTTAAGTATAGAATATTCTATAAATCCAAAACAAATAATTTTCACAGTGGGGTTTTTTTTCATTAAAAAAAATGTGTGCATAGCTAAGTTTTAATTCCGAAATATCAAATTTCCTATTAGTTCAAAGGCGTAAAAACGCATAACTTACTTTTATTTAACGTTTTGCAATTATTTCGGTCACATTATGTTTGTCTTTTTCGAAAGGGACTACAATTAACTTGCTTGTATAACGAATTATTTTAGAATTTAAAACATAAGAAACAAAATTTGTGTGCAAAAATCACGTGTTGTTATTTTTAGATTTGTATATATTTGTAAAAACAAATTAAACGCTCGTTTATCTAAATTATTTCGAACTTATAAAAACCTTCTTCCACTTATTAAAAGCGAATACCTAAAAATCGCCCATACTACTTTTTTTAATACTAATTCCAAGTATTTTTGACAGAAATTAAGTTGCCTTTTTCCTTGTTTTCATTTACTAAAGTAAACAATTTAATATTTATTTGTAAGGCAATTACTTTTCAAAGTGTCCCTAATTCTCTAATATCTCTCACCTCCAGCCAGAGTAAAAACAAAAAGTCCAAACTTGCAAACACAGTTTTCTGAAACATGGATGGAAGCCCTCACTTCCTTTAGAGTATTAAATGACTTCTTTCACGAAAAAAAAGACTATTAAAAGGAAAAGAGTGGCAAAAAATAACGTTACAGCCAGGCAACGGACCTTGAAATGCACTGACAAGTCATAGCGAGAACAATGTCTATACTTCCGATCCCAATGTAGCATTACTAATTGAAGTTAATTGTCGCCGCACTCGTAGGAGAGATACCAGTTTTATGGGGCCCTTGCAAGGCTATTAACCAAACACTTGCATTGCGTAGCAGCTCAGTCACGCATGACAGACATCCCCTTGCTGTAAGAAGAAGGAAAAAAACGAACCTACCCCCTCCTGAAAATTATATTTGCGACCAACCTTTTAGATGGCTAGGAACAATAAAGACTTGTTTAAAAAATGAGGAGGTTTGTTTTGTTAAGTACAGTTGAATGCTCTTGTGACGAGCCTGTCTGTAACCAGACAACGTACATGATTGCCTCCCTTAAACCTGTAGAGAGGAACTCATCAGACTTTTAGTCAACAATAGAACTAAAATTATAAGGTATTTTTACTAAAGTAACCGCACCATATCTATTAAATGCATTTCACATGTGTTTAAGTCGATTCAATATTAGCAATCGGCAGCAAACGGCATTTGAAAAGAAAACGAATGCTCCGATTTGGAGACCTTTGGGAAGCCCACAGGTTAAACTTCGAACGAGTGCAAGGAATAATTAGACTTGATCACCGCGGAGAATTCACAGTGACAAGTGAGCGTGTCAGAAAAATTTGGAACCGCCAGGATTTAATCGTTTCCCGATTCATTAATCATACTAAATATGGCCCAGGGGTGTTGGTTGACGTTAACCTCCTTTGAATCCAAACAGATGGGAAAGGTTTATAAAAGAAATGAGTTACATTGCAAAGTGTCGAATTCAAATGTCATTTTGCCTCAACGATCTACCTTTTTATCAAGGTGTTGTCATTGTTAATAATCATTCCACACAGAAACAAATATACAGTTCGGAATAGTTCAGAATTTACAACACACGTTTTAGTCTCTGACACACGTATCAGTTTTAAATGCGAAATTTCGCCGTTTGGCGGCAAAAAAAGAAGTATAATGCGTTTATTCAGTGGTGACAAGATGACAAGACATAAAAATACAGGAGGGTTTTTTTTTTGCCGATATCGCTATACTATCGATTTTGTGAAAACAAGCTCAATGTGATGTGTGAACCAGAAGTTTCAAACCTTGTCCTTTTGTCATCGACGATGAAGTTAAATCTTTATTTGCAAAAATTGATTCTACTGATTTTTAATAATGCATGTTTCAAAGAGATCTTCTTGAGTTTTGTTACATTTTAATACACTATTTATTAAAAATAATTGCACAAATTTAAGAAGTGACGCTACTATTAACCAAACAAGCAACAGTCATATTCCTAAGATCCTCCCGAGAGATAATTTTTATTACCATTATTTCTACATGAACAAGAAATATGTTAGATTTTTGCAAAATATTCTATTTTTATCTAAAGCATCTCTAACCTGCATTGTTCCAATCAGAGATAGAAGTCGGATGCTTCTCCCGTCACTCCAGATGATTGCTGGATGCGATAGCAAAAGGAACAATAGCGGAAAGGAAGGAAGTCGATTTATTTTGGAGGGGAAAAAATGGGTTTTAGCAGTTCAGCACTCAGTAAAACTATGGGTCAGAAAATATCTATAATTCTTTTGAAGAAAAATTATAGAGTGTTGATTTAAAAAAAAATAACTCATAAACAAGTGGATATTCAAACTTTACAGATATTTCTCTAAAAAAGAAACTAACTGCTATCGCATCCAACAATCATCTGGGTCGCATTAATGAATATGTTTAAGTGTAAACAAATCCGATTTCTTCATAATTTCGTAAAAATGACATCTGAACGTGAAAAGCTATAATTAAATGAAAACCATGTTCGTGTTATCCATTCATTTAATGTCCCACCAACAGTAATTTCTCATGTCTATATTAATCTGCATAACAATACATCTCAGAAATCTTTTCCTTATAAATTACTTTAATTATTTGCGGCTCCTTTTTGATACACTCAAACACAAATTGGGTTAAATAAGACTACATAATGAATCTTCGTGCGCAATCAATAAAATCGATTACACGCTCCTGATACTTTTCCCTATAACCCACTAAGAGCACCAATGTCAATGCACCTTTGCAATACACACTATCCATCTCGGACCACCGGCATTTCAGTTTTACTGACGGCAAAATTTGCACCTCGCTTGTTCTGTGAAACGCTCGACATTCATAATAAGCCGATAATCGGCTAACTAAAGACCGAAGGAGAGGAAAAGACCATTAAAAAGTCACGAACTCGCGTATTTGCCGAGGATTAAAGATTCATAAACAGCCGTCTCATCCGACAGCTTATGATTTTTGTTACAACTTTTCCTGTAAATGGTGTTTTCCCCCCTTCAGCCCCATCACAGACACCGCTCCGTGATTGGAGGAGATCCTGACAAGTGAAAATATGATTTACATCCCTAATTGATGTCAAGAGGATAATTGAGTTAGTGGACTGGTCGAGGGAATGGGTTAAGGTTGTCAACACACTCGCTGGGATCAACGACTGTTCACCCCGGGGAGAAACACACTCGTTTCAGCTACACTTTGATACGATTCTTGTAAAGGTGGAAATAAATAGACTAACAGTGCTATGCAGCTGATAATTGCATTGGTTAAATTAGGGATGGGACGAATAGTGAACAGCCAAATATTTGGCCGACTTTGAGGCATTCATTTTAAAATTCTTTATACAGGTGAACAACCTAAGTGCCTGAAGTAAAGGTTTAGGATGTAAAATTGTCATTATATATATATATACAGGGCTCGATTTGAGCCGGAACGCACAGAAACGGCGTTCCGGTACCTATCTTTAGGGGAAAATATTACGATTCCAGGCTTGGGTTTGATGGCTGATGCATTGCACTTCCACACCCCACGGAAGGTTACAGTTCCGGTTCCTCTATTTCTAGAAATCGAGCACTGTATATATATGTAGTATAGTATTTACTATAGGATAATTGAGTATTTACTATAGATTAACATAGAATAGAGTAATAGTATAGAATAGAGAATAGAATTACTATTCTATAGTAAAAATAAAATGGGTAAAATATATATAAAAATAATATATATATATATAAAAAAATTAATGGCATATAGGCCGCATGCCGATTATTCGTCCCATCCCTAGGTTAAATGGATAGTTAACAAATTGCTTCATTAAAATTTAACAAATCATTATCACCATCAGGAAATCTTAATAGATCGATAAAATTGTAAATTTATAAAAAATTCCAAATTCTATCTTAATTGCAATTTATAAAAACTATAGAAGTTTACCTCCCATCTTCTGTATTTTTTTTATTGTACTCAAATAATGTTGATGTAGCAATTATGCAATAGATTTAATTGTAATCATCGAACTTGTTGATATTTGACTTTATTAGTGTGGGTAATAGACATATACTCTTTTTCATATACCTCACTAAAATTAAAACCGCCATGTTTCGTTATTTTTTTTTAGGTACTATTAAAACTTTATCTAGTTATTCCATTAATATTGAACTCTAGTTAGTCACAAACCGAAATCTTGCCATTTTTTCAAATATACTCTTGCACAGAAAGGAAAAGGAATTTAGGTTATTTGTTCTACAGGTATCTCTCAACCTAAATTTTTAATAATTATTTTAGAGCGCCATATCCTCATCCAACAACTGTAAGCGACAATTATACCTCTACGATTTGATAATATGGCTGGAGGTATTCGAGCAAAGGGGTGGCGAGTGAGCCTTACAAAACAATCCCATTGATAGCAAAAAGCAAGTGAACTTCCAACAGCGAATCCAGGAACTCGGCTAATTGCGTAATTAGAGTTGAAAGAGTTGCGAAGCGGAAGCGATGCTGACTCAACTTATGCCTCTGGAGAAAGAAAGCAAAATAATATTTCCACTACTGCAGTCAGAGCCTGAAACCGTATTCCCAATTCCAGAGCGAAATAATAAAAATAATAGCAGTCCAATTTCAGCTCCACGCGAACAAAAAGAGGCATAAAAGTCAAAAATGGCGTGTGCTGAAACAGTTTACAACCTGCAGTTGACATATTCATTGGATTCCAACAAGTCCAGTTCGGGATTTTGTTGAGTGAGACTCGATGACTTTTTTAGATATGAAACGGTCAAATGTCTCATCTCTCAAGTGGCAATGGATTTAATAGACACTCCTTAGAAGAAGAAAATTGTAAGTGAACGGTCAAGTTGTTTTATGCAAAATTAGAACATTTATTAACACGTTAGCAATTCCACGCTGGTAACAGTCACAGGTCATCAAAGTTTGAAAGTGTTATAATAATCTAGTTAAACCAGAATTGCATTGCAAGAGCTGAATAAAGAATAAAAATCATTGTAACATACTTTATTAAATTATATACTTTCTTTGTTATCCTGTTTCCTTTCTATTTTAACTCTTATACCAAGAGTATACAATGCTTTTTAATCTAAATTTTTTTTGGAATAAAATTTCGCGTCCTAAATGCAGAAATTTTACTTGTGATTCACTTGTGATTAGACTTCACACGAGGGAAAAAAAACCAAATCACGAATCAATAACGATTTTTAGAACAGACACGAGAAAAACACTCCACTCCCAATTCTCTAACCAACATGGCCGACCACACATTTCGCATGCACAATAAACACAGTCCATAGATCGTGAACCAATTCGTTTCCTTTAATAACCAGCATACGAAACTTTCTCTGCATACTCACTCACACACCTCCACCACGACATGAATAAAGTGGCAGGAAAAACCAAAATCCCGCACATAATGCAAAAACGCCCCCTCTCCGATGACGTGAGGATCGTGAAGTTGGAAACAAGAACAAATGCCACTTGACGTGTGTGTGATCTTGAAAAACAAGGGAAATAATACAAAACTCCAGCAAATCACTTCCACTGCAAGTATTAAAACCCAGCTGCATCCATGAAACCCATAAACCAGCCCACCAGATCGGGTCTAGCAACCTGCACGCGTTCGCACGCTTTCCTGGGCAGGTGTTTGGAAGGCACGCAGTTGCCCGAGCGTGCACCATGGGTCGATCAAACAAGGCGCACAGGTTGCCGTCTGGTTCACTCCGTTTCCCTTTTTCTTCAGCGGGTTTCGAATGCAATCCTTCCATGTAATTGGTAGTCGTAATAGGTAGAAATGGAATGGATAAAATGATGAAATTCGCTGTGCTTTCTACATAATTTCCCCGCTCTGTTCGAACGTGTTGCAAAAAAAGAAAATATCAGGGGAAATGCCAAGTTTGAATGAATGAATGCAAGAATGGGATCCTCCTTATAATTAAATTAGATTAAACTTCTTCCGTCACGTCCATAGTCGGTTTCATCTTTTTCATATTCCGCAATAAAAAATATTGTAAATAGAATTAAATATATCCGCCACAACTGACTAAATAGCGATAAACATCCAAACCAGAGGCTTCCAAAAGGGGGTCCGCGGGCCATAAAGAAAAAATGGTGATATCTTTTCCATGTATTTGTTGGGTGAATTTATATTCAACTTGATTTTGTGAAACTGTGTAAAATTAAAAGAAATTATAAAAATATTTTTAGAATTTTTTCTTCCTTCATTTTCACGTTCAAACAAAATTTAATGCATGCCCAGTAAGAGAAGGACTTTCATGAGCATATTTGAAAAAAGGGATTCCTGGTCCTACTTTAGTTTTAACTATGATACCGTGGCTTAATGCTAATTGGGAACCACTGATGTAAACTACAAAATATCGATCCCTAGTAAACTATTTAACAGTGTCTGAAGATTTATACAAATTCTTATATGTCAGACAAATTAACTTTTCACAAAAAAGTATCTTTACACAATTAAACCAAAAACCAACTGGATTGTGTGCAGTCCTTGATTAAATACATTAATTTTTTTTATAAAATCTATATCAACAAACATATAATTCGCATTTTGTTCGCAATTGCAAAATACCTTAAAAATGATAAAACTATGCAACAATTTCTTATGAAACACACCATTTAAAGTGCATGACTATGAATGAAAAATCGGCTACTTAACCTTAGCAAAGACACGGGTTACGAATGATTGTAACTTCTCCAAATGTGTAGATGATACGTGACACAGAGGAATGTTAATGTTGTTCAAACAACAACATCTCTCGTCAAATTATACACACACCCTAACATAATTTATTCCCAAATTGCACTCATAAACACCGCGTGTACGTGCCAACAAGGTTGGTAACCATTTCACGGCATGTTTCCAAAGATACTAACAGTCACCACAATGATGAAAACCCCGATATCAGTTTAGAATGATTTATAATGCTTCTTTCGATAAAATCTGGGGAAAACTATCAGCTCTCTCTCTCTGGTACAATTTGCACGAGTAGAAATGTAGAGACACTCTTTAGTGGTCAAGGCTGAAACGCGACGCCGAACAAGTAGATCGTCAAGAAAGCAATTATGAATAATGACATTTCACGTACGCCTATCGTGCGTGGAAAACATAGGGTAGCCAAGGGGCAAGTGAAGTAATTTAAATTGCGTTGCGAGTGTATTGAGTCTATAATTAAAGTCAGAAATATTGCACGTTAACTTTAAAAAACTTGTTACCGAAGTTAAATAGTCAGGTAAAAGTGAGCAATTGATTCGTTTCTACGGCTTGAATACTAACTAGAAGTATAGCAGAAAATGACGAAATACTTATTCAAAAGGGGAAACGAGAATAATAGAGCCGATTCCTGTTGGCGTCTGAAATATTGATTTCACTCTCTCTCTCTCTCTCTCTCCAATAAAAAAGACGTCAACTTTTAAAAATGTCGAAATTTACGAGAGAAACTGGTTTTATTTTCAAGGGTTTACTTTTATCTTATATGTTGAGAATAAGTATATATGAAAAGGCTAAAAATTGAAATATAATACATAGTTATTAACAAAAATAAGTCGCTTCTCTTTAACTCTTAATTTCGTTGAAACTTTTTCATATACCACTCCTAAACGTTGAAAGTGGAGGAGAGAGGGAGAATACAAAACATCATAATATATTATTTCTTTAGTAAAGATTCCTTTTACGGTCCTTGTACTCAATGGATCTTAACACACGAGGTATCAAAAGAACGAAAATTTTCAGGAACAGTGACGAATCGTACGTTCATCTCAAAATAACAACGTTTTTTTAATGCGTTTAAAATAATTAATTTAAACGTGTTTCTTTCAACAAACCGTTGATAATACTGTCATCTATGAATGAGCAAAAGCGTTAAACTTTTATGATATTTTAGCTATAAGAAACACGGTAATATATTTCGCCCTTACAACGAATGTGTGTGGGTGGGAGGGGGTTATGCGATAATTATCGCACGCATAATTGTCGTTAATTTAATCAGAGAAACTCCAAAGGAAAAAAGTTATATAAAAGCAAAGTCTCACATGATTGGTCTGCATTTAAAATTGTTACACATTAGGAAGATTCTAAGCGTTAACATGAAAAGCACAAAACCTATAAAAATGCTTCGTGTATAAAGAATGTTTATCGCCGATGCATCCAACACTACAAAAATTACACGACATAACAGGGCATCTCCTCAATCTTTCGAAGTGAGCAGCTCCGTCGAGCCAAGCATGAAAGAAAACGCATTCCTCCAACCTTTCAGCAGCTATTCCCACCAAGCGACCTTTGATCCTCCGATAAAAAGCCACGATAAGAAGACAATCATCCAGTCTTTGACAATCAGAACGACCCACGGTGTTACGGCGATCAACACGCAGCGCTCCAGTCGGTCGTACCGATCAACAATGACACTTCATCAAAATCAGTGTGTTGGACCGACAACAGCGACAAATGACCCGGACCATGAACAAGAAGAAAGTCCATCGAAAACATTTCGGTTGAATTTAGTAATTTCCATTTTTTTTATTTAAAAAAAAAATCTTTTTTTAGTTTAAATTAAAATTTATTTTTTTTATTTACAATTGGATATGAGAGAGACGATATTTCGGAAATGGAATGATAATTTTATAATTTTAGTTAAAATTGCATATTGTATGAAAAATGCAAATTAATTATAATTTAACACGAACAAAATCAAAATCAAGGCATGAGGAAGGATATTCAGGATGCATAGGCGGTTCCAAAAAAAATTATCGGGAAGGGGGGGGGGGGACGTGATCAGGACTCCTCCCGAATTAATTAAAACAATTTTCTTTTTATAAATATGTGGTCATTAATTATTCACTTACGTCAATAATATGTATAATTAACTCAATATTATGTATAATTAAGTCAACAAATGCATAATTACCGAATTAGCATTATTTTCGTAAAATTCTTAACATGTTTAGCTTTAATTTTCAAAAATTAATAGTTTTATTAAATTTTCCCCCGCTTGCACCCCTTTAAAATAATTTTGAACTTTAATCGAGAATTTGCCTTTTTGTAGGATATGCATTGCCGATAAAATGCGGAATTGCCAAATTTAAAAGTCATTAGTCAAACAAAGGAGTCACCAGAAAAATACAAGATGGCCATCTATTCTACTGTAAAGACGTTACAGACGCATGCTATGTACCCCAACCCTTGATGGTCATCTACTGGGGGTTGGTATTAAAAATGTAAAAGCGTTGTGATATAGTGATTATTTCAGAGGAAAGAGAGATCACTGAATGATAAATTAATTTATTGGTTGTTGTCCAAAGTTTGTTAATGCTTGACTTCCTGGTTTTGTAGAACAGGACAAAAACTGGGCTAATTTTTTTTTTCTACGTAAGTCTTCCAAAATTACATAGGAGAGAAAAAAAGTGGGTCGGTTTGGAGGGAGGGGAATGCTCGAGCCCCTCCCCTGGATCCACCATTGCCAGGGTGTCCCAAAAAAATGGTTGCACGCTGTATTTATTTATCAGTAACAGGGTAAACAATCGCAAAAATTATATCAAAATTATAAAAACAAAAATTTACTCAAAAATGTTGTCAAACTTATAAAGGAAAATGACAGACATTTAAAACCAAAATAATTAAGGCCTAAAGAAGACACATAAAATGTTAACTTGAATTAAAATTATTTACATTAATTTGTAATTTTATATTTTAATTTCTTACTTTGGATTGCCATTAAAGATTAAGATCAAATTTCCATGACCTTTCCAGGTTTACATTACAAATTGAGAATTGCAAGTAAAAACGACTAATTTTTTTCACACCTAAAACCTACAAAAATGAAGTGCCTGTAAATAATAATCTAAGATCCTACAAAATTAATAAATTGCCATTTTCACAAATTTATATTTTCAAAAAAAAAATAACACATCAATTCACGACGAAATGATAAGTAATCTGACGGGACACATTGTTGTAAAATTTTTAGACAAATACCATAACTTTTCCAGGGTTTTTTTTTAATGATTTTCCTGGACAATTCCATGATTTTCAAGTGTGGTAACATTACATATCAGTCCTCGCTATTTACCGACAACCAGTGAATAGCGAAATAAAGAGCGTTACTATGCTTTTTTGAAAACATGTATATTTAATCCATTATAAAAGCATAATAAAAATATTATGAGTAATGACAGTATGGCAATAATATTGGGGGGGAGGGGGGGGGAAGGGGCTACCCTGTCGACAGATTAAGTCGCGTGCGAAATAATCCACGGACTAATCCAGCTATCGGCGCCTGGTGGGCATGTCGTAAAACGGAACTGTGGCCAGCCTACCTTGACCAACGCGAGCACGATCTTCGTTTTGGTCTATCGACAAAGGAAACATGGGACCGGTTTCGATATTGGTTCAGTTCTTCCAGATTTGTCTGTGTCGAAAAGAAATATAATAACGCGTCTTAAGTGACGCGTTGACAAAATAATGTTCGTAATCCGTTTGAGCCTATTAAGTGTAAGGGGATACTTTAATGCGGGGCGTTTAGGGTTTATGCTGGGGAATTCTTGAAGGTGGTTCCCATCATCTTCTCAAGCTTTTGCATTGAGGATTCGCAATACTTAGAAATGCGTTTTCACATGCCAAATATTTGAACTTGAACGGATAACTTACTTGTAATAGAATCGCATAATACCGTCGAGAATTCCATACAGTAAATTCATTTAATGCAAATAATAGACTAAAAACTGTACAATCGTGAATCAAATAACCAACAATGCTATCAATAATGAAAGTCCAAATTTACGTAACATGGGAACAATGAAAAAGTAATTGCGTAGGTAAATAAATATAAATTATCAAATTTTATATAACTACATTTTATTTATATTTTAATGTAATGTTAATTTATTCAACAAATCACGTTCAATAACATACCATTAAAAAGTTATTACCGCGACAAAATTTACGTGTTACATCCAATTCCTTCCCCTACATTTCAAAATATTACCACCTTCTTTTTCAAAGCTGATTAACTAGCTTTAATATTGATGTCAAGAGGGATTTAAAGGCACTTTAAAATGTATCTACTATCCAATACCTTCTTACCTAATCAAGCAACGTAAAAAAAAAAAAGATAAGGTACTACTGATAAATAAAACTTGCGATATGAACCAAGAAAATGATGATAACGAAACAACAAACACCTTAAACACACAGAACCGAAGAGAAAACAAAACTGAAACACAGTTTTCGAGTAAGGTTTTACAGATGGCTCGTCGTCATAAAATCCACACACACACACACTAAACAAAGTCGAAGGTAATCGCACGAAAACAGGTGATCCAATTCCGAGTGGGCGCGTGTTCCTTTACCGATATAAGATATAAAAGAGTTCCATCACAGAGAGCGTCCCTGTTCCACTCGAAGGAAGAATCCGACTCCCCCTTTACAATACAGACCAAATAAAGAGGTTCAAGAGCCGTAGCGAAAGTTGCTACAATTAACAAAGAGAAACGGAAGTCTTCATATCTGATGAAAAGAAATACGCGGAGAACAGATCGGATTTCTGACATTCCATACATCATATGGGCAATCCAAATGGCATTCATGATTTGTTCAATACGGGGGTGGCCTTAAGATCTATATAAAAATGTAGCAGGAGATGAAAGGTATAAAGCATTATATTTTTATGGGAATCTCAATGCCTCTCTCTATATCCAAATCCTTGAAAAAATTCCTAGTGCAAATAAAGGTTTCATATTCGATGTGTCTTAAGGCTCGTACAAAAGGAAAAGGTTTTCACTATCATGGAATAATTCTATCGTAGAAAAAACTATCAGATTCATATGACCATGAAAGAGCAAGCAATACTGCTTCTGGATAGCAAAAAATAGCATTCTTTGTAAGTGTTTGGCATATCAGTATAAGCGTTGGCGTATTTATCAGACTGTAAAATGTTCTCTCGTGAATACCGGCCTTAAGACACACATACAACCAGTTGGTGCACATACTTGTAAGGCAAAACAATAATTGCAAAATAATATAGCAACTTTTCAGTTTAAAAGACTTTTCCTGTTCCCAAAATAGTTTTTAAATTTAGCATTAATATTTTTCAATTTCAACAATAGTTAAAGATGAAAGTGGACGAAAGAGGTATGTAACGAAAAGTAAGTTTGGAAATATTTGACATTAAAGTTTTCATTTCGCATTGTGGTCACATACCTCCTTCACGACACTAGTATATCGAATTAGGGTTTTATTTTTCTGCTGTCAGTGTCAAAAAACAAGCAAATGCATACCTCCATGAGACTAGTACAGTGTTTCTCAACCTTTCTTCTCCCACGTTACCCCTTGATAAAACTTTTCATTTATGAATATCCCCGTCTCTCATAAACCTTCTCACCCATCCCTCTACGCCAAAAAAAAAAAGTTTGCTTTTGTTAGGCAGCAATGTTCTTGGCAAATTAATAAAATGATTCAAATTGAGGACACTTACAAGCTTTTGATTTTACTTATTACAATCGTTATTTGTATTTTAGATGTTCTCCGCCATTACTAATATTGTTTTCGCGTACCCCCAACGTGATCACCAAATACTATACTCCCAAAAGTACGCATACCACAGGTTTGAGAACTGCTGCAGTAGTATTAGTATATCTAATAAGGGTTCTGAAAAACATGCCAGCATATACCTCCTGCATCCATACAAAAACTATTTTTTTTAATGTTACAAACCCCTTTCAATTACAGTAACTTAATGGAAAAGAAAAGTTCCACTTGTTTTGCACATAAAGGTTTTCAGAAAAGCATATAAGATATATTTTATACTTTTGAGTACTATACGAATCCAACCATTTGCATTTATATAGTTCTACATCCGAGCCCTTGCAGGGTGTTAACAATCACGATCTAGAAACGAAGAACGGGATTTTTATTAATCCAAGTCAATTTCGCAGGGTTTTTCCCACACACAAAAAAAAATCTCATAAACAGAAGAGTCATCATATTCCACCTTCTATTGTGCTACGAAAGGGATTCGTTTGTATGCAGTCGGAGATACGTCTGGAACCATCCATGAATCCATTAATCAATCCTGCTTCAAAAAGCGTGACGATACAGAAAATTGTTTTTCAATGTCTGAGAGAATACAAACAAATGCCAATACCTAATATTCTAAGCGAGTGGAGGAAATGAACTCCTTGAACTGTTAAACATTGTCGAAAATAATCAGGCTAAGCAGGGCAAGAGAGAGAAACCCAACTGTCACGATCTTGCCGCATCACCGGGGACCTACATCAAGTTCAGGTTAATACAACCAGATGAAATAATAACACGCTGATGAAAAGAAAACGTTATGAATCACATACTACAAAAAACCCTTTTAATACTCGGAACCAGTTCCAGCCACATCGGTGTTTTTATTTTATTTTTTCCCTTGTGACTTCGGGTCTGTTTCCTCCAGGAACCGACTGCTTAAGATGATTAAAAATAAATAATAAAAAAATAAGCAGCTGTGATTATAAGAGAGTGCAGCTTAAATTTTGAGAAAACGAGAAACGGGGTTGAGAAGTCAGAGAGACTAACTTTCAAGTTTAAAAAAAAAATGGCAGTCTTTTAAAAACAGTATAATTACAACACCAATTGACATATGACTTCTTTAGCAGAAACCACGATTTTCACACTGAAAGACTAAAAAACTTGATTATATGCATGAAGAATAGCACTGCAAAATTCGTTGTTGTACACCGAATAGTTTATAAATCTGCTTCTTAAATCCGCTCTTTTTAGGGTCCGTTAAAATTAGACGGATTTTTGACCCCCGAAAAGCGTATAGTGCCATTTTTTACATTATTCACTATACACCCTACCTGACACACCACCCCTACAAAAGCTATACATCATCCTCGTGCGGTCAGTTTAAAACTTTAGCCGGTTCTAAAAGAAAAAGTAACTTTTCCATTACAAATTTCATTGCGAATAAATAAAAGCAAATAAAGTTGCTTTCCATAATTAATAAAAACCACAAATTAAACTTTGCATTCGCATTTCACAATGCTGTGGGAAGTAGAATAGTTCAGAAACGTATTCAGGCACGTAGGTAAGGGGGTGGTTCAGAGGGTTCAAACCCTTCTCATTGAAAGTCAAGAAAAAAAATTAAAAATCGAATTACTTAAAAAATCATAAGAATACTTTAAAAATCTAAAAAAAAATTCAATTTCTAGTATAATACTTCTTTTCGAGTTGCATGAGGAAAAACCTGGTATTTTTGGGAGTCCTATCCCGGAAAATAATTTTCAAAAGGCTTCAAAAGTACATGTTTTGAAGTTATTTTTATTTAAACCAAGCGTAACATGACGTCATAATATTTCATTATATAGCATTTGAATACCGGTGACGAAAGGGAAAGATTTTAAAACGGGATCCATGCATATATTATTTTAAACAAGGAATCTCAAAATTTAAATTTGTTCTCTAAATTTATTTCGAAATTAGGAAGTGATATTTACTAACTTTAAAAATAGTTAATGACTGGTATTGGTAACGATTTCATGAAGAATAAACGACAAATGTAGCTGTTTCGATACTTATATGCCAACGTATTCCTGTTTACTCGAATAAAAATTAATAATTTTAAATAAAGGGGGGGGGGGGGTGATATTTTGGGGGTGGATAAGTAACTCAGTCACTGAACCACCCCTATGAAAAATCTATACCTACGTGCCTAAACGTATTTGATAAACTTGTAACAATACATTCAAAACTGTAACAATACATTCGAATGTATAATTCCCAAAATTCGCCGTTATATCCCGCACGGGCATGATTAAAGAAGAAAAAGAAGGCGAATGTTTACCTTGCAAAGCTTCAGTCAAAACTTTAAACTCTGAGGATTGGAAAAATAAAATCACGAACCAATCTAAATGTAAATTAAAGACAAACTTTTCGAAAACCAAACAAACTATCAAAAACTCGATGGATACAACAGCATGTTGTGATTGAACCATTTTTAAGAAGACTTCACGTGAAACACTGTCCAGCATAAACATAGCAAAATAAGAATGTTTACGGAAAAGAGTGTAGAAGATATAAGGTTTTTATATATATAACTGTTTCTCTAACCGAGATCCATATGTTTAGGGGACCGGGAGATCTCCGTTTAGAACGAGGGTCGGATAACACTTCATCTGCATACCAGACGCCACGTGGTAAAAGAGGTTAGGTTTCTTTTATTCATGGGTGGGCTGGTACTCAGTTCGCGACCACCCACCCTTTCAGGGGTCAAGGGGTTTCGATAAACAAGGGGACGGAGTGGGGCCCAAGAGATAAGCATTAGAGACAAACATTTTAAAAACGGTTTCTGGTAATAAGGCGGAATCAATCCAAGTGTGAAACAAATTTTTAAAAATAGTACACGTTTTCATTATTGGGTATTGCAATTAAACTGACGGGACTGAAAATAATAGGAAATATTTTTAAAAAATCACATCTAACATCTTATGGGCAATTTTGTCATATACCTTTTGAAATAATAAAAGTTTGTAGTTCCACATTTCGACAATTTTTTTTTATATTCTGGCATTGATATTATATTTTTAAAATTGTTTCATGACAGAAAAAAAATTGCGAAATACTAAACAATGCTTTACAGAGGAGCCGTAGTTGGATTTTACATTTTCATATTAATATTATTTTCACTTTGAAGTAGGACGCAAAGAATACAGGATACTTTTTTTTTTCTAAAGCTTGGTAAACACACTATGCAAAGTTGTGTAAAAGTTTATACATCTAGAGCAAGGGGTAAAGAAAATTTAGTTTAGTGACTAAGCAGAATTAAAAAAAAAACCATTAAATAAATACTAATGTTACAATTAAACAACCCAAGTCAAGCTCAATCAAATGAATATGTATCATTCCTGTACTTATCATTACGTTTTGTCTTTAAGCAATAATTTTTTTTTATTAATTACAATTTTGACACAGACTATGCATGCTCTTTCAACAAAAACACTAGAAAACCAAAGAAAAATCCATCTAATACAAACTTTACAACCTGATAACCATACAATGAAGTTTAGTTAAAGACTAAACGTTTATACTAGGAAGTCTAAATACTTGAACTATAAGAAACCCACCAACTACAACAATCCAACAGCTATCAATTTCAAACACAATGCAATTAAATTGGCATAAATCACTCCACTTGGGCCACCTGCCTAAGAACCCAGCACCTATGAAAAGGAATTACTTCCTTGAAACAAGTTGACACAGCACATGAAAGCTGCCTAACAAGCACAGCAGGAGTATGACCCCCTGCAAACAAATAGGAAGACTTCGACTATATCCTTGATGCAGCTAATTTCCTTACAAGAGAAACGATTTTTTTTATTATTATTATTAAAAAGGTTACTTGGTGTGTTTTATTTTTAAAAAGCAAATAGCTAGAATAAAATAAATAAGAAATAACTCAGCATGAACGTTGTAAAGCATGAAATTCTCTACTTGCTTCTGCTCCAATGATATTAATTAGAAAAAGAATTCATGTGTATAACTAAACTTAACAATCTGCCTGTTATTTTCAATTAGTGCATAACGGACTAATTAAAAATGGCAGGGATTACTCCTAAAGAAAATGTTGATTCACACTGCATTGTAAATTCCGATATTTCTTTCTATTTTAATGAAACTTGTGATTTAATTATTGTCAATTTACATTCTATAAAACATGATTAAATGTTTCAAAAATATACTTTAAATTTGCAAAAAAAACTAGTAGTTTGCACCTAGTCCATTGCATTATAATTTAGGTAAATTTAACCCTTTCTGGCCATCCGTCGGAGCAACCCCGAGATTTAAATTTTTAAGTTCCAGTCATTTGTCATGGCAGTCCAGACAGATTAAATTAGATGTGTGTATAAATATGGTCTGGAAGGAATGTAGTGAAAATAAAATAGAACCGAAAAAAAGGAACCAGAGCTATGTTGATTTTTACTTAAAATTTTTCTAAAGGGGCAGTATAGAAACATAAAATTTGTAAAAGTTAAAAAATTGTTACATTTTGTCATTTCTTACCTCTTACTTGAGTATTTTTGCAATTTACAACAGTGGCGTTATCCTAATTTTATACACACTGCTATTAATTGTTTAACTAGGTAACCTCCAAGTATATACATAAAGAAATACATTGAATCCGTGAGAAGAACAGTACTAGTCCAATTTAGCCTTCTCACTTTTATTACACACTTTTGTTGGCACTTTTACCACTGAGAATAAAGGCATGTGATGTGCCATTTATTATTAAGAGTGCTGTTTGTTCAATGCTGTTTTATGCAATAAAGTTAAAGTATATACTTAAACCACACGAAATTGCCAAATGTTTGCTCATATGTCAATGATGGTTCCCTTTTGAAAGTCTTGCACATTTTACACATGGCAGCAATGATCAATTTGTTGGCAGAATGCCTCCAATTAATCCAGCTCACATTGTCTTATTTCATTGGCTGTATATATAGAGCAAATTTAAAAAATATATAGGTGTACACAGTTGAATTATATAATTAGACATATTGCGACTCAACTGTGTAGAATAAACATTGAAAAAAATTATTTGGTTTAAAAAGTGTCCAGAAGAAAAAGTCATTGTTGTGTTTTTGATTGAGCTATGGATATGTTTGCTACAAATGTCTATCTGAATAGTAAATATTTTTGGAAATTGGAGCTATGAAGCACCCATTGCAGAACGTGCTAAAGCAGTTCATGTAGACCTGAACTGTTATTGTTTCTTATGGCTGATAGTCTTACAACTGCTTAAAAGGCGAGGGATTTGGCCATTTCACTGTGAATCGGTGACAACTTAAAGGATCCTGTCACTGGCGAGCACGCCAACTGAATTGATACATACTATGTAGTAAGAATTTTAATTGCATAATTGTATT
Source organism: Troglohyphantes excavatus (assembly GCA_963932185.1). Taxonomy (NCBI): domain Eukaryota; kingdom Metazoa; phylum Arthropoda; class Arachnida; order Araneae; family Linyphiidae; genus Troglohyphantes; species Troglohyphantes excavatus. The sequence goes on along the minus strand of OZ010667.1, from coordinate 25,203,286 downwards.
CATCACAATCAACTGCTAGAAGGATTGCCTGTAAGCACCATAATCAATTCTTCAAAATGGGCACCAACTTCGATACTGAGCAGCTAGAAGTCAGAGACCAATATTCCCCAGTTCAATTAATCGAAGTACGAGTCTGTGAATGCACTTTCAACTTTTGCTAAATTTTATTGATTAATTACATAGTTGTGAAAACCGAACCGTCGTAAATAGCCCATTGTACAGCTCTAGTGCAACATTACTTAAAAAACCACCCTTGTCGAATCTGACCCATCGCCAATTGCCCATTATGCAGTTCTAACGCACTGTTATTTATGATGAATTCCGGTGGTAACGGAAGGCCAGTTTGTACAACAACTTATGGTTATAATTTAAAATATATATTTTATTTCAAATAACTGATAGGTAGACTTTTATACACTTTACTGCGTTTTATTAAAAATGCAAAATCTAGAATTTAGCACTTTATAACTTTTTCTAAAATTTAAATTTTAGTAATGGTAATGGAAGGACGTTTTTTGGAAGTGGTATACCACATTTACACCTTTTTATTAAAAGTTCAGCTAAACCGTAAAAAAAAAAATCTAGAAAAATTAGAACACTTAAAGGAGAGTTCAATTATTATAAATTGCAGTGCAGTTTTTAGAAATTATTATATTATGCCCAAAAATATGATGTTTTTTTTAAGGTAACGGAAGGACAAAAATTCCAAGTGTGTAAAATTGGATTGTTTTACAACAATTTACTCATAAATATTTTTTTAAAGAATAATAGGTGTTAAATTTTGCTTATTCAGCTGTTTTTAAATCTAATTCTGCAACAAATTCTTTTCCAGGGCCATTTGTTAAAATTTTTGGCTTATCCAATTTTTGGTTATTTTGTTTCAGTCAATTCCAGCAGTGGTAAATTCTTAGTGTACGGTGCCCCGTTGTCGCCAAATCAAAATGGCGGACATTGCGTTGGTCGCATTGAGCTCTACAATGGGCTAATGGTGACGGTTTACAATTGATTTAGAAGCTTTGCTTTGGTTAATTAACATCGCACTAGAGCTTTATATTGGGCTGTTGGCGGCATTTCGGCGCCTATCTCGAAGGTAATAATGTCCCTTCGGGCAGTTGATCATGGTGCTTACAGGCAATCCCTCGGGCAGTCGTTTGATGTGCAGATTTGTTTTCAAGAACATAAAGGCACTTTTTAAATTAACTCTTGTATCTTTTTTTTTATGGCTTTCTGTCTTCGTTCCATTACTCTTATTTTAAATGTGCTAAATTTTGTTCATTAGTATTTATATATTTGGTAACAAAACAATTTAGACAAACTTTAAGTAGAAGGTATATTTGTAACAAAACAAACTGGGGTCTAAGCTTGCGAACTTTTTATAGCGATACATTAATATCGATATTTTCTTGCTGAAATTCTGCATGCTTCATTTAACGTCATTGTAAGAAATTGCTTTTAAACTTTCTTCTTTTTCCCATTTTATGGCTTTATTGTAGAAACAACCCATATAGTGAATAAATAGAAAAGAAGTACCAGTTTTAATTGAAACTCAATGTATTTGTGACATACTTATTAAATTAGCAGGGGAGGGTATTAAGAAAGAAAATACAGTTAATATGTATAGATATCTTAAATACAAGAGAAATTTTGTTCTTTCATAAACGTCCGAAATATGTAAAAACCAAGGTATTTACAAAATATAGCTTGGAATGGTTTGTAAAATATACTATGTTGCAAAATGAATACTATACATTTAATAAATATATGCAATTTTCTACATCAGGAGGTAGGGTGAGTAATACCCTTTTTAATGTATATCCTAATCACTGGGAATTTACCAGACTCGCATCTGTTATGTTTTAAAACATATTAAGAAAAAATCTTATTTAAAATTTTTAAAAATCTGATTTAACTGAAACAAATCTGATTTTTTTTATTAAGCATAATTATTTTACACTGGTTATTATAAATGAAACTGATAAATGTTAAAATTATCGTGTTTACATACAGATTTCCAAGTAATATTCAAGCTTAATAGGCTTGTTTACTTTGACACATAAACCATTTGGCCATACATTGAAAACACGGGATTGAGTAATATTTATCCAGCAATCAAAAAACTTAAATTGGTTAACAAGACAAAGATAAAGCTTTAATTAAATACTTGGAAATTTCCTACACTTGAAAAGTTATTTTTATTAGGATTTGGGTACATTTCCGGCTGCCTGTCCTCATTTAAGAGACTTTAACACAGACACACACATATTCACACAAATACCTTATATTTTTTAACCCAGGTCAGATGACGAGGTAACACCTGCGCTGGCACCCAAAGCAACATAAATAAGCTTCGACATTGGACCCCGATCAGATTTATTGTATACTAGTCCCGTGTACATGCCAGTATAATTTTTTTGTGTATTTTTAAACAACTTTCTAGAATTTTAGTAGCGAAGCTAGCAACCCTCCGATCGAAAGATCACTACATTTTTACTTTTCTTTATCAAGTCTATTCAGTCGTGCTCAAACTCGCAATCTCCCGATTGCTTTTCGAACACCTTTATCCACTGGGAAACTGGGGACCCAACATTGCATTGGAGCTGCATAATGAGCTAGTGGTGACAGTGTGGGTCCTACTAACCTGAAGGAAAGACCCAGGTATATTGACTTGTAATTTTGAACCATGGTCAGATGGCGAGGACAACTCCTGAACTGGCACCCGACGCAACCTAAATAGGCAAGGGGACATTGGACCACATCGCTTTGAATTTTATTTGAACACTTTTGGAAAGTTCAAATTAAGAGAAATTGTATTATATTAACCAAACATAAGTTTGAATTAAACTAGACTATGAAGGAGCACTCTGCCAGAGCATGCAAAATATTACTACCCTAAAAGCAATTTCAATTCCATTGTAAAATCCAGTGTGATACTTGTGAAACAGGAATTTTCGCTTCAGTAGTGCAACATAAATTCTCACAGTGCGGCTATAAAGGTTTAATTTTTTGGCAGGCACTTTTTCAAAAGAAGAAATTATGGTTAAATCCAGATTATACATTAGCAACAGAATCAAGGTTCATCAGAACAATAAAAATTATACTGCACTATAAATCACTTTGCAATTACTTCGTGAAGAAAAAAAAATTATTTTTTATTGAACACTAATTGTACATATTATGATATATACAAATCAAATTAGATTTCACTTAAATAAAAATTTAAATTTTCAGTATTATTTAAACAAATCTCAAAAGTATTTTTATGCCATTAAAAAAACATCTTGATAAAACGAACATACGCAAAGCTTGTCAAGATTCATAAACATGTGAGAAAATTCACGATTTCTCCAAATACGGTTAAAAAATTTCAAAACAATCATTTTAATTTCACAACGTTAACAGATGATAAATAAGCATAATCATATACAAATAACTCACCAGTCCCATCTGCTAATATCCTACGATGACTTAGAACTAGGGCTTTCCGCCCAGTTCAATTCCAATTGACAGCAACTCCCGGAGTAAACAATGCGAAGAAATGGATATTCCACATCGATCTTTGTAAAATTCACACAGAAATAGTTCAATCATATAATATTTTGTTAATCTTCACACAAGTATTCCATGAAGAGGCACGATTTCCCACGAATAATCTCTTTACGGATACAAACAATCGAACACAACCCAATTCACAGACAACATAGAAAATACTAAATAACAAAAAAAAAACTGCAACAAGTCACTCTTTCATTTGTTGCCACTTTCAAATCCGAAAATACCAAATATTAGACAGGGGGAAATTAACGTCATTTTATTAGGCTTGTGGTGACAGCAACCGAAGGGCGCGGATTAGATCTGTGGCAGGTATGTAGAAATTTAGGAATCAGAAGGCTGTCAAATTCGACTTTTTTCACGACCAAAAAATGTCCATCGTGTATAAAAAACTGGTGCACGTTATATCTGAACGTAGTTCATTGTCCTGATGCCTATTGAGATTGCATCGGGTACCAACCCATGTATTGTTCTCGTCATCTGACCGTGGGGAAAAAATACGAGGCTATGTTTCTACGTCTTTCCGCCGAGATAGAGCCCAAAACTTCGCCAATAGCACTCTGTGAACCTCTAGTGTGACGTTTATCAACCTACCACCGTCATGATGTCGTTCAGACAGGAAGGTTTGGTTTTGAAGAGCTTTTTGCTAACTTGTGATTTGAATTCTCATTAAAGGTTAAATGTGTATTAGCAGGCACACTTTCAAAAGGATATAAATGACGGTTATTAGTTGTATTTCAATATTTTGTAACCCTGTCACCTGTCAGTTTGAACCAGTGGCAGCTCGTGGACTACAGTAAGTACAGCCAGGCTGCATCCAAATTAATTAGTGTATTTTAAAACTAAAATAAGATATTTTACTAATTTTCTTAAATGAAGATTAGAATTGAAAATAAAATTTCTACGGTAGTAAACAAAATCTCCAATAAATAGCAAACCTGTTGCCGTAATTCACAATTCAGGAGGAGGAAAACTCCACTGAATGAAAACTGCAGCCAAAAAACGAAGTTCGAAATAGGCTACATCGTTACCATGACAACCTCTACGTCGTAGTATGGATATCCCCCCCATAAGCTAATTCACTGCATTTGTGAGAGGTACAGCCGAAATGAATTTTCTGGTTTGAGCTGCACTTGGTATTCGATAAACTGATTGGCTCGTGCGTGAATCACGGGGATGGTAAGAGAAACGAGAACTTACGAGTATGTCTCCAAACGGAAATGGTTTTCGTGATAAATTTATTGTGTACTGTTATTTCAGGATCATTATTGTCCTCCTGTTGTATCATTATTTAAGCTAATATTAAAATTGACCGATTCGCATGTTTAAAAAAAAGGAGGGGATGGCTTTAATTTTCAAAAAACAAATAAGGTTTTCCATTTTTTTCGCATGTTATCATTTCGTAAAAATTGAAAGAAAACTTTGATTTGAGTAGCAAATAATAAAAATTGAATAAAGATTAATAAAGAATAAAATATTGATTTTATTTGAAAATAAAGAAAATCTTTTTTAAATTAATCCTATTGTCATTAATTTTGCAATACGCCTATCTCAAAGGCAAGTTTTATCATCATATGCTGCTTTACAGATTCAGATTTATGAGGCCTTACTACAGTTTTGCCGCTTATTTTTTCTTACAATAAGAATTACATTCCGTAAATCATTTTCCCTTGAAGTTGACTTTCCTTTTTTAAAAGGATTATTTTATTAAGGTATAAAAAGCAACTCTGCCAATTTTCAACTTTCTGGGTATATGGCTAGTATTAAAATTAATGAGAAGTTAATATTATTTTATCCCCGTGCGCAGAACGGGTATTTCATCTACAAGTTCGCGAATAGTTTTTTTTATTTGAGGTATAAAGAGCCACTCTGCCAAATTTTATTTTCCTGGATATATGAAAAGTAGCGGAATGAATGAATTTTGTGTACCCCTTGGGCAGAGCAAATATTTCAGCTGGAAGTTTGCGAATAGCTTCCTTTATTATCTATTCAAGGTATAAGGGGAAAAATAGGATAATTCACGTTATATTTTTTGTCATATTTTCCGTTACTCTTTTTTTGTTGACATGTCACCTTTCGTAGGGAACCGATTTAATTTGTGGTCGAAAATGCTAGTGCAGCCAAAATCAAACCTTCCCTCCCCCCACCACCCCCAACTTTTATGAAAGATAATATGTGAAAAAAATAGAAAACACTTGCTTATTTTTTGAAAATTAAATCATCTTTTTTTTAAACTTGACAATCGGTCAATTTTAATATTAATTTAAGTAAAGAAACAACAACAAACGTGTGAACTTATCGAAAACTATTTCCGTTTGGAGAGATTCTTAGAAATTCTCGTTTTCCCCCGCCCCGCCGATTCACGCACGAACCAATTATTTAATCGAAATCCCAAGCACAGCGCAAAGTTGAAAAAATCCTTTTTGGCTTAAATTATTTCGTCATATCCTCCATTTTAGCGTGTAGAGGAAGTCATTCTACGTAACGTTGCCATGGCAACGATGCAGCCGATTTCGAACTTCGCTTTTTGGCTGCAGTTTTGATTGAATGGAGTTTTTTCCCCTCCTGAATTTGTGTATTACGGCAACAGGTTTGCTATTTATCGGAGATTTTTTTTACTTACCGTTGAAATTTCATCTTCATTTCCAATTCTAATCTTCATTTAAGAAAATTAGTAAAATATATAATTTTAGTTTTAAAATACACTAATAAAATTAGGTGCAGCCCGGCTGTAGTTCACGAGCCGATACAGGATTTAAAGACATTGCACTTAAAAAAATACATGATAGTCGAATTGAATACTTCCTCCTTACCGCGTTTGACGCAGTGGCGGCTCGCCCACTACAGCAAGTACAGCCGGGCTGCACCTAATTTTATTATATTTTAAAACTAAAATTATATATTTTCCTAATTTTCTTAAATGAAGATTAGAATTGGAAATGGAGGAGATTAAATTTCAACTCTAAGTAAAAAAAAATCTCCGATAAATAGCAAGCGTGTTTCCGTAATGCACAAATGCAGGAGAAGAAAAAACAAAAACTCCATTCAATAAAAATTGCAGCTAAAAAGCGAAGTTCGAAATCGGCTGCATCGTTGCCATGGCAACCTTACGTAGTATGACTTCCCCACCACGCTAAAATGGAGGATGTGACGACACAAACGTAGCGCAAAAGGATTTTTTCAAATTAGCTGTACTAGGGATTTCGAATAAATGATTGGTTCATTGCTGAATCGGCGAGGCGGGGTGGAGGAAAACGATATTTTCGAAGAATCTCTCCAAACGGAAATAGTTTTCGATAAGTTTGCACGTGTGTTGTTGTTTCTTTACTTAAATTAATATTAAAATTGACCAATTCGCAAGTTTGATAGGAGGATTGATTTTAATTTCAAAAAATAAGTAAGTGTTTTCTATTATTTTTGCATGTTATCTTTCATAAACGTTGAAAGGAAACTTTGGTTTGAGTAATAAATTTTAAAAAATGTCCGTTCGTGTATGGTTGTGAAAAAAGCGGGGGGGGGGGGGGGGGAGTTACATGTTTTCGGCTGCACTAACATTTTTGACCACGGGCCGCCACTGTTCGTTATGTAAGTTAATATTTAAATTGACCGATTCGCATGTTTAAAAGAAAGCAGGATTGCTTTAATTTTCAAAAAATAAGTAAGTGTTTTCTATTTTTTTCGCATATTATCGTTTCTTAAAAATTGAAAGGAAACTTGATTTGAGTAGTGAATAATAAAAATTTCCGTTCTTGTAAGGTTTTTTGAAAATAAGGAGGGGGGGGATTCACAAGATTTCGGCTGCACTAACATTTTAGACCACGGGCCACCACTGGTTTGACGGTATTGGTTGGCGCGTTGTCGGTAGGCTGATTAAGGCCTGGCACATGTTCATTCGTTTTTTCTTTTCATGTCCTGAACTTGAAGTCAAACCAACCAGTGTCGGACTTATTATTGTTTTGACGGCAAAGTAGTGAACGTCAAGCGCATACTTCTGCTGACAAAAAGTGCAAGATCTGGTAGTTTAGATTTCCCATACTTAATAAGTATAATGAATAATTAGCCATAGAAATTGTGCTTTGAAGTGGGAAATCAAAAAGGTAAGGCTTAAAAATAATTAACTGAATACCTCTTTTCATTGATGTCGACGCCTCCGTGGTCGAGCAGTTAAGGCGTTAGCTGGGAATCCGAGGATTCCTGGCGATCCTAGGCGATGGACTTGACAAGAAGAAGCTTATACGCCCGACCCGCCCTAAGGCATACGGGGTGACGTCGAAGACGTCGTCGCCGCGACCGCAAGCCAGCCCAGCCCGAGAGGACGCCAGCGGACACCCAGCCCAAGAATCCGCGCGACCCGTGGTGCGAACCACCATCCACGGGACAATGACAGATTTAATGGATTACTATTACCTATTCCTAAAAGTTGAGTGACTGGAAGATCTGTTGTTCAACCAATTAATTTATTTGAACTACATATAAATGACAAATACAAAAAACATCACTCACATTTTGAGCGGTAACAAACTAGCGCCAACTCGGCGGACTAACTCAAACAATAAACAATGGATAAATTATAACTAATGGTGGTGCCGGGGGAGTCTTGCTTCTTCAATTCAGCTCAGCGTTTGGCCATTCCGTCTTCTTTCTTCGTTATTCTTCGTACTGTATCCTTCTTCTCAACTTCGTTATTTCTTTTTCGAACTGCTTGCATTTCCGATCGAAGCAGGAGTGTTTTGTGGGATTTTTGGACTTGTTCCTATTATTTTCTCTTTCACATAGGAAGCATTTTGGTTCTTCATTGCATTCATCTTGTACCGCGTGTTCATTTCCGCCGCATTTACGGCATCGCCTGTTTTCATTTTGACAATAGCCGGCTATGTGCCCGTACATGCCGCATTTAAAGCAGTTCAGTGGTCTCAAATATTCTTTACAGTTGAAGGTGTCCCATCTGATTCTTAGCTTTTTCTTCTCCATTATTTCCCTGAACGGTTTTGGGTTCATTTTCAGGACGTAATTATATTTATTATTTCGGTTCTTCATTTTGCTGAGATATTCAATATCTCCGTCGTTTACTTCTTTATTGACATGTACTATTTTTTCAATTAATTTCTCTTGTTCGAAGTCTTCTTCGACATCATAAATGATGATTGTGGGCTTTCTCGGCAACGGCTTTCTAAAGGTGTAGTTGTCTTTCAATTTTGTTTTTTCTACTTTTTTCATTATTCTTTCAATGTCTTTAATTGTTTCCGTTTCTACTAGAATTCCTCCTTTATTGATGTTCCTGATGCTACTAATGGTATTTACCTCTTTTCCCAAGTTTATCTTTCGCTGTATTTCAATTTTAGTTTCACTTGAGGTGGTGCCTTCCTTGTTCGGTTGAATGATAAGTGCAAATTTGGGTTTACTACTAGTTTTTTCATTAGCTGTAATTTGTGCGTAAGTATTCTGATTGGGTTTTTTCAGTTCTTCGTTTTCTTTATTGCAGGCTATGTATCCTTTATATTTACTTATAATATTTTGTTGTTCATTTATTATCAGTAATAGTTCTGCTACATTTGATACAATCTTTCCTTTATAACCCTTGGGTGTCACTTGTAATGTTTCAATAATTTCAGTTTGGATTTTCATCGCCTGTTTAAAGTTGTTAGATTCCGTTATATCATTTGGATGGACTTGACAAAGATAAGTAAAGATAAGTATCGATCTTATGATCGGAGGGTTGCCAGCTTCGCTACAAAATACTAGGAAAGTCGTCCAGAACATCCGCAAAAATTAACGGCGTGTATACGGGACTGGTGCACGATAAATCTGATCGGGGTCCAAAGTCCCGACGTCTATTGGAGGCGTTGGATGCCAGTTCAGGTGTTTCTTCGTCATCTGACCATGGTTCTAAAATAACGAGGTGAATGTATGAATGTGTGTGTGAATGTGTTCCCTCGAGATAGACATCGAACCGTCGACAATAGCCCACTGTGCAGCTCTAGTGCGATGTTATTTAACCAAACCAAACCAAATTTTTTAAAGATGGCACGTGTCTCTCCACATGATGTCACGTGTGACGTCAACAGCCCATTTTAGATCGGCAATCTTTTTTTGCAAACTAAATAATATGTCAATTGGCAACAACAATATTGAAACTAGTTTGTAAACATGTCATTTATTTCATGTAATTAGTCAACTTTATTTAGCTTTCAAAAAACTTTTTATTCAGCTAAAACTTACAATGTCAACAAATTCAGATGAAATTAAACAATGTGTTTTACGAAGTAGAAATTACAAATTTCGTGATGTTGTTTTACCTGATCAAGTTCCTATTATTATTGGCCGTGGCCCACAGACAAAAATTAGAGACCGGAAATGTTCTAAAAATCAAGGTATTTTCTTTCAGTATAAACTTTTTACTTAGTAATGACATATCGATTCACATATGAGTTATATAGGGGGAATACGATAAAAATTGTACAAGGACAGTGTAGAAATTTGGCGATTTTCGATAATTTTTAGTTTTGAAATAGGTCAATATTTGATATCCTCATGTAAGTGTCTATCGGATCTTTCACGAAACAATTTTTCCCTTCTCAAATAAGCAATAGAAAGACATCAACAAGTAGTAAGCTGGTTATGAAATTGTCACCCATCGATACAAATAATTATAATTTTGGGTAAAATTCTGGTTAATCTGCCTTATTGGGTCTCATTTGGTGACTCTTCTGAAAATCTGATATTCGCAACACTAGCACATTGCTTGGCGACAAAATCCGGTTTGGCTACCAATCAAAGAACTCTATTTTGTCCCTTCATCAGCGTTTCACGCCGGGTTGCCAGATTTTGTGAAAAATCTGGGTGACCCAATAAGAGACAGATTAACCAAAATTTTAAATTAGGATTTTTTTTTGTAGCATTATAACTCGAAAATAAGTACAAAATGGTTATTTCAACACTTAGCTACTAAAACACGAATAACTTATCCAAACCATCTACGTTAATTTTCAGAAGATTACATATTCTATCATTACAATTTATCAATAACATTAGATATGTGACAATTTCATTAAAAAATTATTCATAAAAAAAACTGTCAGGACATTTTCCTTTTCAGCATTAAGCAATATAATGCATTTTTTATTTGTTTTCTCTTTAAGAGAGTAATAATTTTGGTACTGTTCTCGTAAGCGACCTCAAATAGTCAGCAAGAAAATTTTGTCTCTTTATTGATTGTTTATTTTAGTGAAACTGCGAAATAAAATGTTAAAAACAGTCGTAATCCCTATTTATAAACATATAATAATCATGATCGGTTGAATTAATGCCACACATGAACTGCACAATTGGTTATTGGAGACAGTTTCAGAATGTATCTCAAAGGAATTCTAGTAGGTTTCCATGATTAGTTGCATTAATGTCAAACTTTTGAGCTGCGCAATGGGCTAATGGTGACCATTCAGAATTTATCACAAAGTCCATTAGGTTTTCATTCAGGTACCCTAACTGATGACAGTCAGAGCGATTGCTAGAAGGTTTGTTTGTTAAGCACCATAGTTGACTGCTCGAAGGGGGGTACCAACTGCCATCAGGAGTAGTCGGGGGCTGGGGACTACAATTTCCCAGAGCCGTAAATCAACGAGTCTGTAAGATTAGTGCAAGGTACATACAAAGCTTAAAACTTTTGCTGAGATGCTACATATGATGCAATATTTATTGCAATAATGGTTTGACGTTTATTCAACCAATCAACCTATTGTGTTGTATAAGTAGACATATGATGGTGAGTGTAGTACCAGTTCAAGTGTTGTCCTTGTAATCCGACCATGGTTTAAGATGCACTCAATCAACTAAAATGTGATTTGCTTTAGATGGTAAACAACCTTGGCACATTTTTGCAAATTTGGCTTTTGAGGCCGTATAACGAAAAATTACCGTAATTTGTAATATATAGATTTTTAATGTTTATTTTAATAGACATAACATTTAAAATATATTTTAATGAAATAAATTTATAAAAAATTTTGCTTGTCAGATTAAATAGTTTTTTAAAGAATTTGTTTATCAATTATATACATTAAACTTATTTTTTTAATTTCAGTTCAGGTAACAGCTAACTACCTAAACAGAAGTGCCTTAGTGTTGCAATTGGGTCCCAATCCTTCTGAAGTGGATAGTAAATTATTAGTGCTCGAAGAAGAAACTCAAGTGAAAAATGGATCCAGCGTTAATCTTATTGTAGACGATTTAAAATACACTTTGGAATTTTTAGACTTGGAACCTCGAAATAGATCTAAGCACAAACACCACTCGCCTAATGCTACACCTAAAAAACTGAAAACGGTGTCTTCTCCTTCCAGAAATGAAACTAGTGCAGCCTTAAACAAAGATGTCTCTCTTTCAAGTGGATCTGCCTTGAGCTTAGCTATTGAACCTACTTTCTACCATACAAAAGAGAATGGTATAGTAACTTAGTTATAATAAATTTCTACTACATAAATTTATATAAAAAAAAAGCATATTTTAATTTTTTTACTGTTTTTCCAAGGTGTTTGGTTTATTTTTATCTTTAATAAATTTAACACTGGAAACATTTGTTCCTTTCACAAAAAGAAAGTTTTGAAGGTTTTTTTTTTCAATAAAGTGAACATAATTTTTAAAACAAATCTATCTATATATACTAAATTCTATTGGCATAAACTTTGAGTCAATTTAAACTATTTCCATCCACAAAACAGCATATTTTGACATTATTTGTAAACTTTTATAATGTCAAATTTTAATAATTATAACTAGCATGCCCATGCAAGAATTATTGTGTAAACAATTATTTTCTTTGAAAAGCAGGCCTTTCAAAAGGTCATGCTGCCTGTTCCTTGAAGTAAGCATCTATAATTAAAATCCTCTCTTTGGAAAATTTGTGAAAAGAGCATCATATGCAAGAACATGCATTTTTCCCCCTCATTGGCAAAGTATCTACTGCATTTTCTTTCAAATCACAATAGTTTATTGACATTGCTTAAACATCTATATGTTTCGTAAATATAATGAAATAAAATATTTACATATCTACTGAAAACCCGCTCATCGGATAAAAATCTATAAATATCATCTATATATTTAATTTGCTATTTTTAGAATTACAAAAGTCAACAATTTTTAAAACAGCACACTTTTTATAATTAGTTTAATTAAATCTATTGTTTATTTTATTCTGTGTTAATAGAATGATTCCATTGGCAAGATGGTGATGGTCTCTTGGCATCAATTAAAAATTTACTCTTTGAAAAATTGTGTTTAAACTATTTAAGAATATTTATAGTTAAAGTATATATGTTATAGTTAAAGTATATATGTTATTAGAAATGTAAAGCTGTATTGAAACAAAATATTTTATTTTATATGTTTAGCAGAAGAGGAAAGAAATCCCAACGAAAACCATGAAACAGTACAGCAAACAGTTATGAATGCTTTCAGTTCTTTGTCAACGGAAGATCGTTGGGAAGAATATGATCACAGCAAAATACTAATATTCACACCTGTGGGACTTGTAGCTCAAGAAAAGGTGCAACTCTAAACTCAGTATATATATTTTTTATAGATTGTTGTAAAATATGTCTTAAAAAATTGAATTCTAATATTTTAAAATTACATTTATTGTAAGATATAAATGATAATGTTTAGTGACGTATTTTATTAATATGCAATTCATTGTATTTGGGAGATAATGTAAAATCAGTTTCTATTTAACTGTTAACTGTAATTTATATATAGTATGCTAAAGTTTAAGATTTTTTAAAGAGTAAATATTACAAGTTTATGTTGTTTACCAACTGACGCTCAAACAGTTTTTAAAATTGTAAAGTGGTTTTCACTGTTGGGAGTACAAATAATTTTTTTTGTGCATGCAATTTTTTGTTGTTGTTGCCAAAAGTTTAATTTATTGTAAAGAGATATTTTTCATATTGTAGGGTGAATACCAATTTCCAACCAGTTCAGACCATTTACCGACCTGTGCCAAACATAAATATCTCTGTGAATTCTGAATTCCCATTAGACTGTAAAATGAATTTTATTCCTAAGTTTTAAAGGCATTTAAGTAGCATTGATTGAAATGACTTTTAAAAAAATAATGGTTGGTTCTTAATTTTAAATATTTTTTCTAAATGGTCGGTAACTGGCACATTCACCCTACTTTAATAAATATTGTAAATTGGAATATTTTTATGAATTTATAACATGGATGCATTGTTATAAAAACTGGTAGTCTCTGTATGTGATATCAAGTCTATCAGCTTCAGGGGTTTAAATATCAAGAAGATATCTTTTTTGAAAAATTCAAATTTGTGACTGACATTTTTCTCCGCAGAAAACTACAAAACAATACATCATCTTAAAAGATCAAAATGGTTGTCTCACGTGACTTTAACCCAAGCCGGTATATTCTTAATAACTTTGTACCTATAAACGATCTTTTAACTTCCACACTTAGAAGTGAATTACCGGTAGATATATGTTTCATTCAGGCTCTTATTTTTTTTTATATATTTACACTTGTTGAGATCTCTTTTTGCAAAAGTTACTGTGACTCAAGTACTGTTTTGAAATATCAAAAGTTTTTAAATATTTCAATTTTCAAAAAAAAGTCATAAATAATAAAAATTTGATATTGTTTTATATATAGTTGCACCATCCTATATGTTTTTATGTATTTTACTTTATATTTCAATGCTTTGAATGATTTAAATTGTGATGTGTACTTTAGGTCGCTGCTTTTGACATGGACCATACTGTTATTGGAACTCAATCAGGAAAAGTTTTTCCCACCAGTACAGATGATTGGAGGTTAGAATTAATTTAATGAACTTATGCATTTGGCAACAAATGAAAAACTTTTTTCCCAATTTCTTACATTTCTCAAGCTGTAATCTTAAAAATGAACTATTTTAATATCAATTAATTGTGTATATGTCTAGTTCTGTTGCATTCAATAATTTATACTTCTAATGCTCTTTTTTTATAAAAGGAAAAAGCCCACTCCAATTGTTAATTAGTTAATATTTTAATTCATTTAGCATTAATCATTTAATAAATTTCATGAAGTACACATTGGCTTTCAAAATTTGAAGATTTTTGCTCTGTGTTTCTTCGGAGCCTAAATTTTTCTCTAGCTAAATCATTGCAATTTACAAAATGTGTACGTTTTTATATGTTCTTAATCTGTCTATTGGGGATTGGACTATTTGCTAACCACTTCTAAATAGTAAACATTATTTTTTTAATATTCTTTATTTACTTATTATTTTTAAGTTAGGAGCAAAATTCAAACCTGTCATATAAAATGTATTCAATTTTTATACTAATATTAGGAACTAATTTTCAAAATGAAAATAAAAGATCCATAAATAATGATAATAACTTCTCAAACCATTTCTGAACAGTAAAAATGTGTCATGTTTATTAATTATTATAAAGACCAACATATGGTGTTCACATCTTTTTTTCATCTTAACAATGCCAATATGATCAAGGTCTATAAAACTGACCGAATATTTTTTTATAGGATAGGATTTTAATTTTGAAGATATGATTTCATTAATAGTTTTTATGAATCTGATAATAAGTAAATCCTTTTATTTACTTTACCTATGTGCTTTTTCAGAATTTTATATATTTTTTTGAAATATTCATTTAAAATTGTTAACATTTATTTTTAAGGTTCTAAAAATTTCTGTAAGATTTTTTAATATATGTAACAATATCCGGCCATCTGGACCTCACTCGTCCTACCAAAACTGGTAGCCAAATATATGTATGCTCTTATCCTCTCCCCCATTTTCACTTTGGAGTATGCACCTTGAATTTGAAGACCTTTTTCATTGATAAGGGTAACTTATCAGCTTGTTTATAATGACCAAATGTATGCTGATTAAATTTTTAATAAACAGATTAATGTCTGCCTTTGAATATTTTTTTTTAACAATTTACAAATTACAACACCTTTTGTATATATATTTTATATTCATTATGTTATTTACAACTTATTTTATGTTGTGCATCTTATTTCTGTAAAAATTTCAATTTGTGATTTTAGGATTTTATATGCGGAAATTCCAGGAAAACTGAAAAAATTACATTCAGAAGGCTACAAGCTTGTGTTATTTACTAATCAAGTAAGTGCTGCACTTTTTTATTGACCACTGCTCCATTGAAAAATATATAAAAAGATTTCACTCAATACTTTTCACTATTTTTATTGTGTTCAGAAAGGAATCTCTCGGGGTCGGACCTCTGCTCCCGACTTCAAGAAAAAGGTCCAGAGAATCATCCAGAAGCTGGGGGTCCCCATCCAGGCGATGGTGTCGACCGGTTCGGGAAAATACAGGAAGCCAAATACGGGAATGTGGGAGTATTTTGTGCAGAAATGTAACCATGGGATTGCGGTTGATCTGGATTCATGTATTTATGTTGGGGGTTAGTATGCAAGTTCTATTACTTGAGCTTTATGGAATTAAATTTCAGGATTTTAAATTTTCTAATAACTTTTTTTTAATGAAGGTTTTAACAGGCACTTCTTTTTTTTTTATAATAAGTTCTGCTTAAGTATATAAATGTATACTTTGATATTTTTTTAAGCGCAAAAGGCTATCATTTATAATAAAATATTATATAGAAATAGGTAATTGAAACAAGCAAATGCTGTATTCAAAACAGCTAAGCAAATTTTTCAAGCTTAGCAAAATTTTTCTAAAATAAACTAAGCAAAATTTTTAAATTAATCTCTTTAGATCCTGGTATTATCCATGGAATGCACATTTTCTGATAAATCAAAAAATGTAAAGGTACGTTTGTAGGAAAATTGTAAGGAATTTAAGAAATGTAAAAATTTCTCATCCCTATAGTTTCAATTCCATAAAAGTTTTAACCATATGTTAAACGTTTAGTCTGGATATCATATATAACAGGATTTTCATATTTTTATTTAAATTTGATAATTAACTATTGAGTGAAAAAGCACAGATGCATACTTTTCTTCTTCACAATGCTAAACTCGGCTCTATTAAGCATTCACCAAGTAGTTTATTAACTTAATTTTAAAGTTGTTAGTAATTATTTAAATAAAACTTTTTATCTTTAAATTTCATTTCAAGTAAGGTTATAGATAATGTATCTTGAGTAAAAACAAATTTTTAAACTGTGCATTAAAATCGTATATGGATAATACTTTACTGGCTTATAAATAGTTTTATAAAGGAAATTTATAATATTTTATTTCAGATGCTGCTGGGCGACTTGAAAATTGGGCTCCAAAAAAGAAAAAGGATTTTTCATGTGCTGATCGACTTGTAAGTAGAAAAAAAAATATATTTTCAACTTTAGTAATTATATTATTGACTTATTTTATTAAATTTTTTGAATAATTTTTTGGTAGTAAAAACTTATAACTTTTTTTGTAGATATGTAAAATTTTGAATCCTAAATTAATTAAGGATTCAAAATTTTACATATCCCAAAACCAGTTTATTGCCCCTTTAGTATTAATAATTATTTTAATAATAATTTAATTTATGTACTTAATATTAATTATTATTAAATTAGGATTGTAATTTAAAAATTATTGTAAATTAAGATTGATTATTATAAAACAAACAAAAATAGGTTTCAAAAGAATAAATAAAAGTTGAAATTGTATGAAAATTTTATAATTTACGTCCATAGTCTAAAAAAATCTTCTTTAAAATTAAATTACATATAACTCAAGCATGTGGGTGGAAACATGCATGTCTCTGGTATGTCAGCCAAAGGATTTTTGTTTTTAGCAGTAGAAAATATATGGTTTCAAAAAATCTTTTCTAAGAAAAGAGTTTTTAAACTATTTGATAGTTAAATTTATAAAAATTACTTTATGCAAACATTGTAGTTACTTTATATTTCAAATGATTTTACTTAAGCAACTTTGTATTTATATATATTTTTTTAATTACATTAACAAGTTTTTCTTTTGCAGTTTGCATTAAATGTTGGCTTAAAATTTTTCACTCCGGAAGAGTTTTTTCTTGGTCAGAAGCCTGCAAGCTACAAAATGCCAGTATTTGATCCGGTTAGTAAGAAAATTATAGGCATTTTCCCATTCATTCAAAAGTATTTGTTGTATGCTACTTTGGCATTCGTTGTATGCTCAGTATTTAATATGAATTCCTCAAGAAATCATTTTGTATTTAAGTTTTTATAGACTTCTTCAATTAAGGCACCAATACATATACATATTCTTAAAAATGACTTTTATTTAAAATATTTCTATGTTTATTTGTTTTAATTCCTATTTGATTATTCAAAGAAGGATATATGGTTACATTACGTACAATTAAATATTTATCTTATGATTTCTACTTTCACAAAGTATGAGCATAAAGATTAATGTGGCTTTGATTAAATCATATAGGAACTTAATTTTTTGCCCGCTCTACCCAGTCTGACTTCCTTTTTTAATTGCATGTATTATTATAAATATAAATAATTATAGTTATTTTTGTTTTAGTTATGTTTATATAATTTATATATTCATAGCAATTTTGTTCATTTCCAGAGAAATTTAAAAACTTCTCCTTTGGCTGTAAGATTCCAGCCACCTCCTGTTCAGGAATTGACTGCCGATTCCATCGCATCATCTTCATCTGAGGTACACTAACTGATATTTTCTAGCTTTAAATATTTAATACTATGAGAGGGTTGATCATATTTCATTTAGTATTGTATTTACTTAGAAAGACAGCTCAAAATCCTTGGAAGGTTTTTAATATACTGATAACTAAAAATTGGTGTTGAACCACATCTTTCTATTACTTACATTAATGTTTATCCAGAAAAAATAATTAATTCAACGAAAATTGTTGGCTTTTGATTCTGCTGTGCAATACACATCAAAATTATTGTTGATTTTTAGTTTTATTGTGAATTCTTAAAAAAACTACTTTGTGCAATCTTATAGAACACTAAGAGAACAAATAAACACATTAAAATTGAAACCTAATAATTTTTCCTAAATATTCCTGAAAAAGAAAGCAGTATTTACCAGCAGTTACAAATTTTATCCAGATAGTATCAAGTGTATAATGTATGATATTTAAAAAAAAACTTGTTGATATGAGGTTATTCTAAGTTTTTCATGCCTTCACACTTTTCTCTCTATATTTATATAGAATGAAAAAAACATTAAACTGTTTTGCACCCTGAAGTCTGAGTCAAGTACTAATATGCATTAATTTATTTTATAGGTTATAGTGTTTGTTGGATTTCCAGCTGGTAAGAATTTTATTTCCAATACAATTTAATAATTTAGCAAATCAAAAGTTTATGTAACATATCTTTCATCATTAATTTATAATAGTTATTTTAAATTCAACCAATTTATTTTTAAGTTTTTAAAGAATAGTCCACCATTGAATTAAATTTTCACAATGTTTTACCTGAAACTGTAGCATGACTATACTCGGGGACAACCTAAGTTGTGTATAAAGCAATTCAATATATATACATATCATAGATTCAGGTTTAACTTAGGTTACAATCATTTTTATTATCATATACTTATAGCACTTGTAATTATATTATTATATACTTATAGCAATCATTTTTGATTAACAATCTTTTGCCCTCTTTAAATTTCAAAGTATTTAACTAGCAGAATAATTTAAACTGTTTAGTTTAATTTGTGACATTAAAAAAAAAAATCACCTAGGAAATATTTATTACATGAATTTATATTTCTTATATTTTATAGCTGGAAAAAGTCATTTTGCCTTGACATATTTAATTCCCAAAGGTTATCTTCACATTAATAGGGTAAGAATATTTTTTCTGACACAGCCAATCCTTAAGATTTCGATTTGTTGTTGTGTGCTAAATGTTAATTTTTTAAGAAAGTTTGAAACTGAACTAAAAGGCCTTATTCATGCAATAATCTAATCAAAAATAAAAGTTTAAGCAAATTATTTCCATTCATTATTTACGGTTTTAATTATAAAGAAGATTATCTAATATATTTAATTAATCTTTATCCATACCGTAATTTGTTACTTTGTACTGTCTATCATAGATTTGGAGTACAAATGTGATTAAAAATGAAGTACATGAGAAATTTTAGTTAAAATTATCATTTTGTGGCTGACACTAAACATTCATGAAAGATAATTTTGTAAGGTTTTTCTATATTAAAAAAATGTTTTGTAATTTATTTTTAGGACCATTTATAAATAATAACAAAGAAAATGAATTTAATAAAATATATATTAAACAAAAATTGCTCATACACCAGTGATTTTTTTGTCAACAAGTTTCTCTTTCCAAAGTTTCCATTTGAATTTCCTAGGTACATTTATCTGTTATTTCCAAAAATATCATAAATCTCATGCAGAAGCAATAAATTTCAATTTTGTATGTATGTTAAGACTACATTCCTGCATGTGTTACAAACAACAAAGCATTATACAATTCTTAATAAGATTTGCTTATGCAAACCCAACTGATTATTTTTCCTTGCACCGAAAGTTGGGGGGTTTTGCAAGTTTCAAGTGTAAAAACATAGTAAATTTCATTCTTGCAATGCTCCCTTTCTATTAATAATTATAATATGTTACAAAAACAAAACTATTGATTACTTATAAAATATAATGTTTTAAAGTAAATAAAATGTCTTTGAACTTTTTTTGAAAAATAATTTTTATCAAATAATACAGAGAATTGTTTGTAGTATTGTAAAACAGCTTTTTAACAATCAGTAAATATTTCAATATCAAGCAAAGCTGCACAATCAACAACCTCACCTTTGCTTTTCATCAAAAACTTCTGTTTATTAAAAGAATAGAATAAGTTTATAGGTTAGAGTCATAAATAATAAGTGAAATCTTTGTTGTAGGATACTCTAGGATCTTGGCAAAAGTGTGTTGCAGAATGCTCAAGAGCTCTAAGTAAACGAGAAAAGGTTGTCGTTGACAACACAAACCCAGATCTTGAGAGTCGCAGCAGGTAATTATTTTCTATTATTTTGTAATTACATTCAAATGACAGCAGTGAGTTATTAATTAAATTTATTTCAGGTATATAGAGGTAGCCAAGAAATGTGGAGTACCTTGCAGATGCTTCTATTTTGTATGTCCTTTGGAACAAGCCAAGCATAACAATGTGGTTTGTATATTTTTACTTTCATCAGTGTTCACTCTAGGCGTTTTTTGAAGGGCGGTCCGCCCTGCCCGCCTTTTTTTCCTCTCAATAGCGCCCTCATGCCCCTTTTTTAAAAAATGTCGCCCTATTTTGAAAAAATTCCGCCCTTCTTGCCCTTTTCAGTCAAGCACAAGCATCATTGCTTCCCTAGTTGTCTTTAAAAAAGGCATCGATTAAAAAAAATGTGCGTGTAAATTGGAATTAAGTGAATTATGACAGTAGAAAAACAAACTCCTTTATAACTACACGTATTGTGAAATCATGATGATTCCGCGGTAATTTCGAGCACGGGGCATTCTACAAATCCTATTGGTGCCTGTGCCTGCATATGAAATTTTAGGTTTTTTTTTTCTGTGTTTTTTTTAAGAGAAGATGGTTTGGGACTAGGTTGGGATTGGTTTGCTAGACTAGGCATTTTATTACCAAATTTTGAATTTAAGTAGCCTTTTTATCAGTTTTGTAAGAGGTTTGATTCCTACTTAGAAATTTGAAATTACTACTTTAATTTTAAAATGTCAAATTTTAGATTTTAAATAATATTTTCATAAAGAGACATCAATTTTGTATGGGTCTTTCTTTCGAGATGGGCCGTTAATGCCAAGATAGGCCGCGCAATGTCAACCAACAAATCAGAATTTTTTTTTGTTTGGTCACGGGTCAGATGTGTCAATGTGTGGCCACGCCCACACCAAATATATTTTTTTTAAAGTGCCCTTTTAAAAACAAGAAGGGCCTTTTCAAAACTGGGGTGCCCTTTTACTGCCAACAGCGCCCTGCCCCTTTTTATTTCTAGAGTGAACACTGCTTTCATTATAAAATAATATTTTCTTTACACAGTGAATTTCAATAACTCATTGTTTCTTTTTCTTTTTGAGTTATTTGTAATAAATTTATTTATTATACACAAATGATGTTTTGCTCTTTAATTTGCCAAATTGTTGATTTATAATTACATAAATGCATTTTATTTTGTAATTGATTGTTATTAGTCCTGTTTTATTACATAGCTGAATAAATGAAATCAATTTTACACTGTACTATATTATTATGTAAAATTTTATTGTAAAATAAACTGGCAGAGAAAATTAGTTGATATAATGGAATGCCAGCAATAAAAAAGTATTCATATCTACGATTTCTACATACTGAAATAGTTAAATTCATTAAAATTTTAAGAACATTCAGATTAAAAATTGCAGCAATGACAGAAACAAAAGAATTTTTTCCTATCAACTATTTACTAAAAAATCAAAATCTTATTATATGTCCTTTGGAATTATATTAAATAAAAAAAATATGTTTACTCTAGCATTTTATGCAATGCTAAATTTATGAGGAGTGACTCAAATTCTTCTCAAACAATGTTCAGCAGTAATATAAAACTCAAAACGGAACATTTTTTTTTTTTTTTTAATTATTGCTGTTGTTGTTCCATGATGACATACCACATATACACCAGTAACTTTACTCTACATTTCATATATAATTATTGGAAGTAAAAATGGCATGTGTTGGCATTTCTATACAAAATATTGTTATTCTATTTAACTAAAAGACTAGCTTTGAAAAAGTTGCTATGCTAGTATGCGATTGGTCAAAAATGTAATAGTTAAGTTTTCTGATTTGCATAATGTATATTTTTTAAACTCTGTGTTCTAATAAAACTGTAATCTACAGTACAGAGAACTGCTAGGTCCTGATGATAAACACACTGGAGTGACTGATATGGTCTTGAATAGTTATAAGTAAGTTCTCCATTTTGTATTTTATGTACCTCTACTATGTATTATTGTATTTTTAAGCTGCACATTTCATTTTCCTAAAAATATGACTAATTTTTTTTTCTTTTATAGATCCAAGTTCAAGGAACCAAGTTTGAATGAGGGATTTACTGCCGTGGTGAAAGTTAATTTTATTCCAAAGTTTAAAAACAAACATGAAGAAAAGCTATTCAGGAGATTTTTAATTGAAAAATAACACAGGCTATATTGTGTATAAAAAAACATTATTTATTTTTGTATTGTGAAAGAATGTGAAGAAATTAAAAAAAAAATATTTTTCAAAATAAATTTTAATTACTTTGAAGTAAGTGATAATTTTATTTACTTTACATGTCATTTACTTCCATATCAGATTAAAATTTGCTATAAAGCATGTATAAACTCAGCAATATAAAATCTTATCAAAGTATTATGTAAATAAACATATTATGTGCTATTTAAATTATATAAGCTCATGAGTAATAATTTTATGAACAGTTATTTCAGATAATTAAGTCCTGAATAAAATTCCTTTGTGAATGAAATCTGATTTCTACTATATCCTGTTCCCTGTATCCTCTTATCCAATCATATAAGGTATTCCAACATCACTTGGTCGCCAATAGCCCACTGTGCAGCTCTAGTGCGACGTTAATTAACAAACCAACCAACATCATTTGGAACCTATTCACATGTTTTATTGATTAATACTATTTTCAACTTTAGAACAGTGGTTCCCAATTAGCATTAAGCCACGTACCACTAACTAAAAACTGAAGTAGGACCAGATACCCCGTTCTTCATGTACGATCATGGAAGCATTTCTTATATATGAAACATTTCTTATATATGGAGCGTTTCTTATATATGAAGCTAAAGTAAAGCAAGTCAAAAGGCATTTTTAAAAAATTGTTGCAGATTAATACTTGTTAATGTTGTATATTTTCAGTCATAGTGAACCAAGTCCCTTCTATTGCTATTTTCTAACAGATGGCATTATTATCCTCTAAATCAACTCTAATCAGGTATCCTCTAATCAGGACTCAACTTGTGTTAATAAGCTTTTACCATGATTATCTCAAAACAATAACTTATGGACTTGACTCGCTTTAGCTCTGAACGCCTCATATACTTTATATATGCTCATAATTTATTTAAAACTTGTACATATTTAAACATATATAAATATATGGATATAGATTACAACCTGGTTAAAAACCACCTTTGGCGACCATACAAAATTTTTGACAATACTAGCTGCCTTCCATTATTACAATTTTCTTTTTAAAAAAATTAATAATGGAAGGTTTTCTATTTATTAGGCAGCAGATTATAGAAATAGGTCGTTAACAAAAACCTCGCCAACCAAAGGCGGAAGATAAACCAGCTATTTCATCTGACGCTATGGATCCCGAACATTGCTTTGCTTCAAGATCTTAAACGCATCGGTGTTTAATTTGCTATCCAATGTTATCACATTTATACTAACAATGCTATTTGTTACGAAGTGGAACAGTGCTATAGTGTCAGAATGGGCCACTCTAAAAGTTTAACTTAGGGTTTCTATATTTAGACCTCCATATAGCTTATTTTAAAGGTTTCGCTTCAAAAACATTTTATGGAAATTCAAAAGTGAATATTTGAAAATAAATTTTTAAAAGAAATATTGATGCGGCATATTTAAAATTATATTTTATAATTCTCTGAAATTGCACGGTGAACAGTTATAAATAAGAATAATTCCTAATTTATTTTTCTTCAGAAATTATGTTCAAAGACGGATATATAGACTCCGGTTGTCAATTGGCACAAAAAAAAATACGATAAATTATTTCCATTTGGAAAAATGCAATATTTTTTCCTGTTATAATATTATTGCATTGCCAATATTAAAACTAACGAATGTGAAATTTACTACATGCGTTTATTGTCAATGAAGGGTTAAATTTTATACAATAGAAAAATTTGCAACTTTTAAAAATAATATAAGTTTTTAACACCAATTGGCATTTAACCAACATCGCCAAGTGTTTTATTTTTGCAGAATACATTATTTTATCGACATTATAGTACAAGGCTAATATAATATTCGCAAAGGCTTTTTTAATCAATTTTTTGGAATTTTTATATAACAAAAAAACATTTTACAAAAACATCAGTTTAATTTGTTATCAGTTAATAAAGTCGATAACATAAAAAGTAATAGGTTTAGGTATCTCGAACGAAAACTACTCAAAGTAATTAAATAAAGCTAGATTTTTATTTATCTTTATTCTTTTTTTATTATTATTATTTTGCTACACTAACAAATAACAAAACAATAGCTCAGCTCTTGCACTCGCAAATTGACCACGAACACAGGTGTACATAAATTTAGCAGTTTCGTTATGCTGAGGGGCTCCCAAATGTTCTTTTGGCCTGAGCCCCTAAACTTGTAAGTCAGTTCTTGATGGCCACAATTGCCCGTTGGATTAGGCTCTAGTTAAGAAGTGGCAAATACTTTTCCAAAAGATAGTAAACGTTCGTTGAAACATTAAACGAGCGCAGCTGTTGTTCGATTACGGATTTTGTTTTTGGAATAAAATGGCGGTTCAGCCGACTTTATCAACACTGCTGTGAGGAAATATTTTTATATTAGAATTAAATCGTTAGTAGAAATTGATCAAAAATGCCATGTTCTTAAACAAATGACTTTTTATTATACAAATTACTTTTTTTTTTAAAATATTACAAATCTATTATTCGTACGATATTTAATATGTCAACGCAATTCCCACCAAATCAATCTAACATGCAAAACTTTCTTTCTTCAGATAATCACATCTTTAGAATTTTTTTTTTTTTTTAAATATTACAAATATATTATTCGTACGATATTTAATATGTCAACGCAATTCCCACCAAATCAATCTAACATGCAAAACTTTCTTTCTTCAGATAATCACATCTTTAGAAATTACTTTTTTTTTTTTAAATATTACAAATCTATTATTCGTACGATATTTAATATGTCAACGCCAGTGGCGGCTCGCCCACTACAGCAAGTACAGCCGGGCTGCACCTAAATTCATTAGTGTATTTTAAAACTAAAATCAGATATTTTACTAATATTCTTAAATGAAGATTAGAATTGAAAATGAAATTTCTACGGTAGTAAACAAAATCTCCGTTAAATAGCACGCATGTTACCGTAATGCACAATTCAGGAGGGGAAAAAACTCCATTCAATCAAACTGCAGCCAAAAAGCGAAATTCGAAATCGGCTGCATCGTTGCCATGGCAACCGCTACGTAGTATGGAGATCCCCCCCATGCTAATGCACTGCCGTTTATGAGAAGGTACAGCCGAAATGAGTTTTCTTGTTTTAGCTGCACTTGAGGTTCGATATGCTGATTGGCTAATTGGTGAAACGAGAACTTACGAGATTATATCCAAACGGAAATGGTTTTCGTGATACATTTACTGTGTGTTGTTGTTTCAGGACATGGTCCTGCTGTTGTTTCGTTATGTAAGTTAATATTAAAATTGACCGATTCGCATGTTTAAAAGAAAGCAGGATTGCTTTAATTTTCAAAAAATAAGTAAGTGTTTTCTATTTTTTTCGCATGTTATCATTTCTTAAAAATTGAAAGGAAACTTGATTTGAGTAGTGAATAATAAAGAATTTCCGTTCATGTAAGGTTTTTGGAAAATAGGGAGGGGGGGGGGGGTTCACATGATTTCGGCTGCACTAACATTTTAGACCACGGGCCGCCACTGGTCAACGCAATTCCCACCAAATCAATCTAACATGCAAAACTTTCTTTCTTCAGATAATCACAACATCTTTAGATAAATGCCACCCCCCCCCCCCCAACCCCTCCACGCACACACGGTAGCGATGACCATCAAGGTTTGGGGTAGATAAGTCGGCGTGCTTCAGTCACGTCTTCATAATACAATAAATGACGTTGTCCTTCTCTGGCGGTCCCCTTTGTTTGGCTAATGACTTTCTAAATTGATAATTCCAGTTTTCATCGGTAATGTTAACCATACACAAAGGCAGATTATCGGTAAGGTTCAAATTTATTTCGGAGGAGACCAGGCGGGAAAATTTAATTAAACTTATTAATTAGTGAAACATAAAGAATTTTACGAAATTAATGCTAATTAGATTATTAATTATGCATATTTTTGACTTAATTAATGATCTAATATTTATGAAAAGAAAATTATTTCTTTATGCAGTGGCTCCCAAAAGTTTTCGTACGCTTACGAATTTCAAAGAAGTACTGCTCTATTCATTATAAAAAATAATATTTTAGAATGGGAATTTTTTAATAAGATATATAAATTGTTCTAAAGAAAACTTTCACAAAATATTTTTAAAACATAGTAAAACTTTTTTTAAAAAAATAAATAATGAAAAAGTGACAAAAAAATTATCTTACAAAAGTCTTCGTAAATTAAAAAAAAAAATCTCTACACATTAATAAATATTGCGATATTTCGATAAATTAGTACTTAGTAGGATATCCTGCAACAACAACAGCTTTTAAACGTCTGGGCATAGATTTCATTGTTTTCTTTTTTATGTAATGTCTGCATCAATTTCCTCCATTCTTCGATCATTTCTTTTAGTTCGCTTTTCGTTTTAATGTCGTGCCTAGTAAACTAATCCTCTAATATCCAGTTCTCTACAACTGTGTTTTATTAGGTTATTTATTTGAAAAAAAAAAAAAAATTAAAGAACTTGTGGACAATTATAGATGCAACAGAGGCGAATGTTGATAGGCGTGTGCTAATCGTCATCTTGATGAGAAGCAAAGTTGATTCCAATACCTAAATCTTGGAGCTTATAATTTCAAATTGTGTGTTAAAATATTTAAAGAAACCTTAAAAGCATGCTTTGGTGTTCAGACTAAGTTCTTGGTATTAGCGAAGGAAAGACTAAGCTTTCTATTTTTCCCACTGACACAAATATTTCTTCGGATTGAATGCCCATGTAATCCAGTGGCGGCCCGTGGTCGAAAATGTTAGTGCAGCCGAAATCATGTGAATCCCCCCCTAAAACCATACATGAACGGAAATTCTTTATTATTCAATACTCAAATCAAAGTTTCCTTTCAATTTTTGCGAAATGATAACATGCGAAAAAACCGGAAAACACTTACTTATTTTTTGAAAATTAAAGTAATCCTGCTTTCTTTTAAACATGCGAATCGGTCAATTTTAATATTAACTTACATAACGAAACAACAGCAGGACCATGTCCTGAAACAACAGCACACAGTAAATGTATCACAAAAACCATTTCCGTTGTGAGATATTCTCGTAAGTTCTCGTTTCACCAACGAGCCAATCAGCATATCGAACCTCAAGTACAGCTAAAACAAGAATATTCATTTCGGCTGTACCATCTCACAAATGCAGTGCATTAGCATGGGGGGAATCTCCATACTATGTAGAGGTTGCCATGGCAACGATGCAGCCGATTTCGAATTTCGCTTTTTGGCTGCAATTTGATTGAATGGAGTTTTTTCCCCTCATGAATTGTGCATTACGGTAACAGGCTTGCTATTTATCGGAGATTTTGTTTACTACCGTAGAATTTTTATTTTCAATTCTAATCTTCATTTAAGAAAATTAGTAAAATATCTTATTTTAGTTTTAAAGTACACTAATAAATCTAGATCCAGCCCGGCTGTACTTGCTGTAGTGGGCGAGCCGCCACTGATGTAATCCAGCTGATCTGAGCACTTGTCGAACATTTTCTATTGAAATTAAAGTAAAACATGTTTCAGTAAATTCTGTAGATATTTTTACAGTAATCAAATGTGGATTTTTCACAAATTTTCTAACTATAAATTTCTGATCACGTTGAGTTAAAATTCCCTTACGACATTTTGTTACCTTGTTTTTGGTCCGATTTTTTCTGTAATGCGTTTTATCTCATACTGAACATAGAATGGAATAAATTTTTAATTTAGAGATATTCCTGTGGCTGATTTACCACTTTTATGATGAAAATTTATCAATATTCGAATGCTATTCTTTGTTTCTTTACGACTACGATCTATTTTTAAATTATTTTTAAATAATATATAGAATATTACGAAGTAGTAAGCAAGCAAAAGTTAAAGCCAAACAAATATTAAATGTCACCACAACGCAAACGGGGGGTGGGGGGTTAGGGGGGGTGGGACTTTTTCGGATGTTGCCCCAGCATTTTTTTCGAAAGTTGCCCCCTCAATTTTTTATTACAGCATTTTTTAAAAATATAATTTAAGTCAATTGTTTTACTGCATTGCCAAAACCAGGACAAATTTCGTACCCCAACTCCCCTTCCCACCCACTACTACAGACGATAAACGCATTTACTGAACAAGTGACTATGTCCATCGGCCATCGCAAATACTTAAACTACTCTGGCCGTCATTTGAAGTGTCATGTTTCTGTAGCTAGTGTTTAAATAGCTACTGAAAGGAAAACTACGAATTTTTGTTAGCCTATTGTAAAAACGTTTTGTTTCATTACATATACATATATTTATTAATTTTTCAACTATCCGATTTACAATATTGAAGTAAATGAATAGTTCAATTGTTCTCTCTCTAGATTAATATACATATGCTTTTGTTATAAAAATGTTGTAATATATTTCCATTATCGGAATTGGAACTTAATTATTATTTTTCTTAAAAGAAATTCAAGGTCGCCTGAGTCCAATTTTTTGTGTGTCTTTTAACTCCCCCTCCCCCCCCCCCCCCAATTGATCTTGCCCCCTCACTTTTAGCACCCAATCGCCGCCACTGCGTCCACATGTACTCCCCCCCCCCCTCTTGGATACGTCTTTGTACTGTACCCCCTTCCCTTTTCATTAATGTTTTTATTTATTTTTATTTTTTATTCGCCTATGTGTACAATCCCATCTTCACAGGACGGCTCGTGAGTATGAAAAGTTAGAGGTCCCGAATTACAAGAGAATTCGAACATAACAGTTTAATTCAATTAATATGAGAAAACAAAATAAAAAAAATTATAAGCATTTCTTTTACGTATACTGACATAAATGAAACTGAGAATTACTACGAATTTAAACAAATAATTGAAAATGAAAAGAATAAATACCGTTTAAAAGGAGAATTAATGGACGAAAATTTAATTGACAATATGGATAACGTATATAAATCAGGGGAAAATATTAAAATATTTTTTTTAAATTATTTTAACTAACAAAAAAAATACTTGAATGAAATTCGACAATTTTTCACATAAGTTATGTATAAAAATATTTTCAAAATGAATAAATAATTTTAAAAAATATTTCAAAAGGTTCCAAAAACTGACGGGGCTTGGAGCCCCTTAAGCCCTATACACTAGCCGCAATAGTCACGCACCACTGTCATGTTAGCCCCGATGTCAAGTCATGATAAATTTTTGTCAGTTAAAAAGCAGTCAATAAAAATTTTATTCAGCTGTGCCAAACATCCCTGTTACCAAACATACCTTTAGAAAGATAAAGATTTCGACCAAAAGTAACTAAATCAAAAAAGTGAAAGGAATTTTAGCATTTTTTCTCCAAAGTTTTGCTACGTCAATACGTCATGCAACACTGAGACCCCCTCCCCCATGTCGCGCAACAGTCATGAATAATGACCTCCTCCCCTCCTTCTTCTAGTAACGGAAAATACAATAACGGCTAGAAAACAGTTTTTACACCTATAACACAAATAATATTTAAGTAATAATAACAAGTAATTGAATTAAATATTAAAAATTTTAAACAAATTTTTAATTTATCTTCCATTTGAATATTAAAACAAGTGTATAAAGAAGCCGCATTCGAATTCTTCAAAATTTGGTCTTCGAAACCCCACCAACTTTCGCCCCTAAAGACCTTCATTCGGCAATTGGCGTGCCCAAAAGCCCCGTTCCATTATTATTTTTTTATACGTATTCCTAAGAAACCTGTTTGTCGCCGCGAGTGGAAAAAGAAAGGTATTTAATTATGGATGGCTTGTCTCTCTCGTCTGCAAGAATTCTTTCCAATATAATACTAAAAAATAAGTTTATTCTAAAACCGATTTCCCTCCAAATTTCTCTAGACTGAAGTCGATTGTTACCGATTAATCCCTTTCCACTTTCCCCCTCCCTGTTTTTTTTTAATTCAGGGTCGGGTAACGGCTGACAGTTACTCCTACACCCACCTCTCCCCTCCCTTCCTATATGGTATATTCCATCTCAGCATTCAAGCGTCGATCCGGGAGCTGCTTCTGACGTCACAACTGGCTAAACTAATGAGAGACTGCTGCAAACAAGGTATCGTCTCCGGAATTTCTCGAAGGGAAGACTTTTTGGACTTTTTCGTGCCTTAATGTCTCGATATTTTCCACCTGCGAAATCTGCACTGGTATTTAAATTACCACGTGATGGACTAGTAACTACCCGACTGTGATCAATTCATCGATTGTCCGCGCCATTGCTTGGAAAAGTTAATGAGACGCCTCTGCGAAATGAAGTCTCCTGATGAATTTCATTCCTGATAATAGGTGGGTGCATTCGGACTGTTTTTGATCATATTTTAACGTATATATGATAAAATACTATTATTTACTGTATAAACTTGTTTTGTGATGATTATCTAGTTGATGGTGGTTCATGGCGACCCCTCCCCCCGCATTTT
The DNA here is from genome assembly GCA_963932185.1 of Troglohyphantes excavatus. Taxonomy (NCBI): domain Eukaryota; kingdom Metazoa; phylum Arthropoda; class Arachnida; order Araneae; family Linyphiidae; genus Troglohyphantes; species Troglohyphantes excavatus. The sequence goes on along the minus strand of OZ010667.1, from coordinate 25,172,113 downwards.
CTATTTTGTAAATATGGTAAGAATCGTGAGTTGAAGATTTTGTTTTGATCTGGACATGAAAGCTTGTTTACGATTAGTATTTTTGGAATCCATATTTCTTTTCAATAGATTTATTTTATGAATCCAGTTTTTATGTTACATGATTTTTGAAAATTATTTTTTTTTCGCAGCGCCATCTCGTGTCTTAATTTTAATATGTATTGAACACTTTGCTACATGTACCCTCATAGAAGTTTTGTCAGTTGTTCTGTAAATAAATAATAAAGTACAAATAATTCATACATTGTAAAGGTAGAAATTAACATTTTCTATAATAAATTGTTGTTATCTGAATATTTTTAAAAATAAATTGTGTGGTAAATGTTCGTTTAAATGTTCTGATTACCAAGTAACAGTTCTACAAACTATCCGATTATAGATTTTTTATTTCGTTCTTTTAGGTCAGTTCCAGGGTGTAAATACACTTTTTAACATATGATTTCTAAATTATATTTCTTCAGCCTGTTATGGAATCATTGGGATTGCTTGTAATTGTTAATATGTTCTATTGCACGTGGTTGTCGATAATTTTTTTGCTTATTCATAGAAATCATTTTCAACGGTCATCGTGTGTTAATCCTTCATCGCGTTTCGAACAACTATAATTTATTTATTCGGCAAATAGTACTGGTTCAGAGATATATCAGTATTCTATCTTTTGGAGAAAGCATTTAAATCAAAGCAATATATCACTTTAAATACGTTATTTGTTCCAATTACATTGCTTGTAACTGTAATTAAAAGAGGAATTAAAATTATGCTACTGATTCAGCAAAAATCTAGTTTCAGGTAAAAGTTGTGGTTATAGCAGATGATGCTTGACAACAAAGTTATGATGTAAAGAAAATAATTGTTTATAAATCCAATGTGGTTTAGAATACCTGAATTAGTCTAATTCTTAGTATACGGTACCACTGCCAAATGTGAATTTGGCAACAATTGGCGAGCAATAGTTTATATATTGTCTAACCCAACCATTCAACAAGATAATGGAATCTAGCAAAGTTGGAATCGTTCTTGTATAAAATAGTTTGGGTACAGATGTAATATAGGACATTTGGGACGTGAGGTTTTTTTTGGCATGTTTTATAGGGGGATAAATTTATAGTATGGCAACCCCACCTGATATTATTTGTATTCTCCGATTCTTGTGGCAACCCTATGACGTCATCGCGCTGACCGAAACTATGTTTAACATCTTTTTCGTCGCCAAAAAAAAAAAAAAAATCGCCAAATGTCCTATACTACATCTGTTCCATAGTTTGGAAGTCAATTGATGATTGAAGTGACTCCTTGTAAATAAAACTTACAAATTACTAGTCCTAAGGTGTAATAAAAATGTTTTGCTATTTAATATAATTTTACTGTTTTACCAAAATACCATATGTTAAAAATGATGGGTATTTATGTATTATCACTTCTACCATAGTGGATGACCCCAATTTGTGATAGCCTGAAGTCGGTGCTTCATTGCAACCACATCAGTTGCTACTTGCATTTGTATCATATTTTGTCTAAAAATGAACAGATGCTCATTTTATTTTCATTTAATACTTTACATCTAGGTTTTATTCTTGTTTTAGTAAAGAAAATGCTAATAGTTTAAAAAAAGGTACTAAGAAACAATAAATTAATATTTAAATCATTCTTCAGCAAAAAGTTTTAAGTATAGTTTTAACTTAGTAAAGATTAAGTATTTGTTTGGTGTTTTGTCTCAATTTTAAGAATTTATATAAAACTTCAAAATATGACCAAATTAATTGTAATTCTCAGAATGTTTTATTTTGCAAAGATATTTCCAAGTCGTTAAAATAAGCATTTTTTTTTTTTAAATAGCTGTCATTTTAGTTTGAGGATATTTTTAATGCTAATGTCTGATTTCATTTCCAAAACAAAAATTTATGTGTTTAAAATTATAGTGTTTTAACAAAGTTTATTATTTTTTTCTTAAATAAAAAAGATTCCATAATACAAGTTTTAAAAATCCACCTTTTAATGAACCTTTTTGTATATGAATTTTCAAGAATCTGGTTATAATACATATAATTAATTCACATAATTTTATATCCTTTTGGCAGGTCCATTTTCAAAGAATTTCTCCACTGTGTGATTTCGGGACGCGACAGCCAGACAACCAGTAACTCGATAATAAAAAAACTATCGCTTCTGAACATTTCCATTTGACAAGAGGTTAGTTTCCAGTTTTAGGTGACACCTTATTATGTTCTTTACAAAGTTTTCCTATTTCTTGCTCTTCATTCCTGCCTATCATGTATTTAAGTATGCACAAGAGCACTTCCAAGTGAAATGAACATCTGTTGTTCAAGCTGCAATTAACAATCAAATATATATTTACATGTTATACAATGTTGTTGGATTTGCCCGGTGTTAACCTTTTTTTTTTTAAAAAGAAATAATTTAATGAATTGTTAAATCCCAAAATGTTGTTGCATAACTTTGTTACTTTTATTTCATTCTGTTTTCTATCACCATGTGACTCAGTCAATTGCTAACTTTTTCTTTCTGATGGCATCTGCAGCAAACAATCTGAATGCTCCCGTCGCCAAACCTTGCAATATCTGTGAGCATTGCCGAAAGTATTACCTGACCCTGAAGCCCCACGAACTGTACGCGCAGTGCGTGGAGCGACCCTTCCTCTGCACCTACTGTGACAAAGCTTTTGCGCGCAAGGACAAACTCAACGACCACATCAAAATGCACACGGGGGAAAGGCCTCACGTGTGCATCCATTGCGGGAAGAGTTTCACTCGTAAGGACAAGCTGACGGTCCATGTCCGTATCCACACGGGCGAACGACCGTACGTCTGCCCTCAGTGTGGAAAAGGCTTTGCCCGCAAGGAGAAATTAGGCGCACACATGTGCATCCACACCGGACAACATCCTTACCACTGCCCACACTGCGGCAAGGGATTCGCGTGGAGGGACAAGCTTGTGAACCACATCCGCATCCACACGGGCGAGCGGCCGTTTGTCTGCAAGCACTGCGGCAAGGGGTTCGCCCAAAACGATAAGCTGACCACCCATATCCGCATCCACACGGGTGAGCGGCCTTTCGTTTGCAAACACTGTGGCAAGGCGTTTGCGAGGAACGACAAACTTACCGTTCATGTGCGAATCCACACCGGAGAGCGGCCGTTTGTGTGCAAGCACTGCGGTAAGGCGTTCGCTAGGAAGGATAAGTTGACGACTCACATTCGAATGCACACGGGCGAAAGACCGTTTGTTTGCAATCACTGCGGGAAGGCGTTCGACCTGAAGGGCAAGCTCACCGCCCACATGAATGTCCATACGGGTAAGCACCCATTCGTGTGCAATCACTGCGGCATAGGGTTCGATCGCAAAGAGAAGTTGAATTCCCACCTCCTATTGCACTTAGGAAGCGCCCCCTGTGATGCTTTAATCGTAAACCCCCTAATGGGGAAAACACTGTGAGAATCGTAAGTCCATTCAGCTTTGAAATGAACGTTTAATTGACTTGCATTTTTTTCTTTCAAAAACAAGGAGTCTGAATTTAAAATATATCTAAATTATAAGTCATTAGGACCTGTCATTTTCTGAAAGGAGCACATTTTTAACTAAATCTTGTAGTAGATTCATCATGAAACTGTCTTGTTTTTGTACAAAGATTGCCATTCTATTTGTTATTTTTGTTTCTTGTGTGGTTGTTATTGTTTGATGCAGTTTGCATTTTGCCAAGTTTTTTTTATACATAAATATATAACTGTGATCAAAATAGACTCGTTTTGGTTGGTAGTTAGTTACTTTTATTATGTAAACTGCTTGAAGTTTATCTGTAAAACAAATTGTACAAATTTCTGAAGATCAAAACCTGCTTGCATTTTTATGTAGATAAATGCAATAAAAGTTCCAAGAAATACTGAAATGTGATTTTTATTTCATTTTTTAACACAAATTATTCACTCATGTCTATCAGCTGACTGTTTAAAAGTGTACCACAATCAAAACTTTATTTTCGAAAGAGGAATGAATATAATTGATTTCTATTTTAATTATTTACGTTAGAATAACTAGATTTAGTTATCAAAATTGTAACCGAGCTCCAACCAAATCGTCTCTATATTAGTTTAAAAAAAAAGTGTTGCATATGCATTTTATGTCTTAAGTTGCTGTTTAATTAGTTATTTTGCTTTGATTTTTTTAAATGGGAAGAGAAATTTGTGTTTTTACATCACCTCGAATTGATTAATTTTTCTTTCAGGGCTATCAATTCGTCAGGATCTCTTCCCAGAAATTCCAAAGTAAGATATTTTTTTTATTTTACCTTAATTGGAATGTTTGGTTGCTCGTTCCTACATCCACGAACATTTTGTCTTTCGCTTTAGTTAAACTACTTTTTATTTATTCAATTTAAAAACAGTTGAGAAATCTATTATCCTGAGGTTTGATTTCAGGATTTTTGAAACTTATATGAAATAAAATTATTTTCATTCCTCTTAGAAAATATGCAGTAAGCACAATTCAAAATATTAAGTTACAGTGTTTAAACAGACTAATATTTTCTTCCTGCATCTACTAAGTATTCATTCATATGTTCGGCAGTCAAATTGAATGTTTAATTCAACTGAATTAATAAAGTTTACAATATAGTAAACATTTTAGATTAAAAATAATTACCAGTAAATTGGATATATTTTTTTACGAGAATTAAATTGAATTTAAAAATAACATACCATTCTGGAAAACAATCCTGTCTACTATAAAAAAATATTTAACTACTTTCGGTCATATCAGATAAATAGTTTAATTTGTAAAACATTATCTGCAACATTTAAATGATGATTTCAGAGATTATAAATTAAAAAATATGAAACATTCATGTAAAATAATTTAAATGAACAGCTCTTTTAAATATTGCTGTTAAAAAATTACAAATTTATTTGGCTGATTAATAATAAAATGTTTTTCAATGGGTTAAATTTAATATTCAAATTACATTTTACAATGGGGTGGAGTGTTCCTAAAATATTTTATTAAAGTAACATAATGCAACTAATCTGACCTGAAAGCATTTTATTTAGTTAATAAATATTTAAACTTTTTATAATCATTACAAGTATTGCAGGTTATATGGGAAGAATAGGACACAGTCAGTTTTTATAATTCTATTTTCATCTAATTAAATATAAAAATTGCTTTTTAAACTTTCAATTGTATTTTTTTTAAAAAGAATTAAAATAACAAACAAAAAAAGCTTTTAATAGCAAATTCTGATTAAGTGGACCAATTACTTTTATACCAGGGTATTCTGAAATAACCTTTGTAACAATATTAGTATAGTCTGACAAAGAGAAGAAGAAAGCTGAGCTCTGCCTAAACTATTTCTACTTGGAATTAATTTTGTGGTCGGACTATAATCTTAAACCTCTGATGCAGCTGAATGACTTAAGTCGTCCATAGATTTTTAGTTTTTCTAACAATGCACATAAACTTGAAAAATATTTGTTGAAGTATTTTTCAAATCTAATAACGTGGAGAATTTTTCTTGGAAGCTATATCCATTAAACTAATCAAAATTAAATATATAGTAAACATGTATTGAAAATATGAAGTTAACTGTTTTACAGAGAAACCAATTTTCCCAAACGTTCAGAAGGTTAAATTAAAACAAACCTTTTAATATGTCAGGTATTTATATATTGGAATAGAAGTATTATTTGTATACAAAACCAATTGAAAAGTTACGAAATATTCCAAGGTAAAATAAGTTCTTATTAAATTGTGAAAATAAAGCATTCAAGGTTGTCTGCTATCAATCAACTGTATTTTCTCATCAATTAAAAGATTAAGAATTTGCATTTTACTTTAATTATATGGTTGCCATCTACTTGGAAAATTTGGAATTAATAAGAGAAATAAAAATTATCTTAAAAGTCGGGAAAAAATTTAAAAGAAATCTGGAAATGTTAGGAACAATTTATACAACTTTTAGTCAAATAGGTTTAATTTCTTTAATCATTGACATAATTTTAGGGGATTCTTTACAGGATTTAATATTAATGTATGAAAAATAGTTTTTTCCCCTTATAATTATTGGTCTGTAAACCTCCTGAGAAAGTCAGCATATTGAGTGACACTTCAGTAATTACCTAAGTATTCTACATAAAATGGTTGCTTTTAATTTTTCCGCCTGCCTTCATAACTTTAGACATGTTTTCTTCTGTTATTTATAAATTGTTAAATTTCAAAAATTCCCCTTTTGAGAATAGCTATTAAAAATATGTATACAGTTGGGAAAAAATCAAATTAAACGTTTATTAAATCTGAAATAAATACAAAATAAATGAAGGTTGTAGAATATGGCACAGATGTGTGTTAATCACAAACATGGATGGACTTCTTTAGTTTACATTTAGTTAATCTTGTTAGTGTAATTAATTATTTTTGATAAGGAGAGGAAAGCCAAAGAGTCATATCTCAAATTAAATACAAATTTGAGGCGGCATTCAAGAAACAAAAAAAATGTATAGCATTTAACTAGTTTTCAATCTTTTTAAATGTCATCTTCTTCTATATCCTTATATATATTAGTTATATATGTTTAACAAAATATATAATTATATATATACATTAGTTCTGACATCAGTTTTACTTACTTCTTCAAGGAATTCTTCAGAATGATTCCAAATAAGGCCCTTTTCCTTCCACAACTTGCCATAATTTTCAAACATAAAAATATTAGATTTGTGTTAAGCAAAATATTTAAGCATAAGAAGAGAAACTTCTGCTTTCTTATGAAATGGATTCTGAAACCTATTTCCTCAGTGCTCTAGACTAGCCTATTTACTAAAACTAAAAGAACCCATCAGGTGCAATAAAGCCACCTGCACATCTTGTGAAAGAGAAACTCGAGATTACATCATATCATAAGTAGATGAAATATACATAAGAATTGAGTTATAATTTTTTTTAATGAAAGTTGAAAATAAATTACACATTAACAGGGGGGTGGGGCAGATTTGTGGATATAATTTTTTTTTATATATATTGCAATAGTATATAAATAAACCCGGTTCACTCTCGAAACTTTTTTTTAAAATATTAAATGAAAACTCGCATTCTCTGCATGTTGCTATGGGGTCATTTCCATGTCAAATCAACACAAGAAAATGCATTTTTTTTACGCACCATCTCTGATTTTTATGAAGTTGGGTGAACTTATTCTACCTACTAAACCATGCAAAATTTTAACCTCCTAGGCCCATTAGTTTTTTAGTTATTTGCATTTCAAAATGTCTGAAAACGTACAATCTACCCTCTGGTGGTTGCATTTAAATTACCATAACTCCTGTTCTAATTAACATATAGAAATATATTTGGTATAGTTTTGAAGCTCTTTAAATGACTTCTAAAATAATATGAAACACATGAAGGTTTGGTGAAAAACATTTCAAGATCATATTATTTGACCTTGAATTCCAAAAAAAACGATTTTTTTTAATTTTCACTATATTTTTTCCCTGAATACTACAACATCTTAACTACATGTATGCCAATTTTCAAAGTGGGATGACAATGCGATCACACACACACAAAAATTTAGAAACAAAAATAAACAATATATTGGTAACTTGTTCTACTACTACTACTTTTGATATAGGTGAAGCAGAATATACTGAAGTGTCGGCAGTGCAACATTTTGTTCCTAAATTTTTTTTCTGTGTGATCCCATTGTCGTCCCACTCTGAAAATTGGTATACATGTAGTTAAGATGTTGTAGTATTCAGGGAAAAAATATAGTGAAAATTAAAAAATTTGTTTTTTTTGGAATTCAAGGTCAAATAATATGATCTTGAAATGTTTTTCAACAAACCTTCATGTGTTTCATATTATTTTAAAAGTCATCTAAAGAGCTTTAAAATGATACCAAAATTATTTCTATATGTTAATTAGAACAGGAGTTATGGTAATTTAAATGTAGACAACGGAGGGCAGATTGTGCGTTTTTAGCCATTTTGAAATGCAAATAACTAGAAAACTAATAGGCCTAGGAGGTTAAAATTTTGCATGGTTTACATTCTTAGTAGGTATAACAAGTTTCCAAATTTTCTAAAAATCGGAGATGGTGAGGAAAATGACTCTATGATCTTTCTTTATGAACATGTTCCTTTCACAATAGAAGTTTTCGTGCATCAAACTATCACAAGTTTTTCGTAAACTCGAACAAATCCACTTGACTTGGACTTGATTTAAATCATCCAGAAATGTAATTTTTTGCTGAAATGTACTCCTTTAAACAAAATATTGTTTAAAAATAAAACAAGGTCAAAACATACATTTGTCACAATGAGTAATTTATATTGGATTTCAGTATAGCCATTATACCCCACTTTACTAAAAATTAAATTAATTCAATGAAATATATATATTTAAAAAAAATTAAATAACTTTTAAAGCTGCTTACGTAATCTCATTCGATTAAAACCCTTTTTAAAGCTGCATACATAATTTTTCATATCTGCAATCAATTGATTTAAATCACTACAACCCTGATTGTCATTAGGAAACAGTTTTACATGTTACTGTAGAATGTATTGAAAAAAATTTAAGAGTTGCAAAGATTGCTCGTGACTATTGAGTGAGATGCATTTAAAAAGAGAACTACTTTATGTAAACTGAGTATTAACTTATGCCCATGATCTTAAAAAAATATATCATGTGGTTTTTGAGTGGAGTCCCATCCATATCTTTTATTATGAATGAAAATAATTTTATGTTTATGCTTGAATTTGAATGTTTCATTTACAACTTAAGTTTATGTAACTGACCCATATAAAAAAAAAGGGATATTTGTTCCACGTCTGAGTAAGCTAGAATTTTTTTAGGGCATCGATCAAATTGAATTTATCAACCTCAATACAAAATTTTGAGATAAGTTGGAGATTTTATTGGATACCAACAACCACTAACAGTTGTTGTTAAGTTTATGTAACTGACCCATATAAAAAAAAAGGGATATTTGTTCCACGTCTGAGTAAGCTAGAATTTTTTTAGGGCATCGATCAAATTGAATTTATCAACCTCAATACAAAATTTTGAGATAAGTTGGAGATTTTATTGGATACCAACAACCACTAACAGTTGTTGTTAAGTTTATGTAACTGACCCATATAAAAAAATATTTGTTCCACATAAGCTAGAAATTTTTTAGGGCATAAATCAAATTGAATTTATCAACCTCAATACAAAATTTTGGAATAAGTTGGAGATTTTATCGGATACCAACAACCACTAACAGTTGAGTTTTAGTATGCAAAATTTATGTAAGTAACTCAAGTAAGATATATACAGGATTCCAAATTATTCGATTAAGAAACCTATCCAGAGCAAGTAACTTTACCTTCTACTGGGAAACTTCAGAAATGGACTTGCCTAGTTCTGGCATTGAGCTCTTTAGTTATAAAAACATAATTGTTACCATATTGCTTATATTTATTTATAATTTGTTAAAGCATCCATTTCTTTCGTTACATTACGCATTTTGATGTTACGGAATATTTATTGTTAAATGCAAAAACGTCCAGGTTTTTGTTATCACAGAATTTAAAGTTAATTTCTGACTTTAAAAAATAATGAACTCGATATTGATTTGTATAGGTTTTGTTATCAGAATTTAAAGTTTAAATTTGTGTTCAGAATTTAAATTAATTTCAACAATTAGAAAATATTCCATTTGTTGAAGTGAAAACAGTTAAAATGCCAAATGTTTTGAGGGATCTTAAACAAAGTTTTACAAATCCTTGCATCTTTCCCAATTGAAGAGCAAGCATGTGTAAAATATCTGAAAATGTTATTATTTCATTACATAATTCACCACCAAATTTTCTATAGAGCTATCCTATTTTAAATTGAATTTAACTTGCAGAGATTGGAATTTGTCGATGCATTTAGGAAAAGTTATTTGCATTCTTCCACAACAAAAAACGCTTTATAATATAAATCTTTAGGTATCGCCTTGTTTTCAGTAAAGAACTAATTTGTAAAAGTATATACTAAATAATTCTACTTAATCAAATTTATGTTTAATTTATATCATGGAAAATTTATATATGTTATGCATTTATTGATAAAAAAATGTCTATATTTTAATATCAATATGTTATAAAGTTATATATATTTTCTTCATAATTAAATGAAGGAAACTTATTACAAAATTTGTTCAAGTAATTCATTAAGGTACATCACATTGCAGAGCTTTTTTCAGGTATTTCTATTTTTTTTCCTTAGAAGGCGGCACATTGGAATTTGTAATTGAATGTCCCTTAATTTGACTTTAACCTGGCTTAAACATATTAAAACAACACAATCTAATAAATTTTCACACCTGGCAATTTTAACTGGGTTCATACCAGGAACATTTTTAGTTTCCAAAGAGTGCCTTTACGTTCCTTTAGAACAATAAGTGAACATTTTTAAACAAAGTACTATATTGAATTTTATTTTTGAAGGGCTTTAACTTTGCCTAGATTTGAAGTAGGCCGAAAATAAGTTTAAAGGGGACATATTAATAAATTCCTTAGCACTTGTATATACTTTTACAATAAAAGTATTATCTTTATCTACCACCGTGGTAATTATTTTGGGGTATTACGAACAGGGGAAATTAATTTTAAAGCTCTTTAAATGTCATTGTCTCGTTATTGCTAGTTTCTAAAAAAATGTGTAAATCCTTTTCTACAAAAAGTGTTTTTGAGGTTATTTAGAAATTATATTAATCTAAATCTACTTTGAATGCTTTATCAACACTTCTACAAATTATATATGCAGCAACTCTTTAAGTGTTCAAATATTACCTTTGAAATAAATTTTATTAACTTATTTTCTTTATTTGATACCAAAATAATTTGTTTACATTATATTGAGGAATACATTTATTTTTAAACATAACATTTTTGTTTTAGTTTGTTAAATTTATTTTTATTATTAAAAAATATTTATTTCATTTTCAGAACTTAACATGAAATAACATTGAGAAAAAGAAAATTATGCAAAGAAAATGAATGCCCTGTAAATGATTTGTATAAAAGGTAATGATGCCAGCATTGTCACATTAAAAAAACTGTATTTCATCTCGAAATCAATTAATATTACTCAAGAGACTTAAACAATTTTGAATATAATTGTGCATTGGGTTCTTACAATGTAAACTTTTAGCAACAGTATGTTATACGATTTTAGCACACATTTTAATTTAGATTAAGCAATTGTTAAAAATCACATGTATTTAATATTGTATCATATACATTAAGTATTACTTATAATAGCAACTTGGATCATATTATTCTTATGAAACTTGCTTATTCTTTGTAATATAACATGGCTGTAGTACCCACTATCAGTATTCAAACCCAACCCACCCATTTATCTGAGCAGTGTCGCATTTACTTCATGGGTATGAAAGCCCACCAGCTGTACGCTCCAAACGGACAAACACTCTTCACTTGCAATTACTGCAAGAAGACCTTTCCCCATCAGGACTTGTTAAAAGAGCATATGAAATTCCACACAGACAGCCCGCACGTTTGCAGCCACTGCAACAAAGGGTTCACGCGCAAGGACAAACTGACCGCACACCTCTTGATACACACCGGAGAAAGGCCCCACACTTGCGCCCAATGCCCCAAAACTTTTGCCCGCAAGGACAAGTTGAGTGCTCACATGTGCACACACACAGGCGAGCACCCTTTCACATGCCAGCACTGTGGGAAGGGTTTTGCGTGGAAGGATAAGTTGATCAAGCATATACGGGTGCACACAGGGGAAAAGCCTTATGCGTGCAGCTACTGTGGGAAAGCCTTTGCCCAGAATGATAAGCTTGTCACCCACTTGAGGATTCACACAGGGGAACGCCCGTTTGTGTGCAAGCACTGCGGGAAGGGTTTTGCTCGCAACGATAAACTGACCACCCATGTAAGGTTACACACGGGGGAGCGGCCGTTCATCTGCCCCACATGTGGCAAAGGTTTCATTCAGAAGGATAAATTGACAACACATATGTTCACGCATACTGGCAACTATCCTTTTACCTGTGCCCATTGCAGCAAAGGGTTTGTCTGGAAGGATAAGCTAATTAATCACGTTCGCACCCACACAGGAGAAAGGCCTTATATTTGCAAGGAGTGCGGTAAGGGCTTTGCTCAGAACGATAAATTAGTTACCCACACACGAACCCACACGGGCGAGCGGCCCTTTAAATGCAAGTACTGTGGCAAAGGCTTTGCTCAGAAAGATAAGCTAACCGTGCACACCCGCATACACACGGGCGAACGACCGTATGTGTGCAAAATGTGCGGGAAGGGCTTTACGCAAAAAGATAAGCTAACCACGCATGTCCGAATTCACACGGGTGAGTGTCCGTTTGTCTGTCAGCATTGTGGAAAGGCCTTCCCCAAGAAAGATAAGCTAACAGTTCACACCCGGTCTCATACAGGAGAACGGCCATACGTGTGCAAGCACTGCAACAAAGCGTTTGCAAGGAACGATAAGTTGACAGCTCATGTCCGTACGCATACAGGGGAAAGGCCCTACTCTTGTGTTCAGTGCGGGAAAACTTTTGCAACAAAGGGCAAGCTTAACATACACTTGAAAACACATGCTGGCAAGCCGCCGTCACCCTTAACCTGCACCCATTGTGGGCTTGTGTTTGAAAATAAGGATAAGCTGGCCTCCCATCTTTTGATCCATGATGTTAAGTTTCCTTTTAATTGTAACCATTGTGGTGCAGGTTTTCACTGTAAAGATAAATTGAGCACACACTTGTTAATTCATATTTCTGAGAGTACACATGCTGCTCTTATCGTTCATTCCTTGCTTGGAAAGCCATTGTAGAGGTTTTATTAAAACTTCAATGTATTTTTTCCATTCCAAACTCAATTTTTTTTCTTCTCAATTTTAACATGTTTTATAGATTTGGGTTATATATTTATATATCTATATATTATAGTTAATTAATTACCTATCATATTTTGTTGTAAATCAGCAGAAAAGTAATGTTGCTTCACCTCAAGTTATATTGTTCTGCAGAGCTTAAGTGTCAAAATAATTGTTGTTTATTTCATTCTCATGTAGATGTCTTCAATAAAGGCTTGTTTAACACAAATTTGTGTTTTTATGCTTACGAGTCTCACACCACAAACATACCCAGTAGCAGAAAAGTAATTAACGGTTGTCTTACTTTATAGACTTTTTAATATAGCTCTGCAGATTCTCTGAAAATTTTATTTTTCTCCAAACTTAAGTCTTTTGTGGGTGGCCTTGTTTTTTCAAAATAAATATAAACAACTGCAGACCAATTTTAAGATTCTGTCGCAACATTTTCTGCTACTGGGCTACATATTACAATAACCTGAAATATAAAAAGTCTAATATAAACTATATATTATGATAAAAAAAATGAATGAAATAATTTCTTATAAAACGTAAAACGAAGCCTTGTGCATACACCTATTGAAGATTGTTACATGAGTAGATGACTTAAGAGTAGCCTTAGCTTCTTTTAATACAAAAGCATTTAGCATACTATTAACAATTAAATAACATTGAAGAATAATTTATATTGGTTAAACCTGTATCCAATTATGCATTAATAGACATTTTATATTATGATTCAAAAATTGTAGCTTGAATAATATTTTTTTTCTTCACCAAAAATTGAAATATATTAGCTTTTATATTTACATAGATAACTTGCATAAAAAGTTATTTTTAATTAATATAATAAAGTTTAGTCCATGTTAATAGTGGATAAAGTCAATGTTAAATTAGTGATTCAGCAAAGCAAAAAATTACAATTCAGTGGCTATTCTCCTTTCATTGCCATTTAATTCTTAATCAAAATATACTAGTTTCAAGCATTTTCTTTTTTTAATTTATTCCTTAATTTTCAAATGGAAAGAATTAGAAATAATCTCAAACAACTTATTTCTATTTAGTAAAATTAGCTATAATGAATGTTCTTTTTCCTCAAAGCTATCTGTTCTGAAACTTTTAACATATTCTTGTTTACATGCTACTGATGAATCTAAAGGATATTTCCTTTCAGACATGAATTCTTCAAGCAACTCGACTAAGTGTGGAAAATTTAAAGAAGCAAATTAGATGAAAGGTCAATTTTCCAATGAAAAAGGTAACACCTGCTCTCTTACTGACCACAAACTTTATCCATGAAAATTAGCGATTATTCCTGTTCCTCAATGAAGAGAAAATTTTGACAAAGACCATTGCATCCATTGTAAATAATGTGTAGTGCACTGTGCTCTGCATCATTTTGACATTTGTTGCCATACACATGAATTGTTAGTCTACTTTTTGTGATCTTTAAATTTAAGATGTGCCATTTTTCTTTTTCTAATTGGACTTTGTATGTGAAACCCAAGTAGTGCAGTTTTTTAGAAGTCCCAAAGAAAACACTGGATATGTGATGTTGAGTTTCAATTGTTAAGTTTGCATTTTCGACTATTCAGTGGTTTCATTGTCTCTATTTCAGACTGGCTTAGATTTTATTGTTCAGAATGTTGAAAAATCCCTCCATTGGCGAAATGGCTGTGAACATGGCCAATATATCTGAGTTGGCGAGCCTGCACATTCCAACAACACAAACGCACCCTGACTGCGAGCAGTGCCGTGTGTACTTTGTCGACATTAAGACCCACCAGCTGTACACGCAGCCGGCGACGCAAGAGCAGAGATTTGCGTGTAACCAATGTGATAAAAGCTTCACACGCAAAGACAAACTGGGCAACCACTTGAGGATGCACTCAGGCGAGTGTCCACACGTCTGCAGTCACTGCAACAAAGCTTTTGCCCGCAAGGACCAGCTGAATGCGCACATCCGCATCCACACGGGCGAACGCCCCTATGTATGCAACCTGTGCAGCAAAGGTTACACCCGCAAAGATAAGCTTGGGGCTCACATGTACGTACACACGGGCTTGCACCCTTACCACTGCCAGCACTGCGGGAAGGGGTTCGCATGGAAGGACAAGCTCACCAACCACATTCGCATCCACACAGGAGAGCGTCCGTTTGTGTGCAAGTACTGTCCCAAAACCTTTGCCCAGAACGACAAGCTGACAACACACATTCGCATACACACGGGCGAGCGGCCCTATGTGTGCAAGCACTGCGGGAAGGCGTTCGCCCGCAAGGACAAGCTGGGGGCCCACCTGTGCATCCACACGGGTGAGCACCCCTACAACTGTCAGCACTGCGGGAAAGGCTTTGCCTGGAAGGACAAGCTCACCAACCACATCCGCATCCACACGGGCGAGCGGCCATTCGTCTGCAAGCACTGCGCCAAGGCGTTTGCACAGAAAGACAAGCTGACCGTCCACGTGCGCATCCACACGGGCGAGAGGCCTTTTGTTTGCAAACACTGCGGCAAGGCTTTTGCGCGGAACGACAAGCTGACGGCCCACGTGCGGATGCACACGGGCGAACGGCCATACGCGTGCACCACATGTGGCAAGGCCTTTGCGATGAAGAGCAAGCTGAACACCCACATGCGAATCCACACTGGAAAGCATCCGTATGCATGCAATCAGTGCGGGAAAGGCTTCAATCGGAAAGATAAGCTGAATGCACATCTGTTGATCCATCTAGGAGGGAGTACTTGCGCGACATTCGTAGGGGCTAAGCCACTCATCACTAAAATTCCAGACATTGCGTTGCCAGGGCCACCGACCATGTTGCAGGTACCTGTGTCGGTGCCATTGGCAGTTGCAGTTCCTTTAGCAGACACTAAGCCAATGATTGCAGCGGTTCCACTTCAACAGCCACAGCAGCAACAAAATTAATAAATACGTTACTAACTTGCTGATTATTTGGTGGGTGATTTTCGCATTTGGAACGAATCCTGCCCTTAACACGCAGGTCTATGCAAGTGTTTCGAGATGTGGCTAACCCAGGTGTTATAATAAATACCTCATTGCAGCTTGATTGATATACTGAGTTGAAGCTCACAAATATCAATTGCCTCTGTTTTGTTGAAACCACTTGCAGAGGCTGGGACAATTTGGCGCTCACTGTAAAGTTGTCATAGAGATGATTTCATTATTCGATTTTTCAAACTTTGTTTTTCTATGAAAGACAAGCCTTGTATATTTTAGTCTGATAAAGTTATTTAGGAACATTCAAGATATTGACAGTTATATAAATTTTACTTGATATAAAAATCCTTATTAAATTTTAAATTCCTCTAATATGTAATTCTGTTTTATTCAATGGAACATGTCATTTGTGTTTCTTAGTTATAATCCGTTGAATATATAATTTAAAAAAAGTGGTGTGTGCATCTTTCCATTTCAAAGTTAACATCTGAAACTAGGCACACTTATTTGGTATTAAGTACTTTCCCCTTCCAGGTGTGGAGTTTAACTATAGGTAAAATTATAACAATTTATTACTTCTAGACATACCCAAAAAGTGTTTCAAAACTAAAATAGACAAAAATAGGTTTTCAATTTGTTATATATTCATCTTGTATTGTTATTACTAGTTACAATTAAATTTTATTTGCTTGTACACTACTAAATTGTGCAACAAGCTGTATGTGTTTGTGTAAAATAAATGACTGAAATCAAAATGTGTTATTCTTTTTATGCTTATTAGCACTGTTAGATCTATAGTAAGACTTATAATTAAGTTATTCCTCAAAACATCTGCACTATTAAATAAAAAATAAGCTACCAAAACCGGAGAAGAAGTGATAAAGCATCCTATGTAGTTAGGCAAACTTAGTTATTTTATGGAAATTTTAATTTATTCTATAGCTGAAAAATCACTTCGTAATTTTTAATTCTTGTATCATAAGTAACTTAAACTGGCCTGATGCATCGTTAATTTCTGAGTCCGGCATGTCTTTACTGCTTTAATAAAAGTATTCCCAGTTAATATATAATAGAAGTTATATATTTTAAAATTAATATGAGTGTTTGATTTCCAATTGTTTATATTGGGGTCAAAAGTTTTCTGATCTTGTTTACTTTCAATTTTTATGCGCTCAGTACCTTGCAACTTGAATATGTTTTTTTATTTCAAAAGCTACTTTCTCCTCTTAACTATTTTCTTTGGGACTTTAAAAGGGTTTTATTACTATACTTTTTATTCATACTACTCTAACTTCTGACATTTTTCATCCCTTCTATTTTCAGAAAAATGTCTCATTTCTGATTGATTGTGAAACTTGGAGCAACTTTGATTCCCTAACAGCAAATTCTCTATCATCTTGGAGGTAATACTTCTAAACCGCAAAACATTAAGCAAAATTTGAAGTTGTAATAAGTGTTGTTAACTCTGCAAGATGGTTAAAAATGGAAGATAAATAATTTAACTTCAAAACTTCGCAGTAGATAAAAAAATGGCTAGTGTTGTGAATCTAAACATTCCTTCTTGTCAACCCCATAACATCTGTCAACATTGCCATATTTATTTTGTGGACGTGAAACCAGATCATTACAGTGTTGGCACGCCCACTTCGGAAACTAAAAGCTCGTTTGCTTGCACATACTGTCAAAAAAGCTTTACTAGAAAAGACAAGCTAAATGACCACGTAAAAATACATACCGGTGACAGCCCTCACATTTGTACGTACTGTGCAAAAAGTTTCACAAGGAAAGATAAGTTGACTGCTCATGTACGCATCCATACAGGCGAATGTCCTTATGTGTGCACACAATGCGGGAAAGGATTCACTCGTAAGGACAAACTGGTTGCGCACACTTACATCCACACGGGTCTGCATCCCTTCATTTGCCCACACTGCAATAAAGGATTTGCCTGGAAGGACAAACTCACCAACCACATACGGACCCACACCGGAGAGCGACCTTTCGTCTGCAAGCATTGTGGCAAGGCTTTTGCACAGAACGACAAGTTGACGGTTCATATCCGTATCCACACTGGCGAAAGGCCTTATGTTTGCAAGCACTGCGGAAAGGCATTTGCCCGCAACGACAAACTGACGGCCCATGTGCGAATCCACACTGGGGAGTGCCCGTTTGTTTGCAAGACGTGTGGCAAGGCCTTTGCCCGCAACGACAAACTGACCTCGCATTCATACACCCACACGGGGAAATACCCCTTCAATTGCCCACACTGTGGTAAGGGATTCGTGTGGAAGGACAAGCTGACAAATCATGTTCGGGTGCATACGGGAGAACGACCCTTTGCCTGCAAGCACTGCGGGAAGGCCTACGCACAAAAGGACAAACTGACTGTTCATGTCCGCAGTCATACAGGTGAACGGCCATTTGTTTGCAAACACTGTGGAAAGGCGTTTGCACGTAACGATAAACTTACGGCTCATGTTCGGATACACACTGGCGAACGGCCCTACGTTTGCGGACAGTGCTCCAAGGCATTTACTACAAAAGGCAAACTTAATATCCACATGAGAACTCATGAAGGCAAAATTCCCTACATTTGCACACAGTGTGGGAAAAACTTTAGCAGCAAAGAGAAACTCAGTGCCCATTTGTTAGTTCATATTGGAAATAATCCATGTGCGGCAATGATTGTCCCTCCATCATTAATTTCAAAGAGTGTTCCAGCCTAGGTGTATGTTATCTGATTCCAAAGCTTTTCCATTTTAATAGCAAATAGCCACTTTGGGGATAAATTTTACAATTATTGTATGTGTGTATTGCACTTATGCTTGTACTAATTGATTGCTGTAAAAAGTTGTTTTACTTTATATATATAGTAAAGTTTAAAAACTGGAAGTAGTTCTATCGCATATTTCTTCTACAAACAAGGCTAGTCCTTACTTAAACTCAGTTTATTAGTTAAGAGGAGGAAGAGTACATTTCAAAATTGTGTATATAGCTAATGTTCCAAGGCACTAAAAAAAAATATATTAAAAATATTGTTTTTTTAATATTCAATGAAACTGTTAAGATTACAATAACAATCCACTTATTTTACAAAGGCTACTGACTTAAGTGTAAAGCTAAGAAAAATGACCTATTATGATTATCCTGGAAGTTAATTTACCTTGTTTTTTTAACTACAGACAGTGAAAACTATTTTTCTTGACACAACAATAAGTGTGTAATTTATTTTACAAACAGTTGCAATTATAATTTTGTAGTTAAGATAAATGTTTACCAAACTCATAATTTATAGGAGTTGAAAGCGAATTTTTTTTTTAGATGTCTGTATTAATTTTTAGAAGAAAGATAATATTTTAAAATACTTTAAACTGTTAAGATTACATTCACTATCTACTTACTTTACAAAGGCTATTGAACTTAAATGGAAAGCTAACAAAAATGCTACAAGACATTTTTCCAATTATTAAAAATGTATTGCAAAATTCCACTCTATGCAAAACTGTTAGATGGTTTAGCCTTATATATTCAAGATTTTTTTTTTGTGAAAAAGGAAGCATGATTAATAACTGATTAGAGCATAACATTATGTACTTCGATTCCTTTTGAACTAAGAAACCACATTTAAGAAGTCAGCTTATTCTCTAGATTTTGAAGTATGCACAATTCTAGATTGTCAGCATTTTAAGATTTTGCAAATCAGAAAATAGTTTAATAATAAAATGTCGCCTTCCCCCCCCCCACTAGTTTTATAATTCTATTTATGTCGACTTGTTTAATCCTGGAGATAAAGATCCCCCCCTAAGTACCATTGAAAAGGTATTAAGTACATGTCGAATGTTGTAATATACAGTAAATATGGTATACATAATAGGATAAACAGGCAAAACATTTCTCTTGTATATATCAGCCAACCTCCCACACATTCTTCAGGTACACCTAAAAGGCACAAGGTGTTCAGATACTTAAGACTGTATATGGAACACATAAAATGTGTACATATTTGCTGCTGGTGGGTCCTTTCTTTTTTTGTTACAGGCTGTAAAATTATTTCAGATTAAACTGGTTGTTAAGAAAGCTATTCTTTTAAATAATTCTTAAGCAAACTGAAAATGAAATAAGTCAATGCAGAATTTTTTGACAAGTGTATGATCCAAATATACATAACAATGAAAGTACTCGTTTACTAATTCTAAAGGAACGTTACAATTTATATATATATTTAATTTTGAGCTATAAAGTTTTATTATGTACTTTGAAAATTATGACTTCCAAAAATTAACATACCTAATTAGAAATTTAATAAACACAAAAAAAGTCAAAAAGCAAAATAAAATTTCATAATTATTGAAATTTATGTGCAATTAAAAATAACACCTTAAAAACATTTTATGTATTAGCTGTTACAGAATATGAAATAATTCCAATAGAAATATTGATTAAAGTTTAAAACTCTTATATATGATGCTTTATGTCGTCATATTTTTTTTTCTCTGACAAACAAAATAAAAATATCATGCCTAGAAATTTGTAATCAATTAATTGGTAAATGAGTGCAGTTAAGAATAGAGTTAATAACTTGCTTTAAAAATAACTTCAGAAATAAAATCGGCTTGTCAATTTTACTTTTTTCATTGTTTAAGCCATTTGCTGAGAACTATCCGACTTGAAACAGCAATATATGTTATACCATTAAAACAGATTGATTGTGATCAAAGCAATGTGATAAATATTTTGTACAAATAAAATAAACATGAAAAATTTACATTGTAATTTCAACCGAAAACAATTTCCTTACAATGGGCACTTCAAAGTCATTTATCTTCTTTTTTCTGATAAGACATTTCTATGGAAATACTCTAGATTCAACCTAGGCAGATAAAATGAACATTGGAGCACATACTTTAAAATGTCTGTCGAATGAAGTGATTGAAAAGGAGTGTGTCTTCAATGAAGAAAGCACAAATTAGAGTGGTTTGTTGTTAAAGATGCTTCTTATGCACAATAAAATTGAACAACCAGCACCTTTACTCAGAAATACAGAACATATCACAATTTACCTATCATTTGAAGCCAGCAGCTAAGCTAAAAGATCCTAAGTGATTAAAATAAAAATGGAAACATAAGTTAATTTTCAAAGCCAAGTTATTCATAAGTCGTATTTAATATAAAAAAAATATGATAATTCATGGTCACTCATATACTCTACAATTTAAAGATGGAAATTATTACAGCTATATATAAAACTAATATAACTTATTAACTATTTCAATCACTAAATTAAAAATAAAATTATTGTAACAGCTTTTTATTATTAGGTATGTATGCAGATCACCTTTTACAATAGAGAAAACGTTCATCAAATGAGTAAAAACAATTTATTTTTGCCTTTTCTACAGGACCATTTTGGTTCATTGGTTGTTGGTAAACATGTATAGATTTACAAGCCTGCACTTTTTTTTTGCATCATAACATTGTGCCACATATAAGAAATCTTAACACATTATGTATTATGGAACAGTTTTTAAACTTATAGCTACGATACATAGTGGTGCTAGAACTCTAGCTTGTTCCTTTAAAATAGCGCTTCAAAATCACTGATTTAACTTCTTTTCATACTGTGTTTAAACACTAAAATTAGTTTTAATAGATAGCAACCTTTTTAAATCCTGTGTTTTACAGAAATAGACTGTAGTATATCAGTGCTATATTATTTTTTTATGTCCATATTATGTTAAATGACATACCTTCAAAAGATTGCTGGTTATCCATCTTACTTCTCATGAAGACACTTTTGATCTTAAAATTAATTTAAACTAAGTTTGTTTTGGACAAACAGATAAATAAAGTATATATTCACTTTTTAAAACTTTCAATGTAAATATTTCGATGAACAGTAATTTTAAATGTTGGCTCTTGCCACTGGTAATTTTCAATCTTGACTTTAGTTTACATTTTTAGTTACTAGTCATTCGAGATTAAAATTAAAAAATGCACTAGTGTTTTTTAAAAAAATAATAGTGAGGTATGAACAAAAATGCAATTTAATAGTAGTGGCACACTTATGGCTTAATGAATATGCCAGCAAATCTACAAAGCAAGCATGTATTTCAATGGTAAATGTGCACAAATTGCAAATATATCACTAAAAGTATTCAAAATAAATGTAATTATTTTTAAAAATTACAAAGTTAAATTTAAAATCTTTATAATCAACCATTTTAATAAGTAAATAATAGTATGCATACATTTAAATTATTATACATTAAGATGAACATATTTAGTATGAAATAAGCATAGTACAGAATAAAATTCAGACCCATCACCAATAAACAATATAATGTACATTTTGTATAGAAAAACAGAACAGTAAATATATATGAGAAAGTAAAATATTTAAAAAAAAGTAACCTTCTTGAAAATTTGTAACAATTTTAAATTCAAGTAGAATTTGAAAAGGACTAGATTCAACTAACAAGCCACACTCAGAAACTCAAACCCGATCCACCAAAACTGCACTCTGAATACCATTCTCAACAGGTGTAATCACAAGTTTGGACAGACGCGAAACCTCATTGGAGAGTGTTTCAATGTCCTTCTGTAAGTGCATGTTCTTTGTCAGTGTCTCCTCCAGCATCCTTTGCATGCGCCGGTTTATTTCTCTCAGGTTCTCGTCACCCCTGTCCTTTATGAAGTCCACAATCCTCTTGATGGTCAATTTGTCCTGAGCCACAGAAGCATGGGGGTCCGAACGTCCTTCCATGCAATAGAACTGAATGAGGGCGGTCTTCTTTAGGACGTCATCCACAAGAGCCTCGTTGCTCATCTCCAGGTGATTCACCCTTTCTTCGAGCATCCAGCTCTTCTGCTGCAGTTGTGCAACTTTGGCAAGCAAGTTGCTTGTCTCAGTCTCCAGCTGTGTAGGTGACACTCGATTAGGTGATTCATGCCCACCAGAAGATGTATCGCTGTGAAGGGTGACATCTTTATTTTCTCGCTCGGCGGTGCCTCCAGAAACGTAGCTCCATGAACTTATGCTGCTGGTGTCTCCTTTCGGCCTCTCGAAGGCACTTGAAGAAGGCTGCAGGATCTCGTCGACGGACCGATTTTGCTCGTTCAGAACCTCTTGGAGACGTTCCTGCAGCTTTTCTGCTCTGTTTCTTTCGACTTGTAGCTGTCGCTTTAAGTCTTTGACCATAGATAGCCCCTTCTTCTCTTGTATCTTTCTATCATCCACTGAATCCTTAGCTTCTTGTTGGAGAGCTTTTACTTTATCTTCAAACTCTGCCTTTTCTGCTTTAGCCACTTCCAGTTGTATAGTGAAATCTTGCAGATCGGATTCTGATTTATGGTTCAGTTCTTCTATTTCTGCAGAATGTTTTCCCTCCTTCAGTTTTAAGTTCTCTTCATGCTCAGAAATCATCTGCTGGATCTTTTCCTCAAGTTCTCTGTTCTTGTCGTCCGCTCCGCAGCGAGCTGATCGAAGTCGCTCAACTTCCTCTTTCAAGGATTGGGCTTCATTTCTGCACTCAATGAGTTTGACTTGAGTGTCTTTCTCTTTGTCAAATAAAGTTTTGAAGGCTTCCTGCTCATCAGCCAATTTTCTGGTCAAGTTTTCAATTTCAATAGACTGTTTGTTGGTTGTTTCTATAAGGTGGTCTTTCATGTCGTCCATCATCTTTTTCCTTTTCTCTGCAAGTTTGGTCTTTTCAGCAACCAACTCTTCCAATTCAGCAGTTTTCTTTTCCAATTCCTGTATTTTGCCACGGTAAATTTCTTCATCACTTCTCAACTTTTCAATTTTGTTTTCTGCTTCAGACAACTGCTGATTCATTGATTGAATTTTATCCTGGATGTTCATCAGAGACAATCTACTTTCATTCAGGGAACAATCAAAGGTTGCTTTATCACCATCCAATTCCACAGTCGCATCCTTATCCATTTCAATTTCATCAAAGCTGAGCTTATCATTAAACTGGATGGCTTTTTTGAGGTCCAACTGCAAACTCTGCATATTTTCTTTCAACTGCAATATTTCAGCTTCTTTCGAAGCCTGCAAACTTTCTATTGTCTGTTTGCTTTCACTGTACAACTGTTCTTTTTCTCCTTGCAGTATAAGAAAACTTTCCTGCTTCTTTTTCAATTTTTCTGTTAACTTTTCACTTTCAGTTTGCATCTTTAGCAGCTGTTCCCTGTATTCACCTTCCATTTTTTTCATGCTTTCCTGAAGTAACCTCTTCTCTTCCACAGCAGTACTCAACTTCAATGTCAATTCCACATCTTCAATTGGTTTGGTACCATCCTCTCCCGAATGGCCCTCCTTTTGCTTTTCACAATTTGCTATTAACTTTCTCAGAGCTGAATTTTCAGCTTCCAACTTTATCTTCTCGTCTTGGTTCAGAAATGCTGTTGATGCAACACCCTGGGTCTTGGTCAATTCCAGCTCTTTTCTCAAATTTTCATTGGATGTATCCAGAGAAGAGATTTCCTGAACAAGAGTCCTGTTTTGCAGTCGAAACTCGTCTTCTTGCATCTGAAGTTTCTGCTGGAGGGCGTCATTTTCTTGGACAAATTGCTCAATCTCTTTGGCATTTTTACTGCGAGAAATCACTCTCTGACATTTTGAAAGTTCTTTTCTCAAGTCTTCAATCAGCTGATTGTTTTGTAAAAGTTCTGTTTGGACTTTAACATTCTTTTCTCCCAAAGTGTAGTTCTTAGTTCTTAATTCTAGTAATTGCATTTGCATTCGTTGAAACTCTTCATCTGATAAAGCTGTCGCCATGTTGCTAAAACAAAAAAAATTATAAAAATAACATACTTGTGAAAGAAAACAATAGTAAAATCATATTCATTCAAATCTGGTATTTTACAAATAAATTGGAAGACAGCAATAAACTTTTGTTAGAGACAAATAGTGTTTCTAATGTATTAACTATATTTACATTGTCTACCTTTACATATGTAATAAGCTCGACATAAAAAAATAGTACATCTCAAATCTTAAAAATTGCTTTTCAGTTTCAAAAGTAAACTTTTCATCGTCATATTTTTAACGTTCACCTTCTTCTAATACCATATGACTTATGTATCAGCTTTAAAACAATCAAATTCATCTGCAATTGACTGCTGAATAAATATTGAGTTCAAAAATAATGCATGAAGATATATGATTGATTTTCACTTCCTAAAACAAAGAATTTGAAAATGCTTTCTATTTGTAATGATATGTTAAAATATTTAATCTAAACAATTTCTGTCTATAGTCAAATTTATAATTATAACAAAATCATACAATATAGATGAAAATTGCTGCGCAACATTGGCAGATCCAAGGGAAGGGCACATGCTTTACCAGACCAGTCCATCCCCTCCCAATATGTAACCGTGGCAAACTTATGCAGGTAAAAAAAATTTGCACAGTTTTTGTCCTGTTCTACAAAATCAGGAAGTCAAACATTCACAACCTTTGGACAATAACCACCACCAAACAATCTCATATGCAGTGATCCGTCTCTCTTCTCTTGAATAATCACAATATCACAACGTCTTTACCAAAAAATACCCGCATATTCACCCACAAATATAATTTATGACTGATATAAAAATTACTGTTTAATTTTAATAGGTTTTGTTATTTAAAAAAAATAATCACTGATTAAAAAAGCTGCATATTTTTTAAAGTGATTAAAGTATAGTACATTTCACAGAAACTTATTTTAATAACAGCAAGACTTTTTTTATTAATTACAAGCAAAAAAAAAAATTATTTTGAATCAGATTCTTTTTCCCTTCCAAATCTTGTTTTTATGCACTGCTTCTATGACAGCTATTTGGCTGATGATTGGCCGAATATCAAAAGCATTCAGCCTCAACGAATATTCGGCAAATGGATCGAATACTAACCGAATATTAATCCCACCCCTATTTTAAGTGAGAAAAATTCATATCAAGTATTATATATATATATATTTATTTAGTGAAAAAATTTATTGATATATTTTAAGAGTAATCAGATCATTAATTTTTATATACTTTCAGACTATGGTACTTTTCAAAGTAATATCCAATATATACCAGGCTTGTGGGTGTAAATATCCCAATAAAATTTAGGATATTGCAATCAGGGCCACCATTAGCTACCACAGGGTCCTGTGCTAACCCAGCTATCGATTGATTATTTTTTAAATGCCCATCAAAAATCAAGCCTTTTATAGTTTAACTCAATTTTAATGTAGTGTAGTGCATTTCTTTGTGCAGAATATTTGGAGAAAAGCTCCACAGTACAATTAATCAGTAACCATGTACATATGTCCTAAATAAATGAGTAAACACAAACAAAAAAAAATTCTGATGGAGTATTTAAAAAATAAATAATTTTCTTTAAAATACTTTTTTCTAAATCTGGGATCAGGCCATCCAAAAGCATGGGGTCCTGTGCAGTGGCACACATCCCACTCCCCTAAGGATGGCCCAGATTGTAATAAAGTATTGAATTGTATCTTGAATGGAATTTTATCAACTTTTGTAACATCCTTCCATTTGCAATTAGCATAGGCAGTACTGTGTGCACCTTCTGAGTCATGGGTTTTCATCTTCTTTCTCTAGGTTTGTCACTATTATTGTTACTATCATTATACTCTGTAAGTATAATGTTAACTTTTGTATTTCTTTTATTAAAAATATTAAATTAAAACTCGGTGACAACATGTTGCTAATATTTGCCATGAAAATCATTATTATTGTGTCATATTCTTCAACAGTTTCTGAATATATTTTGTAATTTTAATAATAGATTAAATTCAACTGTGCTAAAAACAAAAAATGTTAAAAACTCTGAAGATGCATCTTGTAAAGTTAAAGCAAGACTGATTAAATTTGCAGGGCAAAAAGAAGCAGTAAAAGATTTTGATTCAGAGGAAAAAAGTGACAAACAAATTCATAGGAAGAATTTGACATAACACTTAACATGTTAATAGAAAATATGATAAGAATGATAAAAAAAAAATTGTCATGTTCTATATGAAAGGAGTTAGTAACATCATATTGCTTATATGCTGCATTGGACTATTAAGGGACCGTTAAAAGTCTATAGCTTTTGTGACCTTCTAAGAATACTACTTTTAAATTTTCATTAAAAAAAAATTAAAAATATGAACACTGATGAAATAAGTTTATATTAAAATTAGGATGATGAAGAAAGAATGGAATGGCAAAAATGTATTTGTTTATTTTGATGATTTTTTTTAATACTAACACGCACAACCAGAGCTGCCAAAGTTTGGTTTTTATGGTTATAGGGAAAAAATTTCCAATGTTTTGGGGAAACCAATAATAATTTTTTCTCCAAGTTCTGGTTTTTGACACACGATTTAAATTGTGTTTGCATTTGCAATGTCATAATTAGTTTTAATAGTATTGCGTTTAAAATTATGACTAAATTACATAATTACGAAAATATTAAACTTTCAATGATGGTCGAGCACGCTCATGAGCTAAAAAATATCTCAATTTAAAATGGTTAAAAATAATGAAAAACAACAAATTTTAAATTTCTAAATCATGGTTTTTGCCAGCTCTACACAGAATAAACAACTATGCAAATTTAATCATTCGATTATTTTTACCCCAATGGAATATGACCGAAAAAACCCAAAACATAAAAAATAATAATAAATAAACTCAATAATCAAGGAATTCCACAACAGTAATTATTTTCACAACATAAATGACGCAATAATATTAGTAGTAATGGGAAAAACGAAAGGAATAGTTTCACTTGTAATCAATTTGACAGGTGTGTGCTTCACTCACCTTTATGATATAAAATCACTGCTTAGAATATTTTGATTTGGATACGATCATTTGAACAAATTTTGTCTTTTCAATTATATAAAAACCTGATTAAATAAATAGATCGCATTGAACTATAGTTGCAGAAAGAATTATAAAAATAAATACCAAACTGGACTAGAAAATTTGGAGTCATAGTTAAAGTACATAATGTTGACGGTTTGATTGAATAAAATGGTCATTAGACGTCATATTGTTTGGTTTGGTTAAACAACATCGCACTAGAGCTGCATAGTAGGGCTAAAGACCCGGGAACGATGCCTCATATTTTTGAACCATGGTCAGATGACGAGAAAACACCTGAACTAGCACCCAGCGCCTTCAATAGACGTGGGGACTTTAGACCCCGATCAGATTTATGGTGCACCTGTCCCGTATACACGCCGATAATTTTTGTGTTTGTTCTGGACGACATTCCTAGTATTTTGCACTGAACTCTAATAGGGTTGCTGGAAGGCTGAAAGCCGGTTTCGCCAATGGGGGAGTTTCACGCCAAGAAGAAGAAGACCGCTGTTCCAACAAAACATGGAGAAAGTTCCTCTACGCCGAAGAAGTCCCGTAGGGTTAGCATGGAGCTTTAACTCCTGTACTATAATTTTAAGTTTTAGTCTTTAAATATTACCTCAATATAGAAATATTTACTACATGCACTGAGATAGATTGTAATCATCGTTTATCAAGTATTTTTGTGTCGAAATAGAAGTACTTTTCCATATTTTGTTGTAATTCTAATTATATACAAATATAATATAAGTATTTCTGTACTTAAATTTATTCATATATGGAATAAAAATATTACTTATTTGGAAAAAACAAATATTATAAACAAACTTTCCCATAATTGCAAGCGTAGCGACTAAACAAACAAAAGCAAAGTTGTCTGCTGTAGGGAAGAAATCGAAACTACTAGTAAGTTACCATGTTGATACGTCGCGTGAAACTCTCGCATAGGGGGAAATTAAGGTATGGCGGCTTTCCCCAACCTAACTAAAAAAAGTGACGGGAGGAGTTTCAATACTAAAATCTCTTTATTTAAAAATTTATTTCGCTCTAAATACAACTCTTTTTAAACGACTGAACAGTGCGCAACCCAAAACTCCAAAATGAAACCGCCAGCAATTTAAACCGCCAAATCGCGGGCCAAGTCGAGAGGTTATAGATTCGACCATTATGTATTTTTTTTTATGTATGTTCGCGCGGGATTTCAGTTCTATTTCAGATATTTGCACAATTTTTTTTGTTGGATAGGGGATGTTTCAAAGGGGAGCAATTTAAAAAAAATATTCAGTCATCCGGCATTTAAATATCCGGAATTCTTAATTAACCGGACCGTTTGAAAAAAAATATTGTCCGATTTCGAAAATTCTTTTTTTGTTGGATAGACAAAAATCTACTTAGGCAAAATCTGCAAAAGCTAATCGGTTATCCGGTTGTTATATATCCAAAAATGTCGATTAACCGTAGTTTTTATCTGTTTCAAAATGTTTTAATTGTTTAACAGAAGTTGTACAACAATGACAATTCGTTTAACCAGCATTTTTGCCATTGATAGGGATTGTTTTACAATATACATTGTTCAGCACAAGTTCCTACTTGAATTTCTTGGTAAATAATAATAGGGGGCGAAGCCCCCTGCTAAATTAATAACTAAAAAGGGAAAAATAAAATAATCTTTCTAAAAAAAAGGAAAACCGACTTAAGGGCACTGGGTAGTCTACGCTAGCAAAAAATCATGAAATGTAAGGCTATATAAAAAGGGATGTAAAATACTAAGTATTTGTTTAATTGAAGTAATTTTTACTGTATATGTTGTTCAAATACTTTAGAATTATGTTTTGAAAAAAAAATGTGCTTACTTTGCTCATATTTTTTTTATAGGTAGTTATTTACAAACGTGTAAAAAACAGTTTTTGTACAGTGAGTCGGCTTATGGTACGCTCGTAGAAAAAACTATTGATTAAATTTATTTTTTCTTTGTTTAAGATTGATTGAAAATGATTTATCTATACAGTCAATATACAATTTGAGGAAAAAAATAATATTTTAATGTATTTATGCATTAATATGTTTAACGGACAAAAATTTGGCAATTTTTTAACCCATAATTACCAATTAAAAAAAAATCTGAAAACATTTTTTAAATAATTTTTGTTCCACTATTCACTTTATGTGTTCTTAAATATGTATGCAAAATTTCAAGTTGTTATCTTGGATTGTTTTTGAGTCGAACTTACCAGAAGTTGAAAATTTGGCGTTTTGAGAAAACTAAAAAAAACCAAAAAAGTTAACATAACTTACCTAAATTACAATATTTAATTTATCCTGCTCTATAAAGGGAAGTGTCATTATTTGTATATGCCTCTAATGTAGTTTTTAAAACTTTTTCTCTTTTCTTGTTTTTTTTATGGCATATTTGAACATTCGCTCCGCTTTAACAACTTGTCGATTATCAACAAATCTAAGACATTCGACAGCTTACATACTCAAATTTTTAAAATAATTTTTATTTCACTATGAGATTTATGTGTTCTTAAATATGTATGCAAAATTTCAAGTTGTTATCTTGAATAGTTTTTTAATCAAGCGTACCAAAAGTTGAAAAGTTTACGTTTTGAAAAACTCAAAAAACCCGAAAAAGTCAAATTAACTTACCTAAATTACAATATTAAATGTATCCAGCTAAAAAGTACAAAATAATTTTTAATTTTACGAATGAGTTGAAAAAATTGATATATTGAATATCAATTTTATACTTAGTACAACTCCTAATTTATCCTGCTCTATAAAGGGAAGTGTCATTATTTGTATATGCCTCTAATGTAGTTTTTAAAACTTTTTCTCTTTTCTTGTTTTTTTTATGGCATATTTGAACATTCGCTCCGCTTTAACAACTTGTCGATTATCAACAAATCTAAGACATTCGACAGCTTACATACTCAAATTTTTAAAATAATTTTTATTTCACTATGAGATTTATGTGTTCTTAAATATGTATGCAAAATTTCAAGTTGTTATCTTGAATAGTTTTTTAATCAAGCGTACCAAAAGTTGAAAAGTTTACGTTTTGAAAAACTCAAAAAACCCGAAAAAGTCAAATTAACTTACCTAAATTACAATATTAAATGTATCCAGCTAAAAAGTACAAAATAATTTTTAATTTTACGAATGAGTTGAAAAAATTGATATATTGAATATCAATTTTATACTTAGTACAACTTTTTGAAGTTGGTGTCAATTTACAAAAATCATACCTAAATTTTGGCGCCGATTTCAGAAAGCTGTACTAAGTATAAAATTGATATTCAGTAATTCAATTTTTTCAACTCATTTGTAAAATTAAAAATTATTTTTTACTTTTTAGCGCATTTTTGTCGTTTTAAGTCGTCATTAAGTCGTTTTTTCTTTTTTTTTAGAAAGATTTTTTTTTGATAATGCTGATTATTGCAAAATATCACGGAAATATTGTAGATTGTGAGAAAAAATTTTGTTTGTGTTGTTTTTATGGGGAAATATTATTTTTTAAGAGTTTTATACATCCACATGAGTGGCTATATTTATTAACTTTTAAAGGTAATTTGAGTTATTTTATGGCTCAATGCCTAAAATATTGCCATAATTAATTTAAGGTAATTAATATTAATTAATATCTTAATTAATCAAAAATAATTCGAATAACGTACATAAATATTATTTTAATTATAATAAAAATTTAAAAACTATATTTTAATCGGTACTAATTAGTATGTATAGTACCACTTAGGCAGTGGCGTAGCAATATGGGAAGAGGGGGGGGGTGAACTATACTCGGGGACAACCTAAGTTGAGCCTAAAACAATTGAATAATTATACATATCATAACTTCCGCTTCAGGTTCAACTTAGGTTGTCCCCGATTATAGTTCCATTCCTAGAATATTTACCAATATAAATGTGGAGTTAGAGATGGGTGATGGTGAACGAAATAAGGGGCAGTACAAGATTATTACGCCACAACGCTTTTATTCCATGCTCCCGTGGATAGAAATCCACCTTCCTTCATCAACACTTCTCTAGCTCTCTCTTACAACTGATCAGTGTTGCCAGTGACACCCAGGTGGCGCTGGAACACATTACAAAGTAACTCCCTCTAGTGGTGTGTATACGCACTAGGGCATTCCGACACTCGGCCATTCGACTATTCCGTCTTCGGAATCACATAATTACAATGATATACTACAATACAATACATTATATTACAATACATGACATTACACATCTACACCTACATACACTATATTGTTACTTTAATCCTTATTCTATTTGAACTTAAAATTATTTTTTTATTACATCTACAAATCAATTATTAACTTACTTCAAATTTAAAACATTATCAAATCTATTATTGTAAAAATTTAAATACCTAAATCACTTTTTATCATTAGAGTTCCAGATGTTCTAAAAAAAATTAAGTATTCAAAAATTTCAAAGTTTAAAATGTTCTAAAGTCTTTCAATACTCAAGAAATTCAAATGTTCAAACCTAAAAAATAATTAACACTAAAAAGTTCTTCACTTTTCACCAATAGATTCTTTTCAAATCCTTTCAAAAATGTAAACCTCACAATTAAATTTTAAAAAATAAACATCAATAGTAAAATTAAATCACAAAAATTTTCAATGATACACCACTTTCATTCTCTACTCGTATTTTGCAACACTCAACAACATCATGACACTTTATCACTGCACAGCTGTTGTAAATAAAAAAATAAAACCTATTTCTTTTCACCTCTGAAAAAAATATTAAAACGGTTATTCGATTTCCTAAAATAAAAATAAATATAAAAAAAACTTTCGCAACCTCAAATAAAAAACCAACAAATAAGACGAAAAGCATATTTCGCAATTCTGCATAACTTTTTCGAAGCACAAAAAAAAATAAAGATTCACTTTCAAGGGTTGCTTCACAAAAAAAAAGATAGTTAACTCCAAGGCCGCTCACTCCTTGTTTGGCGCAATGGCATTCTCAAGTTGGCTTCTGTATTTGGGCCATATCTTCGCCAAGGTGGTTGTGTTCGTTGATCCTGATCCGTGATTGGACCGCAGCTCTCAACCATGGATCGGTGATCGCCAAGACGTGACTTCTGTCGCCAACTCCACTCGCTTCCAAATTGTTGGATGGTAGGTTTGCTTCTCTTAAAGCCGTTCCTATGATTTGGGCTTGCTCGCCAATTGCAGACTTGGCATGTTGTATTCCGTCGCCAACCTCGTTCGTTTGCATCAGTTGCTTTGTATTTAGTTGGAAATTGATGATCAACTTGCGAGCTAATTCGGCAATTGTGGTTGTAGTTTTTGCTCTTCGGGAATTTGTATTTTGATTGACTCTTCCGATTCCGTTTTGTTTTTCGGAAATGTTCAAATTGGTTTTGAGAGAACATCTTTGAGTTTTCTTTTTTCGAAGCGATTCTCAAACCTACTTCGCTTATTTTCTTTGGTGCACAGTCTTTTTCAGGCTGACGCGCCGTCTGTATTTGCAAGTTTTGCGATGATATCACACGTATCAATCCACATCTAAGTGCGTTCGTACTATTGACTTTATTTTCACTGTCGTCTTTATTTTCCCTGCACTCGAACGATTTATGCCCGATTTTTCCGCAAGCAAAGCATATTATTCCTAGTTTTCTATTCACCTGTCGATTTTGCTGGGTAGGCTCCCGCTCCTTTGCGTAAGCTCCTCCCGTCTGCGCGCTGGCGCCGTCTCGGTTTCGAAGACATGTCTCCTCGTATGCTTTGTTTTCGTACGGCTTTGTGCTTCTTCTGAAGTTTCGTGCAGCTTGAAAATCATCTAATTTATCCGTTAGAGTTGCTACTTCTTTGATTTTTTGTAGTTCATCTATGAAATGCTCCTGCATCTCCCTCGGTAATTTTCTTTTGATTTGGTCGACTAACATGAGTTCTTTGAGCGCTTCGAATGTGTTTATTTCCATTCCGTTTAGCCACTCGGTTAGGTAGTTCTTTAAAACGTACGAAAAGTCTCTCCACGTTTGACTTGGTTCTTTTCTGGCAAAACTAAAATTTAGTCGGAACTGTTCCGCTGTCAGACGAAACTGCCTAAGTAAGATGGTTTTGATCTGTTCGTAGTCGCTCGTCACATTTTCCGGTTCCCTCGTAATGACATTTGCGACCTCTAGTGGTAGTAGACCAATCAGGTGATTTACCCATGTATTTTTGTCCACTCCCAGTCGAACTATTTGTCTCTCGAATAAAGCCAGGTACATGCTAATGTCGCCTCCTTCAAAGGGCTTTATCACGTTACGACTGGAGACACTTGTTTGTTCTGTTGTCGACGAGTCTGTTCGACGGTTTTCTGCCTCTATTCTTAATTTCGCCATTTCTCTCTCATTAGTTTCTTTTTCTTCTCTTTCCGCTACTATGGCATATAACAGGTTTTTGGTAATTTCTTCATCATACCCTGTGTGCCCAGTTATGATTTTGCACATTTGTATGACCTTTGGGTTTTCCGGTGGAGTCAGATCCAGTTCGTCTAAAAGCACCATCAAATCTACCTTACGCGTCTTTGCCAGGTACGACATCTTGAGGGCAAAAGTTAGTCACTTTTGTACACTCCACTATTGCTTTCGCACGTCGCTGATCCGCTCTTCACTGACGACGATTTTTTTGGATTCTGCTGTGCTGCGAATCGGATTTCGCTTCCTTATTCGACGACGACCGCAGTTGTCTCGTGGTGCGTTAGGCTTAGCCTCCGGTTCCTTCCGTTTTCCGATTCTGCCGCAACACTAATCCTCTGTTGCTCAGTGATTCACACACGGCCTCGAGCCCCCATGTGGAGTTAGAGATGGGTGATGGTGAACGAAATAAGGGGCAGTACAAGATTATTACGCCACAACGCTTTTATTCCATGCTCCCGTGGATAGAAATCCACCTTCCTTCATCAACACTTCTCTAGCTCTCTCTTACAACTGATCAGTGTTGCCAGTGACACCCAGGTGGCGCTGGAACACATTACAAAGTAACTCCCTCTAGTGGTGTGTATACGCACTAGGGCATTCCGACATAAAAAACCACTAATTAGCAGTAAGTAATTAGACGTTAATTCGAATATTGATAATTTCTCATCATAATGTTGGTAAATTATCTTGGAGTATCTCTAAATTAATTTCAGAAAATTTCTTGTTAGTGCGAAAAATAGAAAGCTTAGGCATTCCTTTGCAAATACCAAAAACTTAGTCGGAAAAGTAAAGCATGCTTTGGACGTATCCTTGTGCAAGGGTGCAAATTAGCATCAGGACTAGGTAATTTGGTGTTTGATAATAGGAAAATGAATCAGTATGTTTATTTAAATATTTTAACACACAATTTCAAATTATAAGCTTCAAAATTTGGGTATCGGAATCAACTTTGTTTCTTATCAAGATAACGATCTTTCACACGGCTCTCAACATTTGTCTCTGTTGTCTCTATAATTGTCCACAAGTTCTGAGAAAACACCTTAGCCGCTGAATTTAAACCTAATAAAACACATATGTAAAAAACTAGAGGTTAGAGAACGAAGATACGACATTAAAACGAAAAGAGAACTTAAAAAAGTAATAATCGAAGTACAGAAGAAAATGATATAAAAGTTACAAAAAAATAATGAAATTTATGCCCAGACGTTTAAAAGCTGTTGCGGATGTTACAGGACATCCTAGTAAGTACTAATTTACTGAAATATTGCAATATTTATTAATGTGTAGAGATTTTTTTAAAGTGTACGCATACTTTTGTTAGATAATTTTTTTGTTACTTTTTAATTATTGATTTTCCCCCCAAAAAAAGATTTACTACGTTTTTAAAATATTTTATATAATTTTGTTAAGAACAATGTATATATCTTATTAAAAAATTCCCATTCTGATATGTTATTTTTTTTTATAATAAATAGAGCAGTATTTCTTTGAAATTTGTAAGTGTACGAACACTTATGGGAGCCACTGTACATATTTACTGATCAATTGTGCTGTGCAGCTTTTCTCCGGAGATCCCAAGGATAGTGAAGACTATATATATATATAAGGTGTGCTCGTTCTCGCGCTGTCTGACGGAAGGCGGGGAAAGCAATTATTTGACGTCATAGTGACGCCTATCTTTGCCTTCTGTGGGCGTGTCTAATGCTCTCGTTTTTGAGGTGCTGCCATCTATTCGTTTATTTGTGAACTATTAAAAAGTGATAAGCTAACTTTATTTAGTTACTTTTACTGCATTTTATGAGTTTAAATTATATTTTAAAGATTGCATTTAGTATGGAAAAATTGCAAAAGATTTGCTTAATAAATTAAGCGTATTAAAATATATTAGCTGCCACGAGAGCATGTCCATGAATTTTGAAAGAGTAAAATGGGGATGGGAAACATCAGGTCAATGCATTTGTATTGGGCATATTAAATGAGTTACAATTTCAATCAAGTAAAATACAGGGACATAACAAAACAAAGACGGATTAGTAGTGAAGCTACCTGAACACAATTATTTACAGATATTTACATTATTTTGCTAATTAAAAATTAACTCACCAGTTGTTACCCAACCGGGGATCGAACCTAAGTAGCAATGCTTGAAACACACAGCCAATGAGAATGATCAAAAACCGATAGTAAGGCGGAGCAAAAATGACGTCAAATAGTTGCTTTCCTTGCCCACTTTCAAAAAACGAAAAACGAGCACACCTTCTATATATAGTCTTCACTATCCTTGCGGAGAACCAGCATAAAAAAATTTACTCCTGCTCTCGACTACACCACTATAAAATTTAGGTCAACTGAAAAAAGTTTGAGTTATCTATGGGCATTTAATTTTTTTTTTAACAATCCAAACTAAGAGTTTCCACGACTAGATTCGCACAGAGCCCTGCGACAGCTAAAGGCGGCCCTACAAAAAAATATTTTTTTTTAGTACAAAATGATCGAAATATTATTGCATCTTTCAAGGATATTCAAATTCTCCGCTTTTTCTAGCCACCGTTTAATCAGAATAGCAACGAAATATGAATAAATATACTTATATTTCAACGTAAAATCGCCTCAAATACCATGTGTGTAATTTATGTTTAACTTTCCGACATGAGTGAATTTTATTACGTTAAAATGTACACAATACAAACAAATTAAAATGCGAATTCAATTAAAAATTCTAAATAAAATAATGTAATTTAAAAATTTGAAATAACAGAAACATAACTGTTAAAAACCCACATAAAATATTAACAAACCTCAGTTAAAATAAAACAGAACACAAATTTTTAGTCATAAAAATTTATTGTTTTCATATACAAATGGAATCATCACAGGAATATTTTTAATCATAACATTTTATTCGGAAATTTATTTATGAAATTGCGACTAACAAGTGTTAAATTTATTCAAATAGAAAAACTTACACTAATGTTTTGTTTTTAACTTTTATTTTTAGTCTTTTAACCATTCTTTTTTATTGTACTTCTTCATGTACTATATTTATAGTGACTTATCTAAAATATTAAACATTTAATTAACAATTTATAGTTGTTTTCAACAGTTCCACTAAAGTTAAACTTGTTCATGTAGAAGGACCGTAATTTATAATCAAATTTTCGGTAATTTTATTCACTATAAAAAAAATTAAATAATTATTTTTTATTTAGTTCAATTCCAATGTTTTATTAATAATTCAATTGTTACTATCCAAATACACTAATCAGATTTTGTTTTTATTATTCATGATATATCAATGTTCTTCAAACAGTTGGTGCTGAAATCATGTGTTCTTATTAGACATCCATAGACGTTCCTAAATTCTAAATATAGTATATAATTGCATATACTTTTTTCGAAATTTTATAAGATATATTTTCAATAATTTTAAATTCAATAGTGTGTAATTAATTTATTCGTAAAACAAGATATTTTATTTACAGCATTCAAAATTTCTATTAATGACCAAAAATGTCTCCAGCTTGTTCTCTAACCTGGAGAAAACTGTCACCAGCCGATTGTCAGACCACGTGACACGAAGAAACATTCTATATAAATGGTGTCTAATAAATTGTAGGGAATTTTAGAGGTATTTAAGACTCGTCAAAGAAAGTAACAGAACTAAAGTCGCTGTGAAGCTTGTTAAAATCAAGATATTTTCATTTCTTGAGCTGGCTGAAGGAAAATTCATCGTAGGTGCTGGTGTCTGATGTCGATTCAGCATCGATTGCACACGCTCCCAAGAGCCGTTATTCGGCAGTGGATCAATCTGAAGAACGCTGCACATCACATTGTAGAGATCAGTGATGTACAAAGCTTCTGTCACGAACCCCTTTTTAAAATCTGAAAAATGAAATACTTCTGTGTTAAGAAAGGTTTAAAAAGTAAGATAATATGTGCCACAGAATAAAGAGAGCAGCAAGAGAAAACTTGTCATATTGTCATAATTAAATGATAATTTGTTAACAGAAAACCGCACCCTTTACTTGTTCTTAAAGTATCAAATTTTAGTTTTGGGAAGAGAAATATATAGGAGAAATATATAGGATAATATAAGAGAAATATATAGGAGGTGGTCCTTTTTAAAACAAGGAAACTTATGTCAGTTAACATGCGTGTTGGATTGGTAATTTCGAGTTGTAATGATTGTTTCCTAATAGCAACCCTAATTTACAGAGACGGTGTAAGATACTTTTTA
Source organism: Troglohyphantes excavatus (assembly GCA_963932185.1). Lineage (NCBI taxonomy): Eukaryota > Metazoa > Arthropoda > Arachnida > Araneae > Linyphiidae > Troglohyphantes > Troglohyphantes excavatus. Next base: position 25,133,674 of record OZ010667.1, on the reverse strand, counting down.
AACACATAAGATAGGATGATTTTGGCGCCCCTCTCCTCAAATTTTCTTAAATTATATTATATAAAGTATTTAGGAAGGTAATATATTTTGCTTTTATATTTGAATTTAAAATATTCGTAAGTTATTTGTGTAAAACTACATTAAAAATTGTATATATTTACAGCAATTATAATTTAGCAAAATAAATAACTTTTAAAGAAATGAAGAGATTGTGCAAAAGAGCTTAATGGCTACTGATCAATTTGCTCATTGATTTTGAATCTTTAACCTGAAATGCGATTTTCCCTATAAACTATTCTACTTAAAGTTTAAAAGAGTGATTTAATCAGATGTCTGGCAAATTTAAATTCAGAATTAATCACAATTTTAGGATATTCGAAGTAAAATTTTCTAATGGGAGCATATTGATTGTATTTGGCATGTTTTAATCTTATCCCCTTTTTGGTTTGTGTTACATTTTTTTTTTCTATCACCAAAATTTGGCAAACAAGTTTAGAAACCCCAAGGACACTCACTTGGACCTTAAGCCTCTGCTAATTTAAGACGATAACACAAAAGCATTCACTGAAAACTTGGTTAATCCTAAACCTACTTCAATCTCAATTGATATATTCCCGAATTTTTTTTTATTTAAATATAATCATTTACAAACAAATGAAAGTACTATTTTATGCTATTTAAAGAAACTAAACACATGCCATACCTGGACCAGTAGCGATGAATATTGCCCTCATGTCCTCTACTTCAGGATCATAGCCATGATCACCTTTCAACTGCCCTGCTGGTCCTTCGACTATTTCCTCCGAAACATTTACCTGCACAATTACAAAATGCATTTACATTCAAGCGAAAGTTTCTCCCAGTGTCTTTAATCGTGCAATCTGTGCATGAGATGTCTGTGTTTAATTTAAAGCCACATACATAACATTTTATGTTTTAGTAGTTTCAGTAGTTTCTATTTTTAATACAATATATAAACATTAATTCAAAAGAAGGGAAGATCGGAAACTTTTAGAGAGAAATTTAAATTTAGCATAAAAAAAGAATAATTACAGATGGCTTCTTGCGCAATTGTATAATTTAGATATTACCTTTACTGTCTCATTATAGTGACTTGAATTAAAGATTTTGTATATTGTCTGTTATTAAGTCTTGGCAAGTACGTATTTATAATAAATTTAAAAAATCATTTTTGTAGTTTCGATGATCGTTTATAAAAAGTAACTAATATATTCGCTATATCCTAATGGTAATAAATCGTTGTGTTTAAACAAATTGTTTTTCTTTGTGGAAAAACACCAACATATTTTTAACACAAAATGATAATGAAGTAGTTTTTTTAACCTTTCATTGCATAGATTTAATTTAAAAATCAAAGATATTACAAAATTGAAGCTATTGGAACTATTGCACGAAACTTGATGGGAAGGTTATACTTATTTTTCTGTTTATAACATTGGTTAACTAGTATAGGAAAGAGGCTTGTTTACCAACAAAACAAAATAGATGTTTAATCTCAGTTTTCATTAAAGTTTTCCTGTATTCTTGACTTATAATTAGGCTTGTTCAGCAGCTGTGGCTACGTGACACTTAATAATTAGAGCGTGACACTTCATATTTTAATGAATATGTTTCCCTGCATTCAATTAATTTAAAACTCAGAAATGCATATTTTGCTTCGCTCTTTCTAGTTATATTAATCATTTTAAAGTTAAAAGCCATTAATGGTGAGTTTTTATAGTGACTTTAAATGAGGTAAGTACAGTCTACAAAAAGAAAGATAATAGTAGGTCTAGACGAACATTAGTCAGGGTCGGTTCAAGAAATTTTTGTGACACAAGCGAATATGATTTTGACGCCCTTATTTGCGCAAATCAATTTTTAAGACGAATTTGTAACATGGGTCATATTTTTTAATTTTGGATTTTTTTAACTTTGTTGACCCTCATATTGGTTTGACAGTCAAAAGTCTTTTCTTAAATAAAAAAATAAAATTCAAGTAATATAACCTTATTAACCAAATAAATATGTAGAAATTATGGGGGGAAACAAATCTCAAAGAAATTATTTAATTGTATTGTGATATATAATTTAATTACAAAAAAATATAAATATTGAAAAATGTCAAACTTTGACAAATTTTTCTTTTTTTTAAAATCATTTATCTTTCCTCTTTTTCATTAATATTTGACGCCATTATTTGTAATGGCGCCAGCGTCTGCTTGTGCCTTAAGCCGCCTATGGCATTAGTGTGATTTTCAGAATTTCAAAATGTCGCATCAGAGTATCATCATAGGGAAAAAAAGTTTTATTTTCCCAACTGGATTCAGATAATTTTAGTAGAAAGCTACTTTAAATATTTCCTCAATTATAAACCTACCTTAGTTGTATAATATCCCTTTTCCGCAACTAAAAGGAGGGGTGGTGTCTTTTTATTGTTTCTGATATGGTACTTTTCAGGGATGTCTTCCTTCTTGTAAACATGAAGTCCTTCTTCAGATTGCATTTCACTTACCAACTAAAACAAATCGTATTTAAACAGTATAGATTTTAACAAAGAATACAACAAGTCTGTATTGTAAATCTGCAAATACTTTTAAATACGTGTTTGTTTTGCATAATGACAAATCCAATACCGTGTTAATCATTTCTGGTTGAGGCCAAATCATTGATGTTCCACCAGACCCCAACTGGTATTTTATTCTTGAAGCATATTTTTCAAGGCTAATGTATTTGGTAGTGGTTCTTGTCACATCTGTCATTCCGTGGTCAGATACTACCATTATATTCACCTAAAAAAATATTGCATAGAAATGACGCACTGATAAAGTAGACATTATGATCTCAACATAAACAGATAAACAATAGCAAAAGAAATGCAAAGTATATAACAAATATCTTTACTCATACATGTGTTTTCATATTTTTTTTTTAATTCAAGGTTATTTTTTTAAAGTTTATTAAATGATTATTTTAATTTTATAATAAACGCCAAAGGGATTTTTAATTTTTATAAATTTTATTGCTTGATTTTTATTTAAATTTGGGGTTTACTTGTTTTACGTATGATCTTTCATTTTGAGAGTTCGTTATGAATTTGCAAGAGAAAGACAGAACACAGTCCCAAAACAGGAATAGTCAGTTTCTGACTTTTCCACATCTTGGACTTTTTTGCTAATTTCTCTTACCTAAATTTTAAATATACTACATATAATACGTTGAGATAGAAATTCAAGAAAAAAACTTAAGATATTTTCGAAATTTAACCTAAATATCTAAAGCAAATATCTCAACTCTTTATTAAAAAGTAGTATACTATTACATCAACCTTGCCGTCACGTCTTATGGGTACTAGAAAATTATGCACAAAAGTTGATTATTGTAACGTCACCTACTTTTCAGATATTTTATTCACAGAAACATGCACAAGTCACTGTTTAATTAACTTAAGCGCGCCAAGAAAAGAGGTTCTCAAGTTGACTGGTATTTATTTTTTTGTGTATGTTCGCGCAAGATTTCGGTTCTAATTCTGATATTTGGAGAATTTTTTTGTTGGATAGGGGATGTTTCACTTAGGCATCTTTTGCAAAAAATATCCAACTATCCGGCCTTGAACTGTCCGGAATTTTCAATTAACCGGACCCTTTAAAAAATACTTTTGTTCGATTTCGAATTTTTTTTTTGTCGGATAAAGAAAGAAAGGATAAATGTTAAGAACTGCAAAACAATAATTGATTATCCGGCTTTTATTTATCTCAAAATGTCGATTAACCGGACTTTTTAAAAATGTTTTCTCCACTTTCAAAATATTTTCGTTGTTGGACAGGAAATGTCTAACAATGAAACTTATTTTACTCCTGCTTTTATTAAACCAGGTATTTTCAAAATATACTATCCGTGGAATGGAAAAAAAGTAAATAACAACATTGACTCTCCTTGTGAATAACAGCAGCAGATTTCAAAAACATCTAATTTTGTAGAAACAAAATTTTGACCCTAAACAATACTTTCATTAATCTATATTACGATAGGGTCATTGAAAGTTAATGAGATTAACAAATCAGGGAGCGGGCTTTTGTGCGATTCATTTACATTGCAGGGAAAACCGAGTTTCATGTTTTCATTACAACAACGCTTGTTGAACCGCAAACAGTCAAGTATCAGCTTCTTAAATTCTTTTCATTATCATGAAAATCTATGACAATCATGAGTTCAAAAATAATCCATGTTTTTTGAAGACTTTTCAAATCGAAGACGGGCGACCTTCGGCTCAGAGCAAAGACTCCTGCAACCTGTTTTTCTACCGAGTCACGTACCTTGCTAGAAAGAGTGTTCTACAGAATTTGATGTTTATATCATAACAGCAGGTCGTTGAATTGTTGGTTTGGTTTGTGTTTGGTTGGTTTTTGTGTTCCCAAAATCTTTAGTTGTTACAAACACTAAAATATACCAATATATATTTTAAGAATAATAATTAAATCAAAGCAATGAGAATATCATTATTTGCTTTTTTTGTGCATTTTGCTGAAAGAGTTTTCTACAGAGGTTAATATTTACATTAAAAAAAATATTAAAATCTAGATTATTTCTAGCCTTATCTAGTTTAGAATTAAATTAAATTTCACTAAACAATTCTTTCAAATTACCAAGTTTGTAAAAGGCAGTGTAAAATCAAAGGGAAAGATTGTATTTAAATAACAAAAAAACTGTATATATATATATATATATATATATATATATATATATATATATATATATATATATATATATATATATATATATATATATATATATATATATATTTCAAAGTAATGTGGCTCTGGTTCTCATATTGATCGAATTTACTTCGTCCTGAAGGCCAGAGTCCTTTATCTTGCTCTGCATTATATCTAGCATGTCATCTATATCACGCATAGCAGCTCTTGCTCTACTTGATTTTGGACCTGAGAAATGTCCTAAAATGGAAGTAATGCACAAAGTTTCATTGATATAAAACATGGTATGACGATTTTTTTTTATTTACTGCAACACAAAAAATGCATGCTGAATCATATTAAAACACATTGAGTAAAAGAAGAATGTGTTTTTTTTTTTCTGGGAAAGAGCAGCGACAACTTGTTAAAAATATAAAAATATTTAACAATTGAAATTTCGTGTGGTTTCATTCAGATTTCATTCTAAAGCAAATTTATACGGGACACGAAATCTTCAAAGAAATATCAGTTTCGAATTGAAAACAAGAGATGTTCTTTGCGTTTGCGAAAGTTTTTAGAATGTCATCATTGTTTGGATTTTGTTTCGAGTTCAAAAGTATTTTTAAATGTAAATAAGGGAATATATATATAGAGAGAGAAAGTGTGAAATTTAAATACCAAAGTTTAAATATTAAATTAATTTGTAAAAAGTTTAAATATTAAATTAATTTGTAAAAAGTTTAAATATTAAATTAATTTGTAAAAAGTTTAAATATTAAATTAATTTGTAAAAAGTTTAAATATTAAATTAATTTGTAAAAAGTTTAAATATTAAATTAATTTGTAAAAAGTTTAAATATTAAATTAATTTGTAAAAAGTTTAAATATTAAATTAATTTGTAAAAAGTTTAAATATTAAATTAATTTGTAAAAAGTTTAAATATTAAATTAATTTTTAAAAAGTTTAAATATTAAAATTACGTTTAATGGAACAAGTATTCTATGACTAGCACCCATTTAGTATGGGCAAAAAAAATTGTATTTTAGATATCTTGTATTCTAGAAGTTTTAAACAATAAAAAAAATATAGTGTCTTATATGTATTTAAAAATTTTATTTCCCCTATTCCTCCGCTCTAGATTGGACTACATTTTAACCAAAATTGTACGTACAAATATTCACATTAGGAGCGAATAGAAAAATGGAATTTTGGAAAGTCAAAACCACAAAGAATTACGATTTACGAATTAAAAAATAACGAAGGAACATATTGTATATAGCATTTTAGCTTTTATTGAAAAATCCGGTAATTGTTTGCTGTCGGGTTTTTAAACAAATCCTTAAAATTATTTTTGTTGAAAACTAATTGCAAGAAAATAAGTGTTTAGGAAATTGCAAATACTATATAATCCTCAATAAGGGAATTATACACTAACAACATATTCTACTGTTCTTACCCTCATAATCCACAGACCCATAGTACATGAGCACCAAGGAAAGCTCGTCCACAGGAAATCTTTTCGATGGCTTGAACTTTTCCACCACGTCATCGATTCTCTCCAGGAAGTCCACTTTACCTTCAGGCGTGGGTGGGCCGAAGTAAACTTCATTCTTGCAGATGGTCTGCAAGTCAGTATTAACTTCGCACCCGCCCCACCAGTACACGACTGACCTCTTGTCGTTTTTCTCGGCCGTCACCCACAAGGGTTCGGCCTCGTTCCACCAGTGGGGGTCCGTGGATCCAGGGGAGGGTACCAGATCCATGAAAGTGTTCGTGTCGTTGTCGTACATCTTGTCGCCAATGAAACCATGATTTTCAGCGTAAAGCCCTGAAATAAGTGATAGATGTTCCGATGAAATATAAACTAATATATTTCAATAGATATCTGTGCCTGTTTTTATTAAGTAGAGTTTACTTCATATATAATTCAGCGAGATAAGTCGTCAAGAAAGAAATTTGTATATAAAATGATAATTCTGTTTTGTTTTTAGATATAATTGGTCTAAATTTTATTAGTGAAACGCAATTTGGGATCTTAGTCAGCTAAACAGAAAAATTTAGAATTATATTTTCTTCCATCAGAACTCAAAAGCAGATTATTATTATTTTTTTTAACATGATCCTAAACTGAATTACGATTTGAAGATTAAAAGGGCCAAGTTACTTGCAATTATTTGCCTTTAATTTTTACAAAAAAAAAAAAAAAACTATCGTTTATTTCTCAATGACCAACCTCTACATTTTACAAATATCAAAAGGCATTGATACTTAAAATGCTTTATAGAAAGGTATTTGCATTCTAAGATGTGAAACAAAAACAAAACTTTTCCAACTGGTATGTTGATATATTGTATAGCGACATATTTAAAATATAATTTTAACAATTCTTAATGATGAATAAATAATATATATGTGTTTATATTTTACTTCCTAACCCTGTGTGTAATATATAGTACTAGCTGAAGTGTCCGGCGTTGTACGGGGGAAACTGAATGATATTTTTTACATATATGACCATATTTTAGTTCAGTTGGCGATATATTTACTTATTTGGTGAATTGTGTTTATTTATTTGGCGACATTTGTATTTATTTGGCAACATTTGTATTCATTTGGCGATATATCGGCGATATGTCTGAAAACTTTTAATATACGATTATTTATTTAACTTCGATAAAGTATTTGACGAAGTCACTTAATCAGTTACTTATGCCACTAACTATGCTACCAAAAAAATCTTTTAAATGAGTCGTCCAATTGCAAAACTCGGCGCCATTTAGAATTTTTTAAAGGAAGTGAAAGAAACTTTTGTAGAATTTATTTTTTGGCTAACTCCTTGAAATTATTTCGGTCTGAATCCCATTTCATAAGTACTTTCCTAATTTTGTATAGTTTTTGCGTTATTTAACAATTATTTTTGAATTTATAGAGTGTTGCTGCAGAATGAAGAACTTATTAAGTTTTTCAGTAATATGCAGTAATATTTCTCTCAGAGGAAACAGCGTTACCATTCTCTCACACACAAAAAAAAGAGTGAAAAATATTTATATGAGGCTGGTAATATTGATAAAAACAGGAGATCAGAGCGCGAGGATTTAATGAGTTTTTCAGTCAAACAAAGTTCAACAAGTACCTACAGGTAAGGCCTGAGGATATAACAAGTTTTGATTAAAAAAAAATTAGACGCAGGTCGAATCGAATGGATTAAACGCATATGCCATACAGTCGGATTTAAAGAGTTTTAGCAGCAGTTTCGGACTTTCGAAGGTTTAAAAGTGTTTTGCGATTGCTTGAGCTACGGATCCCATAGAGGTTGGTTCAACGAACAAAATACCGCGAAAATATCGTTTTTACATTTAACGGGTTTTGCAATTAGGCGACCCAATTAAAAAATTAAAAGCAATTATAAAAACGTAAATTATTACACATGTCTTCAAGTTCTTCATAACTTATTGTTGCTATATTTTTTATTTTTAGATGCATTATTTAGTCGGAATTCATTTTAAAGAAAAGTTCTTACCTGTAACAAGCGTATACCAGTTTGGGTAAGACAAGGAAGGGAATATCGGCACGACATACTTCGCCCTCACTCCGTTATCAATGATGCGATGTATCCCTTTCAAACTCGGATCGTCGATGTAGTCCCACCTCACACCATCCACCAACACGACAATGAGTTTCTTAGCCACCGCCGAGTTGCTGAAGAGGCAACACGAAAGTATCCCACACGCAAAGATTCTCAATATTCCGTTCGATCTCATTATTATTCGCAATTGAATTCCTGAGTTTGTGTCTTCTACACCTGCGATCAAAACTGTTTGTCACGCTGTAAATTTTTAAACAAAGTATCCGCGCAGACTGCGGCAATGTTTGATAACCTAAAAGGTGTGCAGACAAGTCAATCTAGTGAGGATTCGTGAAAATAATAGTTTATAAGCGAGTGGATATGCACACAAAAGGGTTTAGCGTCAATGTTGTAGGGGGAGTACGACTTCTCTGGAGTTTCGACAGAAAGACTTTCTACATGTTTTCGTTTCCGGATTGTGATATCGTATTTTAACAGGTGTGCAGACAAGCCAATAGCGCAGAAAAGTCGTATGGGATGGGTTATTTTCTTAAAATTGACGTCTACACACCGACTGTGCCAAAAATTGCCAAGTCGTAAAAATCTTAAAAATTGCCACACGTTTTCTTAAATTTACGACCTTTTCTGGAGTAGTTTCCGGACATGTTGAAATGCAACAACTTTAAGGGGCAACATAGTTCGAGCTTCGAGCCCACTTTGCAGTTTTAAGCGAATAACAGAGCAGAGCTTTGACAAGACTGATGGTTGCCTTATTTATATTTTTATCTTTTAAATATGTGATATTGGTTTAGAGAAAAGCGGTATTTCGTATTATAGAAGGAATTATTTTTAACTGTCATTTTGGGCATCTAATCCTCGTTGATCAGTCGATTTTGGCACCAGGCAATGGCACATTGCTTTCAAATATAGTTGGTTTTCATTCTAAGCCGACGATATATGAACCCAGTCCAGTTTCAAAATCAGATAGTTCATTTTCACAAATTTTGCAAGAGACAACAAATTACGAATGACAGCCACGTACTTTTGTATTAAACCCGTAACTTTGAATGCATTTTTACACTGGATTCAGACACTTTGGGTCAATACCAATTTGTAATGTAAGTTAGTACATTGGAAAGTGACAAAAAAATAATAATAAAAAATAAAACAATTTGCCGAAAAATTGAATCCATTCCTTACTGGTTTTGAAACTAGGCGGCTCTTATACGTTTAAACAAAAACAGCGTACACCTGACAACAGTTTTATGAAGAACCCTCCTTCCCAACTTTTACAGTTCAAATCGTGACATTTTTCATTCATGGCGATTTTTGTTCTTGGCAGTTTTCGCAATACCCTACCCACCCATGGGAGGGGTTCTGAACCCCCTTACCCCTCATTGCGTCGCCCATTCTAGTCTTTTTTTTTTACAAAGATTACAAACTGATCCCAAGCATAGAGTAATGATACAAATAGAGGAATAAAAATGCTGATTTCCGTGTGTGCATCATTCAAACCACGTGATAGGTGGAAATGCCCATTCATTCATGCGCCAATATTACTTGGCAGGCATTGGCGACTTTCAGAACTAAGCGAGATCGAAGTATTGTAATATAAGTTTAATTTTAGTATTTAAATATCGTTTTTTTTTAACGAGTGGCAGAATTTAAGGGAGTTTAACAGATATATTAAAGATATGTTTCTTACTTTGTACTTTTGAAATAATTGCGTTACGTTTTTATGTAAAAAATTTACCATAAGCGAAGTTCTTTCAATTGTTATTTTGTATACTTCAATAAGAAAATATGAACAATAAAACCGAAGAAATATAAAGAGTTTCGTTTTTTCGAGTATTGAACACAAAGAAAATTATATTTTCGTTTCGTTAATGAAGAGGAAATATTTAGCGCAAATTGTTTGAAAATAAGTAAATACCTACATATATGTTAAGAAGTTGAATACGGACAAAACGCCTTATCACCAATAAGAAGAAAGTGCACCAAATTTGGAACTCCTGCAGATGTCTGAACGTCAAATGTGGCAGCGCTAAAACCACGTGATGTTGGTTTTTTCTTTTTCAATGTTGACACCGCGGCCTTACGAGAGTCTGGCATTAAAGGCGCTCTCTATTTAATATAACAACTCTCTGATCCCAAGAGCAATTTTTTTACATTTAAAGAAATACAAAAGGTGAATCTATTTAGAGGCTTATTAAGGTTAAAGTAAAGTGATTTTTTTTCTTTCTTGATGCATTTAGTGAAAGATTTTATGTTGTAAACGTATTTTTTTCTAATCGTACAAATATAATTTATTTTCTCCCTACTTAATACTTCAATCGCTTAAATAATATATATATAATATTCTAGTCTTAAAAAAATCGTGTTTGGCTGTGTAGGAATACGGATAGAAAAGTTTTACGTGAATGTCATTGCAGTGGCGGCCCGTGGTCGAAAATGTTAGTGCAGCCGAAATCATGTAACCCCCCCCCCCCCCCCCCTCATTTTTCAAAACCCATACATGAACGGAAATTATTTATTATTCACTACTCGAATCAAAGTTTCCTTTCATTTTTTACGAAATGATATCATGCGAAAAAAATAGAAAACACTTATTTTTTGAAAATTAAAGCAATCTTGCTTTCTTTTAAACATGCGAATCGGTCAATTTTAATATTAACTTACATAACGAAACAACAGCAGGACCATGTCCTGAAACAACAGTACACAGTAAATGTATCACAAAAACCATTTCCGTTTGTAGATATTCTCGTAAGTTCTATTTTCTTCTCACGAGCTAATCAGCATATCGAGCCTCAAGTGCAGCTAAAACAAGAAAATTCATTTCGGCTGTACCTTCTCACAAAAAGAAGTGCATTAGCATGGGGAGGAATCTCCATACTACGTAGAGGTTGCCATGGCAACGATGCAGCCAATTTCGAATTTCGCTGTTTTGCTGCAGTTTGATTGAATGGAGTTTTTTCCCCTCCTGAATTGCGCATTACGGTAACATGCTTGCTATTTATCGGATATTTGGTTTACTACCGTAGAATTTTCATTTTCAATTCTAATCTTCATTTAAAAAAATTAGTAAAATATCTGATTTTAGTTTTAAAATACACTAATGAATTTAGGTGCAGCCCGGCTGTATTTGCTGTAGTGGGCGAGCCGCCACTGCGTCATTGAAGAAGATTACAGAAATGGGGATTGGTCGATAGCAAAACTTCGCACTCAAAAGAAAGATAAGAGTGCCGATATCGTGGAGCACCAGCCCCATATACACTCTTCACGTACTTTTCTTTGTTTCAATATTTTACATGCACAGGCGCCTAACCATTTCCTATCGAACAAGACTAAATTTACGTAAATCGTGCTATTTGCCAATGAGATATAGTTACGAAGTTAATCCTCCTAAAAACGTTCAAGTAAGTCGTTTACAAATTAAAATTTAACTATTTTTTGTCATTTCAACACGTTTCCATTCAAACAAATTAAAAATAATATTCATCAAGTGTTTTGAGTCAAATGCTCCATACTGTACTACGCTCAAGAGTTGTTTTCCAGGACATGTTTCAATCTGTTTTTTAATCAAAACTAGTTTTAAAGACAAAACTTTTGTATTATACTGTAAGCAAACAATTTTCAAAATGTTCTCAAAATATATTTTACATACATTTAACATATATGCACGCTATTGTGAACTATAGATTATATATATTATTATTAGCCATTCATAGGTAATACTAAATAGAGTACTGGAAGGGAGAGTAAGTGTACGCACCTAGAGTGGGTTTTTGGTTATATTTCAGGAGATAAAAAATATATCAACTTCAAAATTTTACACAACAATCTTTATATGGACATAAATAATCAAAACAAGTTTGTTCAACTTACAAAAAAAGCATATCGGGAAAAAAAGTTTAAAAAAAAATAATTTATGTACTCTTAGCTTTCCAGGAGTACAAAAGTACGCACATGAGGGCTCAAGAGTGGAATAATCTTCATGCCACTATTCCTTGCAAATGCCGCACTGGATCCTATTAAAAAAAACGATTGTTCACAAGTTCCAGGAGGAGAATCTTTGAAGAGATGGGGATTTCTTCTTTTTCTTGAAAAAATGACTCTTTGTGGCACATAAATTCCTGTTTCTCTCATATAGCATATCATTGTGATAGTTTCCGCTCGTTCTGCGTACGCTTTGTCCTCCCGGGAAGTGTTTGCCGGAGTTTCTGCTTGGTGCCAGCACCGTTCAGATACGGATTTCATACTCACCTTATGTTGTTGCTAACACTGTACTTGTATATATATATTTATTTATATATATATATATATATATATATATATATATATATATATATATATATATATATATATATATATATAAACTAGTATTATGTACTCTAAAGCTCTTACGTTTTAAGTTCTGAATGTTACAAAAGTAATAAGAGTATTTTTCCCTTACAAAATTTAAACAAATAATTGCAGCAGATCGATGAAAATATGATATGTTCTTTTGCTATTGTAGACCATAGAGTAATGATACAAATAGAGGAATAAAAATGCTGATTTCCGTGTGTCCATCATTGAAACCACGTGATATGTGGAAATGCCAATTCATTCATGCGCCAATATTACTTGGAAGGCCTTGGCGACTTTAAGAACTAAACAAGATCGAAGTATTGTAATATGGTTTTGTGTTTAATTTTGTATTTAAATATCGTTTTTTTTAACGAGTGGCACAATTTAAGAGAGTTTAACAGATATATTAAGGAGATTTTTCTTACTTTGTAGTTTTGAAATAATTGCATTACGTTTTTATGTAAAAAATTTACCGTAAGCGAAGTTCTTTCAATTGTTATTTTGTATACTTCAATAATAAAATATGAACAATAAAACCTGAGAAATATAAAGAGTTTCACTTCTTCGAGTATTGAACACATTTTCGTTTCGTTAATGAAGAGGAAATATTTAGCGCATATTGTTTGAAAATAAGTAAATAATTACATATATATTAAGAAGTTGAATACGGACAGAACTCCTTAATACCAAAAAAGAAGAAAGTGCGCCAAATTTGAAACTCCTGCAGATGTCTGAACGCCAAATGTGGCAGCGCTATAACCACGTGATGTTGGTTTTTCTTTTCAATGTTGACACCGCGGCCTTATGAGAGTCTGGTATTGAAGGCGCTCTCTATTTAATATTACAACTCTCTACAATTTTTCTAAATGATAGTTTAGCTTACCTAGTAGTGGAATTTTTTATATTTTTTATTTTCAGGTTTTGTGACATAAATTCTTGGCAGACAACAGGCCCATTTGTAGCATTAGATCTTTATTTCTTGTACTTGATTTCAGTATTTGTGTAGAAAATATTAATCATATTACATTTTAATTATCTACATTACAGTGACTGACTGTAAACAAGCTTATTACATGCAATTTACTATGTTATTTTGTATTTGATACCAATACAATAAGAGAAGCTTATAAATCACATAAGCTTACCAGAATAAAATTTTCCTGATTTCAAAATAATAATTCAATATAGAAAAATTATAAAATACTGTTGAAAGATGTAGTGCTGTCATACCGTCACATAAAAAGTAAGAATATAACTATCTAAATTTTGGATTGGGTATAAGCAGATATTTTGCCCCTTCATCTTAAGTAAAGACAATGTTATTTCCTGTACCTAAAAGGTCAGGGAAACTGAACAATTTTTATTTAAGTTTTAAATGTGTAAAAATACTATTCTCATTAATTTGTACTTAATTTTTTTTTCCGAAACTTTTACTTTTACCAGCTTTAATATTATTATTTGAAAACTCCATTATATCTTATGTTTTCTCAATCTAGAATTTTTAATAACCTTCTAGGAAAAGTGGGGGGATTTTGTTCTTAATATTAAGTGGTAACCCTGATTACAATTTAGTTCCACTTTGTCTATTTGTTGTTAAAATGCTTGCTGTAAATCAAACTGCTGAATTTAAAGAATTTATGTATTTTAAACCAGTACTTTGATTTACAGCAAGTTAAAGTATATATCCATACAAGCTTATCGTAAACTATGCCAGTAAAGATAAAAAGCAGATTTCTTTCCAGATCCATATGGGCTGCCCATCTGGGATCACATGGATAACTTATCTGTGAAGTTTCACTACATGGATTCAAATGGGTTTCTTTACTGTAGCCTTTTTATTATTTTACACTTTACATAAGGGCTAATGAGTTAGCCAACGTGGATTCCTATTCTAATTTTCTATAATTTATTTAAATGGTGTAACTAAAAAATCTATTTGGTGTATTTCAATATTACCAATTTTTCAATTGTCATAAATAAGAATTTTATAGACATTTAACACTAAATCGCCAATTTAAAGCGAAAGACGGTTAAATTGAATACATGTGTTAATACTATGTTATCAAATTAACTTTTTTTTCTTAAAATTGTCACTAAACAAAGTGTTAAAATATTTATGGAATTCTTATTTATATTATAACAATAAAAAAATGGTAAAATATTAGAAAACACGAAGTTCCTTTAGATTCACCATTGAAAGAAATTATAGCCATTTAGAATAGTGTTCTAAGTTGACTAACTCATTGGCCATGTATAGTGTCCTAATATAGAAGGGCCAGTGTGGAGAAACCCATTTGAATCCATGTAGTGAACCCTCACAGGTCCATATAAGTTATCCATATGGGCCCGGATGGACAGCCCATACAGATCCAGAAAGAAACGGCCCCTTTTGTTCTATACTGGCCTAGTTGGGTTGCCCCACATGGACCCATATAGAATTACCCATACTGGGCTATATAGTTTATCCATATGGGCCATGATGGGCAGCCCACATGGATCCAGAAAGAAACGACCCCTTTTGTTCTATACTGGCCCAGTTGGGTTACCCCACATGGACCCATATGGAATTCCCCATACTGGGCTATATAGTTTATCCATATGGGCCCTGATGGGCAGCCCACATGGATCCAGAAAGAAACGGCCCCTTTTGTTCCATACTGGCCCAGTTGGGTTTTCCCACGCGGGCCCAGATGGGAAATCCCACCTGGGCCCAGTTGAGTAATCCCACATGGGCCCATGTGGGAAAATCCCAACTGGGCCAGTATAGAACAAAGGGGGTCGTTTCTTTCTGGATCCACATGGGCTGCCCAGCAGGGCCCATATGGATATCCCATTACCAACCCAAGTGGGCCCATATGGTCGTGCTACCTGGGTACCTGTTCAAATTCTGAAAGATATATTTTCAATAACTTTAAATTCAATATGTGTGTAATTAATTTATTCTTAAAACAAGACATTTTATTCATAGCATTTGAAATTTCCATTATTGTCCGAAAATGACACCCGCTCGTTCTTGTAACCCGGAGCAAACTGCCACCAGGCCACGTCTCACGAACAAGCATTCTACAAATGGTAGCCAATAAATGGTAGGGAATATTAGATGTACTTAAGACTCGTCAATGAAAGTAATAAGCTTAAAGTCATAGTGAAGCTTGTTAAAATCAAGATATTTTGATTTCTTGAGCTGTCTGAATGAAAGTTCATCGTAGGCGCTGGTGTCTGATGTCCATTCAGCATCGATTGCACACGCTCCCAAGAGCCGTTATTCGGTAGTGGATTAATCTGAAGAACGCTGCACATCACATTGTAGAGATCAGTGATGTTCAAAGCTTCTGTCACGAACCCCTTTTTAAAATCTGAAAAACGGAATACATCTGTGTTAAAATAAGGTTTAAAAAGTAAGGTAATGTGTACCACAGAATATAAAGTTTACAAAAAAAATTATCGTATTGTCATAATTAAAAGATAATTTGTTAGCAGAAAAGTATAGATTTTGCTTTTTCTTAAAGTTTATATTTTTAGTTTTGTGGTGAGCAGAATATTTATAGTCCTTTTCAAGACAAGTACAAATTTTCAATTAATAATATACTATATGCAAATTCGATTGGTAATTTATTGTTGTCATGATTACATCCTAATTGCAGCCCTAATTTAGGACTATAAAACAAATAAGTATTCACTGAAAACATGGTAACCCTAAACCTACTTGATAGTTTATGAATGATAGTAGTCAAGTACCTATTGCTCAAAGAAGCATATATACGTCCAGGGATCTCCAGTGTTTTTTAATCATGCTCTTAATTTTTAAATTCCTAAAAATATTTCATTTTACAATATTTTTCACTTAAAATATTTGAAGAATGAAGAAGAAAGAAATGCAATATACTATATTCACGAGTTTGTTTACACACGGTTAACGGGTCCCTGAAATAAAGAAGATTTTTTTTTTACGGAATCAGCTTCTTATATGCACATATTTTTGTGCACAATCTTATCCACTGCCATCCCATTAACTGTCACATTAACATTAAAAATGGGCGTTTTTACAGTAAAAACGTATTTTATTGCAGAAACAGTCTAATCGCAATTTTTTTTAAGTAAGGAATAAAAATTATAATTTAATTATAGGCTCTCTAACTTTTGAAAACTCCATTTATTTAACTCATTTATATAAAAATAACTAATAAACTCAATAAATGTTTCTAAAAAAAAAAAATCCGCCATTTTAATTTTTTTTTTTTATCTTCGAAATTAAACGTTTGTTTTTATAATATTTATTTTATTTTGATGCTGGAATATTTTCTGTATTTACGTTATGTTTAATTTGTTCAGCAGACGATTTTTTATTTCATTTAAAACTTTTTTTTCTGTGTTCTAACATAACCAGTGAATGGCGTTTTTTTTTTTTTTGTGATTGAATGTGTTTTTGTTGTTCACAATTTGTTTTAGAAAACAGGTATGTAACTTAATTATATTAACATATAAACAATGTTAAATATATTGTAGGTAATTTCTGTCATTTATGAGCTTCAAAATTATATTTTTGTTGAATATTGTTCTTTTTTCGACGATCGTTACATTTTTTTTCGAATTTCCTATTCTTTAGCATTAATAATTCGATTACACATTTTACCCCACCTTTCAAACCATTGAAAAAAAGCTAAATAAAGTAGATTTTTTTTCTAATTTATTTATGGAAAAATATTAAAAAATTTGTTTCCTATACAAAAGGCAGGAATGTTGGTAAATAACACTACTTTTCTAGTCTGTATATAGAAATTTTCATGTATATAAATTTGTGTTCAAAAATTCATAAATTTTTCATGTTCATAAATTTGTATCAAACTATCACAACTTTTTTGCGAGTGTATTCAAACAAATCCAATTTTGGACATGATTTAAATCACCCAGAAATTTAGTTTTTTGCTGTAATGTACTCCATTAAAAGAACTTTTGCTTTAAAGTAACGAGATCAAAGCATAAGTTTTACAATGTGTGATTTATATGTATATTCCAAAATATACCCATTTTACCCCACCTTTCACTATTCTATTGAGTTCAGCATTAAAGAAACTCCACATATGCCATACCTGGACCAGTAGCGAAGAATATCGTCCTCATGTCCTCTACTACTTCAGGATCATAGCCATGGTGACCATCCAACTGCCCTACCTTATCTTCTACCTGCACAATTACAAAAAGCATTTATATTCAAGCGAAAGTTTCTCCTAATGCATATATTGTGTTTAATTTGAAGCCAGATGCATAACATTTTATATTTTAGTAGTTTCAACTGTTACCTATTTTCAAAATAATATATATCAAAATTAATTCGAAAAAAGGGTATATCGAAATCGTTTAGAGAGAAGTTTAAATTTAGCACCTAAAAAAAAGAAATTGAATAATTACAAGCAACTTCTTGCACACTTGTATAATTTCTATAATACATTTACTACCGCATCATAGTGACTTGAATGAAAGATTTTGTGCATTGCAGGGTTCGAAATTGGCCATCGTTAGTCGTATTTTGCGCCTAAAAATTTAAGTTTGATGACCGTATCTTTATACTCAATTGTCAGATTTTTTAGGTCTTACCTTGGTTTTCAATAATTTATCTCATACTTTTCTGTAATTTTGTCAGTAAGGCCTATTCCACACAAATGAGAAAAACGCGCGCGAGCTCCTCGGTGATTCGAGAACACAAATCACGTGGTATGGATTCTCGAATCACCGAAAAGCTCACGCGTGTTTTTCTCGTTTGTGTAGAATGAACCTAAGGCTCATTCTACATGATCGAGTAATACACGCATGCAGTTGTGGATGATTGGAGAATTCATTCCACGTGGTATGGATTATCGTATCACCGAGTTCATGATCTAAAGAAAGCATGATCTCTTTTATTTCAAGCGGTATCCTCTTGCACTTTGGATCACATAACATCATGTATCATGGATGGTAATTGATTTTAAATTAGTTGTATTTTTCTTTATACAGAAGGATATCGAAAAGTAAAACAGAGGAAAAGAAATTCACTCTATTTCTATTGAACCTGAATTGCTGAAAAAGAACGTAGATATATTGAGATGAGCTTGCTACACTTTCCACGCTCAGATGGCAGTAGGCATTTTTCTAACGAAGTACGGCTGTTGGCGGCAGGTAAATACAAGTGCATCGGGAAAGGGGACAATTGACTAATGACATGTACTAGTAGTCTTCGATTGGAAACAGTTAAGAAAGGATTGTATACGATTTCCCTGTTAAAGCTCCTACAACTCATTGCCGTCCTGCAACTTTCAAAGCATTCCCCCTCGGTCACTTTAAAATATTAAAATAAGTTTAGGAATAAATAAGGGGCGCTTCCTTTCGAAAGCTTTTTTGCATGAATTATCTATTCTTACGATTTGTTTTTTAAATAAGTTTTTTTTTAAAAAAGGCACAAATACACTGTTCCCTTAAAATATTTTCTTGGTCTCCTGCTTTATACGCCTATGTATCAGCTGTTACAGTATCGCGTGAGAAGAAATATTCTGTTAGAGAATCGTGTGTGTGTGTGTGTAAAGCTTCTAGAATAATATTTGATACTCAAGTACAGCAAATTAAATCATTCAAAACATCTACAGTTGACCGAGTAGACAAAATGATAAAAAAAAAATCCTTTCCTTTGAAGAGTGATCCAAGGTACATTACGTTATGATCCAAAGTACAAGAGGATCTTGTACCATTGATCATTCGTATGCAAATAGATTAAAAAATATTTAAGAATATACATTATTAATACTTATAAATGAAGGAAAATAACAGTAGAATGAGATTGCGTGGGATAAAAGAGAAATACAATGATAAAAAGGCACTTTCCGATGAGATTTCTAAAAAGGAATTCAAACTTACAACGTTCTCCCCTATGCTTATTTTCTTCGTTTTTTATTTTTGTTACCCAGTACAGACGAGAGCTATGTTTACCAACAAGGCAGCTAAGATGTTAATACCAGTTGTCATACAAGTTTTCCTGCATTCTTAAAAGACTTCTAATTGAGTTTGTGTGGCTGTGTGACACTTAATATTTAAATGAATATTAGTTTCCCTGCATTCAATTCATTTAAAAATTTTAGAAATACAGATTTTACTTCTCTTTCTAGTTATAATGATTCTTTTAAAGTTCCATTAACGATGAGCTTTTAAAGAAAGTGACTTTCAATGAGGAACGTGCATTGTACAAAAAGGACAATAGTAGATCTTGACGTATTTAAATAATTTTAGTAGCACGCTATTTTATTTTCTCAATCAAAAACCTACCTTTGTTATATAATATCCCTTTTCCGCAACTAAGAGGATAGGTGGAGTCATTTTATTGTGTTTCAAATGGTACTTTTCAGGGATGTCTTCTTTCTTGTAAACTTGAAGTCCTTTTTCAGTTTGCATTTCGCTTACCAACTAAAAAAATCAGTATAATTTTAAGAATGAATAAAATATTTTTTGTATTTTCCTAATTATATACTTATAAACTCAATTAATTTAAATAAATATTTGTTTTATAGAATTAGTATTATACTACCGTGTTCAGCATTTCAGGCTGAGGAAAAATCGTCGATACTCCACCAAATTCCATCTGGTATTTTATTTTTGAAGCGTATTTTGATAGATTAATGTATTTAACAGTGCCACTTGTCACATCTGTCATTCCATGGTCAGATACTACCATTATATTCACCTGAAGAAAAAAATTACAAATAAGTTATTATTTACAGTTAAGTTAAGAAAAACTAGGGGATTATGGCCCCTACTTGTTAATGATCGTCAACCACCTGATTGGTAAGTAATCCTCGTTGGTTTGCTTCAAAAAACAATTTTCGCTATGTTAACTTTAATTTCATGCCTTGTCTACGTTTTAGCTGAATTCAGTAAGTTAAGAAATTTTATAATTAATAACAAAGACATTTTGCTGTTGTTCAAGTTTTGAGATGTACATGGCACCACGATGATAACTTTTTGTTTGTTTATAAAGCGTAATAATTAATTAATTGCTTACTATTTTATAGTTTTGGTGCATTTTGACATTACAGTTTATTCCCTTTCAAATGACACCTCGATCATATAAATTGGTTATATAGTTTAGGAGAAGTGAATGTCATAAAATATCGTCTTGCCTATTAAACATATAGATAGAAATATAAAATCTAGAAAGATATCGCGATGCATGCATTGCTTGTTTATTTTTGAAACTTCAAGTTTTTTTTAATGTTTTATGAATGGAAAACATTAATTTTAAAATAAGCAAAAAAAGTAGATTATCTTGTAATTTTGTTGCCAAATATTATCGTTTTTCCTAAAATTATTGCTTGGTTTTAGACTTATATTATTATTCAGTTACTTTACTGTGACCTTTAATATTGCGAGTTTGTAATGAATTCGAAAGAGGTATTTTAAAAAGAGGAATAAAGTATTTCCCCCTAACTTTTCAACACCTTGGACAATTTTGCGATTCACTGATATTAATTTTAAGCAACCATAAAATATTATTCCCAATACCAATTTCAAAGAAAATGGTTAGGACCATTTTCGTAAAACTGGGGAAGATGGCAAACCCTTTTTAAGTGTTATATTTTGATCCTTGTTATCACGTCCAATGGACCAATGAACTAGTTTACGGATGTTGATTATTATAATATTATTTGTTTCGCAAGGCCCACTTTTCGAAAACAACTATTTGGAATCAGAAAATATATAATTTTGTAGAAGCATAGAAAACACGATTTTGCCTTTAAAACAATTATTTCATTTCTCTATATTATGTATAGGGTAATAGAAAGTTAATGAACAGGTCGTGCAGTGAGTTCTTGTGCCGAGTCATACACGTTGCCAAAAAAATGCGCTCTAAGAGTTGGATGCTTACATTATGAGCACGCTTGTTGAATCGTAAATATTCAAGTTAGGTTTATGTGTCATCAAACTCACGAGTTCAGAAATATAATCCACGTTTTTTTTAAACGTCTTTTCAAATTTATGACATGAACAGATTCCGAATCTAATTTTTTTTTTTTTTTTTTTTTGCTAAACCATGTGCCTTGCAGGAAAGAGTGTTCTACAGATTTTCATATAGATTTCAAATCACAAAAACTCGCAGAATCGAAAGTATTAAAATTAGGTTAGTTATCAGCATCGAAATCTTTAATATTTTACAAGTACTAAAATATTCCATACAAAGAATATTTAATTCTAAGTGATGAGAAGATCGTAAAGCGATTTTTATGGTTTGTTTAGTCCGTCGTACTTGTTTAGTCCCGTATCTTGCTGAAATTCATTTTCTAAAGAGATTAATGTTTACATCAAAAACTGACTCATCAAAAACTGACTGTCGTTTATTCTCTTTATTGACGATATTAATAAGAACCTTGCAATTTAGGACAGTATCTTTGCGGAGGATTTCAAAATCACGAACACCTTAAATAGCAAAGAACAAGTAGAGCAAGGTCGATTTAACTAAAATTTCAGAATGAGCTGTTTATTGGGTTATGTAATTTAATATTAAAAAATGCCAGGTTTTGCACATAGGATTCCAAAATAGAAAAGCTTCTTATTATTTGCTAAGTTCTTAAATTAGTGTCCGTGGTATTGTGTTAGTGATCTTAGCGTTTCGGTAAATATAGATTTTAAATAGGGACATCAATGGTGAGGACAGCTAGTAGTCAGGGTGCCAAATGCCAAAAAATAGGTCAACCTTGTTTTGTCGTACGGAGAAAATGTTTTTGTGGTTTCTGATGTAGTAGATGGTGTAGATTTCAGAATCGATTGATGCCACTCTGTAAATCTTGAGCATTTTGAAATATCCAAGATGGCGCCTGCTGCGCACCGTTCGCGAACACTTGAGAAGTTTATTTTAGCGTACGGAGAAAAAAATTTCATGGTTTCTGATGTAGTAAATAGTGTAGATTTCAGAACCGATTGATGCCACTCTGCAAAACTTGAGCAATTTGAAAAATCCAAGATGGCGCCTACTGCGCATCCTTCGCGAAGAGTGAAAAACTTTGTTTTGACAGATGGAAAAAATGTTTTTATAGTTTCTGATGCAGTAAATAGCGTAGATTTTACAACTTATTGATGCCACTCTTCAAAATTTATAAATTTGAAATATCCAAGATGGCGCCCGCGAGATATTCGTCGTTCATTTGAGTGACGCTGTGATCGTCGAAATACATCAGTGTTGCCCAAATCGAAAAGCTTGTTTTGGTGCAGGGAGAAAATGTTTTCGCAGTTTCTGATGCAATAAATAGCATTGATTTCAGAACCGATTAATGCCACTCTGTAAATCTTGAGCAATTTGAAAAATCCAAGATGGCGCCCATGATAGACATTAAAAAGATGTCCACTTTGGAATGTGGTAATAGTGGCATGTGATACATTTTTCTTAATGGTTTTTGATCCAGGAATCTGAATACAATGTTATTTTTCACATAAAATAACTGTGGAAATTAATTTGGATGGTATTTCAAGATGGCGCTCAAGAGATGGCTGCTTTAAAAATGTCCACTTTAGAGTGTAGTAATAGTGGCTTGTAAGACATCGTTTTAAATGTTTTGGGGTCAAGGAATCTGAATACAATATTATTTTTCACTTAAAATAAATCTGGAATACATTTCAGGTGGTATTCCAAGCTATAAAAACATCCACTTTGGATGTAATAATAGTGGCATGTGAGACATGGTTTTAAATGTTTTTGGATCTGGGAAACTGAAAATATTGTTATTTTTCACTTAAAATAATTGTGAGAACTAATTAGTACTGTATTCCAAGAGGGCGCTCATAATGGCGGTTTAAAAATGTTCCCATTGGAGTGTGGTAATAGTAGTTTTTATGTTCTCAGCAAAAGTGCAACTGTAGAAAAAATGAACTCCAAGTAGTTTATTTATAAAATAATTAAGATAATGTAAAAAAATAATGTGACAAACTATATAAAATCACATTTGTTTCTCGTTAAGGAAGGAACTAATTGTAAGTTGCAATGACTTTTCACTTTTAATAAAATCAGGTACGCATTGAAGTAAAATGAAGACTTACGCAATCACGAAACAAATAAGAAATATATTGGCAATAATTAAATATAGAATTCAGAAACATATTGGCATGAAGAACATTTTCTTTATACTTGTTTCCGTTTATTGCTTCGGAAACTTTGATATGAGGAATTGCAACACTTTCATTTCTTCACTTACTGCACGAAAAGTTGCTATAATGACTGCTACATCTTATTGCTGAGCAGGTTTCGTTAGAACTTTAGGAGCACTTCACCATCGCTCTGTACAAACCCGATTCTGTTAGGTATAGGTATCGATACAAGTTCGAAGTTCGGCTTTCCACATGTTCTTTCTTTAGAGAAGAGTTCTAGATACTGCATGTAAATTCAAAGATATGTCGTTTATTATCATTATTTGACTGTTGTGTTTTAAAGAAGTTTTCCATGAAATTAGCTACTGGTCCTCGTGAGGATCAATGTTTAACCCAGTGCAAAGCACAGCCGTCCACCAAAATTAAGTTTAGTATTCTGCTCGCTGTGTTTGAATGCGTTTCATTTAGTGATCTCAATAAAGCAGGTTTCCTGTCTCAGTCTCTCTCTAAACATAAACGTGGGCACATTAGCAAATTCGTATTTTAATATGTCGACCATTTGTATGCATTTGCTTGCCTGAAGGACTATTATTCTGAATTAGAAAAGTGTAGCTTCCATATGTGTGGTCGCCGTTTGTGCGGAGCATTGTTTCCTTTCATCCATGTTGACAACAACTTTTTGTAAACTGTCATATAAACCACTTGGAAGGGTGTCTTTAAACTTCAGTACACATTTACCACCCAATTCAAAAGCATTGTCGACGTTAATTTTTCTTGATGTAATATTTCCAGTCACAATGTGTACTAGGCCTTTTGTGCTCTGATGGGTTTAAAAGCTGCATGCATAATTCCAGTTCTACCACTTTGCAAAAATCATTCTCTGGCTGATTCCTCACAAGTACACTTGAAGTCCATCGCTTGACTCTAGCACTGTTTAGGGTAAGACCCGTCAAAGAAGATCATTTTGCAACATGTTTATATCACCTAATATTGTTATCTATCATCGTATCGGATCATATCACATTCCAATAACGAGTTATATATCTCATCCCATGTTCTACTTTCAAAAACCTTTCTAAACATCTTTGTGGCATCTTTTCTATGAATATCACAGAAACAGTGGCATACTTTTAATAATTATAATAGACTGCACATGCAAAATATGGCCTACTGTCTAAAGATAAGTATATAACGTATAGTCTAAGAAAAAGGCACTAATTAACTTCCCTTTCAGCTCTCACAAAATTCATTATTAGCTGGACAGATTTGATGTATTATTCGGTCCATAACTTAGTTGTTTTGTTTAAAGGGCATTCATCCTCCAGTTTAGCCATCAT
This sequence comes from Troglohyphantes excavatus, assembly GCA_963932185.1. Lineage (NCBI taxonomy): Eukaryota > Metazoa > Arthropoda > Arachnida > Araneae > Linyphiidae > Troglohyphantes > Troglohyphantes excavatus. The sequence goes on along the minus strand of OZ010667.1, from coordinate 25,108,624 downwards.
TTTGTCAATACTAGTTGCACCAATGTAATTTAGAATAGGTCGCAGCATTTCTTTGGGCACTAACCTTAGTGCACGAATGTTTTCAGTAAACTTCTTTCCTGATAACTATTTCAACACACCTGCAAATGCTGATTCTGGTATTTCCACAATTCCATTTACTGCCATTAGTGAACCTACAGCTCATATGAAGAGCATCAGTGTTTTCATCCTCCCAAGGCGAGGAACAAACTTTGAAAACTGTTTAGGAAACATTCAATATTATATCAACCATTATTTTGTAAATAACCTGATCTGCTATGCATACAACACATGGCTGCTCACAAACTATGATAAATTTCCAGACTTCCAACGTTGAGATTAATACTGTATCATAATTTGTTGGAGATAGATCAATTAATGGCAGGTACATAATTTGTGTTGAATTCATAAGTTTACCATCTAAATTAGTTTCTACAGTCATTTTAAGTGAAAAATAACAATATATTCAGATTCCTTGACTTAAAAATATTAAGAACGATGTCTTACATGCCACTATTACTACACTCTAAATAGGACATTTTTATAGTGGCCATCATGGGCGCCATCTTGGAATACCATTTGAATTGTATTCCAGATTTAATTTAAGTGAAAAATAACATTGTATTCAGATTCCTTGACCCCAAAACATTTAAAACGATGTCTTACATGCTACTATTACTACACTCTAAAGTGGACATTTTTAAAGCGGCCATCTCTTGAGCGCCATCTTGGAATAACATCCAAATTAGTTTCCACAGTTATTTTATGTGAAAAATAACAATGTATTTAGATTCCTGGATCAAAAACCGTTAAGAAAAATGTCTCACATGCTACTATTACCACACTCCAAAGTGGACATCTTTTTAATGTCTATCATGGGCGCCATCTTGGATTTTTCAAATTTCTCAAGATTTACAGAGTGGCATCAATCGGTTCTGAAATCAATGCTATTTACTGCATCAGAAACTGCGAAAACATTTTCTCCCTGCACCAAAACAAGCTTTTCGATTTGGGCAACACTGATGTATTTCGTCGATCACAGCGTCACTCAAGTGAACGACGAATATCTCGCGGACGCCATCTTGGATTTTTTAAATTTATCAAATTTTGCAGAGTGGCATCAATAAGTTGTAAAATCTACGCTATTTACTGCATCAGAAACTATGAAAACATTTTTTCCGTCTGTCAAAACAAAGTTTTCCACTCTTCGCGAAAGATGCGCAGTAGGCGCCATCTTGGATTTTTCAAATTGCTCAAGTTTTGCAGAGTGGCATCAATCGGTTTTGAAATCTACACTATTTACTACATCAGAAACCATGAAAACATTTTCTCCGTACGCCAAAATAAACTTCTCAAGTGTTCGCGAACGGTGCGCGGCAGGCGCCATCTTGGATATTTCAAAATGCTCAAGATTTACAGAGTGGCATCAATCGATTCTGAAATCTACACCATTTACTACATCAGAAACCACGAAAACATTTTCTCCGTACGCCAAAACAAGCTTTTCGATTTGGCACCCTGACTATAGTGGAAAGGCGAAGAGAATGTTGGGATTTATTAAAAGAAATGTATCATCTAAACCTAAGGATGTAGTTTTACGGCTGTGTGGGAGTTTGGTTAAGCCTCAACTTGAGTTCAACATAGAGCTACGAAAATTATTCGGCATACTTCGGGAATGAATTATGAAGATAGGTTTAGAACTTTTAATACGTATACACTCATGGAGAGAAGGATTAGAGGGGACCTCATTCAGTTATTCAAATTTATCAAATTGGGTGATGTGGAGGGATTGGAATTTAATATTGCCAATGTGACTAGAGGTCATGGATTCAAATTATACAAATCACAACTTAATCTAGAAAGCATTTTTTTTTAATAAGGTTATAGATAAATGGAATTGTTTGACAACATGTTGTTAATTTTTCAGGAGAGGGTAGTTTTAAAAAGCAATTGGATCGGCATTGGGGGATCGTCAGGATGTGCTAGATCGATAGGACCAACGTTGCTGCGCCTAGAGCCTGTAGTTGGTCTACATTATTTGCAATTGTTTTAGAGTATAGTTAATTACCGTTTTTATCCAAAGTTATTATTCTTATGAGAGAATAACAGAAAAATTTCATAATTTCCACGAAAAAGCTAGGAACATGAAATATTTAGTTAAGAATAAAATATAGTTAAGAATAAATTATAATTAAGAATAAATTGTAGTTAAGAATAAATTATAGTTAATAATAAATTATAATTAAGAATAAATTGTAGTTAAGAATAAATTGTAGTTAAGAATAAATTATAGTTAAGAATAAATTATAATTAAGAATAAATTGTAGTTAAGAATAAATTATAATTAAGAATAAATTATAATTAAGAATAAATTATAGTTTCACAAAACAATCCTTTCAAATTACCACGCTTATAATAAGATACAGATTACAGTGTAAATTCAAAGGAAAAGATCATATTTAAAGACAAAAAATTGTTTATACCATGCCAGAACTTAAGTGAAGCTTGAGACAGCGTTATTAGCCAGCCGGGTATAACAAATAGTATTACGATAAAAAAAATATTTAGAAAAAAAAACGACTGGCTCTGAGATACACGGCTTTTTTAGTATATTTTGACTTTAAGTTTAGAAGTACAATATAACTCTAATTATCCGGGTCAATTGGGACCACATCCCATCCGGATAATCGAATATCCGGATAGTTGAAAAATTCACAAAGAAACGTTATTTCTTAGAAAAAAAAAGAATGTTTCTTTAGTGTGTAATGTAATTTAATGGCTATTAAAAACAATATCATTCACCGATAAGAAACTTTAAATGTAAATCCAAATAATTGGCGATCCGGTTTGTTTGATCCGGATAACTGGAGTTCGGATGACTGGCGTTCTACTGCATATTAAATCAGTATTTCGAAAAAAACGTCACGTTCAAATGAAAAATCCAATAGAAATGGTTTTGAATCCGGGATTGGTTTATTATACGAACGTTTTATTTATTTAAAAGATTTGAAACAATATATTTATGGATATTTTGAAACAGTCTCTTCAACACTAAAAATATTTTAAATGATAAAGCGCTACTTTCTAATCTATTTTTTAATACAAATTTCAATATATTGTGGTTTTCTTATAGTGAAGGGATTTACCTCATCCTGCAGGTTAGCTTCCTTGATCTTGGTCTGCATTACATCTAGAATGTTATCTATATCAAGCAAAGCATCTTTTAAATTCTTTGATTTAATACCAGAGTGGTGTCCTAAAATGGAAGAAGTGAATCCCATTGATATAACATGTGATGTAAAGATTTTTTTTATAATAAAAAAAATCATGAAATCAGAACATGAAACCTTTTCAGAATACCAGTCCCGAATTTTTGATGAAAACAAGATATATATACTTTGCGTTTATAAAATTTATAGCATGTTCTCGATATTTATATTTTATTTCGAATAGTATTCTTTTAAATTTAAATAAGTGAATAAAGAGGGAGAGATAAAAAAGAATGACAAATACCAAAATAGAAATACAAAATTATTTTATAAGTAGTTAAAAAGTTTAAATTTTAAAGTTATGTTTACTGAAAGAGTATATACTATAAATAGTTTGGATTAGAAAAAAAAAATCTTATTCTAGTTGTCTTGTATTCTAGAATGAAAACAATATATTTAGTTTCTGAACCCCACTACCTCCTCTAGATTTAACAACCTAGATCAACTAAAATTGTACATACAAATATTCACATTTAGACGAATAGAAAACGAATTTTGAAAAGTCAAAAATACAAAGAACTATTATTTATAAATAAAAAGAAAAAAACAATCAAAGAACATATTAAAATGTATATGTTCGTCTAGATTATATTGAAATATATTATTATAGATCCATGTCGGTTTTAAACTCATTCTTAACCCTCTAGTGCATAGTATAGCATATATGATGCACAACTTTAAAATGACCTCTAGTTGCATCTATTGAGTGTTATGTGAAGTAATATAGTATTGTCACGTAGGGAACCATGTATTAGTTCTTAGAACCGCCGCTAGGTCCCGTATATTTCTAAAATGATTGTGATAAAGGCAATCAGTTGCTGCGAGGTCTGTTGTTCTAAAACTGGCTCGTGAAGGTGAAGTTTTCGAAGATTGTTTTATTACTTATAAGTATAATCTGGCTCTATAAATAATCCTAGCTAATACTAGAGGTGTGTAGATTGCATTTAACTATATTTTCATGCTTATTGAAAATTATATTAGTAATTACACATGATTTTGCATATGTTGTACACAAGTTTTAATTAATTATTTAATTAAATAGGCAATTTTTGTATATTTTTTCAGCGGTCCAGAGGCAAAAAGAAAAAGATTTTTTTTATTTAATTAAAAAAGAAAATATCATGCCTTATAGGGTTCAAATTATTATTTTTGTTGAAAACTTACTAAATTACAAGAAACTTTTTTATATAAAAAGTATATAGGATATTTTTTTTTAAATACCCAAGACATGCCCAAGTATATAGCATATTTTATATGCTTTGGAACGTGGAACCCTTAATATTTATGCTACTATTCTTACCCTCATGATCCACAGACACATAGTACATGAGCGCCAAGGAAAGCCTGTCCACAGGAAATCTCTTCGATGGCTTGAACATTTCCACCATGTCATCGATTCTTTCCAGAAAGTCCACTTTGCCTTCGGGTGTGGGTGGGCCGTCGTACAGCTGTCTCTCGCAGATGGTCGGATGGATGCCCGCAATCTCAACTTCGCACCCGCCCCACCAATACAGGGCTGACCTCTTGTTGTTCTTCTCGGCCGTCACCCACAAGGGCTCGGCCTCGTTCCACCAGTGGGGGTCCGTGGCGCCAGGGTTGGGGATCATTCTGAAGAAAGTGTTCGTGTCGTTGTCGTACATGTTGTTGCCGACGAAACCATGATTTTCAGCGTAAAGCCCTGAAATAAGTGATAGATGTTGCGATGAGATACAAAGTAATTTATTTCAATTGGTACCTGTGCTGTTGTTAAGAGAGATCCGAGCCCCAAATGCTAATATTTTTACACGCTTTTATTAAAGTAACTCAATCTGGTGTGATATGGCCTGAAATATTGTTATTAATTAATTCAGAAATACAATTTTAATACAATTTACAGAAGGACAATGAATTAAAATAAAATTGCCTTTTTACCCTAAATAGGCTTTTTTTTAAAAATCTACTCCCCTTCAATTTTTAATATTTAAAAAAAAAAAATTTAAATAATGGCATATACTACAGACATAGGAAAATATTTTTAAAAATTTGGGGTTCAGTTTTTTTTTTTATGTTCATAATCTAAAAATTATTCACATTTTTATGTGCATTAATTCGTAAATAAACAGTTTATACCTTAATTTAAACAAGCTCTTCCTACGTTTATAAAACAAGTATTAAAGTTTCAACATTATTAACAGCTTAGTTTTAAGTAAATTTTTTGCATAGCCTTGAGATTGTAAACAGGACCAGAATTCCCAAATTTTATTTTGACTAAATGTATTTTGCAGACGAAAAGTAAGTAGGTAGATGATAAATGGTATATAAACATGTAAACTTTGGCAAAAAATAAACAAATGTCCTCTTTCTTCTACTGATTTAAAAAAAATTACACATCTTTCTTCATCGTTTTCTACAAATTTTGGAATTGGGGGCTAGGATTGCCGGTAATAAGTAAAATTTGTTCCATATGCAATACAGAGAGATAAATCATCAAGTAAAAAATTCATAAATAAAACGACAATTCTATTTTGTCTTTAAATATAATTGGTCTAAAATTTATTACTAAAACGCAATTTAAGTTCGTAAGCCCAAGAAGATTATTAATTTTTTTAAACGTGGCCCTGAAGCTGCATTACGATTTGAAGACCAAAACCGGTAAACGATATAAATGCCAACAAAATTCAAACGCCGCTCTTTTACGTTCAAGTGTCAATTGAGCAATGATTTATAATGTGGTAATGGTACACATGGAAACTGCCTGGTAGTCCTCTAACAGTAGTTGAAAAGAGCATGTAAAGAGTTCGCCAATATAAACGTTCTTATTCTATAGACCAATAAAATAGTTTTCTGCGATTTCCCAACATTTTCGCTTTTGACACTCATACTACGTTTACTACTCATAGTCCTCATTTAAAAAAGAATCATAGTAGAATTCAACGATGACTAAACCATAGAGTAATGATAGAAATAGAGGGAGAAAAATGCCGATTTACGCATATCCATCATCGAATCACGTGATCGGAGGACAGATTTCCTCGCCCACGCGAAAAAGTTTCTTCCTCCTAATAGAGTTCCAATAGGAACAGCGACGATTCACGGCGATCCGAAACAAAACATAACAGAAAATGGTTCATAGCTGTGCCGCTTATGGATACAAAGAAAAATTTCGCAAAGGAGGTCCATATACCTTCCATTGGTAAGTTTTCCTGAAAATTTTATTTCAAACCAAATTTTAAAATCATGTAAAATAATCAAAATTACTTTGTTTAACATGAGGTTTACGAATTCTTTTCTTAATTTTTATGAATATAATCTGTTTCAATTGAGTAAATATTTATAGGAAATTAGACTACACTCTCGTATTTCCCTTGGGTAGCAAATTCAATGTTTCGTAAATATTAAATTTTGTTTTTTTAAGGTTTCTAATACTTTATGAACTAGTTATGGAGCGCCGATGTTACTTGGCGTGCCTTGGCATGCTTTGGCGACTTTCCAAACTAAATGAAATCAAAAGTATTGTTATATGGTTTTGTGTTTAATTTTCTATTTAAATATCGCTTCTTGAAGAATGATACTTTAAAGGAATTTAACATATAAATTAAAGAGGCCATTTCGAAATTTACTAAAAATAGCATATAGCAGTTGTACAACAAAATTCTGTAATAGCTTTCATTTATATTTTGTTATTTATTTTAATTAGAATTAAATAGTTATTTTTTCCATTTTCGAATGTTGCGTTTGTCTTTGTTATTTTCTAATTAGGGATGTCATATAAATATGTACATATATTTTCAAATTAGTTTCTGCAATGTTATCAGTATAAAATTTACTACATTAAATTTATAATTCAAATGTATTCAATTAACCTTAATTACATATAGTTATTGAAAAGTCAATTATAAGTTCGAATGCTTCCTCTTTAAATGACGTATAGCCTTGAAACTTTACATACTTACGTAATACTGATGATAATACGATATTTAGTCAAATATAAAACTTATATATATTAAGTAGAAGATTGTATTTAAATAGTGCAACGTTAACCCGGGTTATGAGCACTATGATCAGGCAAAATGCGCTATTGAAAAGCGTCTTTTGGAAGGACGACTTTATATAGAATACTACGAATTGATACTACTTATTTTCGGACAAAAAACAATTTAATCCTAATTGTACAATAAAAAAAAACGTAGTTTTTTTTAAAAAAAAATTTGTGTGTGCGGGGGAGGTGGGATTACATTTCTTACCTTAAATTCTTCAATAAATAGTTGCAATTTAACATGTTTTTTTTGTTATTTATAATTTAAATATAATTATGTATTTTACTTGTATATTTGTCTGTTTTTATGTAGATGCACAATAAGCGTAGTTCTTTTAATTGTTATTTTGTATATTCCAATAAGAAAATATGAACAATAAAACCTTAGAAATGTAAAGAGATTCGTTTCTTAGAGCATTGAACACAAACAAAAGGATATTTTCGTTTCGTTAATGCAAGGAAAATATTTAATGCACATTGTTTGAAAATAAGTAAATACCTACATAACTTATGTTTAGAAGTTCAATACCGACGGAACACTCTATCGCCGAAAAGAAGAAACTGCGCCAATTTCGGAACTTCTGCATGTAGGGTGTGGCAGCGCTAAAACCACGTGATGGGCATCGGTTCTTATGTGTGTTGAGAACGCGGTCTTGCCAGAGTCTGACATGGAGAGCGCTCTCTATTATATTTATACTCTTTGGACTAAACGCGTATGACCACTGCCGTATGACTAACGTTTTGAAAACAGAACCTTTTATGGGAGAACCTCCTGAACAAATAGATATCAACTCGTCATTTCGCAATGTTCCTTATACTGTATTTATATGAAATATATACTTATACAGAAACGTATGTCCTCTTTGTTCTACTGCTTTGAAATTTTGTACTCATCTTCTTAAATATATAAAATCGTTTTATACAAAAAAAAACATTATATATATATTTTTTTTTTTTGGAATTTATGGCTTAGGGTCCCTTTAATAAGTCAAATTTGTTTCATATACAATACAGAGAGATAAATCATCAAGAAATAAATTTGTTTTATATGTGCTGAATACTGAATTTAAATCAAATCTATGTACTATAAGTTCTAATGAAAATCGCGCTCAGTTCAAATGAAAGATCGTTGATTTATTTTTATCAGTCGAGTAAACTCATCTTAGTACAAAAAGTAGCATAAAGTGCTACAGAATTTATTTAAACATAAGTATATATATATATATTTTGCAGAGGTTCGATATTTGTAAAATAACCCAAATTTACTAAATTCTTTTGCAGGCTCTTAATGCTCTAATTAATTCGTTATAACTGAGCGATCGTTACATCCTTGCTTCGTTATACCGAGGTTTGACTATTTACATTTTTTTTATTAGTAACGCTGTACGATTTTCAATCGGTACAAGTGCGCGCCGTCGGATCGCGAATCGTGATCGGAGCGGTTTAACTCGAATCCATTTTCTCGTATCGGGCATCTTACATTATAATTTTTAACAGGTCGCATAAGCCGACGCTCTCGACTTTTGATGAAATTTTTGACTTAAATTAATCGGATTAAACACGACGATACCGTAGTTTTGAATAAAAAAAATTCAAAACAGCTAGATGCAGTGCAACAAAATTAGGTGCACTGTGCAGCATCCTCTAATTTCAAACACTGTTCTAAAATCACTCAAGGAGTCAGTGCTGAACATAACGTCCCTCTGTTCAAATCAACGTGCACATATATATATATATATATATATATATATATATATATATATATATATATATATATATATATATATATATATATATATATATATATATATATATATATATATATATATATATATATATATATATATATATATATATATATATATATATATATATATATATATATATATATATATATATATATATATATATATATATATATATATATATATATATATATATATATATATATAGCTTCATGTATAAAAGATTATTATAAATTATCAAAAAACAACTTGTTATACTGCCAAGGTTAAGCATACTTCTAGTGTTCTTTTTTTATCGTCCTACCGGAATCTGACTAAAAGGAAGGGCATTTTTTTCTTGCACGGTTTGATTCATAATTTCAAAGCGCACACACGCATCCCAAGGAATGAGAATTGCAATGCACGATTTATTTTTTTAAAAAACAAATTGCCGTTAGCTATCAAGGACAGAAAGACATCCGGTACGAATACATAGGATTCGAACTAATAAAAAACCCGTAAAAACATGTGGTTTGAACGAACAATTGCTGGCAAGTTTTATGCGGAAGTTTCCATGTAGAAGTAATGGATAACAAAAAACGAGACGTAATTGCTTCGTTCGAAATTTTTGCGACAAATTTGAAGTATTGAATTTCTTTTGTGAAATAAATAATTGTGGAGCTAATTTTCAAAGGGGAAACATTTTCCTGGGTGGAATTCAACAGCCGTAGAGAACAGTGGTGGCGATTGGGTGCTAAAATTGGGAGGCAAGATCAAGAGGAAATCAGAAGAGTGTGCACAGGGGGGGAGGAAGTAAAAATTTTTTACCACCATTCCTACTGTTAATATAAAAATTATAATAAATATTGCACTTTTATATACATTCTCTTCTTTTTGTTATTTTACGTATAACAACTTAAAATAAACAGTAGAAAATATTTAATAAAGTGATTTGCTGATTTGACAATAAAGCTGATTTGAAACAAGTTATCTGTCATAAGTTAAAATAAGGAAAAATGTCTTGGCTTCCTTCTAGAAAATTCTGTAACACAATCATCGGTATTTAACTGCGCTTTTTCCCCTACGAGGCACAAAGGTCAGCGAACAGAATGGGTTAATAAACGGCCTGGGTCGATGCAGTCCACCTTTCTTTACATGAGGGTATGCCATTTATCCTCATAGGATGATTCCTTGTGGAGTTATATAGGCGGAATTGAAAATTGACACAAAAATCCGTGTATATTCCGCAATATTTAAAACGTGACGAGGCAAAATCCAAAAAAGTGCGGAGATATGATATCGTGAAAGAGAAAAACTTGATTTGTAAATGTTTAAAATACAAACATAGAAAAAATTATACACAAACACATTAAAAAAATTGACCATTTGCTAAGGTACAAGTTGGACATTTATAACCTTTTTACACAAAATTAAAAACTAAAAATGGAAAAATAAAATAATCTTTTTGAAAAAAAGGTAAACTGACTTCAAGAAAAATGCACTAAAATGTAAAAAATAATTTTATATTTTACGAACAAGTTGAAAAAATATATATATTATTATATATTATTTCTATAGTAAAGATCCCATTTACCGTCCTTGTACTCAATGGATCTCAACATGTGAGGTATCAAATGAAAGAGAATTTTCAGGAGCAGTTCGTAAGTTCCTCTCATAAATATCAAAGGTTTTTTTTTAAAAAATGCGGCGTATAAAATAATTACATATATAAAACTATCTTTAAAACAAACTGGGGGGGGGGGAGGGGGGGGGAGTCATGCGATAATTACTGCACGGGACTTGCTAGTAACAATTTTACACTTATTAAACTTTTTTGAAGTTGGCGCCAATTTACAAAAAAAACATACCTGAATTTTGGCGCCGATTTCAAAACGTTGAAATAAATAGAACTCAATATTAAATATTTTAAATTGTTTGTAAAATTTAAAACTATTTTTCTTAAAATCGATTCCCCTTTTTAAAAAAGATTTTTTTTTATTAAAATTTGTAATTGGTACAAATAATTTATCACAAATAGTTTGATTATATAACATGTTTTTAAAAACAATTATGAAAATTAATGTATTGTCTTTTATAAACGTCATATCTGTTTATGAAAATAAAAAATCTATTTAATTATTTTTTCTTTAAATGTCATAATGGTTTTTAAGAATAATGTTATTTAGTAACCACCAAAGGAACGAAATTTCTTATGCTTATGAGAAACCACTTTGTCTCTTTATAAGGAAATTGGCACTATTTATGCTATTAAGAAAACGTATAAAAAAAGGTTCAAAATCGATTGCAAAAATATAACAATTTTTTTTTACTTTTTAAATTCCTTCTTACTTATTGCTGTTATAATTTTTAGATTAATTGTTTTATTTTAAATAAAAGTTCTTACCTGTAACAAGCGTATACCAGTTTGGATAAGACAACGACGGGAATATCGGCACGACATACTTTGCCTTCACTCCGTTATCAATGATGCGATGTATCCCTTTCAAACTCGGATCGTCGATGTAGTCCCACCTCACACCGTCCACCAACACCACAATGAGTTTCTTAGCCACCGCCAAGTTGCTGCAGAGGCAACACGAAAGTATCACACCCGCAAAGATTCTCAATATTCCGTTCGAACTCATTATTATTCGCAATCACACAATGGAATTCTTGAGCTTTTTGTCTTCTGGAACTTCGATCCCTAAATGTTTGTTCCGCTGTAGGTTTATAAAACGAAGTATCCGCGGAGACTGCGGCAATGTTTGATTACCTAACAGGTGTGCAGACGAGCCAATGGAGTGAGGATTCCGGAAAATGATAGTTTACGAAGCGAGTGGATGTGTACACAAAGGGTCAGCGCCAAGGTTGAACAGAGAATGCGACTTCAGTCAGTGGAGTTTCGACAGAAAGACTTTCGACACGTTTTCGATTCCGGATTATTGTTATCGTATGCAAACACACACGCGAGATTCGCCTTTTGGGGAGAAATTTACTTTCTTTCCGGTCAGGCTATAATCGCTCTCCTGGTTGGTCAGTTTGTAATATCTTTCACAGGAAATTACAAACTGACCCAGGGCTAGGAGGAAGGCTGTAATCGCTCTTGTGGTTGGTCAGTTTGAGCACTCGCTGGGGGGTAGGGGGCAATGTGGTAAATATTTGTGGACTTGGCAAAATCGCAAACCTAGTTGGCATATTTGTGAAAAATTTGGCTGTTTTTTTAAAAATGAAACCTAAGAAGTTTCACTTTGAAAACACAAGTTTGCCAACTAGGTTTGTGTGTTTGCCAAGTCTACAGGAATTTGCAAAATTTCTTAAGGCTCGAGAAAAATGTTGGGGATATCATTATCAAAAAAAACCCTGCAATATTTTAATAAATTTAAATTCTGGTTTGGTGAGCAATTTCAAATCTATAGTTGAAAAACTTGTGAAACATTTGGCTTTTTTTAAAAGATAAAACTAAGAAGTTTCATTTTTAAAAAAAGCCAAATGTTCCATAAGTTTACCAACTAGGTTTGTGATTTTGCCAAGGCAACAGGAATTTATAAACATTCTTATGGTCCCCGTAGGCATGAAAAATATTGAGCAATATTTATAAATATTATAATATTAATATTATTATATAAATATATAATAATATATATATTATAATAATAATAGAAAATAATATATATATTATAATAATAATAGGAAATAATATATATTATAATAATAATAGGAAATAATATATATATTGTAAAACGGCAATATTTTAATAAATTTTACTTCTGATCTTGTGAGCAATTTCCTATCTAGTTGGCAAACTTTAGAAATATTTGTCTTTTTTAAAAAAAAAACGTGAAACTAAGACGTTTTACTTACAAAAAAAAATGGATTTAAGGTCTGCGAAAATATTGTGTTTAAATGTCAACGAAATTTAATTAAAAAATAACAAAATGAGTTAAAACAATCTATATATATAAAAGCGAAAGCCACTGACTCACTCACTGACTGATTGATCACGAGATCTCCAGATCCAAAAGCCCTACAGTGCGGAAATTTAGAACACAGATACATCTTGGACCCTAGGGGTGCACTAAGAAAGGATTTTTAAAAATTCGAATTCGAACTGCCAAAATAACGATTTTTAAAAAACCTCTCCATAGGATTAACATGGAGAACATGTAACAATGTAAAATATAAAATTGAAACAATGGAAAATTTTAATATTATGTAACCTATGAGGAGCAATTTGATTGGCTGATGACTAAATATCGCCAAATTAATAAAAAAATATCGCCAAATTAATAAAAACACCGCCAAAAAAATAAAAAATTCACCAAATGAATAAAAAATTTTACCAAATTAATACAATACCGCCAAATGAACTAAAGTATGAATATTAATGTAAAAATAACATAAAAATGGCGAAATTAGTGTTAAAAAGTGATAAAATGTCAAAATGGTGAAAATATGATTGGACAACGGGATATTCCGTACTACAATTATGAAAGTTAAATTTGGCATAGAGGTACATTTTAAGCCAAAATTGCTCACGACAGAATTTTCTGGTAGTAGAATTAAAACTTCGAACTCTAACTGCCAAAAGTAAAAATCCTCGCCACTTATCACTAATTCTCTAACTTTTTGTATACCCAGGAAGATGAAATTTGACAGAGTTGTTACTTATATCTTGCATAGAAAAAAGGGGGGGGGGGGATTTAACTGTGAAAACGAAAAATCCCACATATCATTCATGCTACGACCAAAAGTGCAAGCCAAACGAAAAATAAATTATCAAACTGAAGAAAAGTATACAGTATGAATAATATAATGGTTCAAGACAGGAAGCCCATCGCTAAATAAAAGTTTGTAATTTAGCCCCCGTGCACTCAGTTAGTTTTGTGTTATCCATTATTTATTAGTTTACCTGCCGAGAGGCCAGTTATGTTACCACTCTACCTGTGAGTGAAGTTCTGTAATAAAGTTAATAAAGGCAAAGTAGCAAATCTTTCAGTTGAGTTCAAATTTTAAAACACGTTGTCGCCCTTGGATGTTAGTTCGCACCACGGGTCGTTCGGATTCATGGGCCCGGTGATCGCCGGCGTCCTCTCTGTTGGGCTGGGTTGCCTTCACGGCTGTCGAAGCTTCAGTTTCTGTGAAACATCTCGCTGTATGCCTTCGGGCGGGCCAGTCGTACAAAGTGGACATAGAAAGGGTAAGCTATCGGGCAGTGGACAATAGGTACAAGCCACACTGTACCGTAATAATTGGTTCATAAATACTTTGAACCCCACGTGGTAGGAATGTCAGTGGGAGAGTGTATAAATGGTCAATCTGGTTGACGCGGCTTACCTTTCTCTACTCAATGTTATGTTATTTATCCACGAAGGCTGATTTCCCGTAGAATTATTGGGGTTCCCTTAATGCGGTATAAAGATCAGAGGGGAAAATGGTTTAACAAACGACCTTATCGACGTGATTCACTTTCCTATACGACGGTAGATCATTTATCGCCAATAGCACGATTCCCCGGGGAGTAGCGAGAACAAAATCGTCTGCAGTTAAGGGCGACATTCCCGTTGCGGGGTACAAAGGTCAGAGGGAGGAATGGGTTAATAATTGCCTTGCTCGATGCGGCCTACCTTTCTTTATATGATGGTATGCCTATACGATGAGTTATGTGGGCGGAATCGAAAACTGCTGTTGTGGACTCCTCCTCCACGTGGTGCAAGTGTCAGAGGGTGAATCAATTTGCGTCCATTGTCTGTAGGATATGGTTTCGATTTTTTTTTTAAACAAAATTTAGTTTGGCAATGCAATAAAAATTTGATTTTGAATATTTTTTATTTTAAAAAGTTCAATATTAAAAAAGTGCGGGGTAAAATCCGAAAAAAAGTGTTGTGGCTTCCCCCCCCCCCCCCCCCCCCCCCCCCTCTGCATATTGATAGGCCTTCAATAGAAAAAATATGAAAATCTTGAATTTGGCAGGTGAACCTTTTAAAATAATTTTCTTTTTTTTCTTTTTATATTCTCGCCAATTTTTGAAACTTAACGACAAATGTTGACATATGTGTCTAATAAAAGTTTTTCGGAGATAATTATTATTAACAATATATGAGTTAAAGGTTAAAATATGAATGTTATTCAACGGGAGTAAGGTATACATATATCCAAGTTATTGTATAGTCAACTTCTCCATGTTATCAATCTTTCCAGTTCTTGCAGGATCTTGATAATAAAATTTCGTTACAAATTGGAACTTTTAACACTGTGGTACCCCTTGATGGGTGAGAAATTAAGAAAATATTTATTTCGCTATAATATTGTATTTGTATCAATTTTGTAACTTATTTCCTTCCCGTGCGTAGAACGGGCATTTCAGCTAGTTTCTTTAATAAAATAATCTTTAAAAAAAAAAAAAAAAAAAAAAAAAAAAAAAAAAAAAACGACTTAAAGAAAAATGCGCTAAAAAGTATTTTTTTTTTTATTTTACGAAACAAGTTGAAAATATTGAATTATTAAATATCAATTTTATAATTATTAAAACTTTTTTAAATCGGCGCCAATATTTATGTACGATTTTTGTACGTTGGCACAAATTTCAAAAAGTTGTAATAAGTATAAAATTTTTATTAAATAATTCAATTTCTTCAACTGGTTCATAAACAAAAATAAAAAAATTTACTTTTTACCGCATTTTTCTTAAAGTTGGTTTTCCTTTTTTAAAAAAATATTTTATTTTTTCCTTTTTAGTTTTTAATTTAGCAGGGGGCTTCGCCCCCTGCTATTATTCACCACGAAATTCAAGTAACAACGTGTGCTTAAATTTTGTCTCAACAATTTAGTATATTGTAAAGCAATCCCACCATGCCAATAAATGCTGTTTGAATGAAATGTCATTGTTGTACAATCTTTATTAGACAATGAAAATATTTTGAAATCGGATAAATTGTTTTAAAAAAATCTCCGGTTAATCAATATTTCCAAATATATAAAAGCTGGATAACCGATTTTTTTTTTTTTTGCACTTTAACCTAAGTGGATTTTTTCTATCCAACAAAAACAAAAAAGTATTTTCGAAATCGAACAATATTTTTTTTTTTTCAAATGGTTCGATAATTGAGAATTCCGGATAGTTTAATGCCGGCTAACCGGATATCTTTTTCATATGCCTCCCAAGTGAGACATCCCTATCCAATAAAAAAAAATTGGCCAAATACCTGAATTTGAACAGAAATCTTATTCGAATATGCATAAAAAAAACTCCCCTTGACGCGCTTTCAAGTCGGTTAAAAAATTGCCACGTTTTCTTCAAAACCAATAAATATAAATTAATTCCATATATATATATATATATATATATATATATATATATATATATATATATATATATATATATATATATATATATATATATATATATAAATATACGTTGCAACTTTCTTTATTCTGTAAGCCCAAAACATATTAAATTTTCGTTTAAATTGTGAATTGTTTTTATTGCATAAAATAATAACTTACATATTATTGAAGAAAACACATGCTAAGTTTCAAAATCTAAAAAAACGATATCTCTCTATTTTAAAAAAAAGTAAGCCCTAGGGGGAAAAAGTCAGTCCTAGGGGGAATTTTCAGTTCTTTCAATGTTATTCAGATCGTATCTCAAAATGTAAAAGTCCTAAAATTACGAAATTAAGTGAATTTGTTAAGAAATGTTTGATAAATCAGCAGAATATATTTTTGTTTCAATACTGTTATTAGTTTATAAGTTATTTAATATTAAAGTCGTCGTTGATAAAATTTCGCTTACAAGTAATTTTGTCCGTCGAGTTTCTGAAACACTATTTAGAGGAGAGATCCAATTTTTTTAGGGAGTGTACAAATAGGTTTGAACTGGAAATCCAAGTAAGCATTTTTTAAAATTCGAATTAGTTTTGGATTTATAAATTTTTTAAACATTTAAACACGCTCCACTTTTTGAAGTTTTTTCACCCTCATTTTTGAAACGTGATTTCTAAATTGCTATAAGTCATTTAAAATTACATATTCTCTTATTCAAAAAAATATATTAATGTTCGTTAAAACTTCCTCTTTCTGATGTTATAAAGATTATATTTCTATCTTTACAATTAAATTAGATATGGTCAAGTAAGATAAGTATAAAAAATAGCGAAGAAGGATAAAAATGTCGGATATTTCGAGAAAATTTTAATTTGCGACTTTTTGTCTCATTGTCCCGCTTGCATCTTAAAAAGTAAATGTCCTAAAATTATGAAATTATGCCAGTTTATTAAGAAATGTTTGGGTAATAAGATAAATATTTTTGTTTTTCAATACGATCAGTATATTAGACGTTATTTTATGTTAAAGTCATGATTTTAGAAATTTTTGAAAACAATTCATACATTTTTGTATACTTGTCTTCCAATTTTCAACAAAAAAATAAATAAAAAATTAGGGATATAGATTAAACTATTGGCTACAAATGATCCAGAGCGTTTGTGAAATTTCGATTTAGTTTTGTAGTTATAAATTTTTAAATAATTGACGAAATGTCTGAAATAATCGTCAATTATACGGGTAAAATTTTAAGTGATAAATTAAAACTGCTCTAAATAGTTCAAAAGTATACTTTTTTCCCGTTAAAATAAAATAGTTATGTTCGTAAAATATTTCTTTCTTGAATTGTATCAATACTGAAATTCTATCTTAAAAAATAAATTAGATGTAACTATTTATGTGAAGTACTATAAATATTATTAAAAGATACTCCGGAAGGAAATGCCAACATTGGCAAAATGCCAACGTGTATTTGGCTGCCAACGGCGAATTATTATTAGCGCCAATTCTCAATTATCTTACGCGAGTAGGCCTATTTATGCTTGGCGCGTTTATACTGTTGTTTGTTTACACATGTTTCGCTTTTCAATGATCACAATTACGTTGAAGCAGTTCTACAGTTGAATTTTTCCGGTTATCAGGCCCACCACAACGACGGGGGGGGGGGGGGGGGGAAGGAGGGGGGGGGGAGCATGCCACAGCCCCTCCCCGTAGGAAAATTTATGCCTCAGGCAAATTGATATTATTAGCAAATGAAAGCGACGGAAGACTAGAAATTGCCCAACTTGTATTAAGATGAAACTTAAATTAGACCTCAAAACGGACCACTGCATTGGAACATGCGTGCGACAAATCAATACTTTCGAAAAAAAAACTGTTTAATATCTCTCTATTTTAAAAAAAAGTAAGCCCTAGGGGGAAAAAGTCAGTCCTAGGGGGAATTTTCAGTTCTTTCAATGTTATTCAGATCGTATCTCAAAATGTAAAAGTCCTAAAATTACGAAATTAAGTGAATTTGTTAAGAAATGTTTGATAAATAAGCAGAATATATTTTTGTTTCAATACTGTTATTAGTTTATAAGTTATTTAATATTAAAGTCGTCGTTGATAAAATTTCGCTTACAAGTAATTTTGTCCGTCGAGTTTCTGAAACACTATTAAGAGGAGAGATCCAATTTTTTTAGGGAGTGTACAAATAGGTTTGAACTGGTGATTTGTTATTGGTACGTATTAACTTACTACATCAAAGACGTTTTGTTTCGAGGCCTTTCTCGAAGAAAAGACCCGGGAACGATGCCTCATATTTTTAACAGTGGTCAGATAACGAGGACAACACTTCAGCTGGTACCCGTTGTTCTGAAGTTGGGAATTTTGAATCGTTCAAGTTCGGAATTTCGGATTGTTAAGTTGGGAAATTTCTTGTCTCAACATACGAAAAATAAATTTCTGTGACGGCACTGCCAGTAATAATTTATATAACTAAAAAAAGTATTATTGTTAGGACACATTGTCATTGTCTACAGTGTATGAAGCCGGTATTGGTTTGCGAAGCAAACTAAAGAGGATTGCGTAGCAATCCTCCGGGGGTTGGCGGAGCGTTAGCGGAGCAGGGGGCGGAGCCCCCTAGTATTTAAAAAAAAGGATATAATGAGTATAAAAAAACGATTATTTTTTGCATTTTAAAAATCTCATCTTAGACCTGTAGAGCAATTTCTCTTTTATTTTTTTTTTATTTCTTGTGATACAAGTATAAAACTTATTATAAACCCTTTTTTTTTTAGCAATATTCTGTTAAAAAAATTTGTCTGTACTGATAATTCTTTTTTAATTGAAGATTTTGAAAAGCATATGAGGTAAGTGCGCCTAAACCTGACACTTTTAAGGGAAAAAATTCAATAAAACTTTTTAACTTAAAAATCTTTCTAACTAAACTCAACGGTTTAAAAGTTTTCAAAAAATTCTTACGTAAATACTGTTTATAGATCAATATGATAAAATTATTTCCCATTTTTTTAATGCAAATTTTTGACAATAGAACATTTTTCCTTTTCATTAACATTCGCTAATTATTGTAATAACATTTAAAGAAAGGTAAACAATAGTTTAAATGAAACAAAATCGACTGCGAAATATATATAAAAAAATCTCTCTATTTTAAAAAAAAGTAAGCCCAAGGGGGAAAAAGTAAGTACTAGGGGGAATTTTCAGTTCTTTCAATGTTATTCAGATCGTATCTCAAAATGTAAAATTACGAAATTAAGTGAATTTGTTAAGAAATGTTTGATAAATAAGAAGAATATATTTTTGTTTCAATACTGTTATTAGTTTATAAGTTATTTAATATTAAAGTCGTCGTTGATAAAATTTCGCTTACAACTAATTTTGTCCGTCGAGTTTCTGAAACACTATTAAAAGGAGAGATCCAATTTTTTTAGGGAGTGTAGAAATAGGTTTGAACTGGAAATCCAAGTAAGCATTTTTTTAAATTCGAATTAGTTTTGGATTTATAAATTTTTGAAACATTTAAACACGCTTCACTTTTTGAAGTTTTTTCACCCTCATTTTTGAAACGTGATTTCTAAATTGCTATAAGTCATTTAAAATTACATATTCTCTTATTCAAAAAAATATATTAATGTTCGTTAAAACTTCTTCTTTCTGATGTTATAAAGATTATATTTCTATCTTTACAATTAAATTAGATATGGTCAATTAAGATAGGTATAAAAAATAGCGAAAAAGGATAAAAATGTCGGATATTTCGAGAAAATTTTAATTTGCGACTTTTTGTCTCATTGTTCCGCTTGCATCTCAAAAAGTAAATGTCCTAAAATTATGAAATTATGCCAGTTTATTAAGAAATGTTTGGGTAATAAAATGAATATTTTCTTTTTTCAATACGATCAGTATATTAGACGTTATTTTATGTTAAAGTCATGATATTAGAAAATTTTGAAAACAATTCATACATTTTTGGATACTTGTCTTCCAATTTTCAACAAAAAAAATAAATAAAAAATTAGGGATATAGATTAAACTATTGGCTACAAATGATCCAGAGCGTTTGTGAAATTTCGATTTAGTTTTGTAGTTATAAATTTTTAAATAATTGACGAAATGTCTGAAATAATCGTCAATTATACGGGTAAAATTTTAAGTGATAAATTAAAACTGCTCTAAATAGTTCAAAAGTATACTTTTTTCCCGTTAAAATAAAATAGTTATGTTCGTAAAATATTTCTTTCTTGAATGGTATCAATACTGAAATTCTATCTTAAAAAATAAATTAGATGTAACTATTTATGTGAAGTACTATAAATATTATTAAAAGATACTCCGGAAGGAAATGCCAACATTGGCAAAATGCCAACGTGTATTTGGCTGCCAACGGCGAATTATTATTAGCGCCAATTCTCAATTATCTTACTTTATATAAATATAAGTTGGCGATTAAGCCTATTTATTCTTGCCGCGTTTATGCTGTTGTTTGTTTACACATGTTTCGCTTTTCAATGAGCACAATTGCGTTGAAGCAGTTCTACAGTTGAGTTTTTCCAGTTATGGGGGGGGGGGGGGATTGGGGGGAAGCATGCCCCCCCCCCCTCTGTAAACTTGAAACCTTAAAAGTTGGGAATTTCGAGTTTTAAAAATCTCTGAGTTGGGAAAATTTATGCCTCAGGCAAATTAATATTATTGGCAAAGGAAAGCGACGGACTACTAGAAATTGCCCAACTTTTATTAAGATGAAACTTAAATTAGACTTCAAAACGGACCACTGCATTGGAACATCCGTGCGACAAATCAATACTTTCGAAAGAACTGTTTAATATTACCTATAAAAAAGCTGAAAATGTCTTATAAGTTGGAACTGGGAATTTTTTTAGCACTGTTGTGTTGTGCAATTTCGAATAAGGTGTGGTCTGGTTAAAAAACGTCACACTAGAGCTGCACATTGAACTACTGGCGTTGGTGCGAGCAAAGCGCCCTTGATTTGTTATTGGTACGTATTTACTTACTACATCAAGGACGCTTTGGTTCGAGGCCTTTCTCAAAGAAAAGACCCGGGAACGATGCCTCATATTGTTAACAGTGGTCAGATAACGAGGACAACACTTCAGCTGGTACCCGATGTCCTTAGGTTGGGAATTTTGAATCGTTCAAGTTCGGAATTTCGGATCGTTAAGTTGGGAAATTTCTTGTATCAACATACTAAAAATAAATTTGTGTGACGGCACTGCCAGTAATAATTTATATAACTAAAAAAAGTATTGTTGTTAGGACACATTGTCATTGCCTACATTGCCAGTGTATGAAGCCGGTATTGGTTTGCGAAGCAAACTAAAGAGGATTGCGTAGCAATCCTCCGGGGGTTGGTGGAGCGTTAGCAGAGCAGGGGGCGGAGCCCCCTAGTAATATAAATAGAACATGGATTTCCGACAAAATATAAATAAAATATGTAAATCAGTAATGGTCAAGAGTTCTTTTTCGACTATAATGAATGCTTGTTGTGTTGCCTGTCCACCACGAAACGTAAGAATTAAGAACATTTTTATAAAGTATAATTAAATTTAGCGATTAATAATAAACACGCGTATTTTAACATTACTCACTGAAATCGGTAACGAGAACCTGTATGTTCATGGTACGGCCTTTGCCCAAAGTACAATCTTCAATAGCGTCTATGATTGGTGAATAACTAACCATGTGATGTCACGAACCAATAATAAATGTCTATACGCCTCACATATCTTAAATTGACGTCATGTGGAACCTTACTCCAAATCGTACACTTCGATATTACAAACTACAAAATGGCAACACAATATTAATGTTTATAAAATATTTGTTTTCTTTTCGTCCATGTGGTTGTTTTGTACTTAAATCTATTTTCCTGCGATATCAAGAAAATGTCGAATTCTCAATATAAACGGAAGAAGAATTTCAGCAAGGGAAATTTTCGATCTGAATATTTTGGTGATGGTGTAGCGACAGAAACAGAACATGAAAAAGGAGAAGCAAAGCGTGTGAAGTCCTATGACGGTGGACAGCGCAATTCCTATCATTCTGAAAAGACCTATAACCACTCATCAAAAAATCAGAACACAAAAAACCCTGAAAATTCAGACGAAGGCAAAAAGTTTCACGAATTACTTGTGTATTATGAGAAAATACTGTTAACCCTTAAAGATTTGCCTACAGAAGATACAGGTAATTCTTTCCTTTCTATAATTCGTGTATCAATAAAAATATTATGTTTCCTATTGGTTTATTAATAAAAATGTTTGATAAATAAGCAGAATATATTTTTGTTTCAATACTGTTATTAGTTTATAAGTTATTTAATATTAAAGTCGTCGTTGATAAAATTTCGCTTACAAGTAATTTTGTCCGTCGAGTTTCTGAAACACTATTAAGAGGAGAGATCCAATTTTTTTAGGGAGTGTACAAATAGGTTTGAACTGGTGATTTGTTATTGGTACGTATTAACTTACTACATCAAAGACGTTTTGTTTCGAGGCCTTTCTCGAAGAAAAGACCCGGGAACGATGCCTCATATTTTTAACAGTGGTCAGATAACGAGGACAACACTTCAGCTGGTACCCGTTGTTCTGAAGTTGGGAATTTTGAATCGTTCAAGTTCGGAATTTCGGATTGTTAAGTTGGGAAATTTCTTGTCTCAACATACGAAAAATAAATTTCTGTGACGGCACTGCCAGTAATAATTTATATAACTAAAAAAAGTATTATTGTTAGGACACATTGTCATTGTCTACAGTGTATGAAGCCGGTATTGGTTTGCGAAGCAAACTAAAGAGGATTGCGTAGCAATCCTCCGGGGGTTGGCGGAGCGTTAGCGGAGCAGGGGGCGGAGCCCCCTAGTATTTAAAAAAAAGGATATAATGAGTATAAAAAAACGATTATTTTTTGCATTTTAAAAATCTCATCTTAGACCTGTAGAGCAATTTCTCTTTTATTTTTTTTTTATTTCTTGTGATACAAGTATAAAACTTATTATAAACCCTTTTTTTTTTAGCAATATTCTGTTAAAAAAATTTGTCTGTACTGATAATTCTTTTTTAATTGAAGATTTTGAAAAGCATATGAGGTAAGTGCGCCTAAACCTGACACTTTTAAGGGAAAAAATTCAATAAAACTTTTTAACTTAAAAATCTTTCTAACTAAACTCAACGGTTTAAAAGTTTTCAAAAAATTCTTACGTAAATACTGTTTATAGATCAATATGATAAAATTATTTCCCATTTTTTTAATGCAAATTTTTGACAATAGAACATTTTTCCTTTTCATTAACATTCGCTAATTATTGTAATAACATTTAAAGAAAGGTAAACAATAGTTTAAATGAAACAAAATCGACTGCGAAATATATATAAAAAAATCTCTCTATTTTAAAAAAAAGTAAGCCCAAGGGGGAAAAAGTAAGTACTAGGGGGAATTTTCAGTTCTTTCAATGTTATTCAGATCGTATCTCAAAATGTAAAATTACGAAATTAAGTGAATTTGTTAAGAAATGTTTGATAAATAAGAAGAATATATTTTTGTTTCAATACTGTTATTAGTTTATAAGTTATTTAATATTAAAGTCGTCGTTGATAAAATTTCGCTTACAACTAATTTTGTCCGTCGAGTTTCTGAAACACTATTAAAAGGAGAGATCCAATTTTTTTAGGGAGTGTAGAAATAGGTTTGAACTGGAAATCCAAGTAAGCATTTTTTTAAATTCGAATTAGTTTTGGATTTATAAATTTTTGAAACATTTAAACACGCTTCACTTTTTGAAGTTTTTTCACCCTCATTTTTGAAACGTGATTTCTAAATTGCTATAAGTCATTTAAAATTACATATTCTCTTATTCAAAAAAATATATTAATGTTCGTTAAAACTTCTTCTTTCTGATGTTATAAAGATTATATTTCTATCTTTACAATTAAATTAGATATGGTCAATTAAGATAGGTATAAAAAATAGCGAAAAAGGATAAAAATGTCGGATATTTCGAGAAAATTTTAATTTGCGACTTTTTGTCTCATTGTTCCGCTTGCATCTCAAAAAGTAAATGTCCTAAAATTATGAAATTATGCCAGTTTATTAAGAAATGTTTGGGTAATAAAATGAATATTTTCTTTTTTCAATACGATCAGTATATTAGACGTTATTTTATGTTAAAGTCATGATATTAGAAAATTTTGAAAACAATTCATACATTTTTGGATACTTGTCTTCCAATTTTCAACAAAAAAAATAAATAAAAAATTAGGGATATAGATTAAACTATTGGCTACAAATGATCCAGAGCGTTTGTGAAATTTCGATTTAGTTTTGTAGTTATAAATTTTTAAATAATTGACGAAATGTCTGAAATAATCGTCAATTATACGGGTAAAATTTTAAGTGATAAATTAAAACTGCTCTAAATAGTTCAAAAGTATACTTTTTTCCCGTTAAAATAAAATAGTTATGTTCGTAAAATATTTCTTTCTTGAATGGTATCAATACTGAAATTCTATCTTAAAAAATAAATTAGATGTAACTATTTATGTGAAGTACTATAAATATTATTAAAAGATACTCCGGAAGGAAATGCCAACATTGGCAAAATGCCAACGTGTATTTGGCTGCCAACGGCGAATTATTATTAGCGCCAATTCTCAATTATCTTACTTTATATAAATATAAGTTGGCGATTAAGCCTATTTATTCTTGCCGCGTTTATGCTGTTGTTTGTTTACACATGTTTCGCTTTTCAATGAGCACAATTGCGTTGAAGCAGTTCTACAGTTGAGTTTTTCCAGTTATGGGGGGGGGGGGGATTGGGGGGAAGCATGCCCCCCCCCCCCTCTGTAAACTTGAAACCTTAAAAGTTGGGAATTTCGAGTTTTAAAAATCTCTGAGTTGGGAAAATTTATGCCTCAGGCAAATTAATATTATTGGCAAAGGAAAGCGACGGACTACTAGAAATTGCCCAACTTTTATTAAGATGAAACTTAAATTAGACTTCAAAACGGACCACTGCATTGGAACATCCGTGCGACAAATCAATACTTTCGAAAGAACTGTTTAATATTACCTATAAAAAAGCTGAAAATGTCTTATAAGTTGGAACTGGGAATTTTTTTAGCACTGTTGTGTTGTGCAATTTCGAATAAGGTGTGGTCTGGTTAAAAAACGTCACACTAGAGCTGCACATTGAACTACTGGCGTTGGTGCGAGCAAAGCGCCCTTGATTTGTTATTGGTACGTATTTACTTACTACATCAAGGACGCTTTGGTTCGAGGCCTTTCTCAAAGAAAAGACCCGGGAACGATGCCTCATATTGTTAACAGTGGTCAGATAACGAGGACAACACTTCAGCTGGTACCCGATGTCCTTAGGTTGGGAATTTTGAATCGTTCAAGTTCGGAATTTCGGATCGTTAAGTTGGGAAATTTCTTGTATCAACATACTAAAAATAAATTTGTGTGACGGCACTGCCAGTAATAATTTATATAACTAAAAAAAGTATTGTTGTTAGGACACATTGTCATTGCCTACATTGCCAGTGTATGAAGCCGGTATTGGTTTGCGAAGCAAACTAAAGAGGATTGCGTAGCAATCCTCCGGGGGTTGGTGGAGCGTTAGCAGAGCAGGGGGCGGAGCCCCCTAGTAATATAAATAGAACATGGATTTCCGACAAAATATAAATAAAATATGTAAATCAGTAATGGTCAAGAGTTCTTTTTCGACTATAATGAATGCTTGTTGTGTTGCCTGTCCACCACGAAACGTAAGAATTAAGAACATTTTTATAAAGTATAATTAAATTTAGCGATTAATAATAAACACGCGTATTTTAACATTACTCACTGAAATCGGTAACGAGAACCTGTATGTTCATGGTACGGCCTTTGCCCAAAGTACAATCTTCAATAGCGTCTATGATTGGTGAATAACTAACCATGTGATGTCACGAACCAATAATAAATGTCTATACGCCTCACATATCTTAAATTGACGTCATGTGGAACCTTACTCCAAATCGTACACTTCGATATTACAAACTACAAAATGGCAACACAATATTAATGTTTATAAAATATTTGTTTTCTTTTCGTCCATGTGGTTGTTTTGTACTTAAATCTATTTTCCTGCGATATCAAGAAAATGTCGAATTCTCAATATAAACGGAAGAAGAATTTCAGCAAGGGAAATTTTCGATCTGAATATTTTGGTGATGGTGTAGCGACAGAAACAGAACATGAAAAAGGAGAAGCAAAGCGTGTGAAGTCCTATGACGGTGGACAGCGCAATTCCTATCATTCTGAAAAGACCTATAACCACTCATCAAAAAATCAGAACACAAAAAACCCTGAAAATTCAGACGAAGGCAAAAAGTTTCACGAATTACTTGTGTATTATGAGAAAATACTGTTAACCCTTAAAGATTTGCCTACAGAAGATACAGGTAATTCTTTCCTTTCTATAATTCGTGTATCAATAAAAATATTATGTTTCCTATTGGTTTATTAATAAAAATTTAAGATTATATTACGAAAACGTTATGTTTAGATTTAATTTCAACTGATCTTAGTGTTATATACTGTATTAAGTTTTGTTCTAATTAAATTCTCTTTTATAAACAAACTATTCCAAGAGCACTCACTGTATTCAAACTAAAATAACTAATTTTAAAATGACAACTGAATTTAAAAAAAAAAGTTTACATATATAATTAAAAATGCATATTATTATTTAATACTTAGAAGGTGCTTTCCGCTGTTCCCCTTGGGATCCAGAAACGTTGAGTTTAGTGACATTTTCTTTTGAAAGTCTAAAAGGGACACATTGGAATAGAAGCAGTATATTGACTTTTGGTGTTTTAATTTTTTAGCGACAAAGAAAGTTGCCAAATGTTTAAATATTGTAAAGATTAATTTCAACTCTAAAAACATGAATTATATGCACAATGGGCATCAAGCCTCTGTTCCCCTCCCCTTGGATCCACAATGGTTCCTTCATTTTTAAAGTATCGATGCTATTTAACATAGCTTTTGTGAAAAATAAAAGCATTTTTGACAAATTTACTTCATTTACATTTTTTTATATTACCATTATTTCTATATCTTAATACTTAAAATTCAACAAAAAAGTGAAAATTACTAAGTAGGTTTAAATAGATTAAAAATCATTTGAAAAGTTAAATATTTTTATTAAAACATATTTATAATTTTTGTATACGAGAAGAATTTTAAGCTTGCATGCATTAGATTTTTTTTACTGTTAACATATAACAAATTTGTCATTTCATCTATTTCTAGATATATTTATCACAAATGTCCTAAGTGAAAGCCGGGGATATGAAGTGAAACTCTCTACTCATAAACATACCAGCCACAGCATTGAACTACTACTTTCCATTAGTAAAGATCCAGAAATCAGCCAACAGTTCATGACTGCATTTGCCAAAGAAAAAATTGAAGTCTGCATAAATGCAAATGCCAGCCATGTCACAGAATTATTATTGAACATTGCATTACAGCGCATTCAAGTAATATACCATTTTACTTTGTAATATTTCTTAATCTATTAGAGTATAATATTTCTTTACCAACACTTTAGTATTGTCTTTTCTGATTTTTGAAATACATTAGACTCTCGATAACTCACATTTTTTTATATCTCCAAAAAAATCGATTTCCCTGCACCTTCATTATTTATTTAATGTAATTTTATCTCTTTAATTCAAAGTTTTTCTTCCGTATTTTCGATAACTTGAAGTTTCCCCGCTGCTCAAAATTTTGTTTTAGTCTCACAACTACGGATTTTGAAGAAATTATTATTACAATTATTAAATCTAATATTTGATCACAATTAATATTAAATTAGTACCTAGTCAATTCAATTTGAACTTAACAATTTTACCTTTAAAATAGCAGGGTTCCCACTGGTCCTTAAAAGTCCGTAAGAACTCCTTATTTTTGGTTTCCTTTTTTAAGAGCCCTTTAAAGTCCTTATTTTTGACCAAGAGTCCTTAGAACAGGCCTGTAGCTAGGCAGGGGCCAGGGGGGGCAATGCCCGGCCTAGAAATTATTCTGCCCCCCCCCCCCTCCCCCTCCCCCTCCCCCAGAGCTACCGAAAAATTCGATTTTTGTAAAATTTCACACGGAAAACCTAACTAATTATTTTTCAAAGCTAAATTAGGATGACAAAAGGGCGCACTGCTGCCCCCCCCCCCCCCCCAGCCCTCATCACTCCACTTCTACTCCAAGCATCAGGAACCACGCACTTCTAGGAAATTATGGTTAGAGGCGTTGCGTCGTGTTCCCTCGGCGTTGGGTCGTTTCAACTTCACCGTCCAAATTTCTCTTCTCCCTCTTTCCCCTGGGGTATCACAAAACAGACAACAATTGACCACCCACATGGTACTACCAAGAAAACTAGGGGGTCCGGGTGGACTGGTTTTCATGACAGTGTGGCATATTGATTAGTGTGGACTTCTTGGACCTCCAAAAAAGTTTAGTGTGCTGTAGGATTGCTTGATTTGCCCGGTGAAAGTAAAGTAATCTTAACTTTTTAAATTACAGTTTTGCAAGAAATATATTGTCTTGCTAGGTAATTCTACATTATTTAAAGAGAAATGAGTAAGTTACACAATCTTATTTGTATTATTTTTAAATCTCCCTTTATTATGTTTAAGTAAAATATTCATGGCGTCTAATTTAATTCTATTATTCTTTCTACATTTTATACACTGATTAAATACCAATCAAGTTACAGTTTGTTTTAATATCGTAAAAGTTACAAATGGACAAAGAACAACACTAAGCCATAAATTCATTTAATTTTATTATTATTTTTTAATTACATGGCCTAATATATAAAAATATAATTAATTAATTTAATATATTTGGAACGTATGGCTTATATGGGTGCCTGCGTTAATATCGGGGATACAATATTGATATATTTCATTGCCCAATAAAACTTTTTGCAAAATCTGAAGTAATAGTAAAAACTTTCTAATTGATTTATATACATTTATAAGTAGATTAAAAAATGCCCACAATACACGATTAGTGATAGTATGGATGGGCCAAGCGTCCTAGCAAAAACAATCTACACTTTATTTTTCAAGAAAAATATCTGTAAAAATTTGGGGTTATTTGAAATATTTTGTGCAAAAATCTTCAAAAAATGTACAAAAAAACAACCTTTCATATTCCCATCTAATTTTACAGAATTCTATAAACTTTCTGCAAATTTTTGGGGAAATTTGTAAATTTCATTACTTAAAAAAATTGCGATGGTGAATTGATGGATATTAAATTATTAAAGCCGAATCCTCCAACCCTGTTATTTTAATCGTTTTAAATTTTTCGCTAAGTATTTTTGAGGTGAATCCTTTGATTTTTCATCTCTGTAAATTTCTTGTCTGATTTTTTTTTTTTTAAGTTTAAAAAAATAATAATGTTTTTCTTATGTTTTGGACATTTATAAATGTTATTGTAAAAAAATTTCATAATTCAAATTTTATTTCGTAATGTTTTTTTATCCAGATCCTTTTAACACTTTTGTGAGATGTAATGCCCAAAACTGATAGCTCCTTATTAAAGTACGGAAAGGTAGTGGGTGGGCATGGTTCCTTTCATGGAGATAATTTAACCCACTCCCATTATTTTATACGGACTGAGTAATACATGTAAACAAATTTTAAAAACACTATAATAGCATCAACTAATTAAACATGATCCTAGGTATGAAAAGAAGTAAAAAGATCTATTGTGTTCGAAGGTTTCTCAATGTCCAATCTATGCAGTTTATCAAAATTATTTTCAATAAGATTAAGTTCGTTAAATAGAACTGGTAATTTTCTTAATTCCATTAAATCCTTATTTACAATACAGAGGCAAAAGCTGTAGTATAAAAAACATTGACTGGGATTGCTCTCCTTTCAAACAGTGTTTATTTTTAGGTACATCTGTCTGTTGAAATTGCCGAAAGTCGAACCCAAACGGCGATACAAAAACGACACAGGAAGAGGGTCATTTTCTTTGTTTGCTAAAGACCTGTTGGCCATAGGCGTGAAACCTGGTCGTGTCCTGTGCGAAAAGGAGCAGACCACCCCTTGGGTTGGGACCATAGAAATGTTGGGACCCCCGTTCCGATAATGAGGCAATTGATCACTGTCACTCGGAAACCACAACGAGGGAGACGGAAATTTTGTCTGCAATCTGACGCTTTGCAAGTGCTTCTGTGAGGTCGGCATTTCTCGAGCACATCGAAATCAGTGGCTGTCACTTGGAGGTTTGAAATCGACAAAATGGGAATCTTATTTTGGTTGCGAGGTCTCCACTGTTCCGCCGCCAAGAGTTTCTATAACGCATAAAATAATGGCCGATTTTTTTTTTTCATTTCAGAGAAAACGCACTGAAAAAATGGACATAGAATTAATTCTTAAAAAATTTAACGATAGTGAGAATAGGAGATTGCACTTGTATTAAAAGTATCTTAAGATTTTTAAATCATGTTTTTTTCTTTCTTATTAGCAATTTATCTCTTATTTGATTTCCAAAGCAAATGAAAATTGACAAATATTTATTTTATTGTATAATTTTATAAATACTAAGAGTGTTATACTATAATTATGCCAACTACGATATTTGTAAAGACATATACCAAACTAATTGGTATCTATAGTTGCGAAATAAGTAATGCATTTTTAGGTTCTATCTGATAAAAGAAAAGCAAACATGTATAATACATGAGAATATAGATATAGAACTGAGAGCAAAAACGTTATCTCATTTATTGATGCAATTTTTGAAAAAAGTTAATTTTACTTGACTACTATATTTTTACAGAATTAAGTGCAAGTAGATACATAATATTTGCACCACTCCCCCTCCCACCGCCATATCTAAAGGAGTGTTTGCCGTCCTTGAAAATATTTTCTGGCTACAAGCATGCCTTGTGGGCACTCCTGGATGAAATCCTTTGCAATTTTATCAGTTAACTGTAAAAGTTAATAGATATATGTGTATAATATAAGATGCAAATGGAGCCCCGCAGTTGCTCAATGGATAGGGCGTTCTGCTACTAATCAGAGGATTGGTGGTTCGAATCCGTGCGATGGATTTGACAAAGAAAAGTAAAACAGTAGTGATCTTTCGATCGGAGGGTTGCCAGCTTCTCTACAAAAATACTAGAAAATCTTCCAGAACATCCAACAAATTATACTGGACTGGTGCACGATAAATCTCATCGGGGTCCAATGTCCTGACGCCTATTGAGGTTGCGTTGGGTGCCAGCTCAGGTGCCTCGTCATCTGACCACGGTTCAAAAATACGAGGCACCGTTCCCGGGTCTTTCCTTCGAGATAGAACTGAGCAGCTCTAGTGCGACGTTATTTAAACAAACCAAACCAAACTAAGTTGCAAATGTTTTGCCCCCCCCCCCCCCCCCTCTACTTTTCCATTTGCCCTACCTGGAGTAGTGTCTGCCCCCCCTGAGTATATTGTCTGGCTACGGGCCTGCCTTAGAAACTACTTATTTTCCCCCTGCCACAAATAGATGAATTTTTTTTTAGTTCTTTTAAAATTTCTTGCTCTCAGTTTATATCACTTACATTGGCAATCTATTACTTGTGGCTATTTTTACATGAGATGCTTTAATATTATTTATTTTCTCGCTTCAATAATAGGTTAGTATATTGCATTTATTATTCTTTGCAAATGCATATTTAACAGTTGGTGAAGAAATCAAACAAGATTCTGACGAATTAAAAAAGTAATAACTTAAAGTCAAAGAATGAAGTTCTGTTAAGATACCTTTCAAACATAGCATTGTATTTAAAAAGTCCTTTTTAAGTTAATGTGAAAGTTGATTGTTGTTATCATTTGTTTAATTTTTTCTTTCTTACAGAAGCAGCGTGATAAAAAAGGGTCCTTAAAAACTTGTTTTTGTCCTTAGAAATTCCTTAAAAACTCCTTATTTGTTATTTTTAAAAATGAGTGGGAACCCTGAATAGTGCCCTCCTTGTCCTTTTCTGGGAAATCTATGCCCCCTCCCTGTTTCCACTTGAACCGTTAATATACAAAATTCAATTCTCTTCTGGTTTTCATGACTTGTGCTTTCATGTTTTTCTTCATTTGTGTGACAATTTTCTGGACATATTACAAAATCTTCTCTTTCCAAATGTAATACCATATTTTTTATCACAACATTTATTTTTACTTCTTTTTAGTAGATGTATATTTATGCATTCTTTTCTTTCTCAACTCTTTGTAGGATTGGTCAACTATTTTAGAGTCAGAAGAGGAGAGTGACGAAAAGAAAAATGTGCTTTTCTTTGTCTCGTGGATTTTAGATTTTGGAGAATTTGTTGTCGAAAATTTTGAGTCATGTCTTCAAGATCAATATGGATGCCATGTAGTGTGCTCAGTCATCAGGGCCCTTGGTGGAGATATGAGCAAAACGTCCGATTTCATGAGCAAACGGTCAATGAGCCATAAAAAAGATTTTCGCCAACAGTTTGTTGGTGAGTTATTTTTTAACATTTCACCTTGCATTTCTTTCTTCACATTTAAAGTCCTTGGTATTAGGTAAAAATTGTATTTTTCACACAAGCAATTTCTATTGTTCATGCACAAAAAAAATCCAGTTTAGTGTCCTTATTATGAAATATTAGTATATTTCTGTATTGTTGTATGAAATGTATTATTTGTTTGAATGTAGCTCTCCATTCAAGTAATCATAAAGTTTAATTTAAGACTTTTTTTCCTATTAATAGTTATATTCAAGGTTGTTGATTTTTTTTCAAAACAATCGATTTATTTGATTTAAATTGGATTGAAATCACAATTTTTTTTATTGAATTTTTTAACCAACTATATATTAATTATATATGTTTAGTAAAATATACATTTAAACATATGTTTATCAGCTGGACTATGTTCATTAGCTTTGACACCAGTTTTACCTACTACTTTGGTCCTTAAAATTATTCTAAATAAGGCTCCTTTCCCTTCCACAATTTGTCATTTTCAAACATAATTTTTTTATATTTGGGTCTTATGGTCCAGTAAATTATTTTAGAATAAGATGAGAGAAGCTTCTTCTTCCTTATGAGCTGTACTCTGAAACCTGCTTCCTCCCTTTCAAACATCATAGCTAGAGACTAGTTTACTTACTAAGGATAAAACTAAAAGAACCCATCGGATGAATTAAAGCCACCTGCACATCTTATGAAGCAGAGAGTTGATATTTATGATTACATCATATCATAAGATTATGTAATATACTTAAGAATTGAGTTATAATACTTCTAATGAAATAGTTTATAAGATTATATTTTAACAGGGGTAAATAAAATGGGGACAGAACAGAACATGTTTTTATATATTGCAATAATATATAAAAAATCCTATTCTGTAAACACTTTTTAAGTATTTTTTTTTTTAAATATCAAAATGAAAACTCCTAACTGTACATTTTACTGTGTTCTTTCTTTATGAACATGTTCTTTGTCGCAATGTTTTATATATTTGTTAATATTAAGGGGGAAGGGGGTAGAAATCTTACTTTCTGACTTTTAAAATACATGATTTATTTCATTAATATATATTGGAATTTACAACAGGCTTTTTTTTTCAGAAGATGCGCCCAATGATCAGTTATTTATGGTCCCCGTTGTTTTGGAATCTGCACCAAAATTCTTTAAAAAGATATTGAAAAAACTTTCCAAATCAGTGTTGAAAATTGATAATATTATTGGTAAACAACACTATTTATTTCCTAAAAGATGTATTGATCTTTGACAATTTCCTTTTATGATTTATTAGTTCTTTAATATTACCAAATAAGATTATTACCCTGTAACACCATTCTTTGAAAAGAAAACCACATTTAGAAAACCTTTTATTTCTTACTTTGGTGAGACCACCACCACCACCTATTCTAATATTGGTAAACAACACTACCAGTAACAATGAATTCCAGTCAATAATAACACCGGTTTATTCTCTCAAAAACCTATTTTGAATCTAAGAGTTTAGTAGTATAATTAAAAAAAATTACTGCAAAGTTATCATTATTATTATTTTTTAAAATCTTTATTAAATTCTTTATGGTAGTCACTAAGATAAATTTGCCAATTGTTCTTTTAGTATCGTAATCTTGCCATAAATACGAGTACACAAATATCAGTTCTTTTTCATTAATTACTTCTATGGAGGCTTTCTGTCTTTAACCCTATTCATCACATATTGGTTGATCTATTATAGCGAAAAGCTTAAAAACTCATATTAATCTTTATATACTTTCTGACATTAATAACGTTTGAATAGACCACATAGATTTAGAGTATTTATTCGTATAATGCATCATTTTGTATAAACCCAGTACAAACAAAGAGTATCTCTTCTAGTTAGTCAAATATTTCTTAGATTATATATAAAATTATCAAACTTTTTTTGCAAGTTGAATTGATTTTTTTTATTAAATGACTATGAAATATCGTTTAAAAAAATTCATTACAATTATCTACATAATTAAAGAAAAAAATACAATGTTATTTCGTATACTCTTAAAAGAACAATTATTTTAAGGATTGTTTATTAATCCTTTGATTACTATACTAGATTTTTTTCGAGCCTCAACTTCAGTTATACAACAATAGCTATTAAGCATTCAATACTTATTTAAATAATTATTATTTATATTGTTATTTCTCAATTTACAATCAAATTTAATTTCTATATGGCTAAGTTCCGTTCACTAAGCTTTTCATTTAAATTTAATAAAGTAGTAACAAAGTAATAATTGTATAAAAAAACTTTTGATGTCTTTTTTTGTAGATTATGTTACTGAAAGTTCTTCTGCAACTGCAATCGAGACTCTTATGTGCATATTGAAGTTACGGAGTCCGAAACAATGCAAAAAACTCATTTTGGGATTGTCCACAAAGGTTTTTTCAGAGAAAAATACTGAAGGGTAATGTTAATGTTTTTGATAATTTATATAGTTATTTTTAATAATTGTATCAGTGTCTGTAGTTTTATATAGTTTTTAGTAGTCCCATAAAATAACCTATATCCACTCATTAATAATATCCAAAAATAGATAATTTTTTACTACAAAATATATATATTATGATAATTCTTTAATATTTCTATACAATAGTAAATTTGAGACAAGTAAATAAATTTATTACAGTGTCAGGACAAAGGTTTCCGTACTATTTCACATCCATAGCAAACATTGAATGTCCCTATGCAACTGCATTGTACAAAAGTTTAATTTAATATATGAATAAAGTTAATGCTCTAAAATATTTTAAATGGTCGCTCTAGTGGATAATGCACAGTTTCCACCCCAAACCCAAGGTTTGAGTCTTGTATAAGACCTAAATATTTTGTTCATATTGGGAATGACAGTGATTTGCTAATCAAGCACTCTCCCATTAATAGATATGATTAGCATTTTTTTAATTAATGCTTTTTTGTAATTTGTTAAGGAACATCTTGTGCAAATGTAATATATTTTTTATAAAAAGTTAAATGATTACATAGTTGTATTATTGCTCTAACCATCATGTTGTGTTTAAACATATATATGTGAATGAATAAAATTATTAATTAGTTAATATATGTATTTTAATTGATTACAGGTTAAAATATTTGTGTTTTTATCCAATCGATTTTTTTCTAGCATTCCTCACGCATTTCTGCATAAGAATTGTTCATTTGTAGTTGAAAAACTTTTCCAAAGTGCAGATGAGGAACTTCAACAGTACTTGTGGAATGAATACTTCGCAGAATGTTTAGAAGCTCTGATAATTGACCCAATTGCCAACTATGTCATTCAAAGGCTATTTGATGTCGTTGAAAGCAAATCCCATGTAAGTTTGCATTTTAGCTTTAGAGTCTGTTGCTTTGATTTTGTGTTTATGCATTAATTGTTGAATTTGTTTGTATCAATTTGCGGTCTACCGATATTTTAACCCAGGACCTTTCGCTTTCTACACCAATACTCTACCTGTCGGAATACATTAATACTAAATCCAGAGCAGTTGTATCACCTATTTGAAGTGACACCACATTACCCCCTATCTCAGTGAGTCGGACAGAGGTACAAATGATGCTTGCTGTGAGTCGTAAAATAAGTTGTGGCACTGTGTTTTCCTCAGAAGATTGCATTGTGTTCGTCCGTATTCACTGATGTCGCCAATGTAGCAATGTGTGGTCTACCGGGATTTGAACCTGTGACCTTTCACTTGCTATGACGATACTCTACCAGTCGAACTAAAGTAATGCTCAAGCTCGAGCAGCTATATTGGATGTTTGAAATGACCACCACACGTTATTTAACACATTTTCTATTTCAGAATTAGGACGATTCCCTGTTTGTGAAACAAAATTGGCACATTTATAAATTTCTGTTATCTCAAGTTGCGGATTATTTAATGTAATGATTAGTAAATGCAAATTGATAAATCTTCTGAAAATTGTATGCAGATTCAAAAGTAAGGGTTGCAAAATAAATAATATTTCTAAAGTACCAAGTTGGAACAATACATTTAGTGTTTGTGATCACACCCATAACTATGAATCAACAAAATTGAAATACAAAAGGCTCAATTTATTTTGTTGTGAAGCTGGGTAATTAAAATACAATAAACTGCAATATTTGTATTCAGGTATATTAACGAAAAATCAATTATATTATGAATAATATCTTTGTTTAAATTTCATAAGAATGTGGTTTTGACAATATAAGTTCTACAATATAGTTGATATTTAATAATATTCTTAGGTAACTCAAATGCTTAGTTTAAAATTTTACCTACCTTTTTTTACAAATTTATAGTGTACTGTACTGGTGCAGCAAGCATTCAACAGTATATTTTTTATTTTAAATTAGTTTGAATTGATGAGTGAGAAGATAGGCAGTTTATTTGAAAAGGTCCTGATTTCTCGTCGTTATGGGATATTTATATCAATAGCCGGAGCCTGTAATCGACTGAAGACACAACAAGCACAATTCATGAAGGTAGCTATTTTTAATCTTCCTAAAACCAATGTATACATTAATGTTAAATTCAAATTAATAAATAGTTTAGTTGAAAAGATATTTTATAAACACATATTTTATAGTTAAAAGAATTGAGTTGCTGGCTACTAAAAGTGCATTTTGTAAAAGAGAAACGGTCTTAATATTACTGAAAATTTGAACAATGCTGTAAAATGTACAGCCAAATATAAAATATTGGCATATATTAATATATATTTTTTTAGTGTCTTATAAAACCTTTTTTTTATTGTAAATGTTTTTATGCATTGTTATAAAAATTATTTTTTTGTGCAAGTACTAAAAAAAGCCATATAAATTTGAGTTTAAAATCTTCAACAAAACACATGTATATTTAAAAGAAATACATTTGTAATTTTGGTATTTGCAGAATATTATGCGATGTTTGAAGTGTTCTGAACCCGAAGAGAGGCAACTTCAACTTGTTCCTCTTGTAATGAGCTTTCAGGCATTTGATGAACCTGAAGCTACAATATGTCTACAAGGATCACTCCTAGTTCAAGCTCTTATCAAGTTTCAGAAGCCTACAAAGGTATTAGATTTTGTCTTACATTTGTAATCCTTAAATATATGATGTGTTATTTAACCCTGTTGTAACAATGTACATTTTAAATTGTTGATCCAGGTAAAATTCTGGTAAAGCACTAAAGGAATATCTAGTTCCTCTTCAATTTTGCTCCGTACTATTCATAGTTTCACATCTTGTTCTATAGAATTAAGCTTTGCTAATTGGACATAAATGACTATTACTTAAAAACACAATTTTCAAAATTCGATTAAGAGGCACAATTATTACCTAGGTAGTTCCTTTTCTTTAAATAGAGCAATCAATTCTGAAGTGAATGCTTTGCTTTGATGTTTTGTCGATATATGCTGTATGTTATCTATATCTTACTTAAACAAGTTTTCATCTCTACACTCTCAGGTGGCACAATTTAGTGAAGACTTTTGGCATTTAGACTAAAACTTTTCCCAAAGTCCAGAAATCCTTATCTTGCAATGTACTATATATTAATTAATAAATTAGTGTTCACATAGTTTTTAAAAAGGGCAGGGGGGGGGGGGGGGGGGGGTCAAAAAGGGCACTTTTTTTTATGTAAAAGGGCACTTTCTGTTGACTAAAAGGGCACTTTCCTTACCTTTAACCAAAAGGATTGCAAGTCTTTCAAAAGAGATCGCAGCAGATCGCGTTTAGTGAATTTCTACAATTTTAAGGATTTTTATGAATGAAAAAATTCTTGAGTGCCATCTGGAAGTTGCATTCGTCATAGGCAACCAAAATTAAGAGTTATAACCATCTAAAATTTCGTGTGATATCCTCGTTTGACGAAGATCGCAAATATTTTTTGCGGAAAAATATGTTTTTTTTAATTACAGGACGCAAAGAATATACTGAAAAAAAGGCAGGGCACATTTTTCACTTCTAAAAAGGGCAGGGCGCGGCGCCCTTTGAAAAACGCATAACAGGAACACTAAATAAATGAATATTGGAATCAAGCTTTATAGCTCTAATTTATGTTTTTTCATTTAAAAGTAATGATTCAAAGCAAATAAAAAGCGTCCTCTTTTAGATAACTGATTAGATTTTGAACAAATTTGATATTTATAAAAAATCTAATTCTATTTACTTTGTTTCAAAACTTGGTCTCAAATTGTTACTAGGTTGTCGGTTGTTTTTTGCATATCACCCCACATGAATGCTAAAGGATTAATAGTTTTGAGAAGCACTTACATCATATGTAAAATGATAATTGACTGCTTAATTTAACTCTTCCTATGTAAACCCTGAATTTAAATCTGAGTGGAATATGTTTTTAATACATATAAAGTTTAATTTTAATCGCACTTCAGAGTTCATACTATAAAAGATTGGAAAAGTTGAAGCAGCAGTCTTCACTACTTCAAACGTAATGCAGATGGGGATTGAGATAGGAGATCCTAAAAAGTTGGAAAACAAATTTTCAATGTGTTAAATAATCTTTCTCATTTCAGGTAGTGAACAGTTTCCTTAACATGAAAACTAAAGATTTGGCTCAGTTAGTATGTCACATTCAGGGATGTCATGCTGTAACTGCATTTTTCAGCAGTACTACTGTTGGAGAAAAAAGCAAAGATAAACTCATTCAGAGTCTAAAGGTTAGTGTATATTGCTACATACGGTGCTTATAAATTGTTAACATACAAACATAATACTTAATGGACTAATTTTTAATATAACTATTATTTAAAAAAAAATTAAAAGCTGAATGCAAACAAGAGATTGCCATTGTTGG
Source organism: Troglohyphantes excavatus (assembly GCA_963932185.1). Lineage (NCBI taxonomy): Eukaryota > Metazoa > Arthropoda > Arachnida > Araneae > Linyphiidae > Troglohyphantes > Troglohyphantes excavatus. Next base: position 25,068,920 of record OZ010667.1, on the reverse strand, counting down.
CCACAATGTAAACTTATTTCTTTTAAAGTTTAATATGAAACATTTAAAAATTCAAAATTTTGGCCTTTTAAAAACTAATGAAAAGTCATTGAAGTAAATGTGACTTAGTACATTGTTTTATCAACATTATTTTTTATTAAAATATGTACTTTTTTTTATAATTAAAAGCATTTATTAAAACATGAGTTATTAACTATCAAAATTTTGGCCTTTTAAAAACTAATGAAAAGTCATTGAAGTAAATGTGAGTACATGTGAGTAAAATTAGTACATTGTTTTATCAACATTATTTTTTATTAAAATATGTACTTTTTTTATAATTAAAAGCATTTATTAAAACATGAGTTATTAACTATCGAAAATTTAAGCGGTGTTTGCTTTTAATTATATGGATCGATACTACAAAGTTCTATTTAAAATTTAAATGATATTTGCTTATATTTTTAATCCATTTTAACATTATATTCAGTTCAGTATATGCTTAAAATTAAAATTTTATATTTAAAAAAAAAATTGTTAGGAAATAAGAATTGTATTTATATAAACAAATCATCATTGTTAATTATATTCTGTTTGAATGCTCATTAGAATTTTATTTTTGAAAAAGCGTTACTTAAATTTAAATCCATCATTATGTTACATTGGTATTCAACTATAGTAACTTTGTGACTTTGCACCTCAGTTGGTTAAGACATTGCATATTGGCCAATTAAATTGTAAAAAAGGTCATACATCATGTAAAGATCGTTCGATTGTGTATCATGTAATAGGTTTAAAGTTAATGTCTCTTCTCTTTCATTAATATTAAAAAAAACATAAGTGAAATATTTTATTGTTACTGGAAACACACATAAATATCCCATGTTACAAGTTGATATGAAATGTAATTAAGTTCAAAAAATAATTAATAGTTACAATACTGCAAAGTAAATTAAACTGTTGATCAAATATGTTTTTTTAATGATATAAAAATAGTAATATAAAGCAATTTCTACTTTTTCAGCCCAATTTAACTGCTTTAGCATGTGATCGTGGCGGGAGCCTCACATTGTCCCGCATTTGGGTTCTACTGTCGATAAAGCAAAGAAGCACAATGGCCCAAATGATAGCTAGTGACGAAAAAACTATACGTGAAGACAAGAATGGAAGTATTCTTTTAAAAAAATTTGGCATCTTTCACTTTGTACATAATGTAGAGAAATGGAAACAAATCCAAAATGACCTGTCACACTCGAAACTTAAATAGCGGTTTGTAAATATTGTATTTATTGAATATACTTTTTATATATATTACGTGCATTTGTATTTTTTTTATAAACAGATAATTTATAATTCTAAAACAATTTTATCGATGTTAAATAAATAAGCAAATTTACAAAGAAACACAAGTATCTTTGTATTTGAATTGGCTTTGCATATATAGTTACCAAGTAAAAATGGTCGTTTGTAATATATACATCTTAATCTTTCATTTTAAATTTAATTGGCTTTACACGCTACTCCTCTAAACAGAAACTTACGATCAATGCATTAAAAATGACAAATTTAAAACCATACCAAGAATTACAGTGGTCAGTCGCTACAAAAATACTAGAAAGTCGTCCAGAATATCCAACAAATTATACTGGCGTGTATACGGGACTGGTGCACGATAAATCTGATCGGGGTCCAAAGTCCCGACGTCTATTGAAGGCGTTGGGTGCCAGTTCAGGTGTTTCTTGGTCATCTGACCATGGTTCTAAAATAACGAGGTGCATTATAAATGTGTGTGTGAATGTGTTCCCGGGTCTTTCGTTCGAAATTGACCCCGAACCGTCGCCAATAGCCCACTGTGCAGCTCTAGTGCGACGTTAATTAACAAAACCAAACCAAACAGTGGTCAGTAATTTTTGGAAAATGAAAACTGCTCAAATAAGTCATAGTTCAACAGAAATTCAGTTTTGTCTGAAATTTTTGGTTAAAAAATACGAGGCATCGTTCCCGGGTCTTTCCTTTGAGATAGTCCACGAACCGTCGCCAATAGCCCACTGTCCAGCTCTAGTGCGACGTTAATTAACCAAACCAACTTAAATTTTAGAAGTCCTTTTTGAAATTCAATTGATTTTAACCATTTTTATCGCAGATTTTTGGTTTAAGTTTTGAAAACCAAATTTAGTCAGTTAACCAATAACACAGTGTAGTTTCAGTGCAACGTTAATTCATGTTGACACCATCAGAAGGGATGCTCATGTATATTGCGTATGCCTACTACAAGGAATTAAAGTAAATCTTTGCTTTGCTTGATTCATTCAAGAATTCATAAATGTAGGTTGGTTTAGTTATTGTCAATAGCTGTAGAGTGGCGATAAGACCATCTCTTGGCGTTCAAAATCCTGATTTTCATCGTGAAAGTGTAGGATATCACTTTCAAATATTGAGTTTCTTAAATTTTTTTTGTAAGGTGGTTAAGTGAGCATCACTTTTAATAGCTGCTGCATAGTAGGCTGTTTGTGCAAGCTCTTGTTGGGATACAAGCCAAGTATATTTTTTTTTAACTAGAAGTCTTATTAAAAAGGAATTGAACATATTTCTATTAAAAATATGTTTGACTATTCTAAATGAATGTTTTAGCTTTAAACAGCTACAAAGAAAATACTTGGTTTCGAAATTTATTCTTAGCCAGAAAAGTTGAATTGTATTCAATTTCGGCAAACGTCATGCAAAAGTTAAGCTTATTTATTACAAAAGAAGCATTGTGTAGGTTCACACAAATTAGTGTTAAAACACTGCCTATCCTAGTACTTAAATCCTAGCTCTAGTAAAAAGGGAATCTTGCAAATAAATTTACAATTCATTGTGTTGCAAGTTACACAGAAACCTTTAGTCAAGATCAAATTTCTACCACCCTTACTTTTAAACAATACTATTAAATTGTTTCAATTAGACAGATTGAAAGCCATATGCAATTGAAAAGTACGTACCATCACAGATTGCAGAAATTTAGTGTTTACGGTGTAGTTAATTTATTTAAAATAGTAATGCAGCTAACAATTTAAAATTAGTGTCCATTTTGAATGGAAATGTTAGATTTATATCCTTTATGACAAATAGTTTTGGAAATTAAGTGAATAAAAGAAAACAATGCTTTTAATAATAACAATTTTATTTATAAAATATAAATCACGACAGCCATTTACAACTTTAATTGTGTGTAGCAACAAATAGTCTTCAAAAAAAATATTTCATAATGCTCTAGCATAGGATCCATAATGCTTACACTTATTTCTCAGCACTATTAATCCTTAGCAGATGCATCCTTGCTACTCGGCATCAAGTTATTCGACTAAGATACAAAGACTAGCATTTTGAATCCAAATTAAACCCTATTAGTATTCGATAAAACTTACAAATCAAGTAGTCTTGCTTGACTACACATATGCACTTGAAAAACAAATCTAAAGTCAAATGGCACAAAAATTTACATTCACTTATGTTGAACACAAGACTAGAAAAGATACAATAGAAAAACAAGCTCAATAACTTTAAAAGATTAGAACTATTCAACAGTACTGCGATTTAAGTACTGCGAAACACTGTCAAATGTTCGAAATATAAAGCTCCATTTTTAATGAAAAGAGAAGTTTAATGCTAGAAGATTTCTTTGGAAGTTATCACCACACCTCTGGCTTTGCAGCAGCTTCTGGCCAGTCTTTCTTTTCTTTATCAGCTATTACTTCTATAACTGGAATCGGATCTGGCTTTTCTTCTAGTGTAACAATTTCAACTTCTTTTATCACAGGAGTCTCATCAAAAGTAACTGTAAATAAAAAATTAAACATCTGTAAAACTATAATCCATACTAGTAATATACAAGCGATACTCAATCCTTCCAATACAAATTAGTTCAACTTAAAAATGAAAAAACTTTTAAAGAGTATCAAAAGACTAGTTTGATGTTATCATAAATATACTGCATTATAATACTTTTGCCTTAGAGAAGCAAGGTCAACCTCATAATTGACAGTTGAGAAAATTGCTTTATTTGGAAAACCTGACTATTTGGTTTTTATTTCATTTAAAAGTTGGATATATCATAATTTTTAATTAAATTATTTAATTAAGAATTGATGTTGGTCCTCGTTCCAAGCCACAAATATATAACTAGTAATCAGATTCTTAAGTATAACTCGTAACAATTGAGATTGGCCTAGAATTTACACACAAGTAATTTGTATTTAGCCTGGAGAATTATGATCATATACTATTCTCCATACACCAAGGGATTGAGTTACAAGTCTAATTTAGAATCAATACTTAAAATATGCAATAATTTATAAGTCAAGTTATAAATGTAACAATTTAAAAACCATGAAAGAAATCATAGTTGGCATTTAATATAATTTGTATGTGCTTTAAACAGAACCTTAAGATTTCTTTATTAATTTAAGTAGATGTTGGTGTTTAATATTAAAAAAAAATACCCGTTTTCGGAGCAGGCGCCTCATTTTGCCTGCTGTTATAGCCACCACGTCCTCTGTAGCCTCTGCGGTAAGCACCTCTTGCTCGGCGTCGACGCAGCCAATAATTATTCGCAGAAACACCAAAAGTTTCCACATTCAATTTTTGCTCATATCGCCAGTCAAATCTTGGTAGCCTTTAACAAGAAAATAATCGCTCAATACTAAACTCTTAGATATATTCAGTAACGAAATTAAAAACGCATCTTACCCTTTACTTCTTTCAGTTGCTTCACAACTAATATCATCAAAAAACGATTTAGCCTTGTTGTAAGCTCCAGACGTATCGTCTAAATTTGAAGCAGACTCTGTATTGCTGTCATCTGAAGAGATTAGGAATTTTACAAAACTAAATTATGTCGAACCTTATAATTTAGTAAAAAATTTTGTAGATCTAAATTTACTTAAGAGTAATTAAACAATTTAATTATGCAATTAACACTATACACAAGTTAAAAGAATTCAATACATTCTAGACATAGTCGACTTCACACTATTTTTACAGGCTACTTTCAGCATTTAATCAATAATCATTCATGTATTATAAAATTAACTTGACATCTTAAAATATACAAGGACAAATTACCTAGAGTACTTTTAACCAACTTATTTTCCAGCTCTTGAAATTCTGCATTAGCTTGCTCAAAGTCGTATTCGTTTTCGAATCTTTCTATAGAAGGACCACTGTTCCTCCTACCTCGCCTTGAAACACCTGTTAAAAATATTGTCATCTATAATAATTTTAGTGCATGTTTAAAAAACAGTATTCCAAGATAAAAGCCTCAAGATTGCACCTCACCTTGACTATAATGTTAAGTGAAACGACATTGAATTCATTAGACGACCTATTAAATTAGAACCCATTTTACTTGACCAAACTATAGATCTACGCAATAAAAAAAATTTTAGTCATTTTTAGACGAGACTTGGTTGGTTTGTTGCTACAGCCAAATTTGGCCAAGCTATATCAAACGTTTATTATATTATGAAACCATATAAATTAAATCCGCCCGCTAAAACAGATATTCTACAATTTGAGATTTAGACTACTTAACAGACAGCTCAACTATATTGTCAACAAGATTCTTGTAACCGTACATTAAGAATAAACCTAGAAACACAAAACTTGTAATTGAATACAATACAAAAAATACATTTAAATTAATATGCAACTTGCAGTGTTCACTCTAGAAATAAAAAGGGGCAAGGCACTGTTGGCATTAAAAGAGCAACCTGTTTTTAAAAAAAGCACTTCTTGTTTTTAAAAGGGCACTTTCAAAAACAAGTTTGGCGTAGGCGTGGCCACTTGTTGACACATCGAACCTGTGCCCAAATAAAAAAAATAGTTCTGATTTGTTGGTTGACAGTTTGGGGCCTCGAAGGAAAGACCTGTTCAAAATTGACGTCTCTTTATGAAGATATTACTTAAAATCCAAACTTTGACATTTAATAATTAATGTTTTCCCTAAAAACCAAATTTGTAAGTATCCCTAATCAGACCCCCGAAACTGATGAAAAGAATACTTAAATCCAAAATTTGGTAATAAAATGCCTAATTTTGAAACTTTGTCTCAAACTATTTTCTCTTTAAAAAAAATCATAGAAAAAAAACCAGTTAGCATTTCATATGCGGGTACAGGCAACCAATAGGATTCGTGGAATCATCGTGATCCCATAAGTCATGCAGTTAAAAAGGAGTTTGCTTTTCTACTGTCATAATTCACTTAATTCCAATTTACACAATTTTTTTTAATCAATGCCTTTATTAAAGACAGCTAAGGAAGCAAGGATACTTGTACTTGATGGGAAAGGGCGGAATTTTCTAAAAAAAGACGGCAGTTTTGAAAAAAAGGGCACGAGGGCGCTATCGAAATGAAAAAAAAGGCGGGCAGGGCAGACCGCACTTCAAAAAACGCCTAGAGTGAACACTGCAACTTGTACATAAAACTTATTACACATTTAGAAACAGACACAAGACTATATAAAGTTAAATATGCAATACAAGAGTACTTTACATTTTAAAACATTAATAGAACTACTGTAGTAAGTTATTAAATAGTATAAGTATATATATTTAAGATTTTATTGCATTAGGATAAAAGTTAAAAACTGAAGATTTATTAAATTAGATACCTATTTTACAAAATAGTTTTAAAGACTTGATCATACAAGAAACAATCAAATTATGCAATATCTCAATAACTTTGTTTAAATTAGTAAGCAATTTATATAGATAAAATAATTTTGCCCAACAAACCCATAATTTTATTAAAAGTTTAAGTTAAATTTATATGCAATAATTTTACCTTTAATGTTTAGTTTTCATTATATAAAAATCATTTAAATGTATTTTCTAAATAAATATTAAAAAAAGTTAAATTAACAGCTACCTCGCCTGTTACTCTGTTGCCTATTTTGAGATGGTGGCCTGCGTCTATTTTGCATATTAGACTGGCCCTGTTCTCGATTTCGCGGCCTCAATGGTTCCCTAGCATCATTTCTATTATCACGATCTGGATACAAACGCCCACTGGATACTTGTACACCAGCATCAGAAGTTGGACTTTTCTGTGGCTGAGCAACAGAACGAGATGAACCTTAAAACAAATAAAGTTAAATTATAAGCACCTTATATAAATCCACTTTTTTTAAAATGTAGAATTTTTTAAAATTTAAATGCTTACAGAAGAAGCAATCGGATCACAACTGGTTCAATATTGTACAATTTTATTATAATACACCTAAAAAAAAAAATAGAGTACTTACCTGAATAATGGCCAGATGTTAAGATATGCGGAATAGCAGTATAACTAGACTGCTGAGGAACATGTTGAAAGGAAGGCATTCCACACCCAAATGTTTGATTATAGCCAGAAAACGACACAGGCTGAGAATGCTAAAAATATGGACATAAAAATTAAGCCTTTATCAAATCAATTTATAATAATTAAACTTGGATTTAAAATAACAAAAAAAAAATTTGTATTTAAAAAATACAGGTAAATATTTAAAAATTTTATACAATTACCTTTACAATAGCTGGATCAGAACTCAAGCTAAACTGTGCAGGTGCTTCGCAAACATGCAGATCTTTTATGTCACTAGCTCTGAATACTATATAATCATAAACCTCATCTCTTGGAGCTACAGGTCTTTCAGTAGGTCTGGCTTCTGTACCAAATGACCTTACTAGAAATTAAAATATTAAGATTTATCATACAAGAATTATCAAAGATTCATTAACGACATGTGTAGAAAAATACCTAGCTGAAGGCTGTAATTGTTCAGTTTTCACAACTATTTAATTTGAAAGATTTGTATTGTGTAAACCTAGAAAGAACATTTAGACGAATGGCGCGAATGCCCTGCCGTAAATCAGTCTCGGAAACACCATTACTTTTGATTACAAGGTTTAAATGACTTTCTGCTTGATTCTTACAGACGGGTTACTTTTCAATTTGAAAATTTTTAGGGTCAGGTTTACTGTACGGTCACCCTTGGCGCGATTTTTCCGCATTTGGCGATAATTTTTTTTAAATGGCAACCCCTCTCCGAAACGACAAGGAATTGCAGCAACCCTATTGGACAACAGTCGCCAAAATGGCGACTTTTGGCGAGATTTTGAGAAAGTCGCCAAGGGTGACCGTACAGTAAACCTTTACCAATTTTTATTGTATTAAAACATCCATAATAGTGTAGAAAAGTATTTGGTAAAGGTTTACTGTACGGTCACCCTTGGCGACTTTTTCAAAATCTCGCCATTTTGGCGACTGTTGTCCAATAGGGTTGCTGCAATTCCTTGTCGTTTCGGAGGGGGGTTGCCATTTAAAAAAAATTATCGCCAACTGCGGAAAAATCGCGCCATGGGTGACCGTACAGTAAACCTGACCCAAGTATTTAAGAAAAGGAGCGTTCTTGTAAATAATAAAATATTAAGCAAAGTACAAGTACCACTTTATTTGTCAAGTAGTATTCTCCTATTTTTTTTTTTTTAAGTTTACTCTTAGAAATTGTTCAAAACTAGAAAATCTTGGAGGGTTCGCACAGAGTCTGGCAGGCTCATTTCATAATGGGAGATTAGTATAGAGGGGCAGAGCGGAGTCACTATGGTTAAGTTTAATAAAGATGTTCGAGTAACAAACTCTACAACTACGAAAAAGAGATAATACGGGAAATAGTTTAGTGTTACAAAACGAAACCAGTACTAAAATTTATCTAAGTTTGTCTCTACATCCAATTTTAATCCTACATAAAAAAAAAGTTAGGAAAAATGGTAATGAAGTATAAATACCTTTAGCCAATGCTACAGTCGATTCTTTAGTATCAATAGTGTACAATACACCTTCATAACGAATTTCAGACTTTGATATTAAACTTATTTTACTACCCAACAAAGGAGTATTCGCCATGTTTAAATATTTTATAGACGAAAAACTAATTTGTACTTCCTAATGTACAACGCAACCTCAATACAACTTAATAATGCGCAATACGAAGTCAAGTATTTAACTCCTACTGCGTAACTGCTATCATTTTCTCATGCGGAACACAAAAATATATAATATGCAAATTTTGCTTTGCTTAGGTGTCCAAAGCAATGCAACCGTTATATAAAAAACGATTTAAACAACCAAGTGTCTGTTAATATATTATTTCAGAAATATAATATTAAATAGAATATTTAAAACAATTTTAATAAAACTACAACATTATATACAATTTTATATCATTTTCGAAACCCGAACCAAATTAGCAGCTGTTGCCATTTCTATCTGAATTTTTTTAATGATGTTTATTTTTACGTTTGAGCATAGCCACCTATGGTTTGAGAAACTTTAGAAATATCAGGATAATACAAGATGTCCTAAAACACATTTTTAAACAGTTGTATCGCTTTCTTATACATAAATAAATTATATCTAGGTTTTTTACACCTGAAAATAAATATTCCCCTGGTCAATATAAGATAGGGATAATTTTAGGGGAATCTGCGATTTTCCCCTACCCGTTTAACTGTTTTAGTACTAACTGCAACTGACCAAACCTCCAGATCCATAATCAACGCATGCGCTTTTTGTTATTACTTCAGTGCTGTTGGAAAATGGCGACGGTGAAGTCATTGGAAGATATGTTGTCTTCCGAAGTGGATGAATCAGCTGTTAGCGCTCTGGTCGGCTCGTTAGAGTCCCAATTAGCCTCATCAACTATCCAATTACCTAGTCAAGATGTAAATACAACTTCTGGAACCGTGAACCACGTCAACAACACCGTTCTAGTGGATAACAACGTCGTGCGATTGCTTGATGGACAAAAACAAGGGGTCATCACTGTGAGCCAAGCCGTTTCTCTGCTTAACACGAGCAAATCCGTTTCTTCTCAGATCGGAGAGACAAACTCTTCTCCCGCGGCCGCAACTACAAGCGCGAGCAGCACGCTGCCTGGTGCTCTTCCCGCCAGTGGGTACATAACGCAAGTCACAGGACCATCCCAGTTCTTCTCCACGGTGAGCGGGACCGTCAGATCCACCACGAACAGCCAGGAGATAAAAGTGGTCTCCCCATCCCAGCTGAACTCGACCGTTTGCACGATAAACACGCGGAGCAAGACCGCTGCAGCTGCCGCCGCGGCGATGCCCAACGGCAGCAGTCCGACGGCAAACCTCGGGCTTCTCAGCGTTAAGTCGTCCCCTTCCATGAGTGCAATATACGACTTGGCCACAGTGGCCTCGCAACAGTCCCCCATAGTCACTGCGAACACGTGCGTCACTACGTCTTCTTCATCCCAGATCCAGGTGACGATCGCCAACGGAAAGCAGATTAGCACAGACTCTAAATTGCTGTCTTCGGACCACAAAAACGTGGTCTTGACTATGGCCAGCCCTGTGGTGCAGACGACAACTGTGATGCACTCCCTGCCCACAAACGTGATCCAGGTCAGCAGTCCCATGATTGTGAGCAAAAGCCATGTGGTCACTACTAGTCAGCCGATCAGTGTGATGTCGCAGATGGTCAGCAACCCCAGTATTCTGACTTCTGGTGTTCAGATAGTGAATAGGCTGGCAGTGCAAGGCCTTGCTGGACAGAAAACACTGGCACCCAGGGTGATGCTCAATCCTGTGAGGATTGCAGCTGCCCCGCAAATATTAACTGCTCGAACAGGGGTCACTGGGCAGGTATGGTAATCCCTTTATTACAATAAATGTGTATTACATGAAATAAATGGAGGGAATCTAGTAAATACACAAGTAATGAATGTAAGATGCGTGATTCTTTAACCATAAAAGTTTTGTGTAAGAATATCCGACTACTAACAAAAACATGTAAAAAAAGCGTAAAAGTTCTGCATCTGGTGTAGATTTGCGTCAATACTTTGGTATCGTCAAATAAAAATATATTTCTTGGATCTTAGTATAGTTATAATTGTGCAGATAAATTGCATAAATTTAAAGGTAAATTATTTTTGCATAAATCCACACCAGGCAATATAAATCTGTGTCAGATTCAGCATCTTTTGGGGAGAAAAAGGTTTCAAACTGCCATTTAATTACAACAAAAATTGCAGATTAATCTGGTATATTACTTATTTGTTTCTACATCTTTTCATCGATGATCTTTGTATGAATATTAAAATAGTCGGGTTGTCCTGTGTTATGTGATACATTTATTTTTATACGTTAATAATAAGCTGCAATTTAATTACAATCCAACACTGCATGCCATTGATTGCACATACTTTTGTTTTGTTAAAAAGTAAAATTACGACTCGGGAGTTGCAATTTTACTTTTCAACGAAACAAAAGTATATGTACAATCAATGGCGTGCAGTGTTGGATTGTAATTAAATTGCAGCTTATTATTAATGTATTTAACTTTTATAAAGAAAAGTTCCTAATTTGAGGAATCTTCCCACAGTATAGCGTAGCTCTGTTTATTTGGCTGCTGAAACCATTTCAAACATGCAAAATGTAATATATAATAACTAGTCACGTTGCTATCGGAGCCACACACTGTCCTTGTCAAATTATCAGGGCTTGCAAGTTCTGCTTTATATGGGAACAAAATTATAGATAAGCATATAAAATTAACTATTTCAAATTAAGATTCATCCTGAGAAAGGTTAGTTTTTAAATTTGCGTATTAAACAGAATTAGAATTCGTATTCACAACAAATCTGTTGTTTGGTGATATCGTTATTAACACATTAAGAATTATCAATTGTACTAGTAGATAGGCAAATTGGATAAAAATTTAACTTTTTCCGGAAGTCACTCTATTTAAATAAGTGCAGGAAAGTTTTAAAAAATGCATAGACCGCTTGTTTATAATGAATTCTGTATTTTTTATGATAAAAATCAACCATATGTAAGTACAATCTCAATAATTAGACTTTCTAAAACACAAGTTTTTATTTAATTTCTATAACTAAATTCATTATATGTTTCCAATTTGTTTGAAACATTTTAATCTTTGCAGTCAGTACAAATGATGTAATTGAGACTTTAACAGCAATTTGTAAACACAAGTATTATTATAAAAGGGTTTAAGTTTTATGTTAGAACTAATTTTAAGCTTTTAGCAAATTTAAATTCTATGTATTTCTCAAAATTTATTCAAAAATATGTTTGTGGCAGCATATTATGTGAGTTACCTTTTGAGCATACTTTTTTTAAATGTTTATAAATATTTTTTTTAATAAATGTTGCACATTTATTTATAGCAGTGACATTTAATTTTAGATTAGTTTTCAAGTTAGTTTTTCTCAATTAAAAAATGTTTTTCTTAAAAAGAAATGTCTTTAAATTTTTTTAAATAAATAAGTTATTTAAATGATATTTAACAAAATTATTAAAAATTTAATTTGTAAGTGTTTATAATATTGGCATTGAGGAGTTAACCTGAATTTAATAAGAAATATTTTCACTCAAAGCTAGGTAATGGAACATTAACAGAACTTATTTTTATTCAAATAATTTTTAGGGAAGTATATCGCAAAAGTTATTTGTAGGGATGAAACGCATATCCGGTAACTATCCGGTATCCGACTGACTTTTAACTATCCGGTAATTATCCGATATCCGGAAATAAAGTGCCGGATATCCGGATGAATAAAACATCGAAGATTTTTTTTGTGGAGGTCCATTATCTTTGCTAAGAATATGGTATTTAAGTATTTTCCTGAAAATTCAACCAATGTATTAACAGTGTGCAAATTCTCCATGGAATTTTTCTCGTTTTTAACTTTAAATTTTTTTTTTTTTTTTTTTTGATGAATCGTTATGGTGGAGGGTCATAACATCTCACAACTAATATAAAGTTAAAATAAAAATAAATTTCTCAAAAGTTTAAGCAAACTTGAGTTTTTATGTTTGGAATAAAAGAGCATATGGTAAAAATACAATTATTCAGAAATTGAGTTTAAAGTGTACAAAACATACGCCCATTGGCTAAGCAGCATCCTAGACTAACCCTTTGTAAATAAAAAAGTTTTTTGAATATTTATTCAATCTTGGTATCACCTTAAGGGTAAGTAATTGGGGAATATTATAGAATAAAAAAATATTTCGTAATTTTTGACCGATTTCCGTATTTTCTAGTGTGTATGAGAAGATATTTTCATAAAAAGAAACTGCCGGATATCCGGCAAATCCAGTTCGGATATCCGGTTTGTATTGTGCGCCGGATATCCGGTATCCGGCAAAACCACTATCCGGTTCATCCCTAGTTATTTGTAGGTATTTAAGAATGGATGCAGCAGTGAGATTTTTAAGGATTTAACTACTTACATTGAATTTTTTCATAAAATGCAATAAAATTAAGAAATATTGTAATGATTTTCGTAAAAACACGACAGGTTTTGGAAGAGCTTGTTTGCCTATCCTTCTTGCCCATGCAACTAGCGTATAACAAAACATTGTACGTACAGCGAAAAATGGACATGCATTCTCTCGTACATTAATGTTCCTTTGTTTTAAGTAAACATTTTCATGCATATGTAGTCAGTTCATATCGTCATTGAAAATAAACGTTAGTATAACAGCAATTATTAATAATTCGAATTCACAACCATGTACTATAGAAATGCCTTTTTACAATTAAGTGCTTCTTGAAGTATGTTAAGTTGTTTTAAGTTAGCTAGATTTGTTTTTATTGTCTGTTCTTTTATAGTTGAAATTCCTTCATATTTTCGACAATTAATTTTCAAGCAATTCATAAACAACAGAACATAGACTTGCATCTTGCTGACATGTACATGACATTCTGTTAATGCCAAATTTGGTGCCCCATCTCACAACTAATATAAAGTTAAAATAAAAATAAATTTCTCAAAAGTTTAAGCAAACTTGAGTTTTTATGTTTGGAATAAAAGAGCATATGGTAAAAATACAATTATTCAGAAATTGAGTTTAAAGTGTACAAAACATACGCCCATTGGCTAAGCAGCATCCTAGACTAACCCTTTGTAAATAAAAAAGTTTTTTGAATATTTATTCAATCTTGGTATCACCTTAAGGGTAAGTAATTGGGGAATATTATAGAATAAAAAAATATTTCGTAATTTTTGACCGATTTCCGTATTTTCTAGTGTGTATGAGAAGATATTTTCATAAAAAGAATCAACTGTTCGAAAGATATTGTGCATTATGGATTATTTTGTTTATTTTATATGTTTCTTATATTAATTCATGCAATACTTAATTCATGAAATTGATTTTATTATTTTTGTTTATACACCAATGCTTCTTTTTATTTTAGATAATTCACCTCTGCCTGACTTAATTTTTTTTGTTGCTATAAATCATTTAAAAGTTTAAATTGCTTAGAAATTTATTAAAAAATAAATAATAATTCTTAATGAGCAGCTTGCCTTAATGAAAAATAGGTTTAAAAACTTATATTCCGGCTGATTATTTTAGTGATCTGTCAAATTACTTATTTTTGCTTGATTTTTATATAACCTTGTGCATGATTATTTTTGTGTGTATTATTTATTACCCTTTGTTATCACAGCGGTTCACCACACAAAATAATGCTCAAATAAAAGTACAAACCTTCCCACAACAGCAAAGATTCATTGCGCCAAGAAACCAACTTACAGGCCAGAAAATTGTTCAATTCCCTCCAAAGGTAAGGAAGTCACATGCAAACTAAATATTCTGCTCTTGTAAATAAATTTGTGTCTCCTTGGCCTGGTCAGTTCAACACCGAGCTTGTAGTCAGAGGGCTACGAGTTCGAACCTAGTTAATGGAAGACTGGCGAGCTGGTAATGGAAGAGTTGTCAGTTCAAATGTCATTGTCCAACCAGTCGCCATATAGACGGCATGTCAACTCGGGTTATTCGACCATGATTTAAAATAATGAGAGCATTTCTGGATCTTTCCTATGAGTTAGATCCTGAACCTGTCAAATATAGCCCATTGTGTAACTCCATATGTTAATTCAACAGACCAATCAATTGTGTATCCTTTTGTATAACGCCACTGTAACATTTAATTGATATTAATTTGTGTTATTACATTGCTTTAAGTATGTAGATGTAAAAAATATGATTCTGGAATGAATCTTTCAAGGTGCATTATTGTGACAATTAATGATATGGCATGGTTCGCACAGTCCTTAAAAGTCCTTAAGAACTACTTAATTTAGATAGGTCCTTAATTAAGGGCCTTAAAGTCCTTAATTTTCGACTAAGGTCCTTAATTTTTGTAAAACATGTTTTTTCTTTACTAATTCACATGGTGATATTTTTCCGCGTCTAGCCCGAAATTCTGAGTTTTTGAATTCCGGGTGCATTAAAGTTATTGAAATGTAGAATTCCGCATTTTACGTTGATTGTGTCCACACTTTTGACCGTTTTACGTAAGTATAAATCGGCAAGGAGAGAAAGGCGTGAATTGACGTATTTAGTGTAAGGAAAAAAAATGAACTTTTGATATCTTTTGTTCGATTTTTTAGTCAGTGGTATTTCATTATAATACATGACACTTTATCGCTGGAAAATCTCTGTTAATTTTTTGTGAAGAATCAATACACATTCTAGAAAAACAAGGACATTCAGAAGAATGTAGCATCTTTAAGGGATGGGAATTCTGCGCCAGAGTTTGCCGGAAGTGGTATCCTGCGCCAACTTGCTACATGTGATTATGTACCAATTTTGCGCCAAACAATATGTGATTCTCCGTTAACGGCGCTATGAAATTTAAGAGGTCCTTAAAAATTATCGAGAGGTCCTTAAAAAGTCCTTAAGAACTACTTAATTTTTACTTTTGAAAATTTGTATGAACCATGTATGGTAAATATTTTTGGGATAAAGTATTTAGCAAAAAAATCATTAAATGTATACATATTTTCTTTCAGGTCATATTCAGAAGCAGGAAAGCTACTATTATTTATGTTTATTATATATCTTTAGAAGTGAAAGGTTACATAAAATTTAGTGTTTGAAGTAATATTTTGACTTTTTATTACTTCAGTAATAGCTTAATATTGTAAGTCAATTATTAAAAAAATATTCAAGAGATGGTTCATTAGGCTTGGGCGATGTTGAAATTTTCACATTGTGATACATCGTCAGTCAAATATCAATATTTTCGATACTCCCCAACTAACAACAATAACTTCAGTAGGGTTTTCTTCTAGATTTGCAAATGAACTTTTGGCATCCTGAATATTGTGCCGTACTTACAAGTATTCTCCTGTACTTTTGATTAACGGTAAAATCAATTACTTCAGGAATTTTGATATATATCATAGCATTTCTCAAGCCTATGTTTATAAGTGAAAGGCCTTAATGAACCTCCAATGGCTAAAACATCATTACCATGTTATCTCATTTTAAGTATTGTTAAGATAGTCAAGCTAAAAGTGTGAGGTTCCAATCCTAAAGAGACTTGTAAGTTATTGCTTCCCTGAAATGACTTAATCATTGGGACACACTATTTGATATGTTTAGTTAGCTTAATTAAACTTTATTTTTAGGGCACTATCACTCTTCCTCCAAATATGGTTAGAACAGCAGTCTTGCTCAAGTCTGAAAATGGCCAATATCAGGTGTTGAACATTTCTGGTGCTCCTGGCAGCGCACTACCCGGAACAGCATATCGCTTACAATCAGTCCCGGTAATTAAGATATTTTTTTTATTTAAATATTAATATTATGCCTGTAAATTACAAATGGTGACCTGAAAAATCCTTGATATTGGTAACCATATTTTAAAAAAATCTAATACAGTGATTTAAGTTATAAATTTGGAATGACCACCCAAAATTGTTAATGTTTCTCAGGATTTTCATATTAAAAAAATTAAAGCTCCTTTCAATTTCTATAAAAAAAACTTAAATTATCAATTTAATTAAGGTTTAAAATGTAGTTTTTCCTTATTGTGCTTATTTGATTTCTTTAACGCATATTTAGTTTTAGATACTTTTTTTAAAGTTGAAATTTTAAATTGAAGAATGAATCTTAATGAAAGCAACCATATAGATTTTGAAATAATTTAATTGCTGTATTGTAAAAAGCAGATTTATCAAGTTTGTGATGCGCTCGCATAAAAAAAATATGTGTTAATATAAATTTTTTTTTTTAATTAAACAGAAATTAGTTTTAAAGTTCATGATTCAAAGCATAATAGCTACAATTCGGACTGCAAATATTTTTTACGAAAAAAACAAGATTAGTATTATTTCATGATTGACAAAATACATTTTTATATATAGTTAATTGCTAAGAAGTATTAAACATTTTAGGCAGGAGAATCTTTACCAGAATTTTGCTTTTCAGCATTTTTCAGTTTACTTTTTAGTTATTTATTCATATTTTTAACTCTATTTCATTTGAATTTCATGCAATGACTGTCGTTTTAAGTTTATTAAGACATATCTAAATTTCTGAAAAAGAACTTGTATCTTATCTTTAGATTTTAAAAATCATCATGTCAATGTGCTGGTTTGCTTTTAATTGGCCTCTACTGATTGGCTTCTATTAAATATCCGAATATGTTTTTTTTATATCAAGACGTTAAGCGCCAAAACTGCTGTCAAATTCCTAAACTTTGGTTTTAAATATGATTTTTTTTATTTAGGTCTTTAAAAAATACCGAATTACTTGTTTCAAGATAGAAAATAAGATATTTTTTTTTTAATACAGAGGGTTTCGCACTTTGTTCCTTTCCATTTGAGAAAGAAATTCGGTGTAATTTGCATAAATTTATAGAGATAAATATAAAGAAATTATAAAATGGTAGCAAAAATGTAATTAACCAATTTTCAGATACAATTTTAAAATGTATACCATTCCTCTAATAAAAAAAAATTAAACATTATGCAACAACCGGTTAACCCCATTCCCTTTTTATTTAATTTCACTTTATATGATAAAAAAAAAATAAGTATCGATAGTAAACATGTAGCGCAGATGCTGAGCATTGTAGAGAATTGCTGCAGTAATAAAACAAAATTTTATAACATTATAAAAATTGTATTTTTTTTTTCAATGTTTAATTTGTTTTTTTTATCGGATAAATGCTTTTGCGCTTTGTGAATATTAAACAAAAATAATGGTTAAATAAGCGTAACTTGCCAACTACTAAAATTGCGATTTGTAAATTTCTACTAAATCTGCTGTCTTTCTGGTTACTAAACCGGTTATCTTTTGAACTTTGGATAAGGAGTCAAAGTTCATTTCAGCTTTCTTTCAGCAAAATGGAATCTACAGTAATCAAAACAGGTTTTCCAATTTGACCTCTACGATTTTCCTACTTGGACAATAGAATCTTTTTATTTGAATTACCCTTTCCGGTTATGATTGAATTATGCTTGTACTAGGTTGTCATAATGCAATCTGACCCCTTAGTTTTTTTTGAAATTATGAAAAAAAAATACTTTTGGCAATTTTGATTATTTGTTGTGTTTTCTGGATTCTTGCTTCACTAAAAATGACTTTTATTAAGAATGCTAGAAATTCTCTTTTTATATAGAGTTCTCTGTTAAATTTCATCTATGACATTAGCAAATTTTCTAAAATTTTTACCTTTAACACTGAATCTAAGAAATTTAACTTGTGCATTAAGACATATGTGCCATCTTTTTGTTTAAAATTTCTTTGGGACTGGTCCACAACCACTTCAACAGATTGCAATCTGGAAAGCATTGTATTGTACGTGTTATACAACTTTATATGATTAAACTAATTTAAAAATTATTTAATCTTTCCTTTGATAGCTTATATTTTGATACCTCTATGTAAATTTGTTTTAGTATTTACTCAACATAAAAAAAATACTTATTGAATTTTAAGTTATTTTTTTTAATCGTTAAGTTTATTGTGTATATTATAAATATGTTCTTTTATATGTAATTAATTACAATCATTGTTTATAAATGAATTGTTCCATGCAACAATTCCATATCAACATTAATTAACCAACCATCAAATTGAACGAGAACTGCATGTTCTAGAATATAAAAAACACTTTTTGTTTGTTCTTTTAGCTAGTTCTTTATCTAACTTCATTTAAAGTACCAGGGGACCGAGCCCAGCTCGCTTTCATATTTTTTACTTAATAATAATTTTAATGAATCGAATTAAATGCAAATGCTTTGAAATGTCCATATCAACGGTTAGACGTTTCGTGATATTTTTTTATCGTCTAACGTATTTTTATCGAAATATCCTTAAGTTCTTAGAAATATGCTCATAAAACTGGTTAAACGCGTCAAGGTTGAAACGATACCATATAAATTCTGTAAAAGTGACTTAAATTAATGTTATTAGCGATTCCGAGCGACTAATACAACCGTTCGCACAATTGTAGTACAAACATTTCATTTGCATGATAAAACGGGACAAAATTCTTGTTGTTCAGTATTTTAGTAACCTTTTGAAATGATGTTTGCTTCAGTCTAACTCTTGAGTAACTGAATGGACTTTTAAATACTATGCAAAGTAGCTTTGTTATTAAGAAGATTAGGATAATAGAGATCAAATTATTTTTTGCTACTGCAAAATTATTTCGGTATTTTTTTTGTCTTCAAACTGCATACACAAATAATCAGGAACGAACAATGTTTTATATTCTTATTAAACGTGTAATCAATAATAAAGATATTTACTTATTTCGAATAATTTTATGTGTGATTCGGAATTAATCGTAGTGACGAAAATGAACGAAAATAAAGTTTTATATTTAATTCAGTGTAAAATAATATAATTTGAACCCATACCGATGCCGGTATATTTCATTATAACGGCATCGAAAATCAACCTTCTATAAAATTAAACTTTTTCTATAATATAAATATAAGAGTTTTTATTATATAATAGTAGTTACGAATAAACTAATATTAATCTATTTTTTTCTGTTAAACAGATTTTTTTAATGATGATGCTGCCGTTCTCGACTTTTCAATACACATATATTATTTTATTTAGCCTAATGTTTGAAAATGACACGTGTTGAAATTTGCGACAGTTGTTAGGAATAGTTCATAATTTTGTTCCTAAGAAAAGGTTACAGAATATAAAATATGAGTTGGTAGCTTGCAGTCTGGGTCTTGAAAACAATATAGTTACTTTGAACACATTTTTATTAACAAAATACTTATTTAAAGTAACATGATAAAAATAATTAAAAACACATTTACGGTAAATGTAAAATTTATTTTTAAATTTGCTGAAATTAATTTCTCTGTTTGTATGTGAAAACTTTTTTTTTCAAGCGTTTAAATTACTATGTACGTTTTAATTAAAAACTCTATTTCCTTTGTTATATTGTATAAAGTCTCGTTACTCATTTAATTATCTGCTTGAAACTAAACATATTAACGTAATACGAGAACATTATTCAGTATTTTGTTATTACTATCTAATGCAATTTAATATCGACAATAATTTCATATTTAATTAGGCAGGTGCAAGGTTATTTCGGACAAACCTTTAAATAAAGAAGAAACTTATTTGAAGTAACAAAGTAAATAAATTTAAAACACGTTTATAGTAAATGATGTGAAATTTCTATTTACAAATAATTTTAAGTTTGTTAATGAAAAATTTAAACTCCTTTTCCGTTGTTCTATTGTAAAATCTCATTACTAATTTTCAATCACTCTCTAAACTAAACTTACTTACGTAATTCGAGAAACAGTTCATTATTAAATTGTACAAAATATCATAGAAATGTTGCTTTTACATTAAGAACTTTATATGACAAATTTGCTGGTATCAGTTATACAGAGAAAAAAATATAATTTAAAACAATTTAACGTTTTCATTAATTATTTACTCATTAGAAAGTGGAATTAATAAATACCAAACCATTTTTATAGACACTATGCATGACATGGTCCCGAGATTAAAATTTTGACGGAATAACAAAAACGCATGGTCGATTAGCCTTTGTGATTGGTGAATAACAAACCATGTGGTTACCATCAACCAATAAAAAATGCGCGTGAAGTCACTTATATCTTGAAATGGCGTCATGTAATTTCCACACAAAGCAGCGCAAAGTGTCCATGGTAAACAAATGTTAACTTTTGGAAACACTTCCTTTTTTCACAATTTCCAAAACATATCTTGAAAACTGGAAAACTCAGAATTTTTCTTTATTTCTTGTTTAATACTATCAGAAATAAGTGTATTTATGAATAAATGGTAAAATAAAAGCTATAAATAATAGAAGAAAATAGTTTATTAAATGTATAAAATTATATTTTTACCTTTATAAATATTGCTTAAAATTAATTTAATAAAACTTCTTTTATTGATATCCATTAGCATATAAATTCTAAAAAAAATATTTATTAACAATTGCTAAAATAAAACTTATCAAATAAAAATTTATAACAAAGTTAATTTTTAAATGTAAATAAATATATATTTTATAAATAACATGTAACATGAATTTAATAAAAACTTATTCAATTGATTTCATTGGAATATAAATACTTAACAAAACAAACGCAATTGCTTCTAATTTTTGTTTTGAAAATTCCATATTCTATTTACGGAAATACATAATCCATTTTACATGGAATAAAAAAATCTACTTGTTTATCCAAACGATATTTTTTTATATGGAATTTTAAAAATTTCTCTTGTGAATTCCACTTATGACGTCACGTGCAGAAACAGTAAAAAATCGCAGGATTAAATTTGTTTAAACTTTGATTATTTTAAATGCAAACGATTTTGTTCAAGTTATTTTTAAATATTTATTAGAAAATTTATAGCATTTAGTAGACGAAATAGTCATGTGATTAGAATGTGTATTTTGCTTATTTAAAAACGCAAACGATTTTCAATTTTAATTTTAATTTACTGATGTTTCCTTCGTTTATTTATGAGAAAAAATACTTTATTTTAAAATAAAAACCATAATGAAAATACATCATCACAATATTTTGCACGTTTTAAATTAAAATAACATATGAAGAATTAAATAACATTTAACTGCTATTGGCATATAACCTATTAACTCATACGCGATGAATAATTTGCAATGGAAAGCGTTAAATGGAACTTTTAATCTACTTATTTCACCCTCTAAATGAAATTTTTCGAAGATGAAACCTATCCCAATCGAATTTTTACCCCGAAAATTGCTAATACATCAATTTTTGTGAAAATCGTTAGAGCGGATTTGGAGATTGTGCAAACAAACAAACGAACAAACAAATATAGTGACATTGCTCGTTTAATAGTATTAGATAGATACCCACGGTGGCTGAGCGGTTAGAGTAGAAAGCTCATAATTAGAATATTGTTTTGGGAAGTAACTGTTCCTCAAAAAGAACGTCATAAAATCGTTCCCCGGATGCAAATAGTTAATGTCTGCAATGCGATTGCAATGTATTTTAGAGAGAGATTGAAAAATAGTTTTTTTTAATAAGTATTACAGCATTTTTTGTTTTTCTAGGTCTGCCCAGGTTTTTTTTTTAATAAGATTCTCTATTTAATTACGCTTTATCTTTAAAAAATATAATAATAGAAAATGAAATGCTGCTATGTTAGTTTTACAAATTCAACATATTAACCCTCTGATGGATAAGCAAAATTTCGAATTTGTAAGTTTGTTTTCACTGCAGGAAAGTTTAATTTATATTTCGAACACGTTCCTTTTTTTACAATTTTTTTTTTTTATTTTATCAGTAAAGAAAGTTTTCAAAAGTCCTCCTAATGCTTTAAATTTGAAAATTATTTCCAAAAAAGAATTTTTTATATCAACTTTTATATTATGTGCACTGCTGGAAGAACTGGAGTACTCGAAATTATATTCATGTTTGTATCCGTCGGGTGATTAAAAACTTTTTCAAGAATTTTCGTTGGATGATAATTACTGCAATTCAAGAAACTGTATTGAAGGAGGTTTCCTTCGCACCAAAATTTTTATTATAAGCATTTATTAACTTTTCTGCTTGTTGGAATTTTAACTTTGCATTTATTTTTGTTGTAGGTGCTTAAAAACCATTCGTATATTAAAATTATAGAAAAAAAACGGGTGCATCAAATAAACAGTTTACTTTTTTTGGACTCTTATCACTTTAAGTTATAGTTTGAGTATGCAATGAAAGATAGAAATCATCAATGTTTATGCAAAATGTTGAACTTAAAAATTGCCAGATTTTCAAAAACTTATTCTAAATGTTTTATAGAACTTTCCATTTATCAATTGCATGTATAAATATTTTGTGTTATATGAACTATATTTGACTTAGTTCATAAAACACAAACACTATTATAGGCATTTCTAATTTTATTTCAATATTTACCAAACAATATTTGTCAATGAAGCATATAAAAACTTTCGGAAATGTTTATGATTTCCTTGTTTTAGGCGGGGACAACAACCGTACGAACTGTCACTCCACAACAAATTACTGTTCCTCAATTGAAAACTAACCAGGTAATAAATTAATCCCTTTGTTTTATATAGTCGTTTGGAGCTTACTTTGCATTTTCTATAGGTAATATCTTTTTAGAAACTAAAGTTCACATATGCTGCTTTATTAGATAAGTATCACATTTGGTTTGATTTTTAAATAATAAGCCTTATCTTAAACCTGTTTTGCAGGGAACAGCAATACAAAGGTTTATGTAATTCAATTAACAATGTAGTTCTAGCTTTTACAATGTTCAGAAAAATCCTGTGGGGTTTGCCTGTATTCTGCAATTGATGCATCGTTCAAGCAACTGTTCGGTTATTGTTTTTTTAGATTAGAATTTTATAAAAGATTAAAAGCTCTAGTTTCTAAATATTTGGCTCAAAAGTTTCAAACCATGTTTATATTTAAATAATGTGATTGAAAATGCAAACAATGGCACATGGCCGAAAGTGGCTCTTGATTGGTCTGATGTCACAATCTGTGATTACCTACCACTTCTTGTCAGGCTTTACTACCTTTTTTAGTTTTTTATTGTTTGCATAGTAAAAATTACTAGAACTTGTATTGCTTTGTAGTTCAAGAAAATGTTGCTTAAATATTAGGTTAAATGTCAGATATTTACGCCATTGGTCATTTTCTGTTGACAATGAAGAGTCAGTGTTTGTCAAAAATCACAATCCTGGTCATCTTCCATGATTAAGATATGTAATGCATTTATACTTTAGTAGAAATTTCTGGTATTTACAATTTTCTAGAATACATTTACCTTGAATTTATTTCTTCCCAAAATAAATTACCATAAATATAGTATCTAAGATTCTAGAAAAGTGTCTCTTTACAGAAAAATATTTAGGTTAATAAAATATACCTTTAATATTTTTAAAACTGAACTCAATTCTAATTTTGTTTGTATATTTTATAAAATAAAATTTACTAAAAAACACATAAGCATTGCCTACAAATTTATCCATATAAGTAAACTTGTAGAGAGAGTTCAATTTTATATAAAACAATTGGACAGCAAGATTCAAACTCTAGTTATCAGCACTTAATTGCTTTAAATAGATTTTAATTTAATTAAAAGAAATGAGAAGACTCCAAACACTTTTTTGGGTGAAGTTGAGAAGTGAAGAAGACTATCTTTCCGATGAGGAATATTGCTTGGATCATGAGAATATTAGTGATTACGGTTCATAAAAAGGAGACGATTCTGGTCTAGAAGAGAATTTTGCAAGTACTGAGGAATTTATTGGTAAAATACAAATCTACAAAGTATGGGAAAAGAGAAAAATTCGAGACAAATGCTCAAACTTGTTCGCACAACATCATTTGACATCTACTAGGACCTAGATTGGCTGCATAGACCGTTTCAACACATATTGAGGGCTGTGAAATGTTTATGGACCAGGAGATTCTGGGGGAAAACATTTACATGACCATTTACATTAAAAAATTGTTAAAATAATAATAATAAAGAATTATGCCAAATAAACTATTGAATTTGAAATTCAAGTTGTATTGAGACTTGTATTTGTGTGGATTGCACAAATCATCTCACCCGACTACAATTTTAACAGGCATTGCTATTTTCTTCTGAATCGTGTTAGAATCATTCCGACGTAAGTATGATGCTAAACGCAATACCAATTTTGATTTACGTGAGTGATAAATAGATAGAGAAGTAGGGGTCAAAATGGACTTCACGATCGTGTGCGTATCTAAGACGAGCGTCCTCCGTGTTAAAGTCAATTACATATAAGTTAAATAAATATTAACTTTCGTTTACAAGTGAATTTGAAAATCATTTAACTTCTCCATTAAGACACTGAAGATAGTTGGAAGTTTCTTTGTTTGCCTATTAGTGATTTCCTTTTATAATATTTACATCCCACATTTGTATTTTTATATATTTTAGGAAAGATATTTCACATTGTTAATATTAAAAATTAGGTTATTTTCCCGTATAATTGAGTGAGATAAATAATATTTTTAGGCTGCAGTAACAGTTCCACAAACGATCGTCAATACTATTATCCAACAAGGAGCTTCTCCTCTTAGTGACGCCAACTCTCGTCTTTCAAGTCCTAATACCACAAAGAGCAGTGTCATTAAGGTAAAATTATTTTTTATAATTTTATTTAATTTCAGATAAACTTATTGTCTATGTGTGTTTTGTGGTGCCAACAGTAAAGTATTCTGCTCATAATCAATGGGTTTTAGTTCGAATGTTGTCCTGCTCTTGATCCGAGTTGCTAGTTTTATTTCTCATCTTCTGAAGAAAAAAATATCAATCTAGTTTTGGCGACGTTTGTTTCTTATCATCTGACCAGTTACCATGGTTCTAAATTATGAAGAAATGTTCCTGTGTCTTTTTTTTTAGATAGTTCCTGAACAGTCGGCAATAGTCCATTGTGTTGCTTTAGTGCAATATTAATTCAAACAACCAATATGATTTTAGAAAATATATAATATGAATAAGTATACTTGAAAACTAGTTGTTTCTCCTCGGAATTGTTTTTTTTTGCTTTATGTATAAATTTTTATAAAGATATATTGTTAGATTACTTCCAGATCATAAGCTACTGAAGTTCTCTATAATTAGCAAAAAGCACTTTAAATTAGGAAATAAAAATTAAACCATCTTTAAAATAGTTCATTTAGAAGACAAGAATTCTTCCATGCATTATTATTCTGAACCCAATTTATTTGGTAACTTTACTGATCATAATTAAAGTATTACATTTTTGTCACAAGATAATCCCTTATAAAACATTTGTGCTGGAATTTACATAAAGTATTAATTTTTTTTTAAAAATTTCAATTTCAGATAACGAAGCCCATTAATCATCTTTTGCAGGCTGGCATCAATGGTAGTAACTTGACAACCCCGCTTACTATTCAAACTACCACTGCTAACAGCCAACCCAGCACGCCAACTCAGGTGCTTATTTATTTTTAATAAACTTTCAAATTGCCTATGCACTAAACTTTGAAATATATGTTAGGCTGTGTTGCTCGTTATTTTCAATAACGTCTCTGGTTACAAACACATAAAATTCTGTTGTAAGGTCCAATTATTTTATGTATCATCAAACGAGTTAATAAACTTTACAGATTTTATTGGATTTATAAATCATGTTAAGACAGGGTTGCCAAGTTTCTTCCAAAGTGGAAAAAACCGTCGGGAAGAAAGAGGTTTCTTCCACTAATGGAAAAACTGTTTTTCTTTAAGAATTTACCATATAAGTTGCGACTTTGAAACACACAATAAATGCCTTTTTCTGTTAGATAACCTTAAGTAAATTTAATTAGACTTATAAAAATTTAATTATAAAGCTAAATTAATAATTAAATAATTTCTTAAGCCAAGATCAGATAATACACTTGACTGAAGCTTTTCATTGGGTCTAGAAGAACAAAAATTTATCAAAAATCCATTAAAAGTTATCCATTTCAATTTAACCAGCATTTTTTTTAATATATAAGCTTCTTTAACTGTTAGTAAATAGTATTAAAAATTATTTGTATTATTAATTATTAGTACACTTAAATAGTTTTATTAGTATGATTATATAGTTATTAGGTAATTTTTTTTATAAAGTAATGACAGAAACATTCCTACAGCTGTAAAAACCATCACCTATAAATACCTAAAGTTTGTTTTAAAAATAAATTAGCTTGCCAAAAATAATAATTTTAATATTAAGTTATGCACTACAGATTTAATGTAATAAGTAAATAATAATAATTTTGTAATTCTTTTTACATGATTAATATATTTTAATTTTACACTTCAGTTTTGTTTTCTGTTGGTTTTTCTTTCTTTTTTTTTCTTCCAATTTCTTCTACCGTCCTGGGAAAAAACACACCTGTATTTGGAATAAAACTTAACTTTATTAAAAGAAGAAAATAATTTTACATCTCTAAAAATTATGTAGTTATTCTCAATTTGAAATTTAAGCATTTGTAACGTTACTTAAATATTTACACAAAATTAAGTTAGTAAATACGTTGTGAAAAGATATACTCATTTGGAATGTAGAAGTTGTTTGTCGGTTTGTTTAACATAAAACTATTTACTAATTAACGGGAACATAAAAAAATTCTGACATTGCCATTCAAATTTTTTAAACATTGCTCAGTGGATAATGGATTTAACATACTTAGGCCTTTTGTGAGAAGGTCAATGATTTAATACTTAGAAAGTTATGCATATAGAAGTATTTACCTTATATGAATTTACTTTGCTACTGTTTTCCGAATACTCTTGTAACATTGTTTATAATTGATGATTAAACTCACTGTTATTTTTCCTCCCTTGTCAGATGTCTCCCAACACTGCCAAGAAAAAGTGTAAAAATTTTCTGTCTACTCTAATAAGACTCGCAGATGAACAACCTTCTGCTGTAGCCAAAAGTGTGCGAAGCTTAATACAGGGTATAATAGTAAGTAATACTGCATATTTCTCTGATTGTAACTAAATAACAGTAGCGTTTGCACATTGTAATAATTGTTTTTAATTGTAACATAAAAAAAAGTACAAATACTTATTCAACATCGTTTAAATTAAAAATATTAACTTAATAAGAAATAGTATTTATTGCATGTTTCTACTTAGACTTTTGATTGGAACTTGAAGTTTGCGTAAATCTTTTAATCCTAAATTTTTTTTCTTCCTTATTCAAATACATAACCTGTAGCATTTTAAAGGCTTAAAGTATTTAACAAATGTTTTATTATTTGATAGCTCAAAATAACTAACCTTTAGAACTATGCTGCCTGATACTAGAAATGTTTGAGTGAAGCCATGTAAAAATGTATGTGTTAAAGATTCATTGTGAAAAATGGATATTTACTGGACTTGAACAAAGTGACCATCCATAACAAAAAATATTATGTTCAATTATGACTTTTGAGAAACAGATTTCCCCGGAAGCAGAAACGCGGCGGCGTTCGTCGTATGACGCAGATTTTTTCAAAAGTCTGCAGACAAATTTTTGCAGAAATCTACCATACAATTTATTTTTTTATCTCTGCACTACCGTAGAACATTTTCTGCAGATTCTTGTTAAAAAATTACTTTTCTCTCATTTAAGAAAGTCAGGGGATGGGGGGGGGGGGGGAGAAGTCCCTATAATAGAAAGTCGCAATCGCGATAAGTTACACGTGTTTGAACAAATCTCCACAGACATTTCTTTGTTCTCGATTCTCTTTTGTCAACTCCGTAGTACATTTCAGTACCTGTTCTTTAAAAAGATACATTACTAGAAAATAATTACCAGAACCTTCTTTGAGAAGGGAATTTGCGCTAAACGAAAACGGTATTTTATACAGCTTTCCGACTTTGGCGATAATGTTTTTTCTCTTTGGGATTTAGAGCTCAATTTTTTACTTTAATATATAATTTTTTTCTTTCTTTTTACTCATTCTTATCTCATCTATTTGATAGTCAATAGGTAATCAATGATGCAAGTTTTTCAAAAATCGTCAATTTGACACTGCGATTACTCCTATGTTGATGACTAAAAATGCATTTCTTTTTCAGATTTATTAATTTTGGTCTAGCTTCAACGTGGTTTTCTTAACTTTTTATCAGTGGCGGCCCGTGGTCAAAAATGTTAGTGCATCCGAAAACAATATAACTCCCCCCCCCCCCCCACCCATTCGCCTTTTTCACAACCATACACGAACGGACATTCTTTATAATTTATTACTCAAACCAAAGTTTCCTTTCAACTTTTATGAAAGATAACATGTAAAAATAATAGAAAACACTTACTTATTTTTTGAAAATAAAATCAATCCTCCTATCAAACTTGCGAATCGGTCAATTTTAATATTAATTTAAGTAAAGAAACAACAACACACGTGCAAACTTATCGAAAACTATTTCCGTTTGGAGAGATTCTTCGAAATTCGTTTTCCTCCACCCCGCCTCGCCGATTCAGCAATGAACCAATCATTTATTCGAAATCTGTAGTACAGCTAATTTGAAAAAATCCTTTTGCGCTACTTTTGTGTCGTCACATCCTCCATTTTTGCGTGCTGGGGAAGTCATACTACGTAAGGTTGCCATGGCAACGATGCAGCCGATTTCGAACTTCGCTTTTTAGCTGCAATTTTTATTGAATGGAGTTTTTGTTTTTTCTTCTCCTGAATTTGTGCATTACGGAAACACGCTTGCTATTTATCGGAGATTTTTTTTTACTTAGAGTTGAAA
Organism: Troglohyphantes excavatus; assembly: GCA_963932185.1. NCBI lineage: Eukaryota > Metazoa > Arthropoda > Arachnida > Araneae > Linyphiidae > Troglohyphantes > Troglohyphantes excavatus. The sequence continues at coordinate 25,039,325 of OZ010667.1, read as the reverse complement.
TTTAATCTCCAATTATAATCTTCATTTAAGAAAATTAGTAAAATATATAATTTTAGTTATAATAAAATTAGGTGCAGCCCGGCTGTACTTGCTGTAGCGGGCGAGCCGCCACTGCTTTTTATAGAGTTTGTTAGGAATTTGATTATTATCAGCTAACCACAGTTGCCGATTTTATCCGAAATCAGCGTTTTAGCTTGGTGACTTTTCGATTTTAAAGACAGAAAACTTGTTTTACTACATGTTTAAAGCCAGTTTTCTGGTTTTGAAAGGCATTTCTTTAGTTTAAATTTTAAATAAAAAAAATAAAAAAAATTACAATTGCAAACCTATTAGTTATGCCAAGTTTGTCAAAAATTGGACTTCTCTAATTTCTCCATCTTTATAAATTGGAATATTCGAACATTCCTGAGGATATTGTGTGAATTCTAGTATTTTAAAATAAACTTATACTTCAATATATTTAATTTTATGTCATGATTCTTTTACATGTAAAATGACAGTTTGAACATAAGTTTACATTAAATTTCATTCACTATTCCTATTCTTCAATGACTGGGAAAGCATAATTTATCACACTTGCATGTTATAAAAATTATATTAAATATCTAAAACCATAATAAACAGTAATTTAAATTGCTTTAGAAGTTAATTTTTGCAATTTTGAGACTTGCATATTAAAGTACTAGCAGATAAAAAAAATGCTTTCTTTTTTCTTCGTGACTTTTTTATTTCCTGTATGAACTCTGCAATTTAATAAAGTTACCATACTTTAAAATTATAATTCCAATTTTAATTTACCAAGGAAATTCGGAAAATAATCTTTCTTTTGTTTCATTTATAAATTTTAACAATGAAATAAATTTTTAATTTGTATTGTCCTTTTCATAGAAACTATTTAATAAATGGGTATGTGTTCGTTCATAAAGATGTTAAACATTTAAATAATTGGTACTATATTATTTAAGTGATGAATACTTACAATCTAGCAATTATTAAACGGTGCATAAAAAAAAACTGTGATTAACGAAGTAATACTATTGCTGGGAATCTCTCTTTAATCAAATTCTTGTTCGTGAAAGGTATACCAATAGTTATATAATAAATTAAGTTGCAGACAAATCTTATTCACTAAAATCTTGCCGCAGACTGTTAAGAATTTTTCTGCTACTGGGCAGTTTTCCATGAAATGTTTTACAGCTTGTGTTCTTGTTGCAAAACCTTTAACCAAATTTATAGTGAAGATGTTCTTTAATAAAGTTTTCTAATGTCACTACACTTTCATTGTTTTGTTTTAATTAATGAACGCTTTACATGTACTGATTAAAATATGTAGCATATCAAAATTGTATTCTCTCAATAATTGTAAAATTTGCATTTGGTTTAAATCTTTCTAAATTTTATTAAAGTTTTGTCATTAAAATATTTTTTTAAATATAAAAACGCAAACTATACTTGCAGTATGCATCATATGAGCAAATATTCAAAATTTCTATTCTCTCCAACCACCCCTTTTTTGATTTCTTAACTTGTTAAACTCCATTGCAATTATTTTTTCATTACAGGATGGTTCTATGCAAGCTGAAGAATTCACTGCAAAATTGCAAAAAGAATTGAATTCAGCTCCTCAACCTTACCTAGTTCCTTTTCTTAAGGTATATAATTTTTCTGGTTGCTTTGTACTTTCTCAATCAGTGTGTCAAATTTTCCCTTTTTTAAAGTTAAAAATTTCTTTTTTCAAAAATAATTCTCACAACTGTGTATGATTTTAGAATGTGTCCTTAATAAATCTCAATTTGTATATAGTATTATTAACTTGTTTTCTAGAAAAATCTGCCTTATTTAAGGCATTCTTTGATCACTAAAGAGTTGGCCATTGAAGGTGTACGTCCTCCACCCCCAGGCGCCATGACACTTCCTCATCCCCATTCGGCTAATTTGCAACAAGTGCAAGTAAGTTTCAAAAGATACTGGATTATATTTATAATGTGAGGGAATAGAATATTTGCAACCCTTAGAAATTATTAAGATTTTATGTGTTCTTAAAATGCTCTATAAAGTACTAAAAACTCTTCCTTATTATTGTTGTTATACTGTTCTGCATGCAGTCTATACAAAATTTTAGTATTTTTAAAATAATATTTATTTTTATTCAATTTTGTAGGCATTTGTTATTAATTTACTTTAAAACCTTTTCATTTTAATTAAAATAAGAAAAGTATATTTACAAATTTTGACTACCGCTGTTTTATCAGACAAGTTTTTGAGGCATATATTATTGTTTATCACCATTCTTTCTCAGTTAAATGTTGCAGCATATTTCTTAACTGACCCCTCCTTAGAAACTATTACTAAAAGTTAACTATGAAAACTCAAAGTAACCTAACTAAAAAACATAATCTTTGGATTTTCTTAGACATATTTTAGCTGCTATTTGTAAAAAAGTTATTATTATGCAGCCTGATTTTTTCCCTAAAAATTCTTGAAAAACATATTATTTAAAAAAAACATTTAAAAATCAGTACAATTTTCCACTCTGAAATTAATACCTTGTTTTAAATGTTCATGCTTCTATTTTGACTTGTATTACACATTCTTTAAATTAGTTTTATACAAAGTTCAATAAATTTATAATCACAATGAATGTACTATAATAACAAACTGCTTCTGCTATGGGGCTGTCCATAACTGATGTAATTTTCTCCATATTTTTGACCCCCTTACCCCCAAGTCGTAAACTGTCGCATTTCACCATACTCTCTCCCTCCACTGTCATATGTCACAAACAAAGCTCTAAGTTAGTTATAGATGGTATTTGAAGTTAACCTTTAATTCACAAAGTCCCTCTTGTCACAAAATTTTGCAGTTTTATGAACCCCTTCCATCATTTGTAAATGGCCCCACACATCATTGTGTGACATCATTTGTGGATGGGCCCCTTATTATATATATATTAATTTCCAATTAATCGTTCAATTTACAACCTAATTCTTTTAGTAAAGTTAAAACAGTAAATGGTTATTTATTTTAAATGTGTTTTTCCTAGTATATTTAAATTAATGCTTTGAAATAATGTTAACAGATAAGTCAGAAAAGGCCTCTAATGCCACCTACTACTCAAGTACGCCTCATGACTGGAGCCAATGCTTCCTTTGCTACTCAGCTTCTGCAACAGAATCAAAATCTTTTGAATCAAAGATTTGCAGCGGTTTGTATTCAAATTGTTATTTTCGAACCTTCATTTTAATACTGCAATTCTGATTGATTATATTTAATTGAATTATTAGCACAGTATAAAATGTTTAATATAAAAATTACTTTTATATTATGCTGTAATTTAACTAAGCATAATAAATTGTAATTATACTTAATATTTATTTTATTTTGTGTCTTATTGAACAAGTTTTTAACTAACTTTTGGAATGTAATTTTTAGTTGCTTTGGCTATTTTTTGTTTAATTTTTAACTTTGTTCTTAACATTGCTATTTTTTGAAAATTTCAGGCTAGACTTCCAACGAGTACCCAAGCTAAAAGTATATTAGTTGGCAAAACCTTAGTAGCTTCGTCTGTTGCTGCATCTTCCCCTGCGACAGTAACAGCTCTCCAATCTAAATTTCCCACAGTAGGCAAATACACAGTTATAAATTCTATCAAGGATCCTGGGAAAAGAAGTTTTTCTGCATTACGGTAAGCATAAGTGCCATGTTTGGCTGTTCTTATCTGTTAAATTAAAAGCAAGAATTTGGTACATGTTAAAATTCTTTCAGGGACGATGATGACATAAACGATGTTGCAGCAATGGGAGGTGTGAACCTTATTGAAGAAAGCCAGAAAATTCTGGCATCCAACTCTGAACTTGTTGGTACTCAAATAAGGTCTTGTAAAGACGAGAGTTTTTTATATTCATCGGCCCTTCAAAGGCGGATTCATACAATTGGTAAAACTTCCCCTTTATTGTGTATTAAGTTCACTTTAAAAAAAAAAATGTTTGCGTTTAATTCCAAATGATTATTACAGAGTGCAATATAACCTGGAAATCAGGGAATTATTTAATTCTGAAATAGCAAGGAAAATTAAAAAAATCGGGGAAAATTTATAAATTGGATCACTAAAACGGAAATTATTGTCTATTCTGTGTAGTTAGGAAAGAGGAAACATATAAAACATTAAAATTGTCTACAAGAGAAATAATTTGAAACGAATTGCTTTTTTCTTTTTGCAGAGAACATGTTTAATTACTCGCCTGTCACACTTGTATAATTTTGTTGCATAAATTATTATTTTAACTATATACAAGTATTGCTCATAATTTTTCATTTCTAATGCAATATATTATATTGTAGCTAGGATATCTTGTTTGCTATGTTATCTGATATTTTTTTATTACTGAAATATTAGATTTGATGTGGTTGATTATTCCATATTTGATGCTGCTGTAGTATTTTAGTAAATATAATATTTGGGTAATACATGTATGGTGTTTAATCAATTTATTTTATCTAAATTATAACAACTCTATTGCTTATATTGTAAATTAGGACATTCATAGCAGCTCAGTCATGACTAACATACAATTCCTTTTATATTTCAGCTAAGAAACATGGTTTAGAAGAGGTCTCACCAGAAGTCATTAATCTCATTTCTCATGCATCACAGATTAGATTAAAAAACCTAATAGAAAAACTTAGCGTCATCTCAGAACATCGTATCGAAAATCCTAAAGTATGTATTATTTATACAGTTAGTTTTATAACAAAGATAATTTAGAAACGTCTATTTTTATTTTTAATTGAATTGATTCTGCATTAAAAAAAACTGCTAATTATTTTAATGTTTAGATAAGTTGAAATTGATTTTAGCTTTTGAAAATAAAATATATAAGTATTTACTGAAATATTCTGTTTAATCGCAAATATCCTATTGAAATGTGGCATAAGATCACAGAAAAGCTCTGAAAATATAATTTCAGCATTTTGAAAATTAGCTGTTCAGTTTTAGCATAAATGGATATTTAAATAAAAGTACCCTTTGATTAAATATCCAATAAGTTATTGAAGTGTTTATATTTAAAAGTTGTTAAATTTTCCATACTAGTTAATTAAAGAATCCATATTTAATTTAAATGCTCATAATTGCCATATTACAGACGGACAGCAAGTACGAAGTTTCGCAGGATGTGAAGGGCCAAATTAAATTTGTCGAAGAACTCGATAGATTGGAAAAGAGGCGGCATGAAGAGCAAGAGCGGGAAATCCTCCTTCGAGCAGCAAAGGTGTGTTTTGCGATTATTTAATGTATAGTGTTTTCCTTTTGTGTTTTGATTAATGAAGATGCTTAAGAGGAAGTTTGCTTTGTCTTTTAGATCATCGATAAGCAAATTTGCTCTATACAATATATAATTTAAAAATCAGCACCTTTATTCCTAAAACCTCATTAAAATTATTTTTATCTTTATGGGAATTTTTATTGGGTTTATATTTCATAACTTCTTGTTGTTAAATTTTTAACAGATACTTAAGAATTGTGTTTCTCATTCGTACAAAGAGATATATGATTATTGTAGAATTTTCTTGATAGAAAACAAGTGTTTTCCATTAAAAGTAATATACTGAAGTATTATAATTAAGTCAAATTCATAAGACTAGTAAAAAAAAAACGTAATTTTTTTAAACATGGATTTACAATTAGAAAGTCTATTCTTCCTTATTAAGAAAAATAACAGAATTTATTTAGCCTAGAAAATTTAACATTTAAAAAAAAATATTCAACTTTTTTTTAAATATATTATCTAATGCAGTTTGCTTACTTTAAAATCTTTTTTTAGAGTCGATCTAAACTTGAAGATCCTGAACAGCTGAAATTGAAACAAAAAGCCAAAGAAGTAAGTTATTTAAAATGTGGATGTAATTTCTTAAATATTGTGTAAGTACACTTTCATGTTACACTTACTAATCTAATTAACTAATTTTTTCAATAGATGCAGAAAGCGGAGCTGGAAGAGCTGAGACAAAGAGAAGCCAACACTACTGCATTATTAGCAATAGGACCAAGAAAAAAAGCCAAGTTAGAAAGTATACCTTCAACGTCAAATCAGGTTGGTTCTTTTAAAATCTAAACATACATAATTTTACTTTTCCTTTAACCAGGCATTAACAAGCACTACATATTACAAATCCTAAATTACATATATTTAAATATAGATCTTTAAAGAACATAAATATGCTTTTTTGATAGTTATGTTAATGTTTAAACTATATACCTTATGCATAATATTTTCAACTTTATATATTGAAAATCCAAAATATCTTAAATCTTTTTTTACAAATTATTTATATTAGAATGTTCTTTGTTAACTTAGATGTTTCAGCAATTATTAGGTTATCAATGCTTTCAAAAATCAGCATTCTGTTTTATAATATTTCCAAGTTTATAACATTCCATCATTATTACCAGGTTATTTTAGATATTTTGAAATCCAGTTCAACAACCTTCTATTTCAACTTCAGATTGTATTTATTATATGCATTGTCAAGCAGCATCTTTAACTAGCCATATAGATAATTACAGCAAATGCAAAAGTTATCAGGTTTCCCAGATTCATTTTAGAGATATTGCCAGTAAATAGAGAGAATTCAGGCATATTTATCAAACTGGAGAATTGGATAATTATTTAAATTTGCTGATTATATTTAATAAAATTAATCACACTTACTAAAATTGTTAAAAAATATATATATAATTATCTGTATAGTTATTTTTGCATACATAAATATATGTTTAAATGATAAATGGTTGATTCGAACATAAAGCTGGTCTACTCTTTTGATATTAGTGATATCATCAGTAATCATATAGCAACATTTGTAATTAAAGTGCAATTATTTGTTGCTTTTTCAGACACCTTCTAGTCCCTATCCCGGATCCAACAGTAATTCATCAAAATTTCAGGTAATTATTTACCACATTAATATGTTAACATTTAATTTATAAATTTCCTGTAATTGCTATTCATGATATGCAATTGATGTATATTTAACTAAATATTTGTTTAATTAAATATCTATCCTTTACTCATTGTCACTCTTGTCCAAATATTTTTATTTACCTAATCTAAAAGAAATTGTTCATTTTTCAAAAATTGCATTATGTATATGTGTATAATTTATTAAAAGTATTTTTAATCAAGATTAATATTTAACAGTGCACAAAATAAAATTCTGTTAAAAATAAGACTCTTAACAAAGCTCATACATGGTCACCTTACTAAAATTGTTAAAAAATATATATATAATTATCTGTATAGTTATTTTTACATACATAAATACCACTTTGCATTACAGAGTGGCAACATAACCTGGAAATCGGGAATTTTTTTTAATTCTGGAGATGTTAGGAAAAATTTGACAAAAATTCACAGATTTTTTTTATTTGGATCACTAAAACAGCAATCACTATCGTCTATTCTATTCAGTTTAGTTGTCGATACATATTTCCTTTTAGTTCTGAAAAAGAATAATAAAAATGGCCACCGTAAGCAAAGCATATTGAGCTTTGGATTGTAAACATTATGTGTGCAGCTAATGAATATGCGATTTATTGAAGATTGGAATAGAAAACATATAAAACATTAAAATTATCTACAAAACAAATAATTTGAAAAAACTTGTGTAAAATCACCAATTTTAGATGAAGAAACGAATTCTCTTCGAGCTATACAGAAGAGATAATTCTATAAATCTTTCACTGCTTTTTGCAATTAGTTTAATTACTATTATGCCTGTCACACTTGTGTAATTTTTGTGTTGTATCCATAAATTATTATTTTTTAACTGAATCTGCTCATAATTTATAATGCAATATATTTATTGTATTATTTTAGTGCGGATACTTTGTTTCTATACAAAACATGTATTGTAACATTTTTTAATGTAATTGTAAAATCAGGGAATTTTTTTTTTTACACCATCATAGTAATCAGGAACTTTTTTTCTGGGATTTTGTTGCCATCCTGTGCTAAAATCAGGTGACAAATATAAATGAAACTACATATATTGCAAAATGTTGAAAGTAGGAGTGGGGTGAAAACTTTATCTAAAAACAATGCTAACTTAATCATATATTGTCAAAGAGTGATGAATATATAAATTTAAACTTTCAATGATTTTCTGATATTTGTAAATATCAAACAAGTTTATTTTTATAAGATCTATCATACATCCTAAATACAACATAATTGCATCTCCTTATAATAAAATAATTAATTTTGACCATTCCTTCCACTCATTTTTTTTTTGCTCTTATTGGACCATTCTTCTGCATCCCTAAGTTTAATTGTTTCTTTGCTCCTTGAATCCATAATCAAATAAAATACCCCATGGAGTATATGTAAAAGAAATATTTTCATAGCATATTTGGACAATTTTTCCCTTTTTTATATATGTGTTCCCCTTTCTTTATAACACTAGAATTTAATATTGAAATGTTTAATATTTTTTCATAGCCTATTTGGACAATTTTTCCCCTTTTTATTTATGTGTTCCCCTTTCTTTATAACACTGAAATTTAATATTGAAATGTTTAATATTTTTTAACCTTGGGCTTTGTTTATAACTTGTATCTAACTTTTCCAGTCTCGTCCTCGTGTGAAACGTGTCAATTTACGAGACTTGCTGTACCTAATGGAACAAGAAAGAGAAACTGTGAGAAAACCACTGTTGTATAAATCCTACTTAAAGTGACTTTTCTGAAACATAACATATCTTCCACATTGAACTCTCTCTTCCTTAAAATGTGTTCTAAAGCCGCAGCCGAATCGGCCGTGGTTCTCCGAAGCCTTGAGCTTGTCAGTGTGGGGGAGCATCGTATTCCATCCATTGTTTAGCAAATAATGTTTCTCCACCTTCTGTACATTATTAAAAAGGGGGTTTCCCTTCAAGACGTTTAGTGAGATGTAGCAATATGTAAAAAAGACACTCGAAATTCCTAAATGGTGCTTCAAGAAGAAAAAAGTTCTGAAGACACTTTCTACAGTTTTTATACTTGACAGAATTTTGTAAAACATGTGTACATAGTCAGAATACTTTAACCATGCAAGCTGATGCCAAAGTTATACAGTGTTTATAGTGAATATAAACAATCTCATTTTGTAAAATAAAAATTTCATTTCTCTGTATGTGATTTGTGATGTTTCGTAAAAAATTTATTTATCTACATGTTTTTTTCTGCAAACAGTTCATTGTTAAAAATTTAGGATATTTTTTTGTTGAAGAAAATCATTTTGAGTTGTCGATTTTGTATTCTGTTTAGTAGAACATGGATAATTCCTGCACAATTTTATTCTAGTTTTGTTATGTGTTGAAAGTCTAAAGTCAATCTTTTTATATTGTTAATTTTTATTAGTTACATTTTTTATAAAATACTACTTAATTATTTGAGGGTATTTGTATAGTGTGTCTCATTTTCAGTAAATATTTTAGAATTTAAATTTATTTATAAAATATAAAGCATGTTTCCAACTTATTCAGGTTGGTTTAATTAATTAAGACAACTATAATACAAGTTGAACTGCCTGCATACTAAATTATTTGAGTTATTCCATGTGCCATCGTCTACAATTATAATTTTGAATTAAAGTTATCTGTGATAATTATATTTCGTGTTCCAGCTGTTTTAAGGATTCTTTCTTTTATAATAGTATGAAACCTGTGCAGTTTTAGTTTATAAGCAATTTTGTTCATTATTATGAAATCTTATTTATTGTGCCATATTTATGAAAATGTCTTCAAGTATAAAATAAACTTTTAAATTTTTACTTAATTTCTAAAACCTTCCTTTAGTAGTATCTTTAGAATGCTTACAGATAACTATTGTTGTTTGAATTGTATCTTCAATGTTTTACTTTCTAATAGAAAGTACTTATGAACAATAAAGCTTGCCATATTTTACTTTATTGTAATGCCTATTTTGATCAATAATTAACAAGTGTAGCAAAATGAGGTAAAAAAAAAGCGAATGTATCGCTTAATTTAATAAATTATCTAAGTCATTATTGTAATTAATACTGAAAATGTCATTATTTTATTTTTGTGAATTTTGTACAATTAATCTGTTACAAAACTTGTCTCTGTAAAATTCTTGGCCAAACATTTGTATTTATTAAAAAAACTAAACATCTGTATTGATTGTGTAATTTTTTTAATTGTATTTACTGCAAAATAGTATTTCAATCTCGCACATTGTCAAGTGGAAGTCCTTTTGTATAATTAATAGTTATCTGCCTTTTAAATTATTTTATCTCCTATTAAACAGGCATTTATTGTTGTAATATCTTAGTGGCTTGAAAAAGAAAAGAAATTAGTTTAAAATAACAAGTTTGGAGTGGTAATTGTCCTTTAAGGGGTGTGTAGCATATTTCTTCTTTCAAACTGCCATATAATTTTTTTTTAATTATATAGAAAAGCCATCATGATGACTACTTTTATGACAAAGACGTTGCCATTAGATTTTTGGAGATACTTCTCCATCATTAACTCTGAGCATATCCAACCGCGGATGAATACTGTTCGGAGGACAAGATTGAGAAAACCTCTGACTTAGCGGCTTCTGCACTGTCATAGTCGTGTTGCATCGATCTTGAATTTTTAATTAATATTTTCTTTTTCTTGTAACTAAGAAAGTGAGTACGGTAAAATTATAAATGTTTAACATTTAATGTGTTTTTTAAGGCCAGAAATGTGGTTTTAAAACTAGGATTTATCCTATACCAAACACCATGCGAAAGAACTGTATTTTTCTAAATTGGCTCAAAAAAGTGTAAAGCGGTCGCGCACGCCTTAGTGATTATTTTATTTCTTCAAGTGATTATTTTAACTCACTGATATACTCGCCAACCCTGAGTCCTGTGTGACTGACCAGTAATGGCTTCAAAGAGCGGAAAACTCGTAATTGAAGGGTTGTAAAACTGTCTTGATCACTTTATCTAAATAGAGTATTTCAACCTTTTTTTTTCTCTCGGATACTCTCTTGATAAAACTTCATTTATGAGTGGAGTACCCCCATCTCTCATAACGTTTTAAATTTTACTTGTTACATTTATATATTTTATTTTAGGTGTTTTCCACTTTATTTTAGGTGTATTACTAATATTATTTTCGCGTATCCCCAAAGGTATGCATACCACAGGTTCAGAACCATTTATCTAAATGGTCGTGATTCAAATGTTTTCAAGTTAGTTGTGGTGCAGATGCTTGTTTGTAGCCATACGCAGTCTATCGGTTTTGAACCAGAACCTTTCGCATGGTACTCTTACCGTCGGGGGAAATACTACAACCTGGAGGCGGCAGCATATATGATGGTTTTATCGAGTATATATCATGTGACCACCACAGGTACTCCCTTCCATCTCAGTGAGTCGGACGAATGAGACTTGCTGTACATCGAAAATGAAGTTGTGGTTGGATGGAGATGTCGATCAGGAGGTTTTGTGTCGTTCGAGGTTGCTAATGTAGCAAAGAACAGTCTACCTTGTTTTAAACCCATAAACTTTTGAATTATACGCCACAGCAGTTGTATCGGGTATATTTGAAGTGATCACTACAGTTGTTTGAGATTGAATTAACATAACATTTTAGTTGCACAATGGGCTATTAGTGACGTGGTAATGTGAAAATTTGGTGAGCGAACCAACTTTGTTTTTGCTTGGACGCTGAAGCAATCAAAGCTGATCAAAAGTTTCCAAGTCTTTCTTTTGGCATCAATCCCGAATTGTTGACAATTGCCCTCTATGCAGTCCTAGTGTGTTACTTTAACCAACCATAATCTTGTTACTTTAAATTTGTCGCAGTATAAATGTCCTCACATTGGCGAAGCCCCGTGGCCGAGTGAATTAAGGCGTCAGCTGGGAATTAAAGGGTTCCTGGTTCGATCCTGTGCGACGGACTTGACTAAGAAAAGTAAAAAAGTAGTGATCTAGTGATCGAAGGGTTGCCAGCATCACTACAAAATACTAGGAATGTCGTCCAGAACATCCACAAAAATTATCGACGTGTATACGGGACTGGTGCACGATAAATCTGATACTGATCGGGTCCAAAGTACCGACGTCTATTGAAGGCGTCGGGTGCCAGCTCAGTTGTTGTCCTCGTCACCTGACCATAGTTCAAAAATACGAGGCATCGTTCCCGGGTTTATTCTTCGAGATAGGCCCCGAACCGTCGCCAATAGCCCACTGTGCAGCTCTAGTGCGACGTTATTTAACCAAACCAAACCTCACATTGGTTGTGGTTTGGTTAATTAACGTCCCACTAGAGCTGCACAGTGGGCTATTGGCGACGGTTCGGGGTCTATCTCGAAGGAAAGACCCGGGAACACATTCATTGATACGGGCACCTCGTTATTTTAGAACCATGGTCAGGTGACGACACATTGGTTGTGATGTGGGACTTTGGGGAGTGGGTTTGGTTTGGTTAGTTACCGTCGCATTAGAGCGGCACATTGAACTACTGACGACGGTTCGGGGCATATCTCGAATGAAAGACTCGGAAACAATGTCTCGTATTTTTAAACCATTGTCAAATAACTAGGACAATTGGGGATTTTATTCCTTTCTCTTTAGTCATACATTTCGAGCCGTCTTCAAAAACTGTGTTGCTTGTTGAAAAATAGTGGATGATTCTGATGTTGATTCCATTTTAAAGTATGTTATTGGTTTGTTTTGATCACATGGTTTGTTATTCACCAATGATAGAGGCAATCTACCATGTGCTTTTATTTATTTTTCAAACTTTCAATCTCAAAACCAGGGCTTTCCCGTAATATAAAAAGTTCGTCTGCTTCCATGACGACATTTCCTTTATAAGGGAATATTATTCCAGTGCTGTCACTTCTCACGTACTATCATATTTATTTATTTACATTTATAGAATTCATTGACTTTGGCCTAAAAATGGGTTGAAGAGCAATCGATCAAATTATTTGAATAATATTTAAATACATAAAATGTGTGATTTCGAATGAGTAAGTTACAGAGTCGTGAATAAATTTATCCTGCAACTTGAAAATTTGTTCTAAAAAAATCTCATTTCTCAAAAAGCTACATTTCATTGAAGTAATCATTTTTTGTTAAAACGAATTAAATCGAAAAAAACTGTATTCAATAGAAAGAAGATATTCCAGAAAACAGAAGGCAAGAAACTTATTATTTCATTTTATGAGGTAAACTTTCACTCATTTCTTAAAATATATATATTTTTATTTTCATACCATTAAGTTTTTAAACTTTGTTCTTGGAATGTTTTGCAAATAATTTTATCTTTACTAAGATGGAGAACTTAAAAAAGTATGGTAGTTAAAATATTTTACTTTTGGCTGATCTGTTAAAATGTAAATTATCTTTAAATTTTTACAAGGGCCCCGTTAGCCCAGTGGGTCTGCGTTCGGCTAGCAGTAAGAGGACTGTAAGTTTGAACTTGACTGAATGGACTTGACAAAAAATATAAAGTGTTGTGAACTTATGGCACTTATTACATTGGCAGATTCGCTACTAAAATACTACAAGTCGTCTAAAACATCCAATAATATATAACGGTGTGTATATGGGACTGGTATGCATTAAATCTGATCAGGGTCTAATGCCCTGACACATATTGAGGTCGAATCGAATGCCAACTGAGGTGTTGACCTCGTCATCTGCCCATGGTTCAAAAATACGAAGCATTGTTCCCGAATCTATCCTTTCAGATAGACCTCGAACTGTCGCCAATAGCTCACTGTGCAATGTTAATTCAACTAACCAACTTAAATTATCTCCACTGAATTTCTAAAGTATCTCTTTATAAAAAATTGAAGAATCTCTCATTTACATCACATTTATTGTTTTCCAATACTAAAAGAAAATTAGATAAACTGCAGATATCCAAACAGCCCTAGGGTTTAAGTCGTGGAGCATCAAAGTCAAAAGTGGGTTAAAGCGAAAATTTATTTAATTAATTTAACCATGAGACACAGATGTAAATTAATGTTTTAATTTATTGACGTACACTACAGTCAAGATGCTTTGAATTGGAGACGAGATGGACATAAAAGTGACATCACTGCAGTCTAGGTGGTGTCACTTATTACACTACGCACCACAATTTTAACAGTTTTTGGTTTTGTCATCAAGTGCCGAGTTGAAGATCGAAATTATTTGCTTGAATCAATAAGTTTGTTGGCTCTGACTACATTCTACACTTTCGACTAGTTGTAAGGTTGTAATGCACTTTGAATCAATCTTTGATTAGTCGTGTTTTACATTGAAGTTCTATTAGCTTAGTATTTGAAGCAACTAAAGTATGTATTTTTTTCCCCTTCCAAAACGTTATTAGAATATCTAAATTCAAATGCCATGTGAAAAAAAGCATTCTTATGAGTTAAAGAGAAATTTACATTTCTAAAAAGACCCATTTTACCCCACCTTAACCTACGCTCAAAGAGTACCAAGTTGTAAATCAACAGGTTTTCTGTATGTACACTCAAGGACATATGAAGCAAGTAATTTCACATTTTCGTTACTACATCCTTTATGGCCATGCACCTTTTGTCATGGAATCCATTTCAAAGAAAACTAAAACTAGAAACCAGACAATTGGTCTCGTAACACTAAAAATATGCTGGACTGGAAAACTTTTTACCTGTTAAACAAAGAGATAGATTACACTAAATTACAAACTATAGATATTTTAAATGCACTATAAATGTTATTAGCAACTTTTTTTAAATATTTTTTTTTAGAAAGCATTGGGTGTGCACTGGTTTTGTTTAGGTCCAAGTTTAGTCGGTTTTTTACTTTGATACTTTACCAGATTTGTAAATTTGAGGTATATTTTAATTTCTTAGTCATACTTGTAGTTTCTTTTCGAGTAAAACTTCAACAACTGAAAAAAGGGTATGAAACACCAAAAGTGTATTATATTTATTTAATAACATTTTATATTTACAGTTTATAGGCGTGGAATATACAAAAAAGTACACAAAAAAACACAAACTCTTAAAAAAATGAGCAAAAAACAAATTAATTACTTATTTTTAAAATTCAAAAAGTTTACTTTATTTCTCTAATCAAACATATTTTAATGTTTTCTATGTTCAACAAGAGTTGTCAAAAAATAATTCTTCAAATGCACATGAATTATTATTTAATATTAATAATTTATTCATGCAACACCAAACTGATTTACAATCAAATTACAGGACATTTTATGTCTAATATGTGTAGTAATACTTAATTTTTGTTTCAATTTATTTATAATAAAAATGTCATTATAATTAACAAATAATTTTCATGGTGTAACAGTTAAAAATTGTCAAGCTAATTGAATTTATTTAGCTAAGTTGTTTAATTCTATTAAATGAAAACAGGGAGGGATTTAAATATTTATGTTAAAGGTAATTAGGGGAAGAAAGGTCATTTTGTATATTTACCAAAGTTGTATTATTAGGAGTGACATTTATAAGAATTAACTACTCAATTATATTATGGTTCATTTATTCATAGACAATAAAAAAAAGTTAAAATATACAAAATAAAGTTTGGTCTTTAATTTCTGTTACGCACAAAGATATAATTTCCATTTATAAATGCTGCCAGTGATTAATATTGCAAAAGTTATTTCATTTTATTGTCATATTAAATCTTTTTTATATACATTACAGAATTCTTTAAAGGCAAACCAACCCATCAAAAATGTCGCTAGAACACAGCAAACGACGCAAGTTCCTCTTACTAGAAGAATGTTACGGCAAAAAGATAACAGACGACAATCGACCCAACACCCTATTCAACAAATCCGCCTTAGAGACAGAAGTCCAGCTTGTTCCTGGTAGCATAGTCCAAGAAATCAAAGCCGAACCCCCTGGTTCACCCTCCTTATGCGTACAATCATTGGACCATGACAACGTTTACATGCTGTGTAGGAACACTGACGTGCACGAGCTGTCTCCGTTCGAGGCCGAGGTTCTGGTTCCTGTGTCCCCGGTGAGAGACCGTTTGAAGGTCCTTTCGGACGAGCACTGGCTCAAGGAGGCCGAGATGATTGTTGAAGGTTCTAACGTTAATGTGGATTTGGGAGAGGACTTGGATCCTGTTGAAGGAATTGTGAGGTATTATGGCATCGTACCGGAGTTGGGAAAAGGCATTATGTTTGGGATTGAGCTGCTGGTAAGTTAATTTATTTATAATAACAAAACTTAATGGGAGAATTAATTGTAATTTCACAAGAAGCTAATATTTCGATAGCTTAGTCCAGCGATTCTCAACCTGCGGTATGCGTACCCTTTGCAGTACATAATGGTCCGGTTGGAGATACGCGAAAGTAATATTAATAATGGCGGAAAACACCTAAAATAAATATAATAAGTAAAATGAAAATTAATAGATTATAAGTGTCATCAATTTGAGTTGTTTAATTAATTTTCCGGCTAACTTACAAAATTACTGCCTAACAAAAATAAACTTTTTTGTGTGTAGGTAGATGAGTGAGAATGGAGTACTCATAAATGAAAAGTTTTATCAAAGGGTATGTGAGAGAAAAAAGGGTGAGAACCACTGCCTTAGTGAAAAGATGTGTTTAGGGCATTTTTTGAGGAATTTGTCGTTAAAAGTTCATTTGTTTTACTCAAACTGTATTTGCACCTAATTGTTATAGGTGGAAAACAATTATTTTAATTGGAAAGCACCTCTGACAATTATTGTTTTCCAATTCTTATGATAATATTGCACACTTCCAAATGGCTGTCCTGTTGCGAATCATCATTTATCCCTCAAGTGCTAAATATATGTTCAATAGAAGCTGTATTCATTTAAATTTTAGTTTTTTATATGCAGCATTAGAGCTGTTTACTGATCTGCATACTTTATTTTAATGTTATAGATGATTCTCTTTCCTGATGTTGACAGAAGTGTATCGGGATAAATTGTTTTAGTTAAATTTCTAGTACCTAAACTCCTTAGAAAATATTATATGCTCAGAGCAAGAACTCAAGTTTTTGTAGCAACATACACCGCTAAATTTCCTATTGTAATATATTATAGAACTTAGTTTGCTAATATTTCCTCAAATGTACTAATATTTCCAAGTACATTCGTATAGTTTTACTTGGAAGGGGTGAACATCTTGTTTATACAATTTTCTAAAAGGAATTAAAAAAAATAATTCCAAATAATTTCTTAATTACATATAATGCCTATTAGAATGAATCTGTAATACTAATAAAACAAAATATCTGCTTGTAGATTAAAAACTCCTACTTCCACTGTGCATAAAAGGCTGAAAATTTATATAATGATGCTATTTATCCTCAAAATATGCATCTGCCAAGATCTAGAACAAGCCTTTGTAGCTTAGTTGGTAGTGCACAGGACTTCATAACAATAGGCCACCCAATTAAAAAAAATGCATTGCCTTAACGTGTTCCCCAGCAACGCTTAGCCAAACAGTTAGTATATGATAATTTATACTTTATTTAGGCATTATACAGAATGACAAATTCGACTTAGGCAAAGTATTAAAAAAGAGTGATAAGAAGGGTTTTATTGAAAAAAGTATATAAAAACTAAAGAAATACAAAGTAAATAGGCCAAAATACAAATAAAATAAAATATAAACCTGCTTGTTGCAACGAGGATGGAAAATAATTTTATTTTAAATTGCACTTACATTGCCTTTCTCACAAAAAGTAAAAATAGTAATGAAATTTCCTGTGCGGAGGAGTAATTTATTCTTTAGCTGTATCGGGCTTATAGTTTTTAGTGGGAGTATTTATACTCGTTGATTTGGCTTTTGGCATTGCATAGAATGAAATTTTTTGGAAATGTTTGAAATATTAATCTTTTCGTACTTTAAATTCCAGCTTACGGCTTTCTATAAGTTGCCTAGGCATTTTATAAAATATTTGATTTACATACATTGTTTGTAACATATATATGAATCATGCATTGCAGAATTGTGTCTGTTCATTTGTTACCTCATTTGTAAGAAACTATTGTTTAAGAAATCTACGAGGATAAATAAATGTACATAATGTTACTAAATTACAGGTTAAACATTCCATATCTTTTTCCTGGAACAGTTATGTAAAAAGTTATTAGAAAAATAAAAAGATAATATTTAAACATTAAAAAAAATCTGAATTACACTTGTTTTAAAAATCTAGAAAATAAACACATTTTTTCAAATTTCTCAAAACTACTGAATAGAATTTAAAGAAATTTTATATAGATACAGAAAAGATTTATTAAAAGATTTTATATAGTACAGAGTTATAAGGCACAAATGTATACCATACGAAAGGTACATGAGAGCAAAGGTATATGAGTACATGAGAGCAGAAATGCCAAAAACTGACATTGCGATATGACATATAAAGTTATTATAATAGGTTAGCTTTTAAACACACAGGTCACATAGGGAATCGCCTATAATTTTAAATTTGCCGATGTTATGTCCTCTTGCCAATCTCACCCACTTCCCACTCGTATGCGCTTAAGCATTTTTTTTACCTAAATATTCCGTTGCAGGTAGGTCATGGAATTGTAATTGGTCTTCCAAGTGCATCCTAGATATGTTGGATTGTAGTCAGGTCTTGAGAGTGTGCTGGCCAATCCATGCATAAAATATCCACACTTTTCACATATTTTTCTACCAGTTAAGTTTCTTCCAAATTCACTCTCCAGTAAGAGTTTCATTACAGTTTTACTCCACAGTGACAACCATTTCCCCCCCTTCTAAAATAACTGTGTTAATTCTACTTTAATTCGGTATTTAAATGATTTTTTCATGGCCTTTTTGCTACGAATTCGATTAAGAGAACTATGTTTATTGTAGCAATGATATAAAGTTGTAAACAAAATATGCAGTAAAAAGAGGTAATTTAATATCACGTTTTTGAAATATTTAAAATAGTTGTTAAAAATATCCGTTTTATTACAGAGCCTTTTAGGGATTGGTGATGCACAGAAAACAACTGTTAAAAACGCGTGCGTTTTATTTCCTTTGTGATACTTCAAAACTCAAACTGTTTTATTTCCATTAAGAAAAATATTACTTGAAGTAAACAATGATTAAGAAAAATATTTTCAGAAAGCGATTTTTGCCTTCTGGAAATATTCCCTTCCTCTCTTGTGAAGTTGTTGAATGGAAAAGAAGAGAGCCAGTTTTTTTAGGTTCGACTTCCATAATTTGGCAAATTGTGTCAGTACTTTTAAAAATATTTTTTCATTAATGATGAAATATTTTCCTGTTAAAAATATAAATTGTTAAAACGGAAATTCTGTAGTAATTTAGAATTATAGTGCGGAGCTACTGTGTTACCTCCAATACTATTCCTGGTGTTTATACTGAAGAATTTTTAACAGCTTATATATACCTACCATTCAAGTCTGAGGAAGTGATATACAAAATAAATTTGAACAATAGTTGGATCTGATGCAAGACATATAAAAATGACTTTTTCGATTTTATACCCAAGTACTACGGAAATCTATTAGGCTCGCTATTATTTTAATTAACCTTTGTCATTAATAATTATCTTAAAACTTAGGAGTTGAAGTTACTTTTTTTGTAAATAAGTACTGTATTAATTTAGTATTTTGCTTTTGATATCTTGAGGAGTAACAAGTTTTGGTGACTTTTTAGAGTATAATGGTTTGTTTTCTTTTGAGAGAATTATTGTAAGACGTTTAGTTGATAGTTGTTAATAAATGTTAAAATTAATATGCTTTTTTGTGTTTTAAAATTGGAACTCTTTTCTTTCCTATGCTGCGATACAACCTAAGTTATTTTTTCCCATTTGAAATATTAAAATGGTGATTATACATAAAAAATTCAATTTAAATAGCGCGCATGTGCGTGTTTTACCTTGATCCTCTTTGTTTTCGGTTTTTGGCTGTATCTTTATTGACGGAAGTTAAGAGTGGTTTTAATATTTTTCCTGTCTAAAATCTCTTTACTTATCACTTTTAACTTTCACAAGAAGTAAATTATAGGGAAAACCAACTTCTGAAATCATTAGCTTAGAAGGTTGTTACTAAGCTAGTTTCATGATTGGGGCTTTTTAAAAATAAAATAAAACCGGATTCAAAGCACAGAAATAAATCCTCAGTTAGAATAAAGTTGGTCATTAAGACTGTGTGTGTTAATTAATTTAAAGTTTTTAAAAGAACACTCCATTTCAGCAATGATCAGGGCTGTGCAAAGTAGGCTACAGGATTGTACCTAATAAAAAATGCAGACTGCATTAAAACGGCATTGAATTGTTTTTATATATAACCATCAGGGGCTGTGCCCACTGCATGATAATTTAATTTAAGGCACTACATTTTTAATTAACGTTTGCTCTACTAATAAATGTAGTTTAATTTTAGTTGATAAAATAAAAGCTTTGCTTAAAGTCCATACTATAGTAGTTATTAAAACGAATAATAATTTTTTTATGTATTTTTTATGATGAAGAAAAATCTGTGTGTGTGTGGTGGAAATATTTTAAAAGTTTATAATTCTGGTATATGGCTACTATTCTACAAAAATTAGTAGTTATTGTTTGATTATAACTTCTGCCATTGCCAATTTTTGCATTTTCAACCTCAGCAAAAAAAAAAAAAAAAAATAGCTTCAGCGTAAGTGTTCTATTGATACAAGATACCTAATCGTATTATCCAAACATTTTTAAACAACCCAGTGAATTTAATTACCAGATAATTACTTTTTGTGATGCGAATTAAAATTACAGCAGAGAAAAGAGGCGGGTTTTTGACGACAGTAATGTTTACTTAGGAAACGGGCGTGGTCTTTTTACATTCAGAAATAATTTTAATTGAGAAACATGCTTTACCAGTATGTAAACCCTCTAAAAATAACTCGCTTTTTTCCCCAAGGGTCTTGCATGACACTTTATGTAATACAAATACTACTACAGTGGCGGCTCGCCCACTACAGCAAGTACAGCCGGGCTGCACCTAAATTCATTAGTGTATTTTAAAACTAAAATCAGATATTTTACAAATTTTCTTAAATAAAGATTAGAATTGAAAATGAAATTTCTACGGTAGTAAACAAAATCTCCGATAAATAGCAAGCATGTTACCGTAATGCACAATTCAGGAGGGGAAAAAACTCCATTCAATCAAACTGCAGCCAAAAAGCCAAATTCGAAATCGGCTGCATCGTTGCCATGGCAACCGCTACGTAGTATGGAGATTCCCCTCATGCTGATGCACTGCATTTGTGAGAAGGTACAGCCGAAATGAATTTTTTTGTTTTAGCTGCACTTGAGGTTCGATATGCTGATTGGCTAATGGGTGAAACGAGAACTTACGAGATTATATCCAAACGGAAATGGTTTTCGTGATACATTTACTGTGTGCTGTTGTTTCAGGACATGGTCCTGCTGTTGTTTCGTTATGTAAGTTTATATTAAAATTGACCGATTCGCATGTTTAAAAGAAAGGAGGATTGCTTTAATTTTCAAAAAATAAGTAAGTGTTTTCTATTTTTTTCGCATGTTATAATTTCTTAAAAATTGAAAGGAAACTTGATTTGAGTAGTGAATAATAAAGAATTTCCGTTCATGTAAGGTTTTTGGAAAATTGGGGGGGGGGGGGGGGGGGGGGGGGATTCACATGATTTCGGCTGCACTACTCTTGCAATACAAATTAAAACGTTATTGTAAATAAAAATAAAATTTGCAATAAAACTTAGATGTATATGACATCAACGTATAATCGTGTTTTTGCTAATTACATGGCTTTATCTGTAATGCTGTGATAGAGCAGCATTAAACGTAAAATAATGATGACCATATAACCAAGGCTCGATTAAAAAACAAACAATAGGACAAGGGCCCCTTTCTTAAAAAATAATCTCAAAGATAAAAAAAATATTGGATATTAAGTTTACTATATATCTCAAACTACTTTAAAAACAAATTAGTACCAGTTGGATAAATATTCGAACACATTTCAAAAACATTAAGATTTTTTTCCAAGGATTGGTTATATTTATGTAAATAATGCTCAATTTCGAATAATATTTACGCCTCCTAAACCGAAGAACATGGGCTTAACAATCTTTTTGATTAGGTCCTATATTGAACTAGTGATGTTATTTTAAAATTTTATCGTGAATTCTGCTAATTTATTTCACATGCTGTACATTATTAAGATTTTAAAATTACCAATATAAATTAAAATTTCTTATAAAATATTTTGTTTCGGATAACCAGGTTATATCAGCGTGAATGATATGTGGATATCTTATAATGTTTACAATACACACAAATATCACGCAGCGAACGGTAACTAGATTTAAAACATCGTATAACAAAGTATGTATATTTAACACACAAAAATTCGAAGGCTGCCGTTTCTACTTCGAAAATAACGTAGACGAGTTTATAAACTTCTGAATAATCCAGGGCAATCATTCATGCTACATGGTTTCTCTGTAATTATTCCAACTTATAATGAGAAAGTAAAAAAGAAAAATGTCTCGTTATAAAATTTAAATAACGTATCTGTTTCGTGAAAGTCGCTAGACAAATTTGATAATGTGATTTTTTTTTCTTTTTTAGTTTGAGTTGGAAATTATACGATTGTAGGGTGGGGAGTCAAGGAATGAGTTGGATTCCTTCCAAAGTGTCATGTTTTATTATTTTTTTTTTAAATATCGAAAGATGAATTTATTTTATGATTTTCCATTATTTGGCAGATTACCGAGTGTATTCTTCTTCTTTTTTTAATTTATTAAATTTAGTTATCTCTTCTCGTCTACTGAATGTACCCTCAAAATTTGAATGGAAGTACATAGTCCTTTTTTATGGATTTTATAATCTGCTTTTCTCAATGAGTTTTCCTGACAATCTTTTTTCTATCGTTTATCGCACTATTTTAAAAATAACCACTATAGAAAAATTCCTATTTTTTTTAAAAAAAAAAGTTATTTTTTTTCTGTTACTTTGTAGTTGACTTGTCATTTTATATTTTACGAACTAAAAAAAATCAGACATGAAAAAGGATGAATTTGAAGTTTTCGTTTACTTTAAAAGTTGAAAAGTTGTCATAGCTCCATAAATATTTAAGTTTCAGTGTAAAAAAAATTAATTTGTAATCACAGTTAAAAGATTAAACGTTTTTTTTTTTTTTTTACAATTACAATTTTGTAAACAAAATCTACCATTGGATGATTTTTAACTTGTATGTTTTTTTTGTTTATATTAGCGTTTTTTTTTCAAATTCTAATATTTAGATTTTTTTAAAGTATGGAATGTCATTTTTTTTAAGACTATCCAAAATTCTCAATTTGGAAATAGCTTTTAGCCGGCCTTTTTTCCATCAATTACTCAAATTTTCATGTTGTCTTCTTCTTTGAGTATAAGTAATATCTCCAGAGATAAAATAAATTAAAAGTTCAATTATTCAGCATTTATACAACCAGAATCTCAATCGGACGTGTGGTCATTTTTTTCGATTTTATTTTTCGAATGGAATTTCGAAACGTCGAATGTCTCTGTTTATAAATTAAGATACAACAAAATATTTAGTTATACATCATTGCATTATTTAGAAATTTCAATTTATGGGATATTTTGATAATTCACTCAGTTTTTAACCGACTGCACAGCGCGCCGAACAAAACTTTAAAATAAAACCCGATAGAAACTTTAAATTAAAACCGCCAAATCGCGCGCCAAGGAAAGGTTATCAATTCGACTGTTATGTATTCTTTTTATGTATACGGTTTTAATTCAGATATTTGTACAATTTTTTTTATTGGATACGGGGTGTTTTACTTGGTAGCCATTTGAAAAAAATATTCAGTTATTCGGCATTTAACTATAAATTTGCATTCATACTATATTTACATACATACATACTATATACATACATACTAAATACATACATACTAAATTTACAAAAATGTAAAATTCATAACATTTTGTTTTCTTTGTCTATAGGTGCACCCTGAACATGGTGTATGTGACGGAAGTATTAAAGGCAAGCGCTACTTTCAATGTGCTAGCAACAATGCCATTTTTGTAGGTATTAATAGACTGAGGTTGCATTTAAGAGGCTATAAATACACTCATGGTGGTAGCAACAGTGAGCACATCGATCATAGAAATGGTAAGTCCATATTTAGTTATTAAAGAAAATTTCACAAAAACATTTCCTGTAATAAAATAAACTTTAAAAAAAATTCACTCAAAGTTAAACAAAAAAAAATCACATTTTCTGAACAAACGTTAAGATTTAAGTATATTAAAATAGTACCAAAATTTAAGTATGCTTTTGCAATAGGGTTGAAAAACAGGTAACTGGTATTAATTCATTTTTAACACTTGTTCGGAAAATAAAAAATTAATTTTTAGTGCATTTTCTTTTTTCTTTGGAGTCGATTTTTTAAAACAAATATATATGATTCTTTTTAGTTTCTAATTTAGCTTATGTGGTAAATCCTATCGTTTTTCCGAATTTCACGATTTCAGTACAATTAGACTCTAAAGGTTTTGAAGATTAATGAATAAGTGTATTTCAACATTGGGCTTTTTCAAATAATATTTTTCCCCAGATAAAGATATTTTTTTTATTCATACATACAAATGATTTGAATAAATTTAATTTTAATGGAAAGTTTATTTCTTCTTAATACATCATGCCACTACGCTATCTAAAAAATTGCTTTTTAAAGGCACTTAAAAGTAAATTTTTAATGAACTAATAAAAGTGTATAGTGCTGAAATAAATGGCTTCAAGATCTCATAATATGAGTACTCCACGCTTTTAGTTCCAGTCAGTTAATAACAGTATTTTTACTTATTAGTGCAGTAAAAATATCGTGTTTTGGAAAGGTATTTTTATATATTTTCTATCATTATGGGTAAATAAAAGAAGCTTAAACGGCAATAAAATCAAATGTTCGAAAATAAATCATGCTTCGATAGACAATTTGTTCTTCTCATCAGGGATAAAATATATCAGTATTTTTTTTTAGAGCAAAAGGGTAGATGAAATGAACAAATAGCCGATTAGGAATAGAAAAAGAATTATTGATTATATATAGTTATGAGTTACAAATGGATTGTGAAAATCCGGGGAAAACAGTAGTTGGAAAAAGGGATTAATGCTCTTCTGAATGTGAACAACTTCAGGAAGTCAGTTTCTTTTTTAGAGTTATTAGTCTACAAATTAAAATGTGTGTTGTGTCAATTTGAAATTGTGCTGTTCTACCAAGCAATGTTTGGACATGGAATAATAATAACAATAATATTTATAATAAAGAAATATTTAATCATACTAATTTTTTACTTATATATTTTTTTAATTGGAGGCAGTTAAATCATGTTGATACCCAAGTATTTTGTCTTCATTTTGACTATTCTTATTAGTTTATTCTGCTTCTCTACCCTTTCATTTACTGCTAAATTATTATTCCTTGGATCCTATATTAAATTAGGTTTAAAAACTGTTCTTATGAGAAAGAACAACATTCTTCAGTTAGAAGAACTGTTTATGCGAGATAAAAATAAATTTTTATTCAAATAAACTTTTTTGGGAATTCGTAATAAGTTTGTTCATAATAGTAGTTATTGTAGTTTTAATATAGAAAGATGTGAAATGTTTTTTGGTGCATGAACAGTGGAAATTATTGTTTCGGAAGTTACGATACGTTTATTCTCATTCTTAATCAGTCAACGGCAAATCTTTCTTTCTCCCTTTAGCGTAGTTACCCTGTAAAAGTGGTTTTTCCTCATGCATTGCCTTATAGAGGGGAAGTCTCGTAACAGAAAGCTTTACCTGACTTTTGTTGTTGTATTGTTATTTAAGTAAAATAAAGTAATACCAGCAATTAATTTTAATGCTGTAGAAAGAATAGTTCATGTATGATAATAATTCCACAAAGTTAAATACGTCACTTATTTGTCGTTTGGTTTTACTGTATTTTCACTGTTGAACGTTTTTGTATTCCAGCAACTAAAAAAAATTAAACTTTTAGTTTACAAAAATAAGAAAATAATATCAAGAAAACTTTCTATTTTTACTTTCAAAGCAATCCATCTTTTTTTTTTTTTTTTTTTTTTAAACGATTTTCAGCGCCTATCAGATATGTCTAGAAAAATAGGGTATTGTTTCCAGCTTTCAATTTTTTTTTATGTGTGTTCGCAGAGCTCTTGTTTTAAATATGCAATTTTAATCGTTCTTATTTAGTAGCATAGGGAATGTTCCTACTGTAGTTCGATTATGCGGTGTCTTAATTGTTTTGGAAATGTAGATTTAACGGAATTGTTTTAAAAACAATGTTTTGATTCGTTTAAGGAATGTTGAATCTTAAGATAAAATGTCAAAAAAGTGGTGTTTTGTTTGTTGGAAATATCAAACACCGAACTTTTTAGTTTTTTAACTCTTATTGCAATTATTTTTTTGAACAAAATGCGATAAAATTTCAGTTATCAACATAAATTCCAATAACCACTTTTTGAAGTTGTTCCAATTTTCATAAACTTACCTTAATTTGAGCGAATTTAAAAGTTATTACATTTAATACTTACATTTAAGACTTACATTTAATATTAAATATATATATTTTTAACTTCTTTTTGGTCGCCGTCTCGCATGTCATATGTCCATCATTGTCTGCTTCATAGGGTCTTCAGGAGATCGCAGGAGCTGGACAATTATAATTCAGGATAGAATATATAATAAAAAATGTTTTTTTTAAAATGAATGTAATTGAAATTCAATAGAAAAGAAAAAAAGTGGTTAATAATCTAAAAAATTAAAACTTTTCCAAAATACTTTCTTGAATCTGCTTTTTAAATATTTTCTTTCGTAAAATTCACTTATATTTTTTTTTCATATACTATAATAATACAAACCCAAACTTCGACTGACTATAAAAAGTGATAAACGTTTTATAGGGAACCGATTTATCATATCTCGCCCTTAAAACAGTGCCATTCCCAGAGGAATTATTGAGAGAAAAATTTACTTTATTGATTTTTATTTCGTTGGGTTGTCTTTGCTTGCTTTTATCTGCTCCTAACTATTAGGGCTGCAGGATTAATCGAAATGCTGAAATTTTGACCTTCCTTCCGATAGCAATGCCCTTTGTTTGATTTACAATTTATTTTTAATTGTAATGCGTGATTGTCAATACAATCATACATTTATATACGTGGTTCATGGTGTATTGCAAAAAAAGGAATAATTAAAAGTTTCCCATGCGTGTTATTAAATAAAATCCGTATTATTTTTCCAATTCTCCGCGTCTAATTAGAAATATGTAGAACAAATCTTATCATAATGAATCAGTATCTAAAATCGTCACCGGAAAATGTAACTGATATTTCAGATTACGCATAAAGTAATTATGAGTGATAAGAACGTATACATACAAATAAATCCTTTGAATTTTCATTATTTACGCACAATAATACGTCACATTGATTTTAAAACTCTGGTATTAATTGGGGTAACCCTACTATCTAACGAAACTTATTTACAAGCCAAAAGAAACTACGTTTAATCATGTCTTCGACCCCCTCTCTATAGCTTTCGAATGACAATTTATAACGCTACAACTTCAATGACTCACGGGATTCGTAACAAGCCAATTGTTGTCTCTTTTTTCACCGAAGTTTTTATTACATTATCAATCTGCAGTTTATTTCTGTGTTTGTTCACATAACTCTTACAGGAGAATAATTGAGGTAACCTTGCGCGTCACTCGAAAGGATATAAAAATAGCGCTGTGAGCCGCGGCTTCGTGATTAGAAATCACCCATACGTTACGCAAAACTCTCGACTGTCATTTTTGAATCGCGTGGCTTCGGCGACAACTCCCGGTGTACGAGCTCCAGTTGGATTGTTTCACTATTGGCGATTGTTTCGCCCTGGTGCGGCCGCTATGAAAAGCGGGAGATCGAAACTCGGGAGCTTGAACGGATTAATGGCTTCTTCGGGTAAAGAATTGCAGAGGAGGATTAAGGTATCGGGGAAATACTCTAAGTTGCAAAATGGTAATTATGTATTTTATTTCTCATTATTGATTGATGGTTAAGGTTTCAAATATCGATTTTCTATTATTTGGGTGTGTTTTGATGGGTTCTGTACATTTTTTTAATTTAAGTATTCTACTATTGTTAACTAAATTGTCCGGTCGTGAGCTTAAAAACTACTATTATTTATATTAAGTTAAATCATGTTTAATTAAGAAATATGTTTAATGAGTACAGTATTTAATTTTTACTGGAAAAAAAAGTGTTCAAATTGTTCCGAGTTAAGAAACAATTTTGTGTTTGTAAATCTTACGTATTAATTTTTATTTAAGCATTTTGTTATTGAAAAAATTCCTAAAATATTTTGTTATTTTCAACCGATTTAAAAGCGCGCCAACCATTTTCAAAATAACGTCAAAAGGAGATGGTTATCAATTCAACTGTTACGTATTATATTTTTTTATGTGTGTTTGCGCAAGAATTCTGTTCTAATTCAGATATCTGGACAATATTTTTTTGTTGGATAGGGGATTTTTTTTACTTGGGCGCTTTTTGAAGAAAGAAAAATACAGTTATCCGGCATTTAACTATCCGTAATTTTCAATTAACCGGACTGTTTGAAAACTAATATTGTCCGATTTCGAAAATTCTTTTTTTTTGTTGGA
The DNA here is from genome assembly GCA_963932185.1 of Troglohyphantes excavatus. NCBI lineage: Eukaryota > Metazoa > Arthropoda > Arachnida > Araneae > Linyphiidae > Troglohyphantes > Troglohyphantes excavatus. The sequence goes on along the minus strand of OZ010667.1, from coordinate 25,010,636 downwards.
TAGACAAAAACCCACTTTGGCAAAACCTGCAGAAAATAATCGGTTATCCGGCTCTTATATATCGGGGAATATCGAATAAAAAGGAAAATAAAATAATCTTTTTAATAAAAAAAACCCAACTTTAAGAAAAATGTGCTATAAGGTAAAAAATAATTTTTAATTTTACGAACGAGTTAGAAAAAAATGTCACTATTTAATATTAATTTTATACTTATTACAACTTTTTAAAATGGGTGCCAATTTACAAAAATCATACATAACTTTTGGCGCCGATTTAAAAAAGTTTTAATAACTATAAATTTTTTATTAAATAATTAAAAAAATTTTAACTCGTTCGTAAAATTAAAAATTATTTTTAGCGCATTTTTCCTTAAAAGTTGGTTTTCCTTTTATTTTAAAAAAATATTTTATTTATATTCCTTTTCCTAAAAAGAGTTAAATGAAAACTTGTAATGTCCCTTTTTAGTTTGTTTTATCATCGGTTTGAAATTGATTTTTTTTCTAATAAATGGGACATTGTATAATTTGAAGAAAATGTTGACACAATGTTATTTGTATAAAACCTCAAAGTCTTAAACAGTAACATCTTTATGCTATTTGATAAAATTTCAAGAGTGATTTCGATTTTAAAATTATTATTTAACTAGTGAATCGGCCAAAAATTATTGAAATATATTTTTAAAAAAGGTTACTAATAATAAAAAATAATATGAATTTGGCATAACATTTAATTTCTTATGTAAATTTATAAATGAAGCCTTTCCCAATTATTGAATAATTTATGTAGTTGAAGTTCACTAATTTCTGCATATATTCTGTTGATTTTTACTTACTTTCATCCTTTTGGAAGTAATGTAAACTACTTAAATCCGTCATTCGGAAAACGGAACTTATCTTCAATTTTGTCTTAAATTGAAAGAAAATACATAAAATTTTATTAGTTTAAAAAATAAAAAGGAACCCAAATGTCTTTCGTTGAAATAAAAATTTGATGTGAAGCTTTTTAAATTTATTAAAATAAGAATGCTGGCAAAATGTTTATTTTATTGTGTGTGTCTCTGTATTGTAAAAGAAAGTAGCTGCCGAAAGTACCTAACGATAGGCCTCTTTTCTCTTCTATATGTTGAGTTATTTCTCAAAAAAGTATCTGTGGAATAATTGCGAAATTTACTGATTTTGTAACAATTACGTTGGAAGTTATATCATGTTAAAGTAGAAAAATGCATGAATTTGGTTTGTGTCAAGCAAAACGTAAAGAATAAAAAATTCCATAATTCTAATTTGTTTTGTAGAATAGTAGCCATATATTTGATCTAATGCACATCGCTTTTTAACCGACTGAACAGCGCGCCAACGAAAACTCCAAAATAAAACCGCCAGAAAATTTAAATTAAAACCGCCAAATCGCGCGCCAAGGAGAGAGGTTATCAATTCGATTGTTATGTATTTTTTTGTTTTTAAAAAGAGTTATTAGTTTTGAAATTATAAACGTTTAAAAATTCCAATTGTGTGCCAAGCCATATTTACATAAAGAATCATCCTATAATTCTAATTTTTGTAAAATAGCAGCTATATATTGTTTTTAAATTATAAATTTTTAAACGTTGGAACACTGTTCGCCATTTTTTCTATGTTAATTTTTTTTTAAAGCTTTTGCCACTTTCTCTTTTTAGAATTTATTATTTTTATTGTTTTGTTTTTATTCCGTTTTACACGTTTTGATGTCTGAAAACGTGAGATCGAGATATTTTTATTTCAGTCATTATTCAATAATATAAGCGCGTGATTTTCACTTCAATTAATTACGTAACTAATATTTTCCATGTCAAGTGACCCGACGTTTTAATGTTTTTGTATTATTTAAGAGCCATTTTTTTTGTATTTATTTAATAAACCAAGTTTTTTTTTATAATTAAACATTTTTTGTGTGTATTTTTGTTATTTTTGCTTCTGTAATTATGCTTTTGGAAGTGTAAAATACCCAAATATAGAAAATTCCAATTATCTGGATTAATTGGTACAAGATCCCATCCGGATAATCGAATATCCGGGTAATTCACGTAAAAAATTTTACTTATAAGTAAAAAAAAAACGAATTTTGCTTTAGTATGTAATTAAATGACTATTAAAAATAAAGATAAGAAACTTTTAAGTGCGGATAATTTTCGATCCGCACTTTTTGATTAGCATATTTGTAAAGCATTACGAGAAAGTCGAAGCATGAATGAATAATCTCAAAAGGGGTCTATATAACGCTCCTCGCCGGAAAGCGAAACGACTTATTGCGCTGCAACACCAGATGGGTGGTTTTATAGTTTTTTTAAGTAAGCAGAAAAACAAGTTTTCAGATGATTTTGAGGATAACATAAATCGGAATATTAGTTGTTAAGTGTTGGCCAATGAAAAATTTTGAAGCTAAGTCTCAAGGACAAATTGATTAATTTTAAATCTCGTGTAATAATCCGATATTATCTGTCGAATAAGACCTTTAAATTTCAAACTCCGTTAAATGTTCCTAAAAAATAAATTTTCTTGTAAGTCATCTATCCACTGCAAAGTTTTTCGTTCAACGTTTAATGTATGTGTAAGACATGTGTGTGGATTTTCTCCGCGAGAGATCCAGAAAAAGAGCGAAGAGGCGAGCGTTGATTTCTTGGTTTCGTTTTCCTTATTTGCAATTTCATTTTATTACCGACCGTGAGTGGTTATAGCTCTTAAGTACATCTCTTTCTACCTTTACAATTGTTGCAGACCGGTTTTCGCATTGTGTTGTTTGGGCTTATTTTGTTTCTTATTTCGATTGTTACGTTCCTTGAATTACTTATTAAAAGTAATTATTATTCGACACATGAAATTTGAATGAAACTGTATGAAAATGTAAATGGGCATATCTATAAGACACTCACTTAAATTGACCAGTTTATCCTGTTTGAAGGATTTTGCATTGTCACATTATATTAGAGGTAGTAGAAAAATGACATACTTAAAAAGAACAATAATGGCAAATGAGACTTTTACTATTTAAAAAGAGTGTGCTAAAAGTTTTAAAAAAAATTATTACCTAGTCGCTCTAAACTTTTTTTTTATGTGAAACATCTTTGAAATCAGTGGGATATCAGAATATAAACATCATGTTACGCTTTTAGGGTGATCCGTTCGAACACTGTGGAAAATAGCACGATTGACATAAATGTGTTCTTGTTCGATAAGCCTAAAATCTTGAAATAAAGGAAAGTACGTACTTGATGTGAATGGAACCCGCGGCTATCTTTCTGTTGTCAACGTTTTTATTAGCGACCAATTTCTATTTCTATAATCTGCTAAAATGATGTTTCATGTAAACCCTTCTGACACAGCCACTTCCGATTATTTAGAAAAAGCATTTATTGTTTATTTTGATTATTGAAATACACAATAAATTCATCTGTGAGTTTAAATTCAATTAAAACCAACGTCCCAAAATGATTATACAATTTTATACGAAGTCCCGTTAACACAATAATGCGTTTTTGCACGCCGGAAACAACCAACTTGTTTCCAGTCAGTGTGTAAGTATACGCGAATGCATTGTTCTTTTTTTTTTAATGTCGTGCATAATGACATTTTCGTTTCCAAATCTCCTTCGGGTCGCTCGCAAGGTCATTTATTGTGTTTGTTTATGAAAGAAAAAGCAAATAATCTCATCATATACTGTGGTTTATCCACTGCGAGCGTTTGCGACGGAATACGTCATGGCCATTTTAAATTATGCAACGGTGTCTTGCGGCGCGTTTACGACTTTTTCCCGGAGGTAATTACCATTAGGAACACGATGGTTTAGTCAATTTTGCTATTGAGCTCTTCCATAATGAATATTTTTTCAAGCTATGCGTTGCCTTTTAACGAAATTCTGTTTATTAGTTATGTATATAGTTAAGTTGCTTTATGTAGTTTTTTTTTAAATTGAAAGGTAATGGATATATTTTCTTGATATTTTAAAAGTTTTTTCATCTCATCCCGAATTTTGTTGTTTTTATACAAATGAGCATTTTTAAAGTGAATATTTTAATTCAGTAGTTAATGTGCTTTACAACCTTATAATTTTTTTTTCGGAAAAATGCCGTTTCTATTAAAATTTTATTTAAAAAAATGCAGATTTTATGTTCTTAATTTTATGTGGGCAAATTCAGGAATGTACCCAGAGTTTTATTTGGGAAGGGTTTGTTTACTCATTATAAATGGCCTATATAGTTAATGAATTAATCCAAAGCCTATAGGTCCCCCTTTTATACATCCTTGAACATATCGATGGCTAGAAACACAATTGTTGTATGTTCACTTTTGGCCAAAAATTATATTTTGGTATAAATGTATGGGGGGGGGGGGGGGGGGGTCTAGCTCTTTCCTCCTGCGCAAACATTGTGCGTCAATTCAAAATAATAAATTTGAGAGGTAGGTTTAAAAAAAATTCCCCATTGTTTTGTACCAAGTTCGATTTTTTTTAACCTTTGCGTTTTCCGAAAGTTTACAAAAGTGAACATACAATGATGGAGCGATCAAGGCCGTCCTTATGAGTATACGATGCGTGAAACCGCACATGACCCGGCGCATCTGGAGGGGCCCTGGCGGCCCACCGCCACTACAAAATGATAATTTTACAGATTATTTTCAATGTTTTTTACTTTTGACGCGAGACATCTTTAAAATCAGCTATATAGGCTATTACGATAGAAACAATATGTTACGCTTTTAGGCTTAGGAGTAGCCATTCAGGCATTTATAACTCCTTGTCAAATAGCACGACTGGCATAAATTTGCTGTTATTCGATAGGAAATTAGCCTTTTTCTTTAAAAAAATATTTCTATAAAAAGAACAAAATAATGCAGTTTTTTTTGCATAATAAAGTTATCTAATAAATATTCTATGCAAATTAAATGTAGCCGCATCCAACATTTGTAGTTGATAAACAAAATCCTGATTGACTTATCAAAAATCTGATCAAATTTATTCTTAAGTTACAGAATTTATTTTTCATTCAAACTTATTTATAAGTTTGTGTGGAGGTTGAAAGGGGCTCCGCTGCTTAGTGTTTGCAACGGGCCCCACTAAGGACATCCTGGTCCGATTGATATGTATATATATTTGTAACTGACATTCTGCGTTAACACTGAAAGAACATTTGTAGGATTTCAAACACCAAACCAATTACATAAATTATTATGTCTTTTGCTTTGGAGTGGTTTCTAATCTCTTAATTTAAAGTATAAGGTATTATCACAAGTTTTTGACTCATTTACTGTGTTGTTTCGTATGCCGGTAACAATCTTGATGTTTACTATTTTCTAAAATTTTTTTAATAAAATGTATGCTGGTACTTTCCAAAGGCTTTGCTAGAACTAGTGGGCAAATATTTAAATTGCTGGAAATTCTTGAAATTTCATGCAAATTTTCTGAAAAATTCTTCGAATTGTTCTTAAAAAGCCATAATAAATTTAATGAGTCTACACAGAAGAATCTCCCGACTAAAGATTTTTTTTTGTGGAAGTTTTAGAAAATCTTTTTTAACAAGCTGACTTCTTCCGAATCTTTTGGCGAAAACAATACAAACTTTTCAACAAATGAGCGCTACAAGCCTTATTTATGTTCCCCAAAACTTAGTAAAAACTAAATACCTACAACCCAGCATCCAAAAGGCGTGTTTTCCAGCCGTCTGGCCCATCATTTACGTCCGACCCGCTACCTCACCCCCCCCCCCAAGTTCGATTCTTTTCCCCGATCCTACAAACACTACAAACACTACGCACTACACCGCCACTACCAAATCAATAGAACGCGCTTGCGTGGAAGCCCGAACGCACTTTCATTCCTTGCGTGGCAGCTCACGTCGCCAGAGCTTTGCTTTTCTTCCTTCCAACACACCGCTGTTACGCCGGCAAAAGGGCCTCAAAGGGTGCGAACACACTCCGTCCCGGGATCGAACAAGAACGATGGCGATAATTGGCTGCTTTTTACCCGTTTGGTGATTTATTTCCAGTGGGGGTTTTGTGTTTTTAACTCTTTCTCGACACACTTGCCCCTGTAGCGATGAGGCGGTTGAAAGGTCAAAGCCTGCTCGATCTTTCCGGCCTGGCAGTAGCGGGTGACGGCTTTAAAGACACGAGGATACTTTGAAGGGGAGATTTTGGTGGATGACCACCCCCCGTTATATTTGAATATACAAGTATACATTCTCGCTTTTTTTTTTTTTTGGCTTTGCAGACCGTTTTTTTAAGGTAGTGTTTTCGTTAAATATTAGTTTTATTAGGCTGTTGTATTGCGAATTGTGTTCTGTCTGGCATGAAACCACTGCTGCTTACGTTTGGTATCCCGAATCGGAGTGATTTGAGTGGATGATGAAGTTTTGGTGTCATCAATGTGAGTATGATTGATTTTCGACGTTGATATTCAATGATTTAAACTGTGTGTTTTGTTAATTTATCTATGTCGTACTTATAACTTTATTTCAAAGTAGTGCAGTTATTCAAAATTATTTCAAATTATTGAAATAATTAAATAATTATATGTCAAATTAATGAAATAATCAAAAATAACGGTATTTCAAAGTATTGAAATAATTAAAGGAATTTTAATTTCTAAACAAACATGAAAATTAACTGTCAATCGGAAAACAAACATAATTAAAATGTGAAATGTATGTTTTGCTTTTTTACAAAAACTTTTATTCGTTACTTATATTTTTTCCGTTTTTTTTCGCATTTATTTTTCTTGTCCATATTTAAGTGATGCAGTATGTGTTTTACCTTGTTTTTATTTGTGGGAATAGTTGTTAATACTTCCTACAGAATTAATATATGGCTCAAAATTGTTGTCTTTAGTTTTATTACTGCTTGTTATGTACTATGAGTATGAAGTCATTTTTATTTCACTAGTAAATAGAGCGTTGTCCGTAGTTTTGAAAAAAATTGCAATCGTACCCATATGGACATTTGTAAGTGTATTGGAATTTTAAATTATAACTTTTAAATACCTTTAATGCTACTAAGTATGTAATCACAATTTGAATAATTTAAAGTATTATCCCGCTAAATGAAATATACAATAGTTTTCAAAATATCCATTTAATATTTTTAATAAAAAATATAGTTAGGTTACTGAAATTCAGTGAATAAAAACATCTCACAGAACTGCATTCCATGAAGCATAGCTTTGACGACTTTTTAATTAATTTACTATCTTTCAAACATTTTCCCGAATTCTATTCAGGAAGTGATTTTGAACGAATAGGGCGTTTTAGGGAAAGACAACAAACCTTGAACTCAATAATTTTTTGCCTAGCTCCACCCACGAAGTGTTTTTTCCCCAAGTCAGGACACTGATATGCAATCAGTAGCGCTCTTTTAACTATGAAGCAATGAACTCCGAAAATATTAATAGATTTTTGATACATTTTTGTTGACAACCTATCATCCTTGATCCTTTATCACTATCACTAACTAATAATGATGCAGTTATTGAATAGTAAATGTCGCAAATATTGATATAATAATGAAATTGTTTTAGATAATTAAAAAATTAGAAATACTTTACTATTGTTTGCCTCAATCTGTTAGTTTTTTTATGATTGAATTCTATATATTTTATCTTTATATGCAAGCATAACCAATTTACATTTAAACAATTGTGAAGTTTACTATCTAAGCTCAGTTTTTATGTATGTTGTAACCCCATTCTTAAAAATTCTAAATACATTTATTTAAGCGAATTTCTTTGAATTTGAATACCATCGAAACTTTTTTTACTGAGTATGTAGACTGTTTTTAATTTAAGATGTATACTTATAATTGGAGGACCGTCAATATAAACAAAACAAATTCAATTTTTTTTCTGCTTTGAGTTATCGTTATCATAATACAAATCAAATAATTATTAAAAGAAAAAAACCTCGAAAATAATTACTAATATATCGATTTACGGGAAACTCAAAACTTTGAGGTCATCCTAAAAAACAAACATGATGGTCATTGGTGTATTGATTCTCAGACTCTATCATAGATTTAATTTCTAAAGACATACAAGTGCTATGCCGAGCAGATGTTTTTAAGCCGTTGTATTTTTTTGTATTTTATTATAATTTGTATGATTTGTTTATGTTCAATCTTTAGGGTTTCTTTCCACTTAGTTGACTTATGAAATGTGAATACAGTAATATTTGATTATAGTTTTGTATGACGGTTTTAGGCAAATTTACTTTTGTAATTATCACTTTTTTAGTATATTTTACTAATCAATTCTATGGTAATGTAAATAAAAGTTGGGAAAATTTTCGAAATTATTTTTAACTTCCTTATATACTAATTAGTATCTGAAAATAATTCCAGTATTCTCAAAAATCCCTTTTCACTCCCAGTTTGTACAAATATAAACCCATAGTGTTTTTTATTTCAAAGACAACATATAACTTGATTATTACACAATTTTATAACTCATTCTATTTTTGGTGTAATCATCAAACCTTGACATTCAATTTTAACCCCCTTCCAAGTGCTATATCGACTTGAATTTTGGCATAATTACTTATACCAATGTTATAACAATGTTTACTTTGAATAATAATTTATTAGTTTAGTTTAGTTAGAAAATTTATTGATACATTTGTAAATACCTGGACAAATCACTTATTGACGTTATTTTTTTACTTTTATCTCTTTTCGACATATATACTTGTCATCTTTTTGCCTAGATTTGCTATACTAATGTTTACTTTGAATAATTATTAGTATATTTAGTTAGAAAATTTATCGATAAACTCTTAAATATCTGAAAAAAATCACTTATCGACTTCATTTGACTTTTATCTCTTTTCGACTGATATACTTGTCATCTTTTTGCATAGATCTCATCCCATTTCCCCCTTCCATTTCGTATATTTATATCGCACTCGCTTCCTTTGCGTGCTCTGATTCAGAACTTCCAACTAATGAAGTTTCGTCACGCCTCCTGATCTGGTTGTTTACACCTGCCCGGATGATTGCCTAACTGCTTTTTAATTGGTTTATTCTCGAAATGGAGGTAGTATTTGGAGTGGCGTGCCCTCGCGCCATGGAATGCTTTTATCTCCAGCGATTTCCTTATTTGCCCTGTATAGGCTTCTATTTCCTTTTTGTTGACAGCCCACACATTTTCACCTTAGTGGGCCCGAAAAGAATGATTCAGCTTTACGGCAGAAATTGCATTGGAAGTTTTGAAATAATAATAATCAGTGATGGCGAAGAGGAACGAACTGTGTACTTTTTTGTTTTAATACGGGAGGTTTTTAAAATAATATTAGCTTTAGCTTTATTTTTAAAATAAATAACTAGTGATGCGATTCTTTGTACGCCGCTTTTAATTAAAAAAATATTCTTGAGTATTTTTGGAATTATTCCAATAGAAGAGTAACTGAATTGTGATTTTAGTATGAAAGAGTGGTTTTATCTGTAGTCATTTTTTCCTCTTGAGGATAAAGAAGTCCAAGAAAAAAAATTTACTGAATTGTGTTAATTTTCATTTAAAAATAGGTAAACTTTTCATGGTCCTATAGTAAATTTTAAAAAGAAATTCAACTTAACTCAAAGTATTTTGCACATTTGTTTTGTTATTTTTGGATTAGAATTATTAGTGATAATTGAATTGTGCTAATAAGATTGTGAGCTATTAATTAACCACCTTGAGTAACTGTTTGTTGATTTTCAAAAATTCCAATTGTTCTTTCTGTGGATTTTTTTTAAAGTACGATAGAATTTTATATGTTTATTTTGAACACAATTTTTTGAAATAACATTTTCATCTATTTTTTTTTACACGGTTGCTTCATGTGCTTTGTTAAGATTCATTGGTGCATTACTTTTTTTTTATCAGACCTTATTTTTATAGTTGTTGACACTGCGTTATCCATGGTTGTATTTTCGGAGGAAACCTCAATTTTAGCGGGGATCAGTGAATGTATTATATACAAAATGATTTTATGGGTTCTCCTTCCTTTTTCCGGTCACGTAGCGGGCAATATTTCCAGTTTCCGCCATCAATGTTTGCAGATGAACTTACTACACGAGTAGGCGATTTGTTTTTACCATCAGAGATTGAAGTGGGCGGACTTGAATATTCATTCCTGTCAATGTTTGGTATTTTTTTTTTTTAAAGATTGGGCCTTATGATGTGAGAGCCAAAAACGTCATGCTTAGAAACATTTAAGTCTCTAATAAAAGAAAAGTAAAGTGCGTTTCAGCTGCTGACTCTTAGCTCAATGCCAATGGAGTAGTAAAACCAGTAGTAGTCGAGCGTGGGAGGAGTTATCGGTGACAAGTTGTGTGACGTTAAGACTACTTATAACAAGATTTAAAAAAAGGATTTACATATAATAATAAAAAGAATTTACTTATATAATAAATAAAGTAGGTGATTTGGACAAGTTCAATAACTTTCACAAGAAACATTTTTATGTTTGATCACAAAGTAGTTATTTTTTAGTGGGAGTTTAGATAAACGTGTTCTGCAGTTATTGTATATCGTTTATTAGATATAGGTATGTCGCGATTAATTGTGATAACCGATCATATGTTAGTCATTACACTTGTATTTATTGGGATTGTTTAAGTTTAAACATTCAATATAAAAGTTTAAAAACAGTTTTTAATGTTTTATTGTTTGGGTTGTAGTTCACAATGTAAGGTTCCAAATGATTTGAATAAGTTTTTTGTTATTATTGCGATTGTTTTTCTTTTGAACTTTTAGTTAATAGGACATGTCGTTTTGGATAATAATATTTTTAGTGGGTTAAATTTAAATTTTCTTGCCTTTCCAATTCTTTGTAGTCAATCGATGCATCTTCTTTATTTCCTCGCACATTTCTTTCAAAGTTATTGAAAAACGAAAACGTTTTAAGTTATATTAACTTATATTTTGAAAATAACATTACTGGAACTGTTATACTATGTCGTCAGTTTTCTTAGCGATAGACAAAAACCTTTTAAAAACCATGTATACTAAAATAATTTTTTCTAAGTAGTGTGTCGGAAATATAAATTAAACATTCTTGAAGTGAAAGCAAATTTACATCTTCAATATGTTATTCATTTCTGAGAGGAAAGGATGTTTGAGAACATTATATATTTTTTAAGCTGTCTCATTTTTTTCACTAACATAAATAATATTTCTGATTATAATTTCAAATAACTCATTCCAATATTACATCCCTAAACAGTATACCGAATCACCCTAATTCCCGATTTCCCTCATTACATATGCTATATCTCATATCGATATTTCTGCATATAACTTTTTAACAGGGTTCGAAATTAGTAGATAAGATTTAAGCATTATTGGCACCTATACTCGGGGAGAACCTAAGTTGAGCCTAAATCAATTGAATATTTATGCATATCATAGCTTCCGGTTCAATTTAGGTTGTCCCCAAGTATAGTAATTTTTTTTTAGTTGCCAAAATGTTCTGCTTAGGCGTAATTTTAAAATCAAATTGCTTCAATAGAGCTGAAAACTGTTACGATAATTTTGTAACCGATAAATTTTATTTTGCATAAAATTAGAAACATGTTTCCATTTGTACTCTAATAATATCACAGTTTTACCGACAAAATTACTGAGAAGTATAAGAATAATTATTAAAAACTTTTTTTTTCTCCCATTTTATCACCTATTTTCTATTCATTCTCCGCTTCAACCTTTTAAATGCTTAATTTTCGACGAATTAAAATACGAATTAATCGAATTTGCGTCTAACCAGTAAAACACATATAACAAAGTTAGACGTAAGAAATGACGACTGGGTAAAAACAGTTCTCAACTAATATTTTTATAAAAAAGTTAGGCGTCAACAATAACGACTGGATGTGAAATTACGGTCGTCAAACTGAAATGTTTAGGTACAAAATACGGCTAACGAAAGCTAATTTCGAACCCTGCTCCTTAATTATTACATTTATAATTTCTTTCTCCATACTACTCTACAACACTTGTGCTTATGAACAGGTACCGGGGGCGCCCTCCCTTCCAGCAAGCCCCACCCCCTTTCACTAGAAGCGGCGTGTGCGGACGGCACCCCGCCTCCGCCCTTGCAGCTCGGGGACCGGGTGGTGTGGATCAGCGACTCCGGGCCCGAGTATGGCGAGGTCAAGTGGCTGGGGAAACTGCTGGACGTCGGAGCGGACTGGATGGTCGGCGTGGAATTCGTGAGTGATGCATTGTTAACTTTTTATTAACTTACACTTTATTTATATTAATTTACACTTTATTTGTGGTTTTTTTTCATTATTGCTTTGTTGTGAAACCCTTTTATTTCACTTTATAGGAGTTGGTGTCGTCGTTTTTTCATATCTGGGTCCTTAGTTTTCATTGCAATGCACATAGTTTTTAATTTATATAAATACTATATTTAATTTTTTTTAAAAATATATTGCAGTGATGATATTTCAGCTATTTTTTAAAAATGAATAGGGGTTTATTTAAAAAAAAAAAAGGTATGTATTGGGAAATATAAAATAAAGCTTCTTGCAGTGCGAAAACAACTTTCATTTGTTTGTAACTGAAGATGAATGCCTAAATCATAGTGAAAAGGGAAGTATTGCAAGGGAAGCAAGAATGCATCAAATTCAGCATTTCTTATAACTTTCGCATTGAAAATAGTTTTTGATTTCTCAAATAATAATTTGAGTAAAAAAGTTTTTATTTTGTAGTAATTTTATTTATCTGACAATGCAATAATTTTTATTTTTGTGTGAAGTAATTTTTAAGTAGATAGCGATTTAAGATTTGGACACAAACTTTCTTTGTAGTGTTGAAAGAAATTCAAACTTAATTGTAATTGAAATGGCAAATAATTTCCCTCTGACTACCAAAAGTATATTTATATTTTTAACGGATTGTATATTGTTTTCTGTTGGGGAATAAAGAAAAAAATAGTTTCACTCTTGGCATGCACTTTTAAGAAGGTGACAAGGATCAATAGATACAAACTTTACTTTTGCGGCTGCTCAATATTTTGTAATGTTAAACAAAATGAAGAACTTCAAGATAAATTTTTAAAATGTTGTTTATTTTTAAAGAAAATTTAGAGAAATTTATGCTGCATGGAAAAACAAAACAAATTTGAGATAAATATAATATTTTTAAGTAAAAAAAATCCGATTTTAACTGCATGTTTTAAATATAACTAATAAATGTAAATGTCATTAAAATATTACATTCCAGTTAAAAAAAATATGTTTAATTTACATGTGATGAAAAGTTTGAGTAAATAAAACTTGGTTATGTAAAAAATGATAAGGTAACAACTACAAGAGTTAGTTTGATTCATATGTGAGGGATATCTCCTTATTTTCAGATTAAACTTTTTGTAAATTTGCATAGAAGAAATTATACATGTAAGTCGAAAATTTGAATATAAGTGTATTGTTTCAGGACAATCCCGTTGGAACAGGTACAGGGAAGTACAATGATCATCAGCTATTTGAAGCAAAGCTAAATCATGCCTCTTTAGTCCCAATAATTGGACTTATGAAAGCTGATGACTTCTTAGGCGGCAAGTCCTTTGGTAAGACATACATTTAAATGTTTTCGTTTGTCAGGTCTAATCCTTATTGAGAAATAAATATTAACATTTAAATTAAGTTAATTTTGTCGAGAATAATATTTTAAATATTTTTTTTTCAATATTAACTTCTAAAAAGTTCAATTTTTGCGCTTCAAACTACCTTTGTTATGCATATAAAAAAAATAATTCATGTTTTAGAATTTTTATAAAAACTTTTTTATAACTTTAAAGATGTTTTTCTTTTATTCTTTTACAAAGCTGCTCATTACTTTTACTACTTTCCAATTAAATAAAAACTGATAATATGTATATTATGTTTCTATCTAATATTAAGGTTTGCAATTTTTTTTCGTAGAACTTGTTTAATCTTAAAATATAATGTCCGAATGAAAATAAGTTATATTAACACCAAAGGAAAATAAGTTATATTAATAGTATAGAGATTCTTAACTTTTTTTAATTATGAAAATCCTAATCTTAATTTCATTAAAATTTTCCCTAAACAACCATACAAAAAAAAGGGTCATTACATTACCTTTGAAAAACCACAACCAATCGTGCGAAATCTCATTGCCCTGAATCTTGCTTTCCAACACACAGTGTGTGACTTGCTTTATTTACACTATCTCATCTGCAGTTCAGATGAAATGGTACCTGAGAGTGTGAAAGTAACCAAATATAAATGTGACTTTTTGGCAGGAACCTCTTTTGGAACCCTGCCTAAATCATGCAGGAGGAAAAAAAGTGGAGAGTCGTCTGGATCAGTCTATGTGGAGAGAGTGGCCCTAGGTAAGACTTATCACTCTGTACTAATAGGATTTCGGAAATGCTTTTAATTAATGTTTAGCCCTATAATTAATTAGATTCCTATTAAGGTATGAAGTTTTTGTTCCTTCTACATTTCATGTCTTATTTTTGTTAATATTCCTCTGGGTTCCTATGTTTCTAATCTAGTTATACTACCTTTAGATATTGAGGACAACTGGTTTCATTTGGGGATGTTTTTTTTATATATATATATTTTTTAAAATTGATTAATTTTGAATAATTTGTTTAAATTTGATATAAAATTAAAAAGGTTTTATTAAAGGTTGATAAATGTTGAAATATGTATTTTTATTTAAATAATTTTATAATTATATGTATGTGTATATTATATGAAAGTATTGTAAAGTAGGTTATCATTTGTAAGAATCTATTTGTATGATTTTTTTGTAGTATTTAAAAAAAAAAATTAAAGAAAGTTAGATTTTTTTTTGTATTTATTATTTTATATTTTGAAATAATTTTATCTGAAAGTTGTAATTACACTGTTAAATAATTGTCAGTGTTTGTAAATGATATTCAAAAATATTTATTCTAGTTTATTTAAACTTAATGTAATTAAATTAAGAAATTTTAAAAAAATGCATTAAAAGAAAATTACCTCTAAATAATATGTTATCTAAATTTTGAAGAAAATGTTTGTAGGCAATTATGTAGAACTTGAATATAGCTTAAACTATGATGACATTTAAAATTTAAAAGTCATCACAACAACAGTAAAAAAAAATGAAGGTTGTTGCCATAAAATTTGCTAAGTAATCATTTGTTTGGAATCTGGAAAGCATGGATGTTTGCTTGTGGTACAGAAGTTTATTTAAGTTAAAGATTTCAGCTTATTTTGCTCAAAATAATAAGCTAATAAAAATTAGTGATTATAATAAGATCAATTTAATTTAATCATCATATTAAACATTATTTATCATTCTCCATTCAATAAAAAGTGATGGAATTTTCAATATTTTAAAGAAAACCATCTGTTTTGCTTTAGTGGATGACTCTGGTCTTGGTTCTGGCAGCAGAGGTACCCTGACAAGCAGTCCTGGAAGTAAAAGGAAAGTAACATCCATATCAAATAGCCTAAATTCCGATGACAAGATTCTGACGAATTCCCTTGCCCGCCGTAGTCCAGATTTACTCAACTCGCACTTAGGCATTGAAAATGACGAAAATTGTGCTTCCACTGTCAACCCTTTGTATGAAATGATAACTGAGAAAGGTAGTTGTTTATAATATTTGTTATTTTCAATGCATTTCTTATTGTTTAAATAAGCAATAAAAAAATATTAAAAGTATAGTTTTATATTTTTCTATTTTTATAGCCATGTTAAGGGGTTTTAAAACTATTTTTTTTAATTATTATTTCTTATTACATTTTATATTAAAATAAATCTAATTCTTAATTTAGGTTATTTAATAAATAAATTATAATTATTGTCTATGTATAATTCATTCATATTCCTTTATCACTGACTTAACATTATCTGTATAAATGAAATGTAAATATACCAGTTCGTTGTGTTAATAAAGAATTAGTTAGTATTGAAGTTCTTGTTGTTGTTTAGGAAATATAAATATTTTGGACAGATATTATATTATTTGAATATCATTACATGTCATCAGTGTTTTTATTATGTGCAACATGCTTTGACACTCATGTCCATTCTACACGAAGAAGTAAAACGTGTGTGAGCTTCTCAGTGATTCGAGATTTCATATTATGTGGTATGAATTCTCGAATCACAGAGAAGCTTGCATGTGTTTTACTTGTTTGTGTAAAAATATAGCAAAATATTAAATTAATGTTATGCCAATAAATTTCTGGGATGATACAGATTTTTATATAAAAAATAATTTACTGTATTGGGAACTACATTTAATACTCAAGTTATTAATTCAAGAAATGTTTGACTTAAAATTAACTGGAAAATATTTAGTAAATGAAAAAAAAATTATATATATTTTCTTTGTCTTTGGTGATTGATTTAAACTATCTATTGTTTGAAAATGTTAAATTTTTTCCATATTTCATTCTTTCTATATTCAAGAGATTTAGTAGATTAAGTAGATTTTTAATTATATGTGAAAGTGTTTTTGAATGGGAAAGGTAAGCACCAAGGTAATATTCCTTTGGGATAGTTTCTAGAATCTGTTCCATGTCACTTGATCAGGGTTTGTACAGTCCTCATAAAGTACTTAGAAACTCCTTATTTTTGTTTAAGGTCCTTAGAAACTTTCAAGTTACAGAAGGCTCTTAAAAAGTCCTTGAAATGACTATCATTTCATTCGTTTTACTCAACTTCGCTATTAAACATGTTTGATCTTAATTAGAAATACAACTTTTTATGAGTGGATGAGTAAAAAAATCCATGACTTGTTTGCGCCTGATAGCTTTTAGTTGATTGCATATATTTTGCTCTTTTAAATGAATTTTTAAGTATGTATTTTTACTAAGAATTCTATTTGGCAACTTCAGAGCTTACTTTTAATTTAAAATGTATGCAAGTTGTTTGCATTAAAAAGTAAGGTCCTTTTAAATTGCATTAAAGGTCCTTGAAACTCCTTACTTTTATTTTCGAAAAATGCTTACGAACTCCGTTGACTTTTAAAAAGGTCCATGTGCACAAAAATATTGTCATCAAATCTGACTGCAACATTCTCAATTTTTTTTTTTTCATTTTACAATGATAAAATAATTAAAAAGATTGAGACTACATTGTTGCACACACACTTTGTAATGAAGATTGAAACTTGCAAGCGTTACCATCTTATAGACATATGCTTTCTTCTCCCTTAGGTATCTCTTCCAATCAAAAGCTAAGCATCACTAGGCTAGACGACACAAGCTCCACCATGGCATCTGCTTCCACTGCCAGCCGAAAGAGCGGCAACAGTTTTGTTGCGCGACACTCCAGCCAGGACGGAGCGGACTTAGAAGTGGGCTCTGTTGTGGAGGTCTTGATAAACAGTGCACCTTGTTTTGGAGTGATTAGATGGATAGGGGAAATACCCGAAGCTAGGGGGAAGTTAGTAGCTGGAATTGAAATGGTAATTACTGAAATGTGTTTGTTATTTTGTAAATAAGCATTTATTTAAGTGAATACACTTTTTTATAAGATCTGTATCTAAGTATTCTAGATCAAGTATTCTAAAGTATGTAATATTCAAATAAATATTCTGAGATGTTTAAACTAAAATGCCGTAAGTTGTTAACTATTTTAAAAAGTAAACTAATTTGGAGATAAACATCTTCTTATTTGATTTATAAGTTCATATTTTTATATTAATAGAACCCATGAAAATCCAAAATGGAAAAGAGTTTAATTCAATAGTAGTCACACCCGATGTATCTCGTTCACAAATATCTTTTTTTTCTTTATTGAATTTTTTTAATTTGTAAAAATGCTCTTTGCTACAATCATTTAAAATTTATTATTTGTATAAGAATAATTAAGAATTCAAAAAATTCTCAATAATAAATTTTCAGTATTAAACAAATAATTTAAATTAACAACAAATGAAATATTGCGATCTGTACATTCAAAATTAAAGTAAATTATTACTAATTAAACTTGTTAATTCTCCCTTTTATAAGACTAATAGAGAATAAATACTGATGAAAAAAATTTATAAAAGTCATATTCAGTCATAAATCTTTTAAAAACATTTAATCGCCAAATACTTTTAACTGTCAGTCAAGCACTTTTATAAAAAGTACATCTGTTCTAGTTAAATTCTCTATTGTCAATACTGTTTTTATAGTTTGTAAATAATACATTTTCTATATAAGAAAGTAAGTGCATATTATGGTAGATTAAATGTATTATATAGCAAGTACTGTCTAACATAGGAAGAAGAAAGCTCTAGTTGTACTGATGGTACTTTCAATGGAAAAAGGTATTTCTCTTGCCCTTCCCGAAAAGCCTTCTTTGTCCGTCTCAGCCATTGTCGAAAGGACAGTCGCTTTCTGGAATCTGAGAAGCGGAGGAGCACTGGTAAGGTTTCTTATTGCTGTGTTATTAAATATGTTCCATTTTTTTCACATTTTTATTTATTTACTCTAGATAATTTTGCTACAGAGCTTTTAATGAAGACATCAGTAATGGATATCTCTTATACTAGAGCTTGTTAAAACACTTTTTTAACCTCATCAAACCTAAAAGCAACTTTGAAATGCAATCTTTATTAATCCATATAGATTAAAAAAAATAGTTTTCTTGGGAAAAAAATAGCATTCATAATAATATGAACCATAAAATGTTGTCATACTTCATCATAATATGTTTTTAGTTATAATGAATTTGTTAATTATTTTTTAAAAGCTTTTTTAATTTTAGTTGAATGATATCAAACAAATACTTTACATGCTTAATGGGTCATTCCATGTCAATTCAACGGGACCATGACACCCACCCCCCTCCGATTTTTTTAAAATTTGGTGAAAACGCTTTCCTAGTGGGTCAAAGTAAATATCCGAATTTTTTTTGCTGTATCTCAAATAGTTTTTATTTTACAGCCATTCGAAATTTCAGAAATTCAGCTCATCTTGCACGTTTGAGATTTTTAAAATCAGTCGCATATATCTAGAGATAAAATTCTTTCTCCAGAACTATTCATTGGATCTCTAGGAAATTTTTTTGGGAAATCAATAAAAGCATATTGATGTTATAAAAAAATATTTAATTCCCCAAAATCAATAAAAAATTTCAGGAAAAAATTTGAAAAAGGCAAGTATTTGATTTTTTTTGTAGAAAAACTTACTTTATTAAATCGAAATTATCAAAAAGAGGGTCCTCTACAATTTTAATTTTTTATATATCAAAATAATTGTAAGAACATGTTTTATCATAATAAAGAATAATATTGATGGCTATTTTTCTCTTTATAGTAAAAATTTTCACTTTTGTCGGCCATCTTGAAAAATCACATATCTTGAAATTTTTTTAAAAACAAACACATTTTTATTTAGCAATATAATTATAATACTGAAATTTTTATATAGTCATTTGTTATTCTGAAAACATTCATAAAATATTTTAATTAAATAATTTTGAAATAACAATTTTAAAGTCCCTTTAATTTAAACTTAATTTCAAGAAATTTGTTTTCTAGTCTATACGTCAGTTCAACGAGACCATGGCACTTACCACCTCCGTTTTTTATAAAAAATAGTGTAAACTCTTTCTTTGTAGATAAAACTATATATACAAAATTATTTTGCTGTGTCTCAAATAGTTTTCGTATTACAGCCATTCAAAATCTCAGCTCATCTTACACATTTAAGATTTTCAAAATGAGGCGCATATATCTAGATATAAAATTCTTTCTCTGGAACTATTCATTGTATTACTATGAAAATTTTTTGGAATATCAATAAGAGCATACTGATGTTACAAAAAAAAATTCACTCCCCAAAATCAATATAAAATTTCAGGAAATAATTTGAAAGAGGCAAGTATTTGATTTTTTTGTAGAAAAACTTACTAAATCTAAATTATTAAAAAGAGGGTCCTCCACAATTTTACTTTTTTATACATGAAAATAAATGTAGGAACATGGTTTATCATGATAAAAAAATTTATTGATGGCTATTTTACTCTTTATAGTAAAAATTTGCACTTTTGCCATTCTGGAACTTTTATATAATTATTTGTTATTCTGATAGCATTCATAAAACGTTTGAATTAAATAATTTTTATATAAACATTTTGAAGTTAATTTAATTAAAACTTAATTACAAGAATTTTTTTTTCTAGTCTATAGCCATACTCAATTTTGCAACTTTCTTTTTTTTTGGTGATCACGGACAAAAAAAAGGAAAATTCTCATAAATGTATGTGCCTCCCTACAAGGGCCTCCATGTGTTGTAGACATTTGATTGGGACATAATGTAAACACTTGAAGCCACTTGAGCTATGGAATGTTCACATGGAGATGGTTGAAAGAGATGGACAGAAAAGAAGTTGG
The DNA here is from genome assembly GCA_963932185.1 of Troglohyphantes excavatus. Taxonomy (NCBI): domain Eukaryota; kingdom Metazoa; phylum Arthropoda; class Arachnida; order Araneae; family Linyphiidae; genus Troglohyphantes; species Troglohyphantes excavatus. The sequence goes on along the minus strand of OZ010667.1, from coordinate 24,990,282 downwards.
GAATGAACTTATTGGTCACACTTTTATAAAGAATATCTCAGAAGGATAATTTTAATTTTGGTTAGTTAAATGGTTTTCAAATTGTAGTTAAGTTTAAAACTGAAAAATGGAACCTTCAAAATGTAGTGTGGGAAAGATAACATCAAGTGAATGCCATTTAAGTTATCTTTTAGTGTCAATAAAGGAACTGAAGAAATTGATAGTTTGAGTTGACAGAGAACTATTGATTTTAAGAATACTTTGAATGTTATACTATTAATTTTATTTAAAGTTTTTTTTTAATATTTCATCTATCTAGATATTTTAATTAAGTAAATGGTATCAAAATAACAAATATTCATGCAAATGTTTTAGCATTATAATTTTATTGATAAATAAAAATGTTATTTTTTTTTTAAATTTCAACAAGTGTGAGTTTTTAGATGGCCAACAAAAGTGCAAACTTTTACTATAAAGAGTAAAAAAGCCATATATTTTATTCTTTATTATGATAAAACATGTTCTTACAATGAATTTTATGTATAAAAAAATTTAATTTTGAGGGACACTGTTTTCGATAATTTAAATTTAATAAAGTAAGTTTTCTACAAAAAAAGATCAAATTCTTGCTCTTTCAAATTTTTTCCTGAAATTTTATATTGATTTTGGGGAATGAAATATTTTTTTATAACATCAATATGCCTTTATTGATTTTCAAAAAAAAATTCATAGAGATACAATGAATAGTTCTGGAGAAAGAATTTTATATCAAGATATATGCGCCTCATTTTGAAAATCTTAAATGTGTAAGATGAGCTGAGATTTTGAATGGCTGTAATACGAAAACTATTTGAGATACAGCAAAATAATTTTGTATATATAGTTTTATCTACAAAGAAAGAGTTTACACTATTTTTTATAAAAAACGGAGGTGGTAAGTGCCATGGTCTCGTTGAACTGACCTATAGACTAGAAAACAAATTTCTTGAAATTAAGTTTAAATTAAAGGGACTTTAAAATTGTTATTTCAAAATTATTTAATTAAAATATTTTATGAATGTTTTCAGAATAACAAATGACTATATAAAAATTTCAGTATTATAATTATATTGCTAAATAAAAATGCGTTTGTTTTAAAAAAATTTCAAGATTTGTGATTTTTCAAGATGGCCGACAAAAGTGAAAATTTTTACTATAAGGAAAAAAATAGCCATCAATTTTATTCTTTATTATGATAAAACATGTTCTTACAATTATTTTCATGTATAAAAAATTAAAATTGTGGAGGACCCTCTTTTAGATAATTTCGATTTTATAAAGTAAGTTTTTCTAAAAAAAAAATCAAATACTTGCCTCTTTCAAATTTTTTCCTAGATTTTTTTATTGATTTTGAGGAATGAAGTATTTTTTTATAACATCAATAGGCTTTTATTGATTTGCCAAAAAAATTTCATAGAGATCCAATGAATAGTTCTGGAGAAAGAATTTTATCTCTAGATATATGCTGCACATTTTGAAAATCTCAAACGTGCAAGATGAGCTGAAATTCTGAAATTTCGAATGGCTGTAAAATAAAAACTATTTGAGATACAGCAAAAAAAATTCGGATATTTACTTTGACCCACTAGGAAAGCGTTTTCACCAAATTTTAAAAAAATCGGAGGGGGGTGGGTGTCAAAATCCTTTTTTTTCCGTTGATTTGATACGGAATGACCCTAATCATACATTTATTGTTAATGACAATGATCTAATATAATTATAAATTTGTTTATAGGTTTGTAAAATTTTCTTTGTTGGTTAAATTTACTTATCACTATAACAAAACGAATCATAGAAGAACACTATTGCAATAAATCTGTGCCCCATAGAAAAAAATAATTGAAATTAACTTCCTAGGTGTAAGGTATTTGAAAAATATATCATGTTGCAAGCATTCATCCATTTCTAGTATTCTTTTTGTATTATTATCTTTAGTAATATATTAACCAGGTTGTATCTTTAAATTTTAAATAACCATTGTTAACTTCTGTTACCGAATCCAATCCTTTCTTTGTGCTAAAGCAATATATACCTTTCAGTATTTGGCAGTATTGACTGTCCTTCCATCACTGGGGACGTACCACCGCTGTCCAGCCCCGAGGACATGAAGCTCCTTTATGGAAAAAACCGTGGGATCCAGGGGCACCACAACTCCTGCTACTTAGATGCCACCCTCTTTGCCATGTTCTCTTGCACGGGAGTGTTCGACTCCATCCTGCATCGACCCAAGGGCAGCGACGACATTGCAGAATATGATGAGGTTCAAAGGGTCCTCAAAGAAGAGATTGTGAATCCTTTGAGAGCGTAAGTGGAGATTCTGTTCTTTAAAAAAATATCTATGGTATTTTGAGAAAGAATCAATTGAATGAAAACCATGTATATGCTTTTTAGGTTTTGGAAGTTCTTTAATTTTTAGGTTTATTTTAACATTGATTTTCTAAAGAAACAACTATTTTAGTTAATGATAGAAATGTAATCTAGAAATAATAACGTTGGTTTACACCACAAGTACACTTTCATTCAAGAAGACAAAATTCTTGAAGAAAGTGTGATATACCATGAATTTTATATATGATAACACTACTATAGGACCAGAAGTTTCTCTAGACATGTCAGAAATTAATATGGTTGTTAAATTATACAATGAATAATTTTTCAAGTACTACAATACTATGGAAAATGTATACATCATTTGTAGTATAAATTTATAAAATGGAGAAAATTGTACTTTTCAAGGTAGTTCGTTTTAAAATATCTATATGAAAGAAAACCTATATATAAACTTTTCATTTATAAAGAAGTCAAGAAAGAAAGTCTGTGCTAAAGAGTCAAAATTAGAAATTGTTTGCCAAAACCAAATAGATTATTTTGTGAAGTTTATGTAATGTATATTACATAAACAAAGTGTCACAGTAGTTAGAAAATGGGGAATATCTAAGCAGTCAAATTTGCATAAAAAAATAATTTTGAGGTAATGCATAGTATGTAAACAAAGTGTCACAATAATGTTAAACATTACATTAAAAAAATATTTTAGAATCAATTCATAGTTAACTGTTAAATTTATTCTTGATTTTACCTAATTTCACACCAGCTGTTTCTTTATTTGTGAAAACATTGTATCAGTAATAAGATGCGAAAGTTAACTTCCAAAGAGTCAGCAAAATTTCTATATGATTACTTGTCTTTGGACATGACAGTTCATATTATTGTAGTACAATTTACTCTTAAATGGCAATCATTTTTGTTGAATATCTAACACCTCTTAGGAGATTGTTTAAATGCAATATGTAACAATTAAAAGGTTCATAGCAGTAATTTTTTTTTAATTTTCAGAAACTTTTATGTCCGAGCTGATCGGGTCATGGAGCTTAGGAAAAGACTCGAACGACTTAGCTCTGTAAGAGGCTTAACATCAGAAGAGAAAGGTTTGTATTCTAAATATTCATAAGTTTATTTTGATAATTAGTCTATTTATTAATACTCATTTCCCAGTTATAATTTAGAAATGTTGAGAATTAAAATTTTGACTCTCGATTCTAAATTACTTGGGCGTATAGTTCTTTTTATTAAAGATATTTAATGTTTTTTTAACGAAAAGATATTTAATCATCTTAAAAGCTAATAAATATTCAAGTAATTTTTGTTATGTTATTTTATTAAAAGAAAAAATTTTACTTATTTTTTTTTACACTTTTAGATCCTGAGGAATTCTTGAATTCTTTGCTTAATCAAATATTACGAGCTGAACCTTTTTTAAAATTAAGGTAAGTACTCTTTTTTTTTTCATTCAGACTTTTATTTTGTACATTTTACATTTAATGATATCAAAAGTTAACTTATTATTTTTAAAAGAATACATTTTGCTATGTAGTATTAAGACAAATATTATTAAATTTTCCACACATAATGCCAATTTTTGAAAAACTTGTTATAAATTTTATTTTATGGTTATATATAATAATGAATACTAAATAAAAACATTTTATTGTATTTTTACTGCTTATTAAAGTATTTCTTAATATGAAATACTTTATGAAAAGCTTATGAAAGTATTTCTTAATGTACTGCTTATGAAAGTACTGTACTGTTTAATGTACTGCTTGAGTAAGTACTATTCTGCTTAATGATATAGCTCCATTTTATAGTAAATGTTTTTATTTATATTAGTTCCAAAGCTCATTAACTTTTTTTGTCTATATTATTTGAAACAAACTTGCAATTATAAAATTATGATACTGGTATGAACTTTCTAAATAACTTTTTATTCCCGCAGTTCTGGACAAGAATCCTATTTTTACCAATTATTTGTTGAAAAGGATGAGAAATTAATTTTGCCAACAGTACAACAATTGTTTGATCAGTCTTTCTTAGCATCTGATATAAAACTTGCTGAAGTATGTTGTGAAATTCCATTTTGTTATTTTCTGATTCATAGAATAATAGTTAACACTTAGAATGTAAATATTTTATTATAATTATTTGTTTATATAACCTAATTACATTTCAAATTTGTTGAGTATTAAATATCATATTGCTGAAATGCCTCTGTAAATTGAATTTAAAAAATCAAAACAATATGTTTTTAGTATGTTTATTAAATATATTTTGTAAGCTCTTAGTTGAATTTTAGAAACTTAAAAGTTTTTTGTAGATTTTTTTTTCTCTAATTTCTTAGAATTGTCTGCACACACAAAAAAATTCTTCACATGAAAAAAATGATAATAATAATAAAATGAGGCATATACATAATAAAAACAAATATAATTTTTTTCTTGAAAACTAGATTGTGTGTGATGTACACAAAAATAAATAGAATAATCTTTTTACTAACAAATATATTTTTTTAATCTCGCCCATCTTCCATTAAAAAAAAGTGGGCAAAGAAAATAAATGAATCATTTGCGCTCTATGTAGACCATACCCACTCGTGTTCAAGTAGTATTAAAAGTAACCAGATATGTATGGCTTGGTCTCTTTTTTTTTCTTTTCAACTCACTTTTAGTCCTTTAAACAGTTAAAATGATAGCAAATTTGTGGAAGTCGTTTTCACAGCGAAAGAGTTGTTTGTACTACAGGCTCTTTTTAAAGACATTTATGAATACATTTTCTTATGTCAAATAACTAATTATAAAAACGTGATATAGCATATTACATTTTAAGAGTTAGAAGATTGACTGTCATTTCTGGTACTCAGAAATATTGTATTTTATTTTGAATGGGTATGGAGCATATTAAAAACAAACATATAAAATATTAACAAGTAAATGCTAGTTAAATATTTTTCTTGTAAAGACTTCAACTTTTAGATTCATAGCCTGTTTGCTTTGTAAAATAATAATCTAGTAAAGCAGAATACAATTTTTGGAATTTAGTTTTTTTTAAGTCAGTTTCTCCATATTTAATAATTTTCTTTATTTATATTAGGTTCCCCCATGTTTGTTGATTCAGATGCCTAGATTTGGTAAACAGTTTAAAATGTATCCCAGGATAATACCGAGCCAGTACCTAGATATCACAGATGTACTAGAAGATTGTAAGTGTTACTGACTTTGAAATTTTCACAATTCTCTTTTAAATTTCAAACTAATTCATTTAGCATAAGGTAGGACAATAACCAGCTTTTCAAATATAAATTTTGTTTAGGATTTTTTTGCAGACATGGAATAATGCATGACAAATTGTTTTAAGTAATTAATATTTTAAATATTGAAAAGTCTAAACAGTTTTGTACTTCTGACAAATTAATAGTTTTTAAATAAAAATAGCATACATGAACTCAATATTTTTTTTAGATACAGGTTTATTTTATGTGATTTAGTAAACCTTCAGTTTATAGAAAAATTTCAATTTTTAAAAAAAAAAATTACTTTTCTTTAAAGTGTTTAGTATCACTTCATATTTTAAAATCAGCTCCTTATTTACAGCTCCTCGCCAATGCAGTATATGTGGCCAAGTGGCTGAATACGAATGCAAAGAGTGCTACGGCCAGTTTGGAGAAGGATTAGACAGTATTGCCTTTTGCCAAAAGTGTATGGACAAAGTGAGTTTCACATTAGTGTTATTCTTTTAGAAGTACATTTGTGTTTCCAATAAATAGAAGTAAAAACTTTATTATAACTACATCTATCCATTTTTTCCATTTAAAGCATCTCCAGTTTATTTTTTAAAAAAACTCCCTTTTAAATAGATTTTTTACAAATAAATCAGCTATCAAAAGATTAACAGTTGAACAAAATAATTTTAACTGCTGGTGAATTATTTTCCTAATGGCTTCCTATGTACTTTTGTTCCCATGGCTTCAGAATTCCAAATGTTATGATCCATATTACTGAAATATATCTTTTGAACAAGCTTTTTCATTCATTATAAGCTCAGAGTTTTGATTAATCAGGGCCCTTGCTAATGTAAATTCTTGTTGACTTGTCACAATCACAAACCTAGTTGACAAACGTGTGCAACTTTTGGCTTTTTAAAAAATTAAACTAAGAAGTTTCTCTTAACAAAGAAGTCAAATGTTTTACGAGTTTGCCATCTAGGTTTGTGATTTTGCCAAGTTTACAGGAATTTACCAATGTTCTTATGGCCCATGTAGGCATGAAAAATGTTGAGAGGAGTAAATCGAGTGTCACGACGAAGTGTCCTGGTTCATTGAATATAAAAACAGATCAATAAATGAACTGATCATTCACGGAATGTAGTTTTAATCATTGAATGTAATAGCAATGAGCTATGAACAGTGAATTAACTTTTTTATTACTAAATGGGATCCTAGGTAAATCACTGTAAAAAACTGCAAAATTTTAATAAGTTTTACTTCTAGTCGGGTTGATAATTTCCTGGAAAAAATTGAAAATTACCGGACTCTAAAATGTTGGTAAATTGACTCATAAAAGTTCATAAAAACCCATATTTGACTTGTCAGTTTTAAGTCTTTTCTCTCCCCCCAATCATAAGCCTTAGCAATGACCCTGTGTCCAATAAAGATGTAGGATAATTAGAAACCAATCCTTTTCAGAGCCACACTCACAAGAAACGCACCCGTCACCGCAGTGTGAAGCTGAGCATCCCGCCCGAGTTCCGTATGCTGAAAGATCACACTCCAGTCCCCAGGATCTACATGGAACTGTTTGCAGTGGTCTGCATTGAAACCAGCCACTATGTGTGTTTTGTGAAATGTGGCAGTGGCCCCGATGCTCCATGGTGTTTCTTTGACAGCATGGCTGATAGAAAAGGTTTTTAAAATATTTTTTGTCTTTAATAATCAAGTAAAGTTTTCGGTTTGCATGTGAAATCCAATATCTTATGTACAGTGACTCCAAAAGAAATTGTACACTTTGAAACTTTTGCAGAAATTGCTTGTAAAAAAGTAGAAATCCTATTTTGAATGGCTTTATGCATTTCAATTTCTTTGAGGTTGTATATAACAGATAAAAATACTTTATACTAGACAGTAGCCATTCTTACAACAGCATGATTGAGTACTTGAAAAATAATATTACAGTATATAAAATACAAACAATTAAGGCTAGTAAAAATATTTTATATATAACTAGCTGAAATACCCGATGGTGCCCAGGCTTCACTGAGTGTTGGCCGATTTCTTCACTGTGGCTGTTTTAGTAAAACATAATTTCTGCTTTAAGGGATGAGAAGGTTTTTCAAAATCTCATGTAGACAATCAAATTCCTTTTATTTTGAAGGTCAAGTGTGCAAAATTTCATCAAGCTCAGAATAACTGTAGATTTGTATAAAAAACAAACATATAAATTTTTTATATAGTAGTGTAATACTTACATTCTCCACTTTGAAGAACATATTTTAAGTATTTTGAAATTTATTTGATATTTTTAGAAGATTTCAAATTATTCAATTTAAATAACTCTTTCATAAAATATTTGTCACAATTTTTTTTGTTTATGGGGATATCAAGGTTCGAAATTAGCAGTCGTTAGTTCTATTTTTCTAACTAAAATTTCAGTTTGAGAACTGTAATCTTACAACTAATTGTCATTTTTGATGCATAACTTTTTATAAAAATTTGTTTGACAACTATATTTTTACATACAGTCGTCATTTATTACATCACTTAGAATTATGTAGAAAGTGACAAAAAAAGACGGCCAGACTTTAATTTCGTTAATAGAATTTGTTTTCCAGTAAATTTTAAAATACCTTTAATCATCATAAATCTTTAGTTTCTGTGTATATGCATACACTTAAGTAAAGCTTCCAAGGTATTAAAAGTTTTTAATAATAATAATTATCATACTTTTTAGTAATTTTGTTAATACGACAATGTTTTTAGTGTACAAATAACATGCATCTAATTTTATGTAAAAGAAGCTTTAACGATTACAAAAATATCATAACAGTTGACAGTTAAACATTACGCCTAATCAAAACATTTTGCCAATCTAATAAAAAATTGTGAGGTGCTAATGACGCCTAACTTTTATCTTCTAATTGCAAACCCTCTACAATATATAAATTTTGAACAACGTAATTCCTTTTTTTTAACATAACTACAAAATAAAAATAAACAAGATTACCCATTTCCTATTATACTCGGGGACAACCTAAGTTGAACTTGAAGCAGAAGCTATGATATACATAAATATTCAATTGCTTTAGGTTCAACTTATGTTGTCTGCAAGTATAATTGGAATTGTAGAATTTTGATGGTTTATGGCTATAAATGATTTATTTTTTATATTTTAGGTGAACAGAATGGTTATAATATTCCAGAAGTAGTGCCTTTTGCAGACTTGAGATGGTGGCTGTCAGAAGAGGGCATGAATTTCCTACTGACAGCTAAAGATGACAAGGTTCTGCCCGAGATTACAAGGCGACTGCTATGCGACGCATACATGTGTATGTACCAGAGCCCGGACGTAATGATGTACCGTTAATTTTAATGTTCTTTTTCTAAACTAGTAGAATGTATATCGTTCAGGCTGGACCCTGATTTTTAAGAACACCCCTTGTTCTCTATTTTTCGAGAGATTCGGGAACAAGAAAGGTATTGTAACGTTTATTTGACTTTTCGAAGAATTAAAAATAAAATTTTGAGTGAAGGTGAGAGAAAAATGTTTAGAAAATAGAGCCGTCCCAGTATGATAAGTAAAAATAATGTCAATGAATGTGTGGATATAAGTGAATGGTGTTTTTGTACATAATGATTATTTTGGTATTGAAACTTAAAAAGAGTGTGCAAATGAACATTTTTATTTCAAATATTGTAAAAGTGACTTGCACTATATTGATGTGTTTCTTGTGCAGCTATATTGCTGTCGATATTTCTCTGCCTTTGTCGAAGAATTTTAATGTCTATGTAAGTAAAGCGGAATTTTTCTCGCAACTTTCTTCAAAAGAAAAGTTAAATTAAAAAAATATTATTATCATTTAAACTTTTGATTATATTGAAGATTGTTACAAGAAAAAGTCAAATCTACCAACATAGAGATTGGCCCTTCACCAAGGCAGCGATTTAAACTAAAGTAAAAGATATTTTAATCCTGTTTTTTACGTAGATGAAAAAAAAAATGTGGATTTATTACTGTTAAATATTCAGTGAAAGATTTATTCAGTTTAATGATAATGTGTTTACAGTATGTTTATAATGATAAAACTTTAATCTTTTACAATAGTTGAAAGACACATTTATGTATGAGAAACTTTTGAGATGAGTTCCTGATAAGTAGCTTAGATTATATGCATCAGAAATTTTGCTGGAAATGTCAATTGATCTGTGATGTGACCCTCCGAAAAATTTGCATATAGTTAGATTATGCAATTAAAAATGTATTAAAAGTAAGGCATTTAGTCGAAAAATTCAGTAGATAGGCTAAGATTACATTTAAGGTATAGAATATTATTTTTACTTTTGTATTTTTTGTCGCATATTATATTTGTGAATTGTTACATGCTTTTAGATTAAAAGATATTCCAAATTTATTATGCTTACAGCTGCTATAATAAAAAGCTTAGGAATTGTGATGTAAAACAAGAGTACTTAAATTTAGCTTTACAAGTGACCAAATATTTTCAACAAGTTATTTAGACTTCAAGGTCATACAAATTATTATACTGTGAAGTTTTACTGCTCTTTAATATTTATATTGTTAATAGATATATAATATAGAAGATACGTTTTCGGTTGATATAGGTATTTAAATTAAAATTGTTAACTTCTTCAAAGGTTACAATTAATATTTTCCAGAGTAATTTGAATCAATGTATGTTTATATTTATACATAATTGTGCCGAGTGTAGGAAAAGACAATATTTTATTTAACATTACTACAATGTCTTAAAAGCCAATGCATTGTCTCGAATAAACAAAAGGTGTAAGCCTTGATCAAGTGTACAGATTTTTTCGAAAATGTATTAGTGACTACTATGCAAATAAATGATTTATTAGTTTTTTCATAAATGATGAAATAAAATTTATTATACATTTTCACATACAGTATTAAATATATATATTTTTAAATACTGAATAATGAATCTTCAATATGCTGATATTGCTACACATTGGCTACATACAACATTAAAATTCTTTAACAATCCTTATGTACCACATATAGAATCAGATCTTAAATATATTAAGCAATTCTACAAATAGTTATTATTACTAATCCAACAGTGTGCATGCAAGATATATTTAATATTTTGTGGAAATAATTAAACATTCAATAAAACATCTTAAATTTCTAATATCGTTATATAAACGATAAAATGTTTAAAGTTTACAAACTAAAAATAATGCATTTTCCCTTTAACTTTTAAATCAAAATTATAATTACATGAAGTTTTTTTTATTTACTACTTAACATTAAGTGCGCATAATCAACATCACAGGTTGGGTATTTTATCTTTGCCAGAACTTTAACAGTTTTGTTTAGTTAAAATATTTAGCTTTTACTCTAAATGAAGTGCTGATAATGTATATTTCATGAAACTTGAATCATTATTAAATCCATATGTAGTGAAACTAGACTTACAGGTGACATTGACTGAAACAATGAAATGGATCACAAATAAATAGTACAAGTTGTGCGTGGTTTCCTAACTCTTATGATTTCGAAAATTAATATTTCTCGCAGTATGCGTTTTTTAAAACGAAGTCCTAAACTTTCTTAATGCATGTAATTTTACAAAAATCAAATAGTCTATCAAGTACTGGTTTTATAATTTATGGAAAGGACGGAATGGTATACTTATATTGAAAATGACAAAAGTTATTTAATTAAAAAACAATAAGAAAATAATTAAGGTATTTTATATTTAGAGGCATAATTTTTTTTTATCCTCAAGAGTATAGAAAAAAAGGAAGCTAACATGGTGCCTGGACAATTTACTGTTTTAATGTGATTGCTAAAAGTTACTTTTTTATAAATCGAATATTTTATACAAAAAGCTAAATTATTTACCTGAAAAGTTTCTCGTTTTAGGTAGCGGAACTAAACTTTAGCTATAACTTATGTTTTGGTATTGTGCACCACAAACTTTTCCGCCTGGCATGGACAGTCTCTTCTTTCCCGCAATCCTCCATATTTCTTGGTTTATCCGTGATAATCCTAAACTTGTCATACTTTTATAGAAATGTGCAGCAAATACCACATCTATAGATTAATACAAATACTCTGCTCTTCATTTCTACAATATACTTCAAGCTTCCACCATATACATGTCAGATTTACAATGCAGGAGTCATGTCAGAAATGAACTACTCCAATGCTATATATACATATTTTTAAAAGTATATATATGATAGGAAAATAAAATGATATTGCATTGACAATGCAGAACGAAATACTACTACACTCTTTACTAAATAAAAATACAATAAATTCATAAAGTCATAGTAGTGGAACAAATTCAAAATTATTAATTTACTAAATATATTTAATGCTAAATAATATTTTATTGCATGTTTAGTGCAATTTTAGTGGTTTATGCGTATTGTTTTGCATACATCTAACAGATAATGCAGCGACACATGCGAAAGCTTATGAAGTGTCACATAACCAATAGCTCTGATTTCATCTCAATATATTTTTTAACCCCATTGTATGATATGCACTTTTAAGCAGTGTAAGTATGATGAATTTTTTGTTAAAATATTTTAGTAGGTCAAGATCATGACTTTATGAACACGTTATATAATTAAGCACAGGAAAAGCGATAATATTAAAATACTTAAAGCTTAGATCTGATTCATTTAAAAGAATGTGTGCTATCTATTCACTTTAGAATAAGTTTTCAAGTTGATTTACATAAATTTAAACATAAAATTAACTAGTATATATTTTGCTACATATGTATTGAATTATTTAATTTCCATGCACCTATAGTACACGTTTGCATAAATTAAGTAGAGAAAGATATCCACTGGAAATCTTTTCAGAATATTTGTATATGTATTTGTATATTTAATGAAACACCGGTAGTGACTAAATTGTCTTTTGTAAATTTATATAGAAGTATTAAGCATAAGCAACAAATTATTAAAGCTATACTACAAATAAAGATTACAAGTAACACATATAACAATACTATAGCACTAACACTGACAATATCAATAAAATAGGATGAAAAGTTTGTTCAATACCCCTCATACTACAATCTATATTATAATGAAAATCCTTCCATGATAAATGCTTTGTAGATTAGGCATATCATTTCAACAAAACGCCTTTCCTGTAAAATAAAACAAATTTTGGAGAACAGGTATTTTGCTACACAATCAATAATTAAATTGTTAGTTAAGTTAGAAATTACTAGATGAAATATAATATATTGTTGATTACATTTTATTAGTTATAGTTGTTAATAATATTATATTTACATAAAAACTTGATGATGTCATTTCATCAAGTTTGTCATATCATCAAGATGATGTCATATCAACTAGATTTCACTCGTCTTCAATTTTGCAACTCAAATTTAACATCCTTTCAAATGCCATGCTGACTTGAAATTTGGCATATTTGTGAAAATCCCATACAATTACAATATTTAGTAATGATTAATTAATACTAATAAATACATAGTTTAATTTTATGGAAAACTAGACAGCAACAAAACAAAAAGTATGGCTTTCAAGTCCTTAGAGTATGACGATTCCTTCAGACTATAATAAAAGTATAAACACTAAAAATTGTAGCTAATGGGCTAGGGCAAAACCTCGTAACACTGTGTTCTGGAATGAAATGTTAACCAATTTAAATTATTTGGATATGAAAGTGTTGAGGAGCACTCAAGTACATGGCTTCAGGATCTTGCATATAAGCAGACGATTATCAACAATAGTTAGCTACTTTTTAGCATATTAAAAAATTATCTGAACTACTTAATAAAAACAATTCATAATACTAACCTTACTGAAATGAATCATCCATCTCCATCATGAATTCATCTTCAAATTCCGATTTATCTGTACAATATGGAGTCCTACATTAAAAATATCTTAAATTATTAACAAGCAAAATATTGTGCAAAGTTCTTAAATCCTAAAATTATTTTCATAAACAGGTTTTCATTCAAAATATGCTTAAAGAAAGTTACAAAGTTTTTCAAGTTATAAAAATCTTAAGAGATATACAGTTTAAATAAAAAGTAATTATCCCTTTTTGAATATTTCAACACCTTGGCAAATAATTCTTTGATTTCATGCAGAATATATTTGTGAAGTTTCCAAATTAACTTCAAATAACACTCTAAACATTTACTTTAATTATATTTAATTCTTAATCACACTTAGGACCATCTATTTTAAATAAAAATCATAGAGTCGAGTTAGAACTTTATTTGTTTAAGACAAATGAAAAGTTATGGTCACGGGTGAAAGTTGGTAAAAATGAATCAACATTTCTGTTATATTCACAAACATACAAAATTTTTAAATATGAAAATACGGCATTAGTATTTAAGATGTCTCAATGTTCTAGAACTGAAAAAAAAAATAGTTTCGCTTTATAAACAATTACTGTGTTTTTTACTAATTGCTTAAAAATTTGGCTCATTGTTAAAATTCAAGCATCAAAATATGCCACATTACCATACTAATTAAAAAGTTTTTTTAAATAAAAAATATACTTTATAGAAATAATTTCTAAAAATTAAAAGCTACTTTATCTTTAATTAAAAATAATTTTTGATATCTCATGCCAAAAGACTTTTGCAAGATAACAATAAGATTCTTTCATTTAAAAATAAATCAACTACGATAGTATTGCAATCATGATTACAACTTGATCGAATAGTAGTGAAATATATTAATTTTTAATTGTGTGACATAAATGCCTAACATTCAACACGATGAGTTGTTGTTTTGTTCTGTATCATTTAAAATTTTATTGGCTTTGACAAATTGTCAGTCACATATAGCATTAATTATGTAAATTATTTTCGTCCTGGATAAAAATGGAAATCCGTCTTCGGACAGAAAACTTTCACCTATAGTTATGGTGTGCAATTTAACTGATATTGAAGACTGAGCCTTGTTTTTGAACTATTTCTCTTCAACCAACAGATTTAAGGAACACGCCTATTCAATTGACCTTGTCTGAATTCCCATTCCTATTGAACATTTATGGTGCTTCTTGCAAACATATGGTGTATCTTTATTTTAATGTAGGTAAACACTATCGCTCTCTGTTTCAGCACCTTCTTGTATCCACCTTACCTTGTTATTACAGATATTGAGATAGAGCAAACTTTTTTTTTATTTAAAATTAGCTTAAATACATGTTCTTTGAACAGATTCAATTAAAACAACACACTATTTTTAGAAATATATGAAAGAAATTTTCGACCCCCTTGTAAAGTCCCTTTCAATTTACCACCTCCTCTTACAAAACCTCCCCTTTGACTTCCTTAATTTCAATCCTCGTTCACACCCTCTCTTTAAATAACTCCCTTTAATTTGTCTAAGGCAGTTTTAACTACTACACCAAACTGAAAATCGTATATTTCATATACAAGACTTAATAAAATAAAATTATTATAATCTCATAAAAGCAATCTTTTCTTTTTGAAAACTCTGTACATTCACGAAAAAATATGAGGTGGAATTAACCTTGATTATTCAAATACATTTAAAGATATGTACAATATAAAAATATACTAGAACAATAAATTGGGTAGGCAGCTAAGTTCCTGCCATATTTTTTAAATTCTAACATTCCGCATGTCATTAAATGTTTTAGATTATTCAAAAGAGGATATTTTGTTCTACCGTAATCTATGTTTTGTTATTTTGTTCGAATTAATTAATGTTAATTTTCAGATAATTAAAATGGAATGTCAAGTTGAGAAAAATGCGCATTTTCGACACCTTCTTTTTACTTTTAATCAAGGTTCTAAGGCCACAAAAGCTGCTTGTGACATTTGTGCTGTGTATGGAGAGGGTACCATAGCTGGAAGAACCGCTCGTGGCATGCCAAGTTTCAAAATGGAAATTTTGATCTCAAAGAAGCACCTAGTTCTAGCAATCCAGTTGAGTTCGATGAAGAACGATTAAACCAACTTTTGCACAAAAATTCGCGTCAAACGACAAGGGTACTGGCAGAGAAAATGGAATGCTCCTTCAAGAGAAAAGACCAAATCGGCAGCATGGAGTTCTTTTGCTGCACAACAACGCCCGCCCTCATATCGCCAATATGATCAAGGAAGCCAGTCAAATGCATGGCTGAGAAGTGCTGAGCATGGCTGAGAAGTGCTGACACACCCGCCATACTCTCCCGATTTGGCACCAGTGGATTTCCACCTTTTTCGATCTCTTTCAAATGCTATGTGCAGAGTTTCATTCAATACTGATGCAAATAAATATTTTAGAGTTGAAACTGGGTGATTTCCACCAACAAGGTATTGAAAATCTTATTGAACGTTGGGAAGAAGTTGTAAACAACAAGGGAGAATACATTATTGATTAGTTGTTAACTTTTATTAAAAAATAAACTTTAAAAAAAATTTAAAAGAAAGCGGCGGGAACTTAGTTGAGGATCCATAAATATCTGTAGGCCATGCTTTTTAGCAGACAATACAAACATATTTTAAGGATCCTACAGTGATTTTCGTAAATGAGGTTTGACTAGATTGGAATGAATTTCTTTACCCAATGGAGTAACAGGTGAAGAAAACAATTCTTTTGAGTCGTTTATTGAAGAAGAAGTAGTTGAATGACCACAGACATCCATCTTCTCCATAGGGATCACTTTCCAAGTCAGGATTGTAACTGAAAAAAAAAAGGTTTATTAAACTCATTCAAATTAATATAAACTCGTATTACAGAAATGTTTTTTAATTGTTAAAAAAATATTTTATAATATAAAATTATTAAGTATTCTTAAAGTTATTCTTAAATTAATGTAACAGTAATACTTCTTATACACACTCATATAATAAGTTAGTTGGAATAAATTTAATATAAATGATGCATTTGCTTTCAAATTGGCTCAGATCCATCGATATTTTAGCAGTTTTATGTGTGCCTGTACATATTTAATAACATTTTTACAATTTCAAAACGAACAATATATTCCTATTTTATAATGTTAATAAATTGCAACTGGCTATGTAAACTAACGAAGCTGCTAAATACAAAACTATTTATTTTATTTAAATATTATGGAATAGGAAACAAAGCAGCAACAATAAGGACTGGGTTATATAGAGCTATACTCTTTTTCTCCCAATTTATGACATACAGTGTTTTGCTAAACCAATCAAATGCAAAGGAAGATTCATAGATTTGCCAATTAAAGGCTACACAAATTTTGCCACCCCACTCCTAAACTACCTTTTGTATACAGTTTTATTAACTAACAACAAATATCCTACAATGCATAATAAATAATGCAATTTAAAATAAGCAATGCATAAAGAAATATTTCAATCATCTAAAAGTAAAAATGTTTATCTATTGTCAGATTTCAGTTATTTCACCAAGACAAAATGTACCTAGAGATTGTTCTTGTTTTTTTTAAAATATCAACTGGTTTTAAAACAAATATAACAAAGACATTCTTTCCAATTCTATGATTACATGCAAAAGTGGGTTGACCACAATAGTCTTTAATAAAAAGCTCTCTGATCGAACAATTAAATAATTGAAAAATTACTGAAATGGATTTTAAAGCATTGTATAGATATATATGTTTTTACTACCAATCATAATACAGTAAAACCTCATTATAATGGGCATCGCTTATAACGGCCAGTTAAAAATAATTGTAATAATATAAAATAATGCTTATTTTTATCTGACGAGTTTTACATTTCAAAGCAAGTGATTAAACATCAAACAGAGTGAGTGTTAGATTTGAAGCTGTTGAACCATTAAAAAAAAACCGAATGTTTAAAATTAAGGGTTAAAATATCAGTTGAGCCAAATTTATAATTTTGGCGATACTGATTTGTTTTGGAGAAATCTACTTGACAATACACAAACTTCAAAAACTATGCCTGGCAGAAAAATAAGCAAGAAGCGTGTTCTAACTTTGTGAATGCAGATGGTAGCCATTTGCTTAAAACAGTTATTGCTGGTAAAACCAAAAATTCAGGGGAACTAAAAAAACCTGATGGTTAAACATGTTAACTGAAGAAATAAGCAGCAAACAAACCCTGCAGAAAAATAAATTGTTTTTTCAAACCACTGAATATACAATCAACATAAACCAGGACATTCTTGTTATACAGATTAATGCAGTGCATACATATCTTTTTTAGTTCAACCTATGTTAAAGGCTGTTTTTCCATTTGATATCTAATAAAAAAAATTATAGCTAACTCCTGAACTTTCATTGATATCCTACTCCTTGTTGCATTACACCAGTATAAGAATTATTTTTATAAACCAGATTTTCATCTAAATGAACGTTTGGGTCACAAACACTAAATTCCTTTCACCATCTCTGCTCGTATTAGATCTACATTTAATACTCATATAAAAATCCAAAATATTAAAGATTATGTCATTTAACATTTTAAAATGGATGCAAGTCATGTTTCATGAAAATCAATGGAGTTAAATAAATGGCATTCAATAAGTATTTACACATATACAAGGGTTATTACAAAATAAATACATAATAACAATATAAAGACAGTTACTTGCTGTCAAAATCGAATACTGATAAACAAACTGAATGATCTTAAGAAATGGTAGTTCTAGTATTTATAAATAATTCTATACCTGTATATATCACATTCTGGCAAGCAGATTTCATGGTCAATTGCAGACCATAATTGTGCTTTCAAAGCTTCATAATCATTATTTGCAGTTGCACTGAGGTTGCTATCAACTGCATTCATTACCCACTAAAATTAATAAACAAAAACAGATAGGAGATTGAGATATTTAAAATAAACATAACATATACAACTACAGTATAAGCGAATGTTTTTCAATATTAAATTTTCATTAAAAGTTTTGTAACACAATAAAGCCATAAGAATTTTAGATTAACTGAAATAAAATAAATCATATATTATAGGTGTGATTTATTTCATTTCGTAAACATGGCGCTAAACTTACATGATAGGCTATTGACAACATAACCGTCATTGGGCTAGCGTTCTTTTTTAAAAAATGGAAATGTTAAATCACAATATTAAACAATAACTGGATGACAAGTATTAATTATTTGCTTCGATACACTACTCTCCAAATTAAATGTATAAATGCTTGTCCAAAAATGAAATCAACTGTTGATAATTTTTTATCAATAGAGCTTTGACTGGAATCAAGTTTCAAACCCACAATCTTTAAATTATAACTTTTATAATTATAACTACTGCCTTAATTAGGTTACTGATATAAAAATGTTTATTTATAAGAACATTAAACATAAATACTAAAAGCTTATTTGAATTTTTTTTTTAATATGTGTCATGAGCAAATTTTGGAGGATTCTTATTTGAAGAGTAATAATTAATTAAAATAACCAAAGTGTCAATCAATTTATAAATATTTATCTATTTAGAAAACATGTCAATTAATAATTTCTAATTTATTTTGAAAACATAAAAGGTTTTTGAGTTCAAATTTATTCATAAGTCACAAACTGGGAAATATAACAATGCATGAAAATATTTGAACTAAAATACAATTAATAAGTTCTCGACACACTTATCGCAACATTTAACTCATATGGAACAGTACACATTTAATGTATTAGAACTTTTTGTTATATTTAGAAATAAAGCTATAGAACTTTTAAAAAACTAAATTTTTCTTATTTAACAAATGATTTATATGAATCTGTTGAATATAATTTTCGAATATTTGTTTTATTTTGACAATTAGTTAAAAATTTCTTTTGTTTAAAACCTATATAATGTACACATACAAAAATAAAACAAAACCCCAGTTTTGCAAACTTACAGAATAAAAAAAATCTTAAACAAACAAAAATCAACTGCAATAAAAACTAATAAATCAAAAAATGCAAAAGATTTTAAATTATTAATATGAATGAAAGATTTTAGATTAAATATAAATTTGACTTTTTTATCACAATTGCAGCAAACATACCCTTGCACTGTGTTCACGGCTGAACTCTTCACTTTTAGCATGACTAAAATCGTAATCTGGATGAAATGATGCATTCAAGGTGGCAATCAAGTAACTCAGAGTTTTACGATTGATTGTGTCACACAAGGGACCCTGGCCCTCTCCGTCATCACTCTGACTGCGACTGAAAATGAAATAATTTAAGTAACCATGGAAAGTAAATGTAAAATCTTCGCCATAAAAAAATACATTTTATTTTAGAAGCGAGTTAAACTTTATCTAAAAATTCTATTTTGACAGAAGTAGTAAACACGTTAATTTAATGTTTAAGAATTTCCATTAAAACTTATACATTAAACAAGTATGGGTTTAGAAAGAATAAATCTTGTGTTACTAATCTATTACAATTTTATGATGGAGTTACTAGAGATTTGGATGGTGGAAACAGTGTGGATATAGTTTATATCGATTTTCAGAAAGCTTTTGACAAGGTTCCGCATGAAGCTCTGCTGTATAAGTTAGATAGGATTGGGATTTGGGGCAATATTCTTGAATGGATAAGAAACTGGCTAACAGGTAGAAAGCAAAGAGTACAAATTAAGGGAAAATACTCTCGATGGGTAGAAGTCAAAAGCGGAGTTCCACAGGGTTCTGTATTAGGGTCATTGTTGTTCATTATTTTTTATTGATGATATTAGTAAGAACGTTACAAGTAGAGTTAGCATCTTTGCAGATGACTTAAAAATCATGGGCACCGTAAATAGCATAGAACAGGTAGAGCAATTGCAGGTCGATTTAACCAAAATTTCCGAATGGGCTGTTTGTTGGGGTATGTCATTTAATATTAAAAAATGTCAGGTCTTGCACATGGGACTTAAAAATAAAAAGGCTTCTTATTATCTGCAAAGTTCTGAGATTAGTGCCAGTGACATTGTTAGTGATCTTGGCATTTCAGTAAGTAGGGATTTTAAATGGGGACACCATTGTGGGACAGCCAGTAAGAAGGTGAATAGAATGCTGGGATTTATTAAAAGAAATGTATCATCTAAATCTAAGGATGTAATTTTACCACTATATAGGAGTTTGGCTAGGCCCCATCTAGAGTATGCAGTACAATTCTGGTCACCTTATCTCAAAAAGGATATTGATTTATTAGAACGGGTTCAACATAGAGCTACAAAAATGATTCAGGGTACTTCAGGAATTAATTATGAAGAAAGGCTTAGAACTCTAAATATGTATACAATCGATGAGAGAAGGATTAGAGGGGATCTGATTCAGTTATTCAAATTTATCAAATTGGGTGATGTGGCGGGATTGGAATTTAATATTGCCAATGTGACTAGAGGTCATGGATTTAAATTATACAAGTCACAGCTTAATCGGGATGTTAGAAAGCCTTATTTTTTTAATAGGGTTATTGACAAATGGAATGGTTTGCCTGAGTATGTTGTTAATTCTTTAGGGGTGAGTGGTTTTAAAAAACAATTGGATCGGCATTGGGGAATCGTGAGGATGATGGATTGACAGGACCAACCTTGCTGGGCCTAGAGCCTGTAGTTGGTCGACATTATTTGTATTTGTAATAAAGGTGTTGCAAGTCAGAATGCATTGTACTTTCATTCAAAAATATATTATTATTGTATGCATATTTCAGATGGCATAAATTTACAGCTGGGGGGTGGGGGAGTAAATGTGGACGTGATACGGACCCCTTCCAAAATTTATGTATATAATTTTCTTTTCATAAATATTAGTTCATTAATTATTTAAATTAATAATAATTATAATTTAATTATGTCAACTATATGCATAATTACCTAATTAGCATCAATTGCATAAAATTCTCACCATTCTTAGTTTTAATTTTCAATAATCAATAGTTTCATTAAACCTTTTCCCACCTGTACCCCCTTCGAAATAAATTTGAACTTCATAGAGAATTGGCCTTTGTGTATGGCTAACATTAAAGATGTGGTGGATGTGAAACTGGCCTATCTACCGGAAACCGTGTTGGTCATCGCTACCGTGTAGAGAGGGGCTAGAAATGATGTAAAGACGAGATTATTTCAGAAGAGAGAGAGAGATCATTGCATCATAGATTGATTTAGTGGTTGTTGAGATTGTTAATGCTTGGCTTCCTGATTTTGTAGAACAGGACAAAAACTGTACTAATTTTTTTTACCTATATAAGTTTTCTACGATTAAATAGGTGTGGGGGGCACAGGCCCCTGTGGCCCTACCCTGAATCTGCCAATAATCAAGACAAATATCTTTTAAAGCAACCAAAACTCTATATTCATAAAGCCCATGTTTACCTAAAAATTTTACTTGGACTTGCTGCATTAAGTGTACTCTGAGGAGGAGAAAGAGCTTGTAAGTCATTAGGTCCTGACTCGGCATTCATTATTTTAAAAAGCTTCTTATGGTCACCAGCCATCTTGCAGGAATAACTTTCAATCCTAGAAGAAAAATGGAAGATTTCAGTTCTTGTTTAAGTTGCATATTATAATATTATTACACTGAACAGAATATTGTTTAAACTGCAGATACAAGAAGGATAATATTAAATGTCAAAGAAAGAAAAAAATCTGCCCTTTTCTCTTGTACTACAACTTTATTTTTATATCTTGTTGTTGGTTAAGATTTTTGTTAGAAATTCAGTGAAAATATGTAATTAAATAAGAAGTTGACTAATAAATTATTCTTCAAGATTTTGAAAATATTGAGTTAATGCAAGTTGACTATATAATGCACAAGGGTGCAGAATATGCCTGAACAAGGTTAGGGAATTTTTTACTAAGGACGATGAAAAATAAAAATTACAAAGAAGGCATCTACTTATATTTTTTCCCACATTTCTTTTAGAATTATCAATGGGAATTATGAATTCATCTTTAAAATCAACTAAAAAACCCCTTTCATTATGTCTTTTTATTAATGTTAAAGAATGCAATGTTGGTCTTTCCGTCCGAGCATGGATGAACTCAAGTTGCGACAGATTGAGCAGGAGTAGCAAAAGCCCTGAGAGGGGAGTTTATACTACAAATTAGTATGAAGTTTTCATTTTTACCGGCCATCTCGCTGATGGTTACTTTTCTATGGGAAAAACATGATTAATCATTACAATATTTGTTAGGGAAATTTTTGGTTCATAAAATGTATTCGGGGGACATTTCATGGGTCTTTCTGCACCCATGATAATGCAATACTAATTTAGGAAAGTAGATTTTAGCTGTGACAGTTAAGATATTCATGTTGAAGGAAAAAAAGTAATTTTTAATGTAAATCTGAATATAGGTGATTATGCTCAAGAACTCGACAAAGCAGTATAAAATAAAAGATACAAATAATAAAAAATACAATAATAGAGATTATGTTAAAATCATGCGAGCTATACTACCAAAATGACTGGAAGTTTAAGAATAGCATTTATATAATAATTAATTACAAAAGGAACATAAGATTACTAAAAGTAATTAAATAATTGAATGCGTCTTTCCGAATGTTTTAGTGCAATAAATGCCTGGATATTATGAGAATTACTTTTGAGTGGACATAAAACCTCCTACCTTGTTTGAACAATTCAGATTGCTACAAACTGCAGGCTTGGGATTTAGAAAAAGGAATTGAAATTTATATTGTACATAGGCCTTGTAAGAAAATGACATTCTTTATGTTTATTCAGACATCTGGTTTGGCATGGTTTTGTGAAGTGTCAAGAAACTATTCGATTGAATTGCGGTTAGAGATATGAACTACGTGCAAACTGGCAATAAGATGTTTAATTATTACCATTTAAATTATATAGTAGATAACTGCTGAATTAAAAAAAAAATTGGTTATTGTGAAAATCTGCCAACATTGGATGGATTGTTTTCTGGATACACCACAGAGTTTGCAGCTAAATATTTAAAACTTCAGAAATACCTCACTGGTAAATTTTTGGTCTATTTCTAGTTTGCAGTGCCCCTGCCAAATGAAATATTTGGTGAACAATAAAATTTATATTGTGGCAACCCAAATTTATGACGTACATAAACTTAATTACATCCCGCTCAGAGGGATACCTATCTTGCACATGGTTGATTTAAAATGTTGTTGACACGGAGGAAAGAGTTTTGTTGATGTTGGTGGATATGTATTTTAATTATAAATATTTTTGAAAGTTGGAGGTGCAAGGCTAACGTGCCGTCATTGATTAGTGTATAAATGGTGAATTCCGGCAGTAACGGAAGGCCAGTTTGTACTACAACTTATGGTTATAATTTTAAAAATATATTTTATTTCAAATAACTGATAGGTAGATTTTTATACACTTTACTGCATTTTATTAAAAATGCAAAATCTAGAATTTAGCACTTTTTAACTTTTTTAAAAATTTAAATTTTAGTAATGGTAACGGAAGGACGTTTTTTGGAAGTGGTATACCACACTTACACCTTTTTATTAAAAGTTCAGCTAAACCGTAAAAAAAAAAAATCTAGAAAAATTAGAACACTTAAAGGAGAGTTCAATTATTATAAATTGCAGTGCAGTTTTTAGAAATTATTATATTATGTCCAAAAATATGATGTTTTTTTAAGGTAACGGAAGGACAAAAATTCCAAGTGTGTAAAATTGGATTATTTTACAACAATTTACTCATTAATATTTTGAAAAAGAATAATAGGTGTTAAATTCTGCTCATTCAGCTGTTTTTAAATCTAATTCTGCATCAAATTCTTTTTCCAGAGCCATTTGTTAAAATTTTTGGTTATTTTATTTGAGTCAATTCCAGCAGTTACCTTTTTTCTTAGGAAATATAAATTTAGTAATTTATTATTTTATTTTCTTAAACATAATACTTCTACAACGACATCATTGAATGAAGCACTTGCCTAACATAATACTTTTTAGTCCTTGCCATTCGACTAACTAAAAGTCACTAACTGCTAATGCATTGCTTGACCCATGTGCCTTGTCTGCATCTTTTATATTGATTGTATGTTTTCTTTGAATACCTTTCTTTCTGTTGAACTAGAGTACTCACAATACTCAATAATATATTTTGAAATTGGTTTTAAATAATAAGTATTCGGTGTGTCAGGAAGAAGAGGATATTGTTCCATCTTTCTTGAGATAATTACTTTATCTGATGGAGAAATCAATTATTTTATCTGATGGGGCAATAGAGGTAAATTTCCCATTAACCACTTTGGACATTTACAGTACCTTTGCTTTGATTAATGGCAAAAATG
This sequence comes from Troglohyphantes excavatus, assembly GCA_963932185.1. Taxonomy (NCBI): domain Eukaryota; kingdom Metazoa; phylum Arthropoda; class Arachnida; order Araneae; family Linyphiidae; genus Troglohyphantes; species Troglohyphantes excavatus. Next base: position 24,965,502 of record OZ010667.1, on the reverse strand, counting down.
CTTCAATGTAGCCATGATGTTATATTGATCAAACATGAATGTTAAGTTGGTTTTTGAATGTTAAATCAACTTGTACAACTACAATTTTCACCTTTTCTTTGAATTCTTCAAAGAATTTGTGTTGATATCTTTTAAAAAAAATATGCTTTAAAAACGTGCAGATTTGTTTTCAAGAACATAAAGGCACTTTTTAAATGAACTCTTGTATCTTTTGTTTTTTATGGCTTTCTGTCTTCATTCCATTGCTCTGATTTTAAATGTAGAAGTATTATGTCGTTGTAGAAGTATTATGTTAAGATTTTAAATGTGCTAAATTTTGTTCATTAGTATTTATATATTTGGTAACACAACAATTTAGACAAACTTTAAGTAGAAGGTATATTTGTAACAAAACAAACTGGGGTCTAAGCTTGCGAACTTTTTATAGTGATACATTAATATCAATATTTTCTTGCTGAAATTCTGCATGCGTCACTTAACGTCATCGTAAGAAATCACTTTTAAAACTTTTTTTTTCCCCATTTTATGGCTTTATTGTAGAAACAACACATATAGTGAATAAATAGAAAATAAGTACAAGTTTTAATTGAAACTCAATGTATTTGTGACATACTTATTAAATTAGCGGGGGAGGGTATTAAGAAAGAAAATACAGTTAATATGTATATATAATATTTATATGTGTTTGAATTTCAATAATAACTGAAAATTAGTTTGTTTAATTGTGGAAAATTCAGTCAAAATCAGCTCATACAAAAATGTCCTTCCGTTACCACATTGACGTCCTTCCGTTACCATGTTTTTTGTCCTTCCGTTACCATTGAAAAACATCTAAATTAAAAACAAAATAAAATTGTTGCTATTTCTAATTAATAAGTGTCATAAGTCTGCTTTGTACAAAAATTCATTAAGTTGTAGACCCAATAGTTTCTTAGTGAGGAGGTTGAAATATAGTATTTTGGTAACGGAAGGACATTTATGGTTTGACTTAATAAGTTATTGATTTCAAGGTTAAAAAATATTTTTTTCAAAAAAAAATTAATAGAAAGATTAACTACTTGAATAAAGTATAAAAGTTAATCTATTTATTTTATTTTGGTAAGTGATTTTAGTCAAGTTATAGTATGAAACAAAATGTAGATATTCCGCACTGCAAAACCATATAGTAAAGAAGTGACTTTTACCTTGATTTTATAAAAGTCATTGTGTTAATTTAAAAAAAATATGTTAAGATTCAAAAAGTTCATATCTTTCTGAAAAAAATGGTATATGACAAATTACTCAACATAAAGTTTAAAATTTTAAGTGCCATGGCAACATTTTCCCGGAATTCACCAAATGTTAAATTTCTGGTGAATACTTGTCCGCCTGAAGTGTGGAAAAGGCATGGAGCTTGTTCCACAGCTGATGTTTCCAATTACTTTTGACAGCCGATTGCTCGGAGGATTGCCAGTAAGCACCATAATAAACTGTTCAAAGGGGCTAATGGATTTGATTCCGGGTCGTTGGAAGCCATAAGCCGGAGACAAATCTTTTGCCTGGAAGATTGATCGAAGGCAAGAGTCTGTGACATTAGTGCAAGGTATGTGCATGCGCTTAAGACCTTTGATTTTGTCGTATTTTTATTGATTCATTGCTGAACCCAAACCGTCGTCAATAGCCTATTGTGCAGCTGTAGTGCGAAATTTTTTAATAAACCAAACGTCCTTTATATGTGCCATTTTGACTCGGCAACAAACTTGTTAGTTTGGTGTAACTTTTCCAGAATCCCGCCAAGAGGCAAAGCAAACTAGGAATTTATCGAATTTTTCACTTGTTTGTTTAATGTTAGGGGCTCATTGTAATGTATGCTTTATATATCTAGGAGATATATATTTGCTAAGTCATTGAAAATAAATTGTCTATCAAGTGTTTTTCAGGGTCCTCTGCCCTATTTAACGTTGTTTTATCTTTATAGCAACCAACTTTGAAGAAAATCTAATGAGGAAACAAAGAAGAGATGCAAGATAATTTCCTCTCATATTATAGTGAGGGAAGGATATAGAACTATTAATTATTCTCTCCTAAATTTTAGAATTTTTAACAGAAATATCTTTATAAAACACAATTATACAACAAAAATTTAATAGCATGTCCTTTATAAAACAGATGTAATCAAACCACACTTTTTTTATATTGGGAAACAGATGTAGTATAGGACATTTGGCGCGGGTTTTTTTGGCGACGAAAAATTGTTGTTAAACATAGCATAGGGTTGCCAGATTGAAAGTCGCCACAAAAATCGGAAAATACCAACAATGTCAGGTGGGGTTACCATACTATAAATTTATCACCCGTATAAAACACGCCAAAAAAAACTTTCGCACCAAATGTCCTATACTACATCTGTACTTTTTATTGAGCTAAAATTTGAGGGCACGATCATATATTTGAGTATCCTCCATATGAACTACTAAAACTACCTTTTTTAAAAGATATGTTGAAAATTATTTGTCTGCAATACTAAATAGAAACTTTCAATAGAATGATTCCTTAAAAAACAGAAAATTGTATTAGTATCAATAGATATTAATTTCAAACCACTTGATTTGCAAATATTTTTATATGAGAAAATTAACAAAAAAAGGATCATGTATAATTAAAAACTCCAAAGTACTAAAGAAACCTCCGACTATGAATAGTGTTTTTTCATGATACTTTATAAAAATGGCAAGTATATGAAACAATTCTATTCTTTATTACGATTGCTAAGTGTTTAAAATCTTTTTAACAAAAACAGAACTGCAAAGTAAAAGAATTATTAATCAATTAAATTATATTTAAAAAATATTTTTAATAATACAAAGCTATTTTTCTGCGAAAACCATTTATAAAACTTGCAAAATATTACACAAATACAAGTTAAAGGTTGTTTTGATTACACTTATATAACTAATTTAAATATCGTTATTTACCTCCCACGTATCAGACAATCTCCAGTTTGAAAACGAAGAGCAGAGTTAATAGCTTCAAATATACTGCTTTCCAAAAACTTCATATTTGGGGTTATGAAATATAACTTTGCGACACAGAGTTCGATGAACACAAAATAAAATGCCAAATTCGAACGCCAATTTACACAGCGGAAGTGCAAAAGTTCTTCAAGATACTTCTCGGATGCGTTTGTATGAGTCTATTTCTTTTGATATTTCTGAAAGAATTACAAATGTTTACGACTCTGGAAGAAAGCAGATCATTACAAAGTTGAAACTTTGGAGTATCGTTAAGCATTGGGCAGCAGATGAGGAATTACGAAACTAAGATTTCGCTCCTGTTTGAGCGAACGATCAGCGCAAACAGTCTTTGTAGAACGAGAGGGAAAAGTTTTTTTACTTCTTATTAAAAGATAATCATTCAGAATACTTTTAAAATGGAAATTCAAACGCAGCAATTCTGAGCAAAATACTCAGAAGCAGAATCAAACGATTCGAAGTCACCTTGTTCTTGTTGACCAAAATATTTACACCAGTCAGATTCTAATTTGACAGAAGGAAGTTGCTATTGCCAGATTCTATTTCGGGACACAACGGTCTCTTTGTTTCCTTTTCGGGATTCAAACGCAATTTTACACAAGGTTATAAAAATATTTTGTCAAAATCATTAAGAATTTCGAAATTAATAATAAATTAGGCAAAAAAATATTAAAATTGAAAAGTTTTACTAAGTCGAAAATAATCGAAAGAGCGTTAACGCTGAACAACAGAACGCAACACAACAGAATTCAATATTTGTTTACATTAGTTTTGATTTACTGAACTTCGAAAATTTAGTAATTCTATAATAGTATTTAGTTTTTTTTAAATATTTTTTTACAGGCGAGTAGTAAATGTCTCGATATCTCATTGTCACGCCTGTTTTGTAATAAATCGCAAAATATGCAGGATATAGATCAAATTAATTCTTCATTTGATGACACGAACCCGTCAAATGTGTTAACTTGGGTAAATTCCGATCTTTATAATTTTCGCGAAAATGCTTCTCATCCTAAAATTGACAGAAAACCAGACTTCAATCAAGTGAGGAATTATTCAGTTGTAGATCACAACCAAGGTTGTTTAAATGAATCCCAAAATACTAAAATAATATATAAAGCTGTGTTAAGTCTAGATGAATCTAAGGTTCAACAAAAGGAGATGTATTTTAAATCAAATATTGTGGATAATGGATCACAAGGTAAGTGTTTCTTGTATCTTATTCCTTACATAATTAATGTTTATATCAAAAGTTAAATTTCTCTTATCAAAAAGTAGAAATTATTGTATTAAAGGTTTTAAGATACTTGAATCTTGGGAGCTCCATTATGTTCTGATTAGGTCTTTGCTAAACTTTGCCTCAGCTCTCTGAGTCTCTCTCTTCTTATAAAGTCAGTAAAATTTTGGGATTAGTACACTAGACGGTAAATTCCTAGTGTACGGTGCCTCCTTGGCGAAATTCTTAAAATTGGCGCCAAAGCCTTGGCAAACAACGTAAAACGGCGAGAGAAAAAAAATAAGGGTTGCCGTACATCATGATATTTCCAAGAACGTTATGAAATAGTGTTACCAACATATAAAATTTATCGCCCACCAATTGTCGTCAAATCACATTTGGCGGGGGCACCGTACACTAGGAATTAACCCACTAGACCTCTGATTGCAGTGCTTGGCTCATTTGTGTCCTCCTCCATATGCCATAAGGTTTTAAGATTAAAATGCATTGAACAGTAACACTGATATTGTAAAGCGAGGTGTAGGGCTGCCATTGGTGGCTATTAGGAACTGTACCCACTCTTTTTGGCAGCCCTGCAATGTAAAAATGGTGGAAATTCTTTAATTGGTAACAAATTCAGTTTTTATTGCTAAGAATGGCATAGAGTCGAATAGTATTCTACAAAAGTCACCAAGGGTTACTGTTCAGTGAATTTTAACTTTAAAATCTATTAAAATAACCTACAAAAGTTACTTGAAATCCAGTTGCATCTTTTAAACTAATGTGTAGTTTATATATGGGACGTTTTATGTATACATTTTAGATAACTTAAAGAAAGGAGGAACAACTTCTATTTCCAGTGCGGATAGTCCAGATTTCTCAATAGTTCCAAAACAGTGTGCAAATTCTCTATCTGAAAGATGTTTTGTGTAAGTATTTCTGAATTTCCACAAACCTTTAAAATATATTAAAATTTTTGTTTTGAATTTGGCACAAAATAATATCGGGACTACTCAGATAAATTCTGCAGATCCTAACCAACAACACAAGTGAAACAAGAATAATTTTTCAAGTGAACATATATCTTAAAAGACTTGATTAAGATTTTCAATCCTTCATTAGCTTAGGATAATACTGTGGAATTTTCAATTTTATAAGGAATGCAACCAGGTTTGCTGAAAAAAAAGTCATCCAAACATTTCTTAAAATATCATCAAATAACAATATAATAGTTTAATTTTAACAATTAAATATATTGTTTGCAATAATTTATGTTAGTAGGCTAGTTGTGTGACCCACAGACTTTTAACTGTAACTTTTAGATTATGCAAGACATTATGTTGACTTGAAGCCAGTGTGGAAGCAGCCGTGCTGTACCCCACTTTCATTGCTACTGCAATATTTCGTATATTTTTTTTGTTAAAATAAGCAGTCGACAGGTATTGCTTTTGGCTGAGTTTTGTTTTTCAATTTTCTTTTGAAACCCATTTTAAATGCAATCTGTTATTAAAATAGAAAGTCATTTGCAAGTCGAAGTAGTTAAAAAGCAAGAGCAAAAACTATTTGTTTAGCAGAAAAGGGAGCAATATAAAAATTAATTCAATGAGAAGAATATATATTTAAATTTAAATACGGTATATGGAATTTAAAAAAAAAACTAAATCACTTAAAAAAAAAATTTACTTCACTTAAAATAAACTTTCAATTGGCTTCAACGCACCCATACAGGAAACAAGTTTTGAGCCTTCCAGAAGTTACAGATAAAGTTCAGTGGTGTGACCCTGTGCTGAAAGGGATCAAGTAATGTACATAGATTTTCTTCTGTATATAAATAAATAAAAATTATATGTTTAACCTAATGCACATCCTTTGAAAAATTAGGTTTTATACTTATATTTAATACTTTCCAATAGGATGCAAAAGATATTTTCCTGATATCAAATATTATACTGATCTTTCATCAGGTAAAAATATAGCTTTTGAGAGGTAGAAAAGGTTATTTAAATTCTGTCCAATAATAAGCAAAATATCGTTCAATGATAAATAAAAAGTATAAAATTGTGACTTTTAGATACTTGTGTACATTACATACAAAGAGCTCTCATTTAAAAAAAAAGAATTATCAAAATCGATCCAGCAGAAGTCTAACTTCTGACGAGAAAGACTAAACTTATTTTTTAGGTAGTTTATATTTTATTTTGAACAAAGTTAATTTTTTAATGAATGTTTTAAATGTTCAATATCAATAACCTGCTTTGAATTTTTATATTCAGGGTTAATTTATACATTGAGACAAAGGCTTCACATATGGGTCCATTACCATTTGAAGTTCATCCCAAAATGTGTGTCCGACTTTTAAAGTTGCAAGTGAGTGCTTTTATTATATTCTATTTTTTAAATTTGTTGTATAGCTATAAATAATTGTTTTTAATTTCACTGTCATTTTATACAGATTTTTAATTTCCTTTATTTGAATAATACTATTTGTACTTAAACTGCACAAGTTCTACATTGGCAGGTTTTAATAGGGTCAGGTGGGGGAAAGTGGTCATAAAAACAGGCATTTTTAACTTTGCATGAATATAAATACTAGAAATTTTCTAAAAAATATTATTGTTTTGGATTTTATTTTACATTACATTGTTCTAGAGTACATTAGAATACATTTTAAAAATATGTTTTGAGAGTAACACCTTTTAATGACGTCTTTTTTTTGTCATGTTTTTATGACCACTTTACCCCATGGGTGGGGTAAAGTGGTCAGTGTGTGGGGTAAAGTGGTCATATTGAAGAAATATGACATAAAAAGGAAATTATAAGTAAACAGTGCCATTTTATTACTTAAAAATATTTTACACAACTTCTATATTTGTGAACTATTGTTTAAATTTAAATAATATTATTATTAAATTGTAAATTTATAGTGTTCTCTATGGTAAAAAGTTTTTTTTTAAAACTTCCGACTCTCTGGTTTTTCAATGTCGTTATATTCTGAAAATGTGTAGTAGTCACCAATTTAGGATTTTTCTAGATATTTAATGAAGTGTCCCATTAATTACTATCTCAATCTTGTTCAATAAACTGTTTAATTGATTTCTTCCCTTAATATTTTACTAACATCCCACAAATATGATTTGTCAAATTTGTATATCTGTGGCCCAAATTGGCTCAAAAGAATTTGTTGACTTGATAATTTTCTGGTTTTTTTTTAGCTTTTTTTTTTTTGGCATCCCTTGTTTTTTTTTTTTTTTTTTTGTAGACAAAGTGCAACTGTTTCTTCTGTTTTCATCTTTAGAGTTATGTATAGCCATTCTATGTACAATTGACACTGGTGGAGATATTGTTGTCAGTATTAGCTTAAAGTCCTTCAGTGGATACACTTGTTGTATTAGCCATATTTGACACTTTTGTACTTTTAAAATTTAAATTGCGTATATCAGATGTTGATGGTTCTGAATTCTGATGAATATCTATTTGTTGATCTGGTGAAGTCAATGGGCAATTCTGTAATTTCGGTACGGACATTGTTATGTTTGGTCAATTTGTTTGTTGACAGTTTTCACAAATTCTGTGGTAATCAGGTCTTAGTGGTCTTATCAACCAATGGACTTTTTCCGCTATTAGGATATTTAAGATACATTTGGATTAAATTTGATATAATTGAACAATCGAATGAATGCCCAACATGGGCAATAAATCTGAAGCTTTTAATGATGCAAGATTCTTCTTCGAAGCCATGATTCTCATTAGGACCATTATGTCTGGACTTGTTAATGACCCATCTTCTTAAAGTCGGGTAATTTCTGAGCTACAGCATAAATGGATATGCCCTTTTTAACCCGCATAGCTAACTGGCCTTGCCAGCATAGCTAATTAGCCTTGCCAGCATAACTAATTGTAGACTGGCATCAGAGTAATTTGGTACAATCTTCCTAACATATTTTCTCGGCATGTTTATTACGTAAAAAAAGGGAAAAAATAAGACAATAAAAATTATTTTATTATACAAGTTTATCCAAATTTTAATCACTGAATATTAGGTCTTAATAAAGTCATTCCAAGCAATGTAAAAGTTAAGCCTAATGCTGTTTACTTTATCTTATGTTATAAACGATGATAAATTAATATATGCTTTATTATTCTAAATTAATATTTAATAATCAATCTTTAAATATTAGGCCTAAATAAACTCATTGTTACCATGAATACGTTAAACTTAGTCATATGACCACTTTACCCCACGTTACTAAAAACACTATAAAATAAAAAATTTAATAAATACAACTTGCCTATCAATGGAAATGTGTTCTTGAGATATGTTTGAAGCCTCCTGTATAACTAATATATTAAGATTTTGATTAAACAAAATGTAGGAGAGAAGTTCATTAGAGAATCAAAAGATTGTACTGAAACGTACAAAAATAAAATGGCTATTTATTGGCATTCAATGTGTTGCTAAAATTATAATTTTGTGTGAAAAACATTGCTCCTCTTCACTGAAAACTAAAACAAAAATATGTAAAACCTTTACGATAAAAATAAAAAATAGGGAGGAAAAACTACAACATTTATTAGAGTATGACTACTTTACCCCACCTGACCCTATCCAACAAAATTAAATTTTAGCTTAATTTAAACCACAATATTCAAGGAAATAAAGTTGTATACTTTATTTGAATATTTCTGAAACCTACAAATTATTTTGTTCAATTGTTCTTCATTTAAAGGTTATGAAAGACATTTTATCTCAATTTAGCCAAAATGGACTTTCCAGTTTAGGCACTACTGTACTCATTATACATACATCCTATATCAAAAATATATATTGTATCAGTTGATTATTGTCCTACTATTGTACATTGTACAAGATGAAATTACAAAAAAAAACTTTAAATAGTTTAAATTTACTAGCTTTCAATTTTTGTATCAGTGTTACATCTTGTTATGCAGAATAACTCAAAATATAAAGTCTTTATTTATTTATCATTATTATTTTTATTAAAGTCAATTGAAGACATGGGTGTAAGTTACAGACTGCTCCAGTTTTCAAAACTTTGCAGGAAAACTTCTCATACGAAAAGTATGTTTATTGTATCGTATCATACAAAAGTATAGCTCCTTTTCCTTTATGTATCTCTATAGCCATTGCTTAGAGCTGTCTGGTTCTTGCACTAATCATTAGAGGATTTTTGTTTAACCCTTTCAGGGCGGATGACTGAATTTTCGTCCAGAATGAATCCAATGTTAAAATCAAACACCCGCTTTCTAAAGGTTAAAGGAATAGGTAGTCAGTGAAAAAGTACAAATCGGAAAAATATGGAGCTGTCTGGTTCTTATAACCACGGTTTCAATTGTGATTTAATTATTATTATGGGAAATATCTATACTGTTTTCTGGCTCTTGATTTCTGGTTTTTCATTTTGTTTTAAATTGATTTCAATATTTTATTTAAATTTGTATTTCAATTTGTCATAAATATGTTTTGCTTATTTTGCCAATGAAATAGGTTGAAAAGGAGCTTGGTATTCCTGCTGCTTCTCAAAAATGGATAATAAAAAACACATTAGTTATTGACAGCGATGCATCACTTTCTGATTACGGAGTTACTCCAACGTCCTCTATATTTTTGTATGTGGATTCAAACTTTGACAAAAAGATTGATGTTAGACAGCTATCAGGAGCAATTCTGAATAAATATTCTTCCCTAAAAGCAAACCAATGTACTGATATCAACAATTTTCTTGATTCCAAACAGTTCGCTGCTAAAGGTATTCACAGAAGCAAATATACAACAACATCAAGCAAAATCAAAGATAATTATTCTTTTAATAATTCATCCAAAGCTCTGAATTCTCTAAACATTGCTAATAAAAATGATAAAGTAGAAGAGCTGATGTCACCAAAACAAATATCAAAAATAAATAGTTTTGAATCACTATGTGGTATAAAATGTCCTGAAATTGATACAAAGTGTAAAATTCTTACAGAGAATTTTAAGGTTAAGTCCTTAAAGGATCCTCAAGTAAAAAATGAAAAATTAAGAAAGATATTTCTAAAAGCTAAGTTTTCCAATGGGAGTCCGCATTCATCGTCTGAAAAAATTTTGCATAGTTCTTCGAGTGATATGAGCGAAAAAAGCTATTTTGAAAATAATTATGCCGAAGAAAGCCCTGCCTGTAATATAAAGACAGGCAATGTGTTACTCAAGTCTGAAAACTTTGTTGATCTTATTTATAATAAAACTGATGTTTCTAAATTTGCAACTGCTGCAGGTTCAAATGACGTGGTTGGCAAACATAATAACTTAGAGAACTCTGGGTGCTTGAAAAATAATTTAAATCTCATGAATTTGCATCAATCATCCTTAATCGAAGAAAGTCCTTCTGAGTGTAATAAGCCAGAGTTGTCTCATTATAGCAAGGATATTTCAAAGCCAAAGAAATCATTTCTGCAGCAACTGAAATTGAAACAAAGAGCTAAAGAAATAGAGGGAAATATTAAAATGTTTAAAGAGAACGTTGAAAATAGTATTGAGAATAACACATTAAATATTGAAAAATGTGTTGATTCTGAATTTTCTCAAGTTGTTGTCCAAGGATTTGAAAGGAATCCTTTACATCATAGGGATTTTCTAAAAATTATTCAACTTGAAGTAGCTGATTGTATTTCTGATTATCCACCAGAAAAGGAAAGTAATTTTGGCAATGCTATTAATGAAACTGAGAATAAAGACATCAGCATAGCAAATGAAAATGCATTCAAGTTTGAAGAAATCCCTAAAAATGTACATACAAGTATAAACACATTTCATGATGCTAATGAACTTCCGATAGCTGAAATATCAATACAGAGTGATGCTAATAATACTTGTAAGTTTGATGCAGTATTACTTTTATTTGCATTTGATGCTGCATTTTGCCAAGTTACAGTAACAGTCGTAGCATGGCTTTAACCTTCTGACCGTTTCAAATGTATTTTTGCATCCTTGTATCACGAGTTTTTCCAGCAATACACACAATTTTTAAATTAAAAAACAGCTTTATTTTCAAATATTTTTTATTGGGGGTAAAAATTAAAAGACATTTCTTTAAGAATGAACAAACTTAAGAAAAAATAATAATAATTTTAAATGTTATTTAAACTTTCTAAAAAGAAAACTTTACAATTTAGTTAATTTGCTGACCACGCAGAGGGTTAATATATCTTTAACACATTGTAGAATGTCACTCTAAAATTTAAGATTCTAATCTAGATTTTAAGCTCGGAAGCAATGATGTCAGCAGCTTTGATGTAGTACAGAAACTTTTTTTTTATGACAAACATATAATTACTTTTAAATTTGTAAGTTTTTAATGTCTTTAATACAATTTTACAGTACAAACTTTCCGAAATGCTCTACAGGAAAATATAATAATTTTACTAAAACAATTCAAATTTCATAGGAGAATGTATAAATTAACATCGAAAGTTTTATAAAACCTTACTTTTATATGGCATGTTTTGCACCTTTATCAATTATTTAATACCCTTAATATCTGTAAGTTTGTAAGACTTACTAACTCTTATAATTTGAAAGAAAATATTGCTTGTGAAATTAACAAAATCCTTTGCAATTTTGAATGACAAGACTAGTTCCTTTTAAATATTTATCCTAATATAGAAAGTAACATGTATGTTTGGTAATTTTTAAAATTTATTTCCTTTAAATTCACATAAAGTATGATCATTGCATTTTTAATGCAAGTTTATTTCAAATTTGCAATATATAATGTATTACAAAAAAAGTTCTTGGATTGTTTTTGAATGACGTGAATGCTTAGTTATTATACTTATTTTCAGTTTATGTAGATATATATGACATGAAAGAATATACATTAATAAACCTTATAAATTGCCCTATAGGTATTGTATTTAATTGACTAAACAATACACATATACACTATTAATTTAAATTGTAAGATTAATTAGAGTGTAAGATTTATAAATTACCTTTAAATGTAACAACTTAACCCCATTAATTTTCAGTACATAGTAAATGAATTCTTAGTATTTTTTTTTAATGTATTTAATTTTGATCCTTAACTTTGTGTAAACTAAATTTGAAAGCCTTTATGAAATAATTTTATTTATTATGTCTTTTTTTTAAAGTAATCTACATCATGGTTATTTATTTTGAACAATTTTGTATAAAACTTATGCAACAATTTTCTATTATAGTTTTACAAACTTCTTCAGAATTATCGACTGAAGAGACCATCTATCCAGAGTGTCAAAATAATGTAGCTGACTTTCAGGTATATGAAACCTAACATTTGTATTTTAATTCTATGTAATTTGAATATATAAGATGTTCATAATTAAACGCACATGATTTTTAAACAATTTTAAAAAATTCGAAAGGTGGAAATAGAATTAACTTTAAATCTATTGTCACTTGACTTATTGCACAAACAAATATACCAACTACTTTCTGAGCAGAATTTCTCTGCTTTTTTTATTGGAAATCTATTTGTTTGCCTAGTTTAAAAAACATGTCTTTACAGCCCTGATTTCCAATCTTTCACTACCAGGATTATTTAGACATACAATAAACAAGTTTCCAGACATTTTACCATTTTGTTTTTTAATTTCAACGAAATAACATGCAATTTTTATGAATTTGTTTTTATATCCTTAAAAATACATACACATGAAAAAAGTTACTTGTTATTATAAAAATATAAGAAGTTTATTTTCAGGTTGTAATATTAAAATTGAAACAGATATTTAAGGCTTGTTTTCTCTATAGAAGGATAATTCTTATCCACAGATCCAGGCCAGATTGTTACTTTTTTCATTGCTAAACAATATAGACTTGGACATGCTTACTCAGTTTAAACATGATATAACATGAAAAATATGCCTTAATAATAAGAAAACTTTAAATTGATATGAAAATATTTATTTAATGAGTTTTTCCACTCAATTTCTGCTAAATTGAATATGATTTGCCAAATGAATATATTTTGCCTAAGTATAAAAAAAATGCTTGCAAAAAAATATAATAAAATAAAGTTAATAAGGGTATACAATTGCAAGTGCATGAAGTTTAGAATTAAAAATCCTTAGCCAATGCATTGATAATGCCAATAAATATATTTAGATTACAAACAATGCATATACACTATATTTTTATTAAAAATGCAAATATTAAGTTTTTAAAATTTTTGTCTAATAGTATATAATTTATTTTTTGATAGAATGACGAATCGGCAAAGAATTATCAATTTCTCTTGCGCATGGAAAATTCAAACTTGGTTAGGAATGTTATAAATTTTACATGCCCTGTGTGCTTTGGTGTATTCGAAAGTGACCAAGGAGTTGTATTACATGAATGTCTGCATACATTTTGTTTGTAAGTATATTAACAAATACGAAACGTAATAAACATTTTGCAGAAGCAAATAGATATAAGTGAGTTTTCTACTATGGAATTTATATTATAAAAACAGGGTGGTAACATAACCTGGAAAACCGGGAAATCAGGGAATTGTCATGGAAATTTTTTATTCTGGAAATATCAGGGAAATTTTCGAAATTTCACAAAAAATCAGGGAAATTTTCAAATTTGGATCATTAAAACGGCAATTGTCCTCCATTATGCACTCTATTCTGGGTAATTTAGTTGTCAATATTTCCTTTTAGTTCTGAAAAAGTATTTTTTTTAAAAAGTATGGTTATGCACATTTTCATATTTTCAGTTTTATTTTTGTAAAAACGTGAACCACTGCTGAGGAAGCAGCAAAAGCAAAGTGCATTGGACCTTGAAATTGTGAGCAACATGTGAGGGGTTAATGAATGTGATTTATTGCAGATTGGAATAGGAAATATTAAGCATATAAAACATTTAAAATTATCTCTAAAAGAAATAGTTGGAAAAATTTGCATTCACTGCTTACAGACAACATGATTAATTACTATTATGCCTGCCATAATTGTATAATTTGTGTATCCATAAATTATTATTTTAACTGACAATAAGTATTGCTTATAAATTTTTATTTATAATGCAGTAAATTTATTGTATTGTAGCATGGATACTTTGTTTTTATACAAAGCATATATTTCAACGTTTCTTAAATTTAATTTTAAAGTCAGGGAAATTTTGTGACACCATCATGGAAGTCAGGGAAATATCAGGGAACTTTTTTTCCAGAATTTTGTTGCCACCCTGAAAAAGCAATTTTTACTTTTTTCAAATATCTGTAATAATGTTAAATTAGTGTTAAAATAAAAGCATAGACAAAGTATTTAAAGTGCTAATCAAGTAAAGGTGCTGCATGACAGAAATTAAGTTTTGACGAATAACGTTCACAGTACTCTATAAGGTATTTATTCGGTTAGATTCTTCTAATAAAACTAAAGTTTAGATGTCAATTAGCAAAATTTAATTTACATCTAGTTAATTATTTGTTAAACACATGTATTGAGTAAAATTTTATTTTAAATGTACTTGCCAATAGTATATAATTGGTATATTATTGGCAAGTATATAATTGGTATACTATTGGCATAGTATATATTGCCAATAATATTATTCTTAAGGATTTTTCACTGTTTCATTCGAGCATACTAATTTCTAATAAGACTATTGTACATTTCACAAGAATTTTCATCTTCGGAGCACAAAATAATTTTAATGAATAATTTTCTTAGATTGTAACTAAAGTGTGTGATGATATATAAAGTGTGTAATAACTAAAGTGTGTAAAATTGAAAACACACTCATAATTTCATTTAAAATATACAACTAATAATGGGTCTAGTTTTTTTGTATATTAAAGTTTTAAGAGGAGAATTGGATTTTTTTATATTAAATTTTTTTTTTAAGAATCTTTGTAATTTCAGTTTTCAAAAAATTTATCATATTTTATTTATTTAAAATCCTGCTCATTAAATTTTGTTTAAATGTTAACTTATGCAAACAAGGACATGTACAATGTTTAAATTTTTCCGTTACCAGAATTCAAAGACTTTTTAGATTAGGTTCGGAATTATATAATAAAACTTCACAACATGTTGTATTTTTCAAATAAAACATTTTACAAATTGATAATACACATTTTAACTAGTAGACTTTTGCTTCACAATTAATATATTTTTAGGAATATATTTGTACAGCATATTTAATTCCCACAAGATGATAGCTTAAAATTTTTTATAAAATTAAAAAAAAATTTAATGTTTTAATAATTATACATTCCTGGATTGGCTATTTTTATTTTTCATCCACAGGGACTGCCTAAGAAGACTAGTAGAATATGCAGAAGAAGCTCTAATTAAATGTCCTTACAGAGATGATTTGTATTCCTGTCAGAGTCATTTGCAGCAACGAGAAATAAGAGCTGTTAGTATATTTTTGTATGTTTGATGCAAGAAAAAATTATTCATCCCTTTTTTAAAATTGCATGTTTATAAAGCTGTAACTTGATACTTATTGTCTTGTTTTAAAAAATAATTCTAAGAATTATTTTAAGAAAAAAGAATTATAAGAAAAAAGTCCAGGGATCTATTTCATGAATAGCGTTTAATTCACTATTGAGATGAGCTATTATAGTCACCTTTGTGTCTGTTGAATTAAATTCAATTAAAAAAATATTGATATTGATCTTAAAAATTGGACAGAAAGTTATGTACAAATAATTCTTCAATAATATTCTATTGTAACATAATATATTTTTTAATATTGTTTTAGTGGAATTTACATTTTTGGTAATAATTTTTTTGTAATAAAATGCAATGTTTGGATGTATTGTTGACAAAAAATTATTCAGGAAATTATTTTAAATGTTTGAGCCTCAAAATTTATAGGACCAATTCACAATCCAAAAAAATTAATGAGGTAAAAAAATTTAAAAATCAAAAAATTTGAAATCACAAATGATAAAAGAAAGTTAAAAATTAATTATATAAGTTAAAAGTTAATTATAAAAAATAATAAACAGTTGGATTATTTATTGTCGACAAAAAAAAATATCCAGGAAATCAGTTTGAATTAATAACACCCAAAATAGAATAATAAAAAGGCTCAAACTTATTATGGACAGTTGTAAAGTCTTGTAAGATTATCTTTTGTAGATTTTCAAAATTGAAATTAATAAAGTTACTATATGCTACCTTAAAGATTTTTTTATATAAAAATAGTTTCTCTTATATATTTTTATGTAGGATTTGAAAATGAAATATTTGAATTATAAAATAATTTACTTTTAGCTTGTTCCGGGTGATGTATATGAGAAGTATCTTCAGCGAAGTATCACAACTGCTGAAAGTTTGGCGGAAAAAAGCTTCCACTGCAAAACACCTGACTGCCCAGGATGGTGCATGTTTGAAGACAGCATCAATGTCTTTCACTGTCCTGTCTGCAATCACTATAATTGCCTTAACTGCATGGCATTGCATGAAGGTTTGAATTGTCGCCAGTACCAGGACAAGTTGATGCAGCAGAAGAAAAGGGACCCTGATGCAGAGAAAACTATTCAACTTCTTAATGTAAGTATTTTAGGTATCAATTTACATTTTATTTATGTTAGCCATTAGTTAGAATACTGCTAATTGTAGAATTCTGGAGTTTACTTTGTAATTTATAATGTTAATTAAATATTTGTTTTATTTCTTTATTTTCCAAACATGCTTTTAAAATGTTACAAAATTCAGACAGTAACAGTATCATTAACTAAATTTAAAATGTTACCAAATTTTGTGCCACTTAAATAACTTTTTTTCACCACTTCCTTCCGTTTGTTTTAAAAAAAATCTGCCAAAGCCCATGATATTAATAAATAGTATTTCAGCATTTTCCTACATATATACTATTTACCAAACTTTCAAACATTACTCACACTTTCAATGCACAACAATTTATCATGAGTTGTTAATATTGTTTAGAATGATTTTATTTTGTAGATTAGCTAAACGGTTTTCAAACTTTTGTTCTACAGTATTTTTATTGAAATATGCCTAACAGAATATGAAGAAAGATATTGCCATTTGCAAATGTATATATGTTTTTTAAACTTGTTAAAAGTTGTGTTTTTTACACTGTGTCAGTAATAATTGTGATATTCAACATACATTATTCGAAATATTTATATTCTTAGATATTTTTATTTCAGAAAATGATTGAAAGTGGAAAAGCTGTGAAGTGCCCTAAATGCGATCTCATACTTATGAAGAAATGGGGATGTGACTGGCTCAAGTGTTCTGTTTGCTTAACAGAAATTTGCTGGATTACAAAAGGTCCTCGCTGGGGTCCTGCAGTATGTACACATGTTATTTTCTCATCTAAAATTGTGTGTTTTTGGTATTTGTAAACTGTATATTATTTTAATGCAATTTTTTAAAAAAAATGTTTGGGAATAATTTTTTAAAGAACATATTTTGAAAATTTAGATTTAACTAAAAATTAAATTAAAAAAAAATTAAATTTAAAAATTCTATTAAATAAAATGTTGTTGAAATACAAAGCACTAATAAAGCAAAGTAATAATAAAAAGAGATAAAAATTAAGGTTTATTTTTAGCTATTTAATATGTTATATATCTTTAATATTTGTTTTATCAAGCATTTTTATAGTTGTGAATGTAGAGAAACATGGCTAAAAGTAATAAAATTCTAAAAAAAAATATTAACATTATAAAGTAATATTGCCTAGGATTTCATAAAAATTATATAGTTATTAGTGATACAATTAAAAAAAAACATAATGGCCAAGCACCTCTTTGGCTGTTCTTAATATTTATGCTTTAAAATATATAACAAGACCAGTTGTTCGAAATTGTACAATATCAAATTACATTTAAATTAAATTTTTTAGTGGATTGCTGATATGGGTCAATTATTCAGGCTACTTTTGTATATTACAGTTTAATGTTTTTTTCTGTGCACTTTTTAGGGTCAAGGAGACACGAGTGCTGGATGCAGATGCGGTGTTAATGGCATTAAATGTCATCCATCATGTACATACTGCCATTGACCAATGAGGTAGAAAACATTATTTTATATTGTACTAAACTTTGAATATGTTTTCTTGGAAAAAAATTTAAATAGTAAAAAATGTATAATATTTATACAATACACATAATAGACATTATTAACAAATCGGATGTTTATTAATATACATAAAAACAGATAAGCAATGAATATTAGTAATAATGAGTAAGTTTTGAATAATTTTATAATTAAAAAAATATTTATATTAACTGAACATTTCTTATTTTATTTCTGGTTTTTAAATAACAAATTTTATATTCTGAAAAAGGAATATTGTACCATTATTCTTTAAGTAATTTTTTATCAGATTTGTAGATGAAGCTTTAACAAAATAAATTTCTTAGAAGAAATTATTTATATGTTAAGTGCATTTATTTAGTACTTTAATAAAATATATATATAAAAAAAACTTTTTATAGCACATGCTTTTATCAAATGTACTAAAATGCAAAAAATAACCATTCTATACTTCTTGAAAACTGACTTTTGTAACATTACCTTTTCCTCCACTTGCCCCTTGAATTCTTTTCTCTTCAACTACTTTGAAATATGTTGAATATACTTTTGTTGGAACTGACTAAAAATAAAAGCGTGGGGCGCTTATTATTGATATTATATTTAAGATTTACTAAGAATTATATAACATTTCAAGATGATAAAAGAAGACATTAAGGTTTTAGATATCATGTGTGAGCGCCCCACGCTTTTATTTTTAGTCAGTTCCAACAAAAGTATATTCAACATATTTCAAAGTAGTTGAAGAGAAAAGAATTCAAGAGGCAAGTGGAGGAAAAGGTAATGTTACAAAAGTCAGTTTTCAAGAAGTATAGAATGGTTATTTTTTGCATTTTAGTACATTTGATAAAAGCATGTGCTTTAAAAAGTTTTTTTTATATATATATTTTATTTTCTGCTTTTTAGTTATATAAACATGTATATTACCATTGATTTGTATAATTAAACCTCTTTAAATTATTTCAAGGCTGTAGCATATATTTATTCAAAAATTAATTCCACTTACTAACATGCTACATAAATTATTTAATAGTTTACCTTTATTTGATCATAACGTTAAATTACAAAAATAGAACGTAGTCATTTTTTTAAACGAGATAATTAATAACAATATTACTATTTTAATACCTTTTTAATTCTTTTGATAGATCAGAAAGAGTTACCAAACTTAATAAATGACGTAATATGCCAATCTTGATGGATGTATCAACCTTGACAAAAAAAAAGTTAAGGCTAGTTGGCTTGATTAGAGTGGTAATTTCTCATTCTCTCCATTTCTATTACTGCCTCAGTGTTACAAGGTTTCTTTCCTGTTAACTTTACGTTGTCTATTTCTTCAATTTGCAAGCCGTCTAATGATCTTACACGACTCAAAGCAACATATGCCTGTCCATCAGCAAAGAGTGCAGGTCCTAGATTAACTACCGCATAGCCTACAGTACTACCCTGCATTTTGTGCACTGTAGAGGCCCTGCTCAAAATCAACGGTAACATTCTCCTTTCAGCCGTACCATAGGAGTATTTGGCAGGAAACTGAATGGATATCGGTTCAATTTTATGTATTCCGTCTCTACCGAAATTCACATGGACTGTTGGCAAGTCAGTTTCATACATTTGTGTACGACGAAAGTGCGGCCATGTTATTTCGGTAATGAAACCAATATTACCATTGACCAATCCTTTGGATACATTTATATTGGATCGCAGCATTACCTTAGCTCCTACGAATATGTCCAGTTCTTTTGGAAGCCCGCCAGTTTTGTTGACATCATTTGGGATGACATTATCCATACTAACGTCCTCAGTTTTGTGTGGCGCATCTATCAAACGATCTTGATCCTTGATTTTATATATTTTATGATTATGTTTTTGGAAATGCTGCAGTACTAACTGGTTATGATCGCGAACTTGCCGATTAGTTGGATATATTCGAAGTGCCTTTTCAATTGCAAATTCTCCAGTCGCTTTTCCGCCGACTTTCTGCAGGAGCACGGCAAAGTGTTCTGGTTTTAGTTCGCCGACTCTTAATGCATTCAAGATATTAACGAAGGTCATATCACCTTGTTGTCTCATATTTTCATTTAATTCTATTAAGGTAAATAGGCGCCACAAGTGAGTTGATGGTATCATATGTTGGGGCTGATAGAATACGATGTCCTCTTACTGGTGGAAGCTGCATCAAATCTCTAAATACTAAAATATTAAGGCCTCCGAACACATGATCACATTTCTTCAATTGTCTAAGTCGCGAGTCGACGAGTATAAATAAGAATTCGATGTATTTCCATTGCTGTCGCATAACTTTTAGAAAAATACCCGTTAACCTACATAGCTAATCTTTGGAGGAATGAGCAGGAACACTTGTCATTCGAGTTACCAAAAACGCCCTCCAATCATGTCCGGGGAAGCCAAAGGCTTGCCGCGCATCTTTTAAGCGCGCGGAACGCGTGAGCACTTAAAAGTGCCATCGAAATGTCCCAAACAACTGTTCGAAGGATCGCCTGTAAGCACCATGATCGACTTCCCAGATCAACGTAATGTCCGCCATTTTGCGTCAACTGTCCATGGTTCAAAAATACGAGGCATTCGTTCCCGATATTGATTTCCTTCGAGATAGGTACCGAACCGTCGCCAATAGCCCACTGTTCAGCTCTAGTGAGACGTTAATTAACCAAACCAAACCGCCATTTTGATTTGGCGCCAAGAAAAAAACATCATTTTTACCTTGGCGCCAATTTTTGGAATTGGCGACAACAGGGCACCGTACACTAGGAATTTACTATAATTTTTTTAAACATATTAAAAACTTATTGTCGTTTTCTCAACGAATAAAATTATTTCATCTCTATATATCATAAAAATTAAACTAATGCAATAAACATCGCTATATGCAAATTAAATGAATAGGTAACTCACTTGTTTGTTGTTACACAAATTAATTTGTTTCCTATAAATCCTTCTACTTTTAACTCCTCCGAAGTTATAACCTATCAGAGTGTAGTAATGTGCTTTACAAAACCAAAATTGTTTAATAGCAGATAGTTCTGTCAATAATAAAATTGAAGAAGAAACTATTACCATAAACATCTATCATTTGGTTTAAAAATATTCAAAATGGCGACGGAAAGCTTTTCTGTTGAAGCAAAACCAGATCATTGCGCATAATTTTTCGCGCATTCATCTGACGTCATTTTTGTAGATTGTGGGTTCGGGTCTGGCTTTCGCCAGATTTGTCGATTTTAAAGAAAATTCATTATTAATTAGAATTAATTAGTAATTAATAATTTTATGGCTAATTATTGTATTGTCACCGGGATTACGTATGTATGCCAAGTTTCAAATTTTTATGACAATTAGAAGTGGGTTTAAATTGAGTTACAAGATTTGAGGACACATCACACCAGACAGTGTGAGTTAAATAAAAGCATGTAAAAAAGAGAATTATACTTATTAAAATGTTCGCCTGCTAGCATCTTAACAGAACTGATATGCTGGACTGATTATTGTAATTAAGTTTATTTATTTTAAGATTATTGTTAAGTAAGTTTTTTCACAAAAGCAAATAACAAAAAAATGTCAGTAAATAGCAAAAATATCTTAATAATCAAGGTGATTTTATTTTACCTTAAAAAATGCAGTGGATTTTATTGATTGAGACATTGTTGTGACATCTTGTAATATAGCAATGTGACATTTGTTAATTAAGTAGAACAAATGCCATAATATGAAGGGGGGAAAAATCATTTGGAAATGTTGTATAAAAAATCTTGTAAAATTATATGTAATTCAATAATTTTGTTAAAGTTTAGGAATAAGATCTTTTTTTTTTTAATGTTGGCAATAAGTACAAACAAATTTAAATTTTTGAACAAGTATTAGAAATTAAATTTTTAATATTAATTTTAAACATATTTTTACTCATTGATGCCAAAGTTATTCGGTTTTGTATATCTGCCCCAATTTCCAAATGAGATAATAGGCAGAACAACAAATATTCATATTTTTAATGCTCGGAATTATTTTAAATTAGAATAAAATGATAAAAATGTTCAATTAATTGTGATTTCAAGATAACGGAACATTGGTTAATGGAAAATTTATTACATGTTATTTAGGAGCATTCCATAAGAAAGAAAAAATCAGGGAAATTTATCAAACTGTTTGAGATTTCTAGATAACTAAATTTTGCGTAACCAATTTTTCTCTGCATTTTATTTTAATGTTTATTATTCCATATAAAACAAAAATTATGTAATTATTATAATATTTATAAAAAAAAGTTGGTTAATTGATTTTTCTTATATTTTCATGCAAAATAACAGAACTTTTTATACATTTAATCCAGAGAGTGGGCATTCTTTATTCAACAAAAAATGTATATATATGATCAGAACAGTAGAATTAAATATTGAATTATGCATAAAAAAAGTAGAACATGTGAAATGTGTGCAACCATAAAAAAAAAATACATACAGGTCAAATATTTAACCTTATCTTTGTTAGGGAGTTAAAAACCTAAACTGCGTTAAAATGTAAAAAAATATTGTTTTATTTAATTTTGAATTTGTTATTTTTCGTAATTTTTTTTCACTAAAAAGGCTTCTTGAAAAATGTGAAATGTGTTTTTGAAAAATAATTTTTTAAAGATTTTTTTTATATATTTATAAAACAGTTTTATTTTATTAAGAAATATATTGAACAAACAACTATTTTTAATTTATTTAACACTTTATTAAATTATTTTGTTATACTTCTTTCATTTAAAAAAATAATTTCATTATAAAAAATCATTAGTAATTTCTAATTTTGAGAAGTATGTAGGTTGTTTAAGGATTGGTTATTTCTTTGTTATTTTTTCAAAAACAATTGTTTTTAGAGCAGTAGTTCCCAACCCGTTGTCCGTGAGAGGGTCTTAAGCAAAACTTTTATTAAATCAGTTTTTTTCCACTTTAAAAAATAATCAGGTATTGTTTGAGAATAAATTCTTTTTTATGCCAAAACATTCTAATCAGGGAATAACACCTTTTTACTGTACAATAAAATAACATTTTGTGCATTAGTACCTCATTTTTATAATTTGTCAACATTAACATTTGAAATCAAAATAACAAACATGATTTAATTGATTTTTAAAACTAGTTTATCTAATTAAAGAGAGAAAAAATTATAATAAATATTTAGATTTTTTAATTAATAAATTTATTGTAACATAGTATTTAAGATCCTAATTAAATTTAGTATCTGAATTGCACATATATTTACCAACTAAATATTTTTTACTGTTGATCGAAAATAGTGGTCTGCACAAAGTTTAATTTTTAACTTGGTAGAGCGTGGCCATGTAATGGTTAGAAACCACTTGTTTAGAGAATGATTGGTCTTTAAATTAATGATCATTCAGTGTCCCAATTTGAAGAATGTAGTATTTTTAATTATTATTGAACTATCAGATTATTAGATAATATGCCTAATAATATTTATATATATACTTTTATTTTCAATGATTGGTCACACGATAAAATTGATACAAGTAACTCAAAACACAAGCAGAGTATAATTTTAGTAAGATAAGTCACTTCTTTGTTATCTATAAAAACGACAAAAACATGTTTGTGTTTGTCTGAACTGTGTCTGGATGTCACATCGACACTTCAAATCTCAGTCTTTATCTGATGATTCACAAAGATTGTAAGAAAGTATAAAAAATATTTATGTTTTATTAATAAAATTGGCCTTGCTTATTCAATAAATGTACTTATGTAAATCAATTTGCATACTGTTTTTTTTAAAAATCAAACTTAGCCATGTTCAAGGGATATATAGTATTTCGTTATATTCCAAACTATTTATTGACATTTTAAGATTATTTTGATATTCTAGATTATTTTGTATATTAGTAGAAACACAATCATTGTTACTAATTACAGATATAATTAATTTACTAATTATGACTTTGTTACAGTTGTTACTAATTGCAGAACAGTGTAATCTAATTTTATTTACTATTCTTAATGTTTATTGTCATTGATTTAATTATTTATTTTTAATTGATTTAGTTTTTTAGGCATTATAAATATTTTATAAACTATTTATTTCTCTTTATATTGAAGTGTTTAGATTCATTCTTTTTTAATATTAACACGCCTTTTTCTATATTCTTTAGTTTATAATTTTTTTAATATTAAAAATAAATACAATTAGGAAGAACTCGCAAAGAAATATGAGTAAAGCATTGTTAAGACTTAATTCGAATTATGAATCCTAAATGTGTGGCTGCTGCTTTAAAATATGTCAAAGCCAGATGTTTTAGTCTTTTATATTTTAAACTATTGGAAATTTAATTATATCCAAATATTTTGTATAATTATCACAATGAACATTAATATTGTAGGAATCAAAATTACAATGGGTTTTATTGATTGTTTTTGAAGGAGTTTAGCAAAACTTGTTAATTTTTAATATATTTTTATTATTATTTAAAAAAAAACAATGTAGTAATACAAATTGTGAAAATATGTTTTATTCTTAAAATGGGTTACTTACCAGTATTTTATGTATTTCAGAAATATTTATAAACTTGGGGAGAAATGAAACCTGGAAAAGAAAAAAAAAAGAGTTTATTGTTGTGCTGCTTTAAAAATATTCTTCTCAATATTATTTGACATTTGTTTAAATTAAAAAAAAAAAAATGGAAAAATCTGCTATCAAATTTTGTGTCTGGAAATCAATATTGTGATACACATTTACATATATTAAAATATTTAATTATGTTGTAACAACATATTGTCTTTTTCTTGAAACCATATTTTGTCTCAGAAAGAAAAAATATATCTTATAACACTAGTTTTATCTGTTAAAAGTGTTAATTGAAAATTTATATTTTTATTCAATGCAATTTAGAATGATTTTTTTTAGTTTTGTAGATATTTTTGTAATTTCTTGTTTTTGAGATGCATTTGATTTTTCTTTTAAACTAATTTTACTCGCAGTGCCACACACGAAGGCAAAGAAGTGACATTTGTGTTATTTTTACACAACGGTTACTTCTGTTTCTGTTCTTTTCCTAAAACCTTTAATGCAATAGATGAAAAAATATTTAATAATCTGTTTTGCTGTTAGTTGAAAAACTACATTTTTTAAAATTCTAGAGCATAATTCTGCTTTTATTCATTTTGAGAACGTGGAAAAAAAGAACAAGTTGATGTTATTTTTTTCACCCAAAAGTTGACAGTGTGCAAAGGGCTAAAAGTTATCCATTGTCAAAGTATATTATAATAATTTTAAATCACGGTTATGTGCAGAGTCTTTGGATTTACAAATTTTAGAATGGTTTTTTGTGTGTTTATTAATAAATTGTATATGAAAATACTGTTTTTAAGTGCTTTAGCAAAATTAATGCGAATGATCTCAGTTGTAATAGTAATTTTTTATTTCGGTTCTAACAGTAATTTAACTATAAGCTACATAAATTTTAGAAAAAAACTATACTTTTTTTAAATTTCTCTCTAACTGCATAAAAATAAAAGAAGTCTATTTTTCCTATGTACTTTGTATCCTCTTTAAAGTGCCTTTTGAAAAAACAATGCCAATTATTTTTAAGCGAACCCTGCCACTTTTTAAAATATGCTATTATATAATTGAAGAATTCAGATTTTATATATATTTAAAATTGCTGGAGAGTCATGTATTTTTTTTAGTTGAAATGTGCTTTTAAGTTCCTATTATTTGATTAAGCTTAATTTATTTCAATATCACTCTTCTGAAATCATTTCGAGCGATTTTATTTTTATTCTCTTTACTTAACTTTTTATATGTTTTAGAGTTTTTGAGAATTTTTACATGTACAATTTTTAAATATTTTCAGCTAATTTTAAGTTGGAAATGATATTTTGCATTTGAAAACACACTTTGCTTATTTCTTTGATTTTAAATGCCTCTTTCATTTGAAATTTTATTGGCAAATGTTTTTTTTAAAATTTGGTTAATGGAATGTTATGCTTTGTGTTCATATTTACAATAAAAAATATTTTATTCGTATCAGTGTATTTTGTTAAATTTTTTATTTTCTTTAATGTATCTTTTAAAACCTTAACAAAGAAATAAACACGATAATTTTACATATAAAGTAATAATATTTGTTTAAACAGTGTTCACTCTAGAAATAAAAGGGGCAGGGCGCTGTTAGTAAAAAGGCCTCCCGGTTTTGAAAAGGCACTGCTTGTTTTTAAAAGGGCACTTTAAAAAAAAGGTTTGGGGTGGACGTGGCCACCTGTTGACACACCTGACCCGTGATCAAACAAAAAAAAGTTCCGATTTGTTGATTGATATTGCGCTAGAGCTGCATATTAGGCTATTGGAATGTTGGTTGAATAATGGTGACGGTTCGGGGCCTATTTTGAAGGAAAGACCTTACAAAATTTATATCTCTTTACGAAGATACTGCTTAAAATCCAAAATTTGACATTTAAAAATTAATGTTTTCGCTAAAAAACAAATCTGTAAGTAGCCTTAATCGGATCCCTTACAAAACTGATGAAAAGGCTACTTAAATCTAAAATTTGGTAATAAAAGGCCTAATGTTTTAACCTCGCCCCAAACCATCTCCTCTTTAAAAAAAACCATAGCATTTCTAATGCGGGTACAGGCAACCAATAGGATTTGTGGAATGCCCCGTGCTCGAAATTACCGCGGAATCATCGAGATTGCACAACACGCATAGTTAAAAAGGAGTTTGTTTTCTACTGCTATAATTCACTTAATTCCAATTTACACACAATTTTTTTTAATCGATACCTTTTCTAAGGACAGTTAGGGAAGCAAGGACGCTTGTGTTTGACTGAAAATGGCAAGACGGGCGGAATTTTTTCAAAAGAGGGCGGTATTTTTGAAAAAGAGGCATGCGGGCGCTATTGAGATGAAAAAAGGGCGGACCGCCGTTCAAAAATCGCCTAGAATGAACACTCTGGTTTAAGAATTCTAAATACCTTCAGTTAGTACTAATTTTAAGTTATATTATTTCCATATCGACACATTTTATAAAGTTAATATTTTTATATATATTTAGCCTAAAGAACTGTACATTCGTGTTGAACTGTGCATTGAAAGATATTAAAAGATTTAGTTTAATTTGACAAGTACAAACTAACTTTAAAAAAAAGTTTATTGCAGTTGAAATAATGCAATTTCTTACGAATTCCAATCAAAGCTTTCCTTAAAAAGGACCCCGGTAGCCATTGGATAGGATTGCGAGTTTGTAAGAAGTGGACAAAAAGTTAAAATGTAGTGAACTTGTGAGCGGAGAGTTGCCAGATTCGCTACTAAAAGTTGTTTAAAATATCCAATGATATATAACGGCATATTTTAGTGCCTGTTAAATCTGATCGGGACCCAATGTCCTAGGGCCATTGAGGTTGCGTCGGGTGCTGTCCTCGTCATTTGATCAATGTTAAAATATGCGAGGCATTGTCCCCGGGTCTTTCCTTCGAGATAGATCCCAAACCGTCAACAATATAGTGCGACGTTAATTCAACCAATCTTAAAAAGGACAATAATAATAAATATATATAACGTCAATTATTATTCTCTCCTTTGAAATTCGTAATTTAGCATTCAAATAAAATTCATTTACGAACAAAGAGTTTTCAACAAAGAGTTGAATATTTAAAGAACCGTTAAAGAAAAGTTCGACGTTTCAACCTTAAGGGAAGGATATTATTAGGTTTAGTTGTTTGTTTGTAAAGAGTTCCTTTTTTTATATCGTTGGAAAGGGTCGGTTTAATGTTGGTAAATTGCCTTAAATTTAAAATATATATATTTATAATTTTTTAAAAATTAATATTTAGTACGCCCCTCAAAGAGTTCTGACAGAACTTTCAGCAAGAATAGATAAAAAATTTAAAGTAAAAAATCTTGACATAAATTAAAAAAAAAAAATTATATCCGAACACTAAAATATAAACTAAACTAAAATAAAACTAAAAAAATTATAATATTAACCAAGAATAAAATTATATTATATTTTCAGGTAGAATCAATTTTTGTTTTGTTTGTTACAGTTGAATTTCTAGTTTGGGACGTGTTAGTATAATCATATACATCTTTACCAATCATAAAGCATGTATCAGTCGCCATAAGAAAGGTTTGAAGATCAAGTAAGCTGTTTACGCATTACAAGCGATAATAACATTTTAACCGTTTTAAACTAGGTCGCTTTAACGAGTGATGCCAATGCGACGAATTCTCGAGTTTAAAACAAAATTTAAAATTAAAAGGGGCTGTGTTCTGTCAGTCATCACTCCAATCGCTTGCTTACCGTTGAGAAGCCCGGAAAGAGCAATGTCAAAATGGCTTCGTTCTAATCGAGTATTTTTTTCGAAGGACACCGGGACTTTTAACCCTTTCAGGGCCATGTTTGTAAATTGATTTTTGATTGTCGTTATGAAGAACACAAAAAGCTCACTAGTATACCGAGAACTGAAATGATTGGGAAGAAATAATTTTGGCGGATTTTTTACTACTTTTTGATGTCTAGTTTAGAAGATGAGGTTTTTGTCCACCTTTTCTTGGTGGTCCGTTGGGAATTGTTGTTCTAAAAAATAAGAACACATTAAAAATAATACGTACTTAAAAAAATTATATTTTGATTAAAATTCTTTATTTTATTATAAAAACTTTTTAGGATAAAACAAAAATTTCTCTTCTCATTGGGTAGCTCTTGTTAGCGGCTCTATCACATCCAAATACTAGTTTGAAATAATTTTATTTTCCTGTGACCAGAATAGAAAGTGCCTTTTTTCTCTTAAATCAACTTCTACTTTATCTACTTATAAAAGTCTTATTAAAATCCGTTATATGGTTCTATCATGATTGTCATAATTGTTATGACTTTTGGACTGTTCAAAATCCGATTTTTTTTTTAATTCTTATAAATATAACTCTTTTACCGCTTTATAATATATGATGTATATGCGCGAATATGAGAAGCAATGAAAAAAAAACACTTTTTAAAGTACCATAAAAAAAATTAAATATGTCCTGCAATACATTTTTACATTTAAAAAAAAAATCCTTGCTTTCTCCCCATCTTCCAAATATTAATAAGATAACAACATTTGGAAGGGAAAAGAATCTGATCACTCTGATCAATTTTAATAAATTCGTTTAGGCTCAAATTTTCGCTCAAACGGGAGTAGAGCCCTCCCATCGTTCACCACCAGGGTTCTCAATGAAAGAATGCCCCATGGGCTTTCCGGGGAATACGATTCACGGCTGACCAAAGAGATGCAACGAACCCGCAAAACGGGCGAAGGAGGAGCCCCATTTCACCATCTGCCTTAAATACGACCCATGTTTCGAGAGGAAGGGCTCAAGTCAAGAATAGTTCTCGACTCTATTAATGATTTTATGATCATATAGTTATTTTTTTAGAGTGTTGACTTTGAAGTTTTGTTTAATGTCTTGTTAATTTATACTTTGATTGTTGATTTTGTAATTAATAGAAGCATTAACAGTCCCAAGTTTCCGGGGACTTGTTAACTCTAATAGATTTACCGAATTTCAATTATTATAATGTATATTAATATCCTTCGATGTTTAAAATAAATTATATTTTCTTTTAAATTATGTTCAATATAGAAATCAAAGACCGTTTTATGATTCATAATGAATATGCGTTGTATAATATTGCATTTATTTTTTTAAATTGTGAACAACAGAGTTTACACACATACAAAGAATCCTTAAAATCGTTCCAACAGAAGTCCGTAACTTTTGAGGAAAGAAAAAGCTTATATTTTTTTATGCATATGAGAAAGCTCTATTCGAATTTAGTGGTGATGGAAAATTCTGTGTTTTATTAAATTTAGTTAGTGTCAAAAATCGATAGTTATATTTTGAATATCTTATTATTTGCCATAAAGTTTTAAGTTTGCTAAACATACAGCTGATCAAGTTTTACAGAAGCGTCTTTTTTTCCAGCAACACTAAAAAAATAGTCGTTATTAGTTTGTGCAAAAAAAAAAATGCATTTATCGAACAACATAAAATATTTTTGTAATTAATTAGGTAAAAATATCAATTTTTCCGAGCAAATTTTTTATTATTATTTTGTCCCTATGGGTCATATATACTTAAGATAAAGCTATTTAAATACATTGAAACTTTAATTTTGACAGAAACATCTTACAAATTGATTTAAACTATTATTTTAATACTTTATCTTGGTTGCATATATATTTTTTATATTTTGAAACAAAAATCGGTATTATCATATTATGAAAAAATTTAATTCTGTTTTTAATAATGTTCTAAGATCTATTCAGATTGTAAAAATTCGTAAAATTTTTGTTAGAAAGTATGCGTAAAAAAACTTATTGAAAACAATTTTATCGCTTTCTTTATATATGATTTTGTAAATTATAGCAAAACATATTAATTGCGGTAAATACTTAAAAGTTTTAAGATTTAGAAACAAATTGTTAAAGTAAGAGAATTGTTCTTACCAAAATTCTCGAAAAGTTAACGAATAACAAGACAATTTCAGTTTCTAGGTATCCTATGCTGTGCGGCCAATTAGTTATCATATTTTCATTGAAACTTTTTTACAATAAATTGGACGCTAAATGAAATTAACTTTAATAAAAAAATAGAGCTTTAAGAAAAATATGCTAATTTTTTTTTAAAGTTCTATACACGCTATATATTTATAAATATGCCATATTATTTTTATACTTATTACAAAAAAAAATTAACTTAAAAAAGAAAAATAATAATAAAATAATAATTAATAAGAAGTTTATAAAAATCCACTGACGCAGTTTTTCCTGCAATGCACAGAAATTCAATTATAAAAAATACTCCATTTTACAATATTAAAAAAAATAATAGTTTGAGGGAAAATGTTCAAGCTATATTTAAAAAAAATTTCAAAATAAAAAAAATACATTACCAAAAAACATTTTATAATTTTTTTTTTAATTTTCAAAATCTGAAAAGAGTATTATACATGCAAAAATTACTTGAATGTTGGTAGGTTAACATTTCTTATATGTAATAATATTATAATAACTCGTGAACTATGTATGAATTAATCTTTCAGAACTGTTGTAAGTAGAAAACCATGCTGCCTTGATAAACTGATAGTAATATTTCGATATGGTCTTTTCAAGGAACTTTTCCAAATCTATGATAATTGATTGAAATAGTTTTAGTTTTAGGTAAATTCAATGGTTTGAGGTACAACTTGGAAAATATCTGTTACATTTATACAAATTTAAAGAATAATATAATCAAAACACGTATAAAAATCATATTAATTTCCAAACAGGGAAAACAACTTTACATTTGCAAAAGTTACTTGAACGTTGATAAGCTAATTAATGATATAATCTTTAAGCATGTAAATGGGTAAAAAATAATGCTGTCTTGATGAACTGATAATAATCTCTTGATTTGGTCTTTTTAAAGATAATTTTAAGACTTTACTTTACTTTAACTTAGGAGAAACATTGATAACTATAATAATAACTGATTGATAAAGTTTAAGTGTCAGATCCTCGTGACATTATTAGTATTCCTTGAAGATTGAACTATGCATATCAGGATTCCCAGGAATTAACTGATCAAATGGCGGTTTCGGTGTGTCTTTGTGCATATTATTTAATTTATATAGTTTCAAATAGTGTAGGTGAACAAAAATTATTTTAATTGGCATAAATCCCCGATGTTTATTGTTTTCTATTAATTTAGTAACGCTACAGACTTTCAATTGGTTATCCTGAAAACTTAATAAATTGCCATTTACCACATCTGTGAGCTAAGGCATCGATTTTGAGATATCTGAAATATATTACTTTCGGTGAGTAGCATATTGTGACGAAGTTCCATATTTCTATCTTTAATCATATGCAAGATTCATGCCATTTTGTGCTTTAACGTAATTTTTTTTTTTACGGTTCTCCCGGAAAGTTGACTTGCAACTCTTGAAATTGTAAAGTTGTTTTCTCTGTTTGGATTTTAAAATGATTTTTTCTGCGAATGCTTTTTTATATTATTTTTTACATATTTAATTAATTGTAAAAAGGTAAGATTAGCTTACAGTACTTCAAACCTCTAAATTAAAAAAATATTGCAAGATGGAATTTTTTTATGAATTTTAAAACCTAAAGCATTTACGGAAAGGCTGGTCCTGAACGTGATATCACTTCCAGGGACCTAAAGCGTCCGGAAGCTAAGTGTAGATTTGTCTCTACCTTTTGTGAATGATAATAGGCAAAGATTAGTAATTGCCATTTACCCATCGATTCTTTTGCTTTGTTGGATTACGAATGTTTAGCGAGTTGGCTATGTTTAACAGACACTTGCATTTCTTCAATTGCATTTGTGTCATTTAACAAACTATATAACCTTCCGTGACGGAGTAAGGTTTTATTTTGTCAAAGTTTATAAACTTAAAATGAGTGGGTTTATCGGCATCCATTTCTCCCAGATTTTCATAATTAGTCACCGATTCCTGTTATCATTCTACAATACTAGACACAAGAAGAAAAAAAAGAATAAGCCTGACTTGAACCGTTTTCCACCTCACATCCCCCCCAAATCCACGGTCCCTCGCTCCCTGGAGGACCTAATTGCGTTAGGGGCGAGCCTGATTGTTCCCTTGTTCATAATTGATTGAATTCTTCACGCAAAATTTATGCCGGGCTTTTGGGGCAGCGGCCGGCGTTTCGAGATCATTCGATGATTCTGATTGGAGGCAATTTATCGACGGTTAAGACTCAACCGAGGGTTACAATTTAGTTTCCGAGACCATCCCCGAACCCCCTCCCCCCCCCCCCCTTTTCGCTTCGTTACGAGGCCTCCAGAAGAAAAAGGGGGTAATACAGAGGAAATTGGAGATCTCGGGAAGAAAGCGGCGGGTTTCATTCCTGCCTTTCATTGGACGCAAAGGGTAAAAAGACCGCCTTTTTTGGGTTTGAAATTTAATATCTGTTCACTTTCGAAAAACTGGAACTTTTCAGAATTCTAAAAAGTGAATAATATACTCTAATTTCGAAATGATACGATGATACAGTTTATATGCAAAATAAAGTTAATAAAGTTAATGCATATACACAATGCCATATTTATTCAATTGTCACTCAGTATTTGAAAACGATTTACGGCTATTGTAAATTAAACTTAACACTGTAAGAAAAGGTTCGTTTTTCTTTAAGTATAATTGCATTTTGTACGGACGTATGACATACACAAATGCAAGTTCTTTCCCAAAAAGTCGTATTGAGATTTAATAATGCTAATCTCAGCTTCTGTTCAAGCGATCTTGATGACATCTGTCAAACTTAAGAAAGTAGTTTTGAAGATGGTTTTCTATATTATTTGATGTCGATTGCTTATATTGAAACTGAGGTATTACAACTCAATTATCTTGCTTCCAATTCTTTCGGAACACCTTGTTTAACCTTTCTTCTGTTTATAATTTCTTAATGTCTAAATGGTAGGTTAACAGATAAGGCACTGGACTGCTGTGCTGAGGATCTGGGTTCTTTCCAAGTAAGAATTGGTTGTAATTGTCGATATTTATTGAAAGTTCTTTATGAAGGTAGTCTATGTAGGCAAGCATATACTATTTGTGCTAATTTTTGAGTACATGTTTTTTTTTTCAAAATTGGAACTCATGTATTCGAAGTCATGATAAGCATCGAATGCAATAGAAAATGAATGACTTATTATGAGTTAATTCACTTATTTTCAGTAAACTGTTTTTTACAGCGAATAGTTAGAATAAATTAAATTTGTATTAAAATTTAAAACATTTGAATAAAAAAAAGTCACATTAAATAAAACTGTCAAATTTTTGCCATGTGTCAATAACATAAGTATTTTTCCATTTATTTCTATTACACGTAATGTTTCTCTTTTTAAACGGGTTATTTTAGATAGGGAAGAAATTTAGATTTTCTGGTTTAAGTCTGTCAATACCTGATAACAGTAAAACAAGTAGTTAAATTGTCTGTCACCAAATAAGATAAGAAGTATCTTTTAACTATTGCCCTTGATATATTTTAATCTGAATAAGAACTAGTATGTTGTAAGATTTTTAAATTGAAAAAGCACTGAACTCGATCCAGTTAAGTTAGATAACTAAAAAAGAAACTTATTACGTAAGTCCAGAAAACACTTGGGCTCAAGTTCATTTCATGTAATTTTTTTACATATAAATAGAATTTGCTTAAAGTGTACCCGATCAATATATAGAGATACTTATTGCTAGATATATATATATGTACTATTATTTTAATTTGTAAGTAGCTAAACCAAGTAGTATAAACCTTGTTATAATTAGTAAATCAACTGTAAGTTTTTTAAAGCATTTCATTTGCTTATAAATGCTATGGTATGCTGTAACTTTGATGTTTTTAAACATAAAGAAAAGTAAAGTTAAGGCAATTCAAACCAGGCAATTAAATAATTATGGAGTCTGTAATAACAATTGGTAATTATATAGTTAATTATAGTGCGATTTTTGCTATTTCTTTACTCTACTAATAAAAATTGCTTAAAGAATAACAAGAAAAGTATAAATTATAATTTTCTGCAAACAAAATGAACAAATCAATCTAAAAGATATCTTTTGAAGCCAATTGAAATATTAAAAAAAAAAATTAAGTGAATATTCACTATGTTTTGTTGATTTTGCTAATTTTAATTTCACAACAAAAATAATGTAAATTCTGAAGTCAAAAGATATCTTTGAAAAAAACCTCCAATATTTTTATGTTGGTAGTTTCTTGCGCGTTCTATGATTTAGAACACTTAGAATATCTGCCTTTGTGATGAGAATGACAACTACCTGATTAAAAATTCTTTTAAAAATAACTCGAGTAACATAAATACAATATTTAAAATTTGTATTTGGAATACAAAGTTTAGTACAATTTGTTTAACATAAGCTACTAAAATTAGAAATTACTATTAATTCAATCTTAAATATAACCGTATATCTTATCTAATGGAAAAATGATTTAATTTCATCACGTGTTTAACTTTTTGTCTTCTATCCATATGAAACATGACTCAGATATCAAGAGCTTATTTTAACCTTTACTTAAATTAGGCACATCAAAGATAACTTTTTCTTGAAAGTTTTAACCATGATAACGGATACAGATAGATGACACAATATCTTTCTTAAGGCAAATAATTTCAAGTGGTTTAATATTTTTTAAGAACAAAGTGCATTTTTATTTACGTGTCAGGATTGAAGTACAAGTTGCATGCATATTTCAGCAATGTTTTGATTATTATGTGGCAAAAAATATTTAATTGGCAATTTTGTATTAAAGTGTATAATAATGTACAAAAAATATAGAATTTTGTTTAAAAAATTGGCAATTTTGTTTCAAAAATAGAATTTTTGTTTTAAAAATTGTAAATTTTGTTTCAGATATTGATAGTTTTGTTTCAAAAATTGACAGTTTTGTTTCAAAAATTGACAGTTTTGTTTAAAAAATTGACAATTTTGTTTAAAATAATCGACAATTTTGATTCAGAAATTGACAATTTTGTTAACCTTCTTGATCATACTAGCATTTGATCATTTCCGACATTTTCAGGGAAAAAACAATGATGGTCCATTGATAGAGTAAGTGCAGGAAACGATAAAAAAAAAAGTTTAAGGTATCTCAGACAATATTTTAATCTTTTACGATTGCTTCTTCCCGTTTCACAACTAGGCACATGAAAGTACAGCCCTGTAGCTAATAAATATAAGGCATTGAGATCTCGATACCAACTAAAAGCGGCCCCTCATTGTTTTTCAACTGGACCTTTCATATGAAAATTGAGGAAATCCTTAATTGACTACTTCGCTTTTGTAAAGTATTTTAGGCCTCTACTGTTCCCACAATTACTAGTAATTTATAGATGGCAAAATTTGCGGACTTTAAAATTCGTTTAGTTGGTTTTATTAACGTCACAGTACAGATGTATGTCCAATAAAAGCCATTCTTAGGTGTGTGCGACCCGTGTCGCCGCATAGGGCCCCGCTCTTTTGGAGGAGCCCCGCGCCCAGTTATGAAAAACGATAAACGATAAAG
Organism: Troglohyphantes excavatus; assembly: GCA_963932185.1. NCBI lineage: Eukaryota > Metazoa > Arthropoda > Arachnida > Araneae > Linyphiidae > Troglohyphantes > Troglohyphantes excavatus. The sequence goes on along the minus strand of OZ010667.1, from coordinate 24,929,134 downwards.
TTTAAAGGATTCCTATTTTTGGTGAATGATTGAATTTGATTTTTTTTTTTTTTGAAAATGAATTCTTGTTTATTTTTTAAATATCATTATATATTTTTTAATTTGTGGTAACTTATATATCTAGGACATACATATTTACTGATCATTTGTGCTGTGGTACTTTTCCTTGAAGATTATGCATTAAAAACTGTACTTTTCACATCACTAGATGAATTAGATTTTTTTTTGGAGGGGGGTTATTTTAACTCTCCAAACTTAAGCGTCCAGTGGTTAGTTTCGAACAGAAGGGCCCCGCAGCCGCTATGGACTGCCCTATGTACAATAGGCGGTAGGCAACCTAAAATGTTTAAGAACTGAAAAAAAAATTACCTTTGAAGAATGAAGTTCGAACATGATTGCAGAGATAGTTATGTTTATTAAACAAATAAAACTCAATTTCGTAAAGGAAAGATATCTACTAACATAATTAAAGGTGCATTTTAAAAGCGGTATTAACAAAACGCATGCCAAGAGAATAATATTGTCTCGACAATAGTCTTACAATTCGAAAAGGCAAAGTATATTAAAAATTATTGTTCCAAATGATAACAGAATTTTAAAAAAAAAATGTACCATAGGACAAAAACACATGAAATGAGTAGCAGACTGTTTTGCAATGGCCGTAATATCCCAAGTAAAAAAAGAAATCACAAAACCTTTCAAAGGTATGTAAAAGGTTCTAATAAATTAACTTAGTCCATTGGAAACTTCATTAATTCCGGTATTTGTTATACTAATCTAAAATAGGATTTATTTCCGATGGCAATGAATATGACATACTCAAAATCCATTAAAAAAAAATAAGAATATTAAAAAAACAAAAAAAACATCTTTGTTGAAGTCTCTTTACCACTTTGTTTCAGAGGAGAGGTCATGCATAGCCCTGGTAAGACGAAGAACCTTAAGACAAGTAAGCACGAAATGCACTAGTGAAATCAGAGTCTTAGGATATTTTGATTCCACAAAAAGAGAAACCTTTTGGATGCCAAATATGTATCTACTAAATGGAATTGTTTGGCATACATTTTGGTTTCTAAATTTCCCATAGAAGAATTGACTACAACAAGTGAACAAAGTCGAGACTGAAAACATCAGGTTCCGACATGTTTTAACCCCGCGATCCTCTCATCAAGATGTTTGGTCTCAAAAGTCGAATCTGACACTTCACCGCTTAGGGCACATGACAAGTATTACGGTTGCTTAGAGCCGAAATCATCTTTTAAGTTTTTTTTTAAAGAAAACAACTCGATTTTTGTTTTTTCTCCTTTCATGTTTTTTCTATTCCGAAGTTGAGAAAAGCACAAGGTCGGCTCCCTTTGACGCGACGAAAAGATACGAACCCGAAAATTATGGGACAGGAACCCTTGCAGGATGAGAGATGCACATCGCGTCACAAACGACGCGTTTACGACACTCGGCTTTCTTTTTTCTCGGGGAGTAATTTTTAATTTTCCTCGACTCCTCCCCCTCCCCCCCTTTCAGCGGGCTATTTTTGATTGGGAGGAGAATGAAAAGGAAATAAGGATTTGGATTATTGAAAGCAGGATCTTCATATTTCGTTTAATAATGTATGATATTTCTGAAGAAATATACGAATTCGTGCGAATTTGTACATTATTAAAACCTTCATAAAACGTATTTTAAAAAAAGATATATTTTAACTTTGAACAAAAAGGGTGTATTTTACACTAAAAGTTTGTGCTTTTTAATCGGAAAAGGTTTCTAGAAGCACATTACACGAAACTATTTGAAAAGTCTAGGGACAGAACGATGATTTTTCTGCGTTAAAAGTGTATTCTTATATTTGACGAAACTTTTGTAATTTCTGAAGAAACAGACGTCTACTATATGCTCCGATTAAATATTTCGTCAAACCGAAAAAAATCATTTTGCCGTTTTTTATCGAAATTTATTTGCCAAAAATGAGGATGATATTACAGAATATAATAATTTAATATCGACGAGCTGAAACGAACCGCGGACCTCTCGTTACACAGTCCAACGTTCTAGCCACTTAGCCAAGAAGACTTAATGGAATTCTGAATATAAGTATAAGGGCCAACATGAACCAACATGCAATCAGAAAAGTGCCGAAAAGGAATCTAAGTAAACGACTTTCGTTCAAAATTTGAGGGTTCTTGTTTCGTCAAAATTCTCGTAATTCAATGTTGAAATGATTCTCAAATATAACGAAAGTAGCCTTGACGATCACAGAATTCTCAAAAATGAGAGTGTTATTTCTGAGAATCGGTTGAAAATTTTTATATATCTCTTCCATACTTAGTATTATAATATAATAATTTTTCCTAATAATCGTTTTTACCGTTTCATACCTGCAAAAATAAAATTACAGACATATCACTAACATAAGGCATTGAGATATCTATTTCGACAAATAGTGAATCCGCATCACTTTCCGTAAAGGCTTTTATGACGTCACCGAAGTGAAAAACTTGACACTCATTTTATTTATTAAATAAGTAACTTTCCTTCTAATCTTCTAATTTATTTACAAAGCAAACTAGTTATTCCATATGTATAAACGTTATTTAAAAATAACTTAGTGGTAGAAATAATAACAATTGAACTAGTTCTTCGGAATAAACTTTTTTAAACTTTGCGAATTTCTGTTTGAAAAAATTAACTATATATGATTAAATGTAAATGTACTTCAAAATTTACTAAAGAATAAAACTTTTCTGATAATAAAAATATACATAATTGCAAACTTTTCCACATTTAACATAAAAATAATAAATTTCAGAAATATTTTAAAAAGAAAGGGGATTTAAAAAAAATACGAAGTAGATCAAAATAAATGAAAATCATTACGATATTACTTCAACGTATAAAATCGACAACACCCCTATCGATAACTACACTAAATATCTTTCCAATATCAGCCTATCATATTTTGGAGGTTGCCCTTGATTTTTCATTGGCAGCATTCGAATTTCAAGTGTATATCGAGAACAAATCAATGTGGCGCTGATGGGAGTTTTCCTAAAAAAAGATTATGTAACGCCTATCACAATTACAAAAGTCTCAAAGGGCGATTTAATAATCGTCATTGATCACTTCTCTGACGTTCTTTAAGAGAGTGCATCGATTATTATTCATGAATGTTATCTAAAATTGTCCACGTAATGCTCTCATGAAATAGTATCTTCAATTTAAAATCGAATTGATAAAAATGAATCTTTTTTCTGTATGTGCGATAAGTTATCTAAATGAACTAATTCAGTCCATATTATAACGCTTAATGTCATTAATATCCCTACAAAAAATAAAAGGTGGTGACATTTCTTCTTTGACGAATAAAGATAATTTAACCGCCCCTGAAGAAAGCACTTAAAACTTAATTCATTCAGCGATTGATCCTCTGACGGAAGTGAACAACTTAAGTCGTCCATAAATTTCTAGTTCTTCTAGGAATACACAACTTTAAATTACTTTAAATTAATAAAATTAATAAAAAATATTCGATGTTGAAATATTTTTAATACCTAAAGTGTTGGGGGGAGGGGGGGGGCTTAGAAGTTATAGCTATTAAAATAATAAAATTTAAAATATAATACTATAATATAACATAACATAACGTAACGTAACATAACGTAACGTAACGTAACATAACATAATAAAATATAATATAATATAATATAATAATATAATATAATATAATATAATATAATATAATATAATATAATATAATATAATATAATATAAATGCAATGTAAATGTGAAGCAAACTATTTTGCAGAGAAATCAAAACTTTACATTTCAAATTTACAATTACAGTTTTGTCAATTTTCTAACAGCTCAGAGGGTTAGAAAGATTAAATTTACATTTACAGTAGGAGATTAGATATCGTTTTTAAGTTGGATTGAGATTAAAAATAGTTATGTGACGTAAGCTGTGACCCCCTTTTTTAAAAAAAAAACGCTGGCCTTGACCCATTCCCATTAAACGCATTACATGGTTTTTAAAGGTCTCTAACTATGGTTTCTTTAGACTTGATGAACCGGGTAAAAATCAGGTACAATTGCTTAAACATGAAAACTATTAAAGTTCAATTGATCTGTTTCTCCATTGTTCGAAAATACCTGAATTCTGTAATTCGAGATTCTTTAATCTTTTCAACATGTGTAGAGTCTCTATCAGTATTGAAAAGTGTTTTTTAAACTCTGGTACGTCACTTGCTCACTTAACCCTGCTCTAGTCTAATATTGCGCATCTCTCCTGACAAACGAAATCAATATAAATTTAACCAACCAACAAAAATGTTTTGTTTTGTTGATGTGTTATTATCAATAGGTACCAAACCACAATGTGTTTTTTTATTAAGTTCGCTAAGAAAATATAATATAATATTATATATTCTAATTTTTATGTGTACAAAACTCTTTAATAATAAAACTGTTGGCTGTCGGTCTATAAAATGAGGAGGAACCGAATAGGCATACATGTGTTCTTGTCCCGATCGTGCAAGAAATTTTTTTAACTACTAATTTAAAGATTGTTAAAAGAGAATTGTAAAAGTATGATGCACCTAAATTTCAAAAAGAAACTTCGACTGGTCATTAAAATCGCAAATAAATTTGACTATTTAAATTTTACAAAACTGTAAAAAGAAGAAACTCGCCGAAGTTTGGAATAATTGGAACTACGTTAACTTCTTTAATGGGAGCCGGTAAATTTGGCAAAGGTAAATTTGGCGACGGTAAATTTGGCGGAATCTTTCGAGGGGTCGTCCATATATTGTATACACACATATAAGGTAGAAATTTTCTGTTCTGGGTTTTATGTTTCTTTTAGTGGATTGTACATGTATATTGATCGTACGTGAAATGGGGGGGGGGGGGAGTTAAGAATAGAGTGTCAAGAAGGAAGAAAAGCGGTGGGAATGGTGTGTGTGTGTGTATTTCGGCTATTTTGTTCATGGTAATATCGGGCAGAAATTATTTACTCGAGCACATTGTTATAATTCTTTTATTATAAGATGTGTGTTAATAGCCAATTAAATCCCTATTTGCATATCTTTCATCAAAGTAATAATAAAAAAATTGGGTGTAACAGTGTCGGATTACGGACAGACGAATTTTACGTGAAACGTCATTTTAGTAAATTATACACATACAGAAGTAAGGATTGGTCGCCAACCTAAACCTCTATAAAAGACTGATTAAAAGGAAATTGTTGCATCTGATGCCGCGGATTCCCTCGACACGCGTACTTGTTTTATTTTAAAATTTTACAAACATCGGCATAATTTCCCATCGAACAAGACCGAATTTATATCAATCGTGGTATTTTTCACGGAGTTATAGAGTCGGAATGTATCTCCTACACTAGCGTTGCATAGTATTTCTATCCTGATACCCCACGTATGTAATTTTTAAGATGTTTCGTTTTAGATTCTAGGCTTTTAGCTTAGAAAAAGAGTAAACTAATAGAAATATTTCAATCGTTTTTGTAACTATCTTATTTTTTTTTAAATTATGAGTGAGAGAAAAATGTTTTTGTCAAGCCATAACCATTAACTGGAAAAGAAAATGTAACAAAATATTATTTTTTATATAAATTGAGAACTGATATGTTTGAATTCCTAATTGATGGTAATGAATTCGAAATTAACAAACAATTGATGCACCTCATTCATGCTTATTCTAACAACCAAAGGAAATGAGATTTTAGTTTACTCTAATTAATCCCACGGTTCTCTAAATGTTGTTGCTGGCGCTATTAGGGTCCAGACGTGCCCATGGGGGGAGGGGGGGAATCCGTACATCAGGGTCTAGAACCAAATGGCTGAAGGGTGGGCAGCAGGCAGTGGCGGCGATTGGGTGCTAAAAGTGAGGTAAGATTAAATGGGCGGGAAGAGTTGAAAGAAACAAAACCAGGACTCGGGCGACATTGAAACATTTTTTCAGAAAAATAATAATTATGTTCCATTTCCGGTTTTGTTTTGTTAATAACGTCGCACTAGAGCTGCACAGTGGGCTATTGGGGACGGTTCGGGGCCTATCTCGAAGGTTTGGTTTGGTTAAAATTACGTCGCACTAGAGCTGCACAGTGGGCTATTAGCGACGGTTCGTGGCCTATCTCGAAGGAAAGACCCGGGAACGATGCCTCGTATTTTTGAACAGAGGTCAGATGACGAGGAAACACTTGAGCTGGTACCCAACGCCTTCAACAGACGACGGGACTTAGGACCACGATCAGATTTATCGTGCACCAATCCCGTATACACGCCGATAATTTTTGTGGATGTTCTGGACGATATTCCTAGTATTTTGTATCGAAGGTGCCAACCCTCCGATCACAAAATCAATATTTTTTTTTACTTTTCTTAATCATGTCCGTCGCACAGGATCGAACCGGGAACCCTGCGATTCCCAGCTGACGCCTTTATCCACTGGGCTATCAGGCCCCCGTTCCATTTCTGATAATTGGTCCTTTATCCACTGGGCTATATTAAAAAAAGTGAGGAAGCAACTTCCGAAAGAACTCCCCCCCCCCCGAATCGCCGCCACTGCCAGCAGGTATCACCCCTCAAGATAATTTTGCGTTGTACTTCAAAAGAGGCCGATAATTGTCAGACAACATCGTTAAGGAGATGGCTCCTCGAGTGTAGAGAGTGTCATTATAAGTAATCTTGAGTAAAATAATCTTTTTTAACAAAAGAAAACCGACTTTAAAAAAATTCGCTAAAAAAGTATAATTTTTTTCCCAAAATTTTACGTACAAATTGAATTATTTAATATTAATTTTATACTTATTTCAACGTTTGGAAATCGGCACTAAAATTTAGGTATGGTTTTTGTAAATTGGCAACAACTTAAAAAAGTCGTAATAAATATAAAATTAATATTAATTTTTTTTAAATTGTACGTAAAATTAAAAATTATTTTAATACTTTTAGCGCATTTTCTTGAAGTCGGTCAAAAAAGATTATTTAATTTTTCTCTTTTTAGTTTTTAATTTAGCAGGATGCTTCCGGCATGCTATTTCTTCAAACAATTGAAGTTGTTGCTCACATTTTTCCCCGTCCCGGATCAGTTTTAATAAATGACGCCGGGTAAAGAAAACATTTTGTTCCAACAATGTATATTGTAAATCCATGCCAATGCCGGGTGAACAATCTTTATTCAACAATGAAACTATTTAGAAATCGAAGAAACTATGTTAATAAAAAAAATATGGTTAATCGATATTTCCAGATATATAACAGCACCAGATAGCCGACTTTTTTTTTATAATTTTTGCAAAAGTGGATTTTTCTTTATACAACAAAAAATAATTTTTTGAAAATCAAACAATATTTTTTTAAACAGTCCGGTTAATTGAAAATTCCGGATAAATGCCGGATAACCGAATTTTTAAAAAAAGGAAAATGCCCAAGGGAGACATCCCCTATCCAGCAATAATTTTTTCTTTCTTCAAAATATCTTAATTTGAACAGAAATCTTGTGTGAATATACATTAAAAATATACATAACAGTCGAATTGATAACCGATCTCCTTTGGCGCGTTTTGACTATTGATTGGCGCACTTTAAGTCAGTTAAAAAACGGTCTTGCTTCACCTCTTTCGGGAATTTAGTGTGATTTATAAAATTATCGCTTTTTTTAAAATATCTTTTTTTAATTTGGCGAAAATGTCATTGAATTCGGCCAGTTAAAGTCCTCAAATATTCCAGAAAATATTTGCTTTTATATGTATATAAAAATAAAAAAATTAAATAGAGATGCGATTTAATATTAAGGTTTTCACTTCGAAACAGAAATTTTAACATTTCAGTTAAGCTTTGAAGCTTTTTTTAAATATCCATTTGAAGTTGGTTATGTCGCACAGTGGGACGACTAATGTAAAAAACCAGGCATGGCTTAAATTTTTATGTTTCGAATTTGGCTTCCAAAACATGTTATAATTAATTTTCAATGTGTAACTTGCAAGAATCAGAAAAAAAAATATTATTGCCGAAAAAGTAACAATAAATGAACTACGAGATAAGTATGAAGTTCATAGGAGAGGCTATTACCATTAATCAACTCATTGATTATTATATATTTAAAAAACAAATCGAAAAAAAACATTACTGTTCCAGCTGCTATTTTAATAGTTTCAATTTTCTGTTTTGACCATCCACATCATGTTCAAATCAACAAATAAAGGGGAAAGTGTGGTCGAAATGTGCGGTAATAACTGGATACAGTTTAAATTTTATTTTTGACCGTATCTAAAAATGTTCAAAAAATTTACATCAATCCACTATTCTACAATGATTATACTTCAAATAAATGCAAACAGTGGATCCGACCGCGTCCTAGGCTTCCGTGGCCGAGCGGTTAAAGGCGTCAGCTGGGAAAACGAAGATTCGTGGTTCGATGCCAGGCGATGGACTTGACAAAGAAAAGTAAAAAGTAGTGATCTTGTGATCAGAGGTGCTAGCTTCGCTACAAAATACTAGAAAAGTCGTCCAGAACATCGCAAAAATTAACGGCGTGTATACGGGACTGGTACACGATAAATCTGCTTGGGGTCCAAAGTCCGGACGTCTATTGGTTGGGTGACAGTTCAGGTGTTTCCTCTTCATCTGACCATGGTTCTAAAATAACGAGGTGCATGTATGAATGTGTGTGTGTTCCCGGGTCTTTCCTTCGAGATAGACCCCAAACCGTCGCCAATAGCCCACTGTTCAGCTCTAGTCCGACGTTAATTAACATACCAAACCGACCGCGTCCGACCTTGGGCATAATTCGTTTTTACACAAGCACTGTCGACATTGACTTATTGACCCTGCAGGACTTTAACATGAAAATAGCTATTGCATTATTAGTTTTATTATTAGTTTTTTTATTAGTTTATTATTAGTTTACTTATTTCTGGTGCAGTGAAATTCGTATTCGTGTAATTATGAATTAATTTGCGTTCGTGTTCGTGTAAACTTGAAATAATTTGTGTTCGTATTCGTAAAAACTATATACCTATTTAAAAAAATTAATTGTGTTCATTAACGAGTTTAGTGTTCTTATTTTGCTAAAAGCACATAAAACCACGCAGAACAGAAATTTTCTACACATTATATGTGTATGCAATATATGGACGACCCCTCGAAAGATTCCGCCAAATTTACCGTCGCCAAATTTACTTTTGTCAAATTTACCTACATCCTTCTTTAATATATAAATATCCGAGTTTCCAGGAAATACTTTACGTGATGATAAGTGCGATTCAACAATGTTAATTTAATTCAAAAAATCCGTTTGATTCTTTTTTCTCAGGTATATAGCTGGGTTTTAAATGAGACAACAGATTTAAAATAAGGCATTCAAAGCCGATACCCTGAGCTGATACACAAGCAAAAAACACTTGCTTAATTACAAAAATTTAAAAGGGAGAAACTGTACTACGAATTCCGGAAATGGAATTCTCGGAATATATTATTTTTTCGTCTCATTTCTAGATAGCATACTGGTTTAGTAAAAATAAAAACGCATAAAATCTGCGAAACGAATATTCCTCTGATATCCGCATACGAAGGAAAAATTATTCTTTTCGTATTTTATGCACAATGTGAGATTTATTTTAACAAAACGAACGCTGAATTTGAATGTATGGAAACAGAAGAATTTATAATCGTATATTCTGATGAATTATCACGAACACGTCCAATTCAAGAATGAAATTGAGGCTTTCTAGTTATACGTATTTGTGTTTGTCAAAAAGAAGGATCTGTTATTTTGCGTACCATTTCAACGCCAAATTTTGAATACCGTGACCTGAGACATACTAGTAATTAAAACACAAATTGAACGTTTAAGTGCTCTAACCTAACATGAACCCGAAAGCCGAAAAGCATTTGCGATCCCAACATCTAGCGTTCGTCAATAGTCTCGCCCTGGTCGAGTTCTACTGGAAATGCAGCACCGGCAAAAAGCAGGGCTTGACGTACGCCGCCGCCCTGAACCAGCTGGCCGTCGAGAAGTTGACCGCCGAGAAGCTGAAGACGGCCGGAAGGAGTCCGGCCAACCATCCGGCAGCGGCGTGCGAGCTCTGCGGAGAGGTGGTGGCCCGGAGGAAGTGGTTTATGGATCGAAGATTCGGCCTTCTGGAGAACTGTAACCACGTCTTCTGCCTTCGTTGCATCAGGGCGTATAGGCAATTGGCTATTCAGAAACAGGTGAGTTTCGCTTTTTAAAATACTACAGTCAGGGGCCAGTGGATTAGCAATTCAAAAATGATGGATAGTTCAATCAACTAGTTCTAAGCCTAGGATATTTACCAATATAAAAAAGTAATGATCTAATTATCAATTATGTGATGTAATTAGTTATTAATGAGCAATTAGTTGTTTATAAGCAATTGTTAATTAGAAACAATTTTATCTAGTTAGCGGTATAAATTTCTTAAGAAATTAACAATTTTGTTGTTTTTTAAAATTAACGGAACTTTCATTAATTGTATGAATTTTTTTTTTGGTCAAAGATCTGAGTACGGGTATTGGTAGAGCATTTTTACATTAAATCTTTTTCCTACGCCTATAGGCCTGAGTATGAAAAGTGGGGAAACTCAATTACAAGAGTATACCAGCAATACATAGTAATTCAATAGTTAAAATGATAAACCACTGATCTCTAACTGTAACTTCTGGATAGGGCAAGACATTTTGGTGACTTGAAGCCGATATGGAGGCCGCCATGATGTGGCCCACTTTTCTTGATAGCGCAATATTTCGTATATTTTTCATGTTAAAATACGTAGACATATATTACTTTTGGGTAAGTTTTTTTTATTTTATTTTTAAACCCTTTTTTAATGGAATCTGCTATTAAAATAGGAAGTCATTTGCAAGTCAAAGTAGAAGTAGTTAAAAAGCAAGAGCAAAACCTATATGTTTGGCAATATAAAAATTAATTCTATAAGAAGAAAATATAATATTTATATACATTTAATACTTCTACAATGCTTTGGTAATAAAAAACACCACTAAATCATTTATAAAAAAATGTTGGGGCACAGTATGGCAGCTTTCAATTGGTTTCAACGCGCCCGTAGAGGAAACAAGGTTTGAGCCTTCCAGCAGTTACAGTTAGAGTTCAGTGTGATAAACTATGGTAAAAATAATAAGAATTTCTAGTGAATATGTAAACATAAATAATGGCGATAGCCCAAATTGCGGCCGAAGGGAGACAGGTTTACCATATTCTCAAAGAATAAAACAATCGTTTATCGCCGAGACAAAAGGTTGCCATGGAAATAAAAATAATAAATATTAGATTAAAGGAGCAAGGATGAACCGAATTTAACTGACAAAATTGAATAATGTATAAAAATCAGGGTTAAAAATTAGGAAAAAGTTCATTCAATTAGTAACAATTTTATTTGAATAAAATTTGACAGTTTTCCAATAAATTATGTACAAAAATATTTTTAAATTACTGGGGTCAGGGTTCCAAACAGTATCGGGGCTAAGACCCCCTTCGGCAGAATAGTACAGAATTACAGTATAGAACTCCGATTATCCGAACTCCAGTTATGCGGATCACCAATTATACAGATCCGGATCGCTTTGATAAAAAAAAAGGAAATAAGCAAAATCCACATTTTTAAAGTTTTTTATCGGTGAATAATATCACATGTATAATTTCTGTAGTACATATATCCCTTTTACGCCCCGTAGACGCAACTAATCTTAACACGTGAGGTATAACAATAAAGAGAATTTCACGGACCAGTGACGAATCGTAGTTTCCTCTCATAAATATTAACGATTTTTTTAAACGCGTTCAAAATACTTTATTTAAACGGATTTAACGGGACCTTAAACGTTGATAATGCTGCCATCTGTGAGCAGACTGTTAAATTTTTGATTTTTTTTAACCCTTTTAATTTGTATCTAACGAAAGGGTGTGTGGTGTATGTATGTTGGGGGGGGGGTTGTTCATCCGATAATTGTCGCATGGGCATGCTAGTTGTTTTTAATAGTCATTAAATTACATTACATACTAAAGCACACTTCGTTTTTTTTACTAAGAAATTACCTTTTTTTCGTGAATTATCCCATTATCCGGATATTCTAGATGGGATCTGGTTCCAATTGATCCGAATAATTAGAGTTCTGTATTTAAAATATACAAAATAAATATTTAACTTTTAATTATTTAAACACTTAAATTATATTAAACAACAACAACAAAAAATCATAATTATTTAAACACTTAAATATGATACTTTTAAACAAAAACACGCAGCACACTAGTGGGCATGCGCTACTCCTACTTCCGTTTCATGTTTGATTTCTGTGTCGAGGTCATTCATATTGATTAGCCCCGCTAAATAAATTTCACTTCAATAATCATCTTTATATTCGTTTATGTATTCGCTAACAGACGAAACCTAGAAATCCCATTTATCCTTTCATACCATTTTATATGAAATTCTAGGGCGATCATGTGTGAATACTACTGTTAGTATTGTCATGAGCATCCTATTGGATAAAGAAACTGTGTCTTCTTTTCCAGGGCGGCGAGGAAGAAGGGCGCAAGAGCTGCGCGGACGAGCCCTTGCCTGCCCCGGTGTCGTGTCCGTTGTGCGGGGCGGTGTCGGACCTCGTGGCGTCCAGCGAGACGTGGATCGCCGACCCGTCAGCCAAGAGCACGCACCTGTTGCTCTTCAAGGAAGAACTGCGATGCATGCCATGCCCCTGGTACAAATGCGGAATGGGGAGGTGCATGTTTCCAGACAGGTGTGTCGCCCAAGCAGCCACATTGCCGTGACAGCATTATTAGGTTTGGTTGTCATGTAATATATGTCTTGTAATATTTTGGTGCATTGTTGAAATGTAATTCCATATCAATTCTAAACAGAAATAAATTGACAAACGTGCTTTTTATTGTAAGAAGTTGTTATTGTGTGTGTTATAATGTACCAAAGTCATAAAGTTTTTTTTTTAATCTTTCAATGATAAGTGGAATGTGTTTGATTTTTCTGAAGCCGTGTCTTCAGACGTGATACTGATGTCGAGTTTTCACAGAAATGCATCTATTCTTTAAATTCATGAAATGTTTTTTGTTACAATATTTTGAGGGTAATTTAAAAGACAAGTGTTTAATAAAATTTGAGATTTTTTTTTAATTCAAAATATATGTGTAGGACAAATAAATCAAAATCTAACAGTGTAAAAACAACTTACAATGTCGTACTTTTTGCTTGTGAGCGAAAAATCTTACCGTAAGGGGTCAACCACAAATAATGTCACGCTTGAACTCGAGAAGGGATTCCTGAAGCTGTGACACTTTGTGACAAGAAGAGGGGGGTTTACAAGAAGTCTGACATAAAAGAAGTGCGACATCACCTAAAAAATATATTGCAAATCAACAGAAACAACAAACAAAAATTCAGAAAAATGAACCGTTTAGATTCTGGTTTGAATAGACATAGTTTGCAGTTGAAAAATAAAGTTGTAAAATAAACTTTCAAATAATACCTATAACTTACTGCTTTGTTTCTGAACTTCCAGTAAATGTATATATTTTATTACGTTCTAGAATGATATTGCTGGTGGAAAACAGTTATGTACAAATTCAAAAATAGGGGGGGCTCAACTAGTTTCAAATATTTACATGAATAAAAAAAATCGCTAATTAACAGTTATGCTAATTAACAATTAGTCATTAATAGTTAGCAGTTATGCCAATTATCAATTTGTTTTTAATTAGTAATTGATAATTATTAATAATTTGTTAATTAATGAAGAAGTTTCATACATTTTGGAAGAAAATCTTTACTATGGGGAAGACTGAAACTCCTGAAGCCCTCCTTTCCTACGCCTATGGTAGAAAAACGTGATATGTGACAGAAGGAGGGGTTAAAAAACATGGAGTAAAGGTATGACAATATTTATGGATGGTCCTGAAATGACTTATTATTAGAAAACTAAAATTTATAAACACTGTAGTAAAAACAAGTTAACTTAAATCTGACATACAAATAAGATAACCCCACCCACCTATTTTTTCAATAAATTTAATTATTTTGAAAGTAGTTTTCTTCTTAACAAATAAACACTTTTTTTTATTAAAGACCAGATTTACTTATGAGCGTTTACATTAGATTAGAATTTTTCTTGAAAATTACGAATTATGACCCTGGATCAAAATCCCAGAAATTTTATTCCTTCTTTAACTATCCGCACTGAGTAGTGAGTAATATCGTCTACACCAATGGTTCCCAACCCATGATCAGCGAACCAAGTGAAGGTTTGTAAGTGGTCTGTAGGATAATTGTTCAATTTTATATATATTTAAATTTTTCAAAAACTTGTGTTGCCTAAGATGCATTCCTTTTTAGGCTAAAAACAACTCAATTAAAAATAAAATAAATTATGTGTTAAGAAGGAAACAAAAGTGTACTATCATTTTAACTCTTTCATGTGTTTGAAATATTGTAGTAATTAACCAAAAATTAGTTCGATATTGTTTCTTGATAAGGCATATGACGTTAAAAACTGTAGACTTTTTTCATTACCCTTTAAGTATTTGAATTATATTTAGTACCTACGTACTTTTTTAATGTTATTAGAAGGTGGTGGTCCGCGACTTGTCGAATTTTTGAATCAGTACAAATACAAATATTGACGACCAACAACAGTCTCAAGGCCCAACAAGGTTGCTCCACCTAGTACCTCCTAACTATCCCCCAATGAATATCTAATTTCTTCTTACAATCCTTTACTCCTGTACAATTAACAATATTCACTGGCAAGTTGTTCCATTTGTTTATTATTCTATTACATAAATAGTGCTTTCACCCTTCCCGATTAAAATGGGATTTGTTTAATTTAAACCCATGACCTCTCGTTCTATCACTCATATTAAAATCTAAACCCTCCACATCCCCTTGTTTGATAAATTTGAACAGTTGGATCAAATCTCCCCTAACCTTTCTCTCTTCCAGAGTATACATATTCAAATTTCTTAATCTATCTTCAATAATTCATGCCTGAAAACCCGTGGACCATTTTAGTAGCCCTGTGCTGAATTTTCTCTAACAATTCAATGTCTTTTTTAAGATATGGTGACCAAAACTGCACACCATACTCAAGATACGGCCTTACCAAACTTCTGTACAATGGCAAGATTATATCCTTAGATTTTGATTAAGTGTTCGTAGTCATCTAAAAAGTTGGGCACTATTGATTTCAACAATTGCCTGAAAATGAAAAATTCTCAAGGCATTCCACGTAAGAATCAAGAGGTGTTCACAATGTCCTTTAAACAGATAGTCACATTCGAATGGTATGAAATGCTTAAACTTCTTTAGTTTGGTATTCTATTTCCTGTCATGGCTACCAAAAACAATGAGTCCCTTTCCTCCAGAAAACGGTGGAATTCTGCCTGGTTGGAAGTCGGTGTAGACGCGGGATTTGGCAGCGGGTGACGGATGCCACGACACCTGATGGAGCGACGAAAGCCAGAAATCGTTCTGGGATCTCCCGAAAGGACAGGACGATGACAGAATTCTCTGCAAGACTTCCCGGGATTGTTCGGGGCCGATCTGCAATGACAGCCTCTCTCGCCTTTCGCCAAGGCTCGTTTTCACATCGGGAACCTGACGTCTGCGACCGACAACAATCTCTTAAAATCTCCGCGAACGGCATTTGAGTTGGGATGAATGTTCATTTGACGGTCTTCAATCACTGTAAAAAAAAGGTACTTAAAAATTAGTATCTAAATCTACTCGTTTCTCTTTAAGTATAATTTCATCGTAAACAACGGGAATATGACATACTCAAATGCAAGTAAGCATACTTTCTCCAACAGTAGCAATGTGATTTAACAATGCTAACCCCAGCTTCTGTTCAAGCGATCTAAATGAAAACTGACAAAAATAGTAGTTCAGAAGGTGGTTTTCCACATTATTTAATGTCGATTGCTTAAATAGAAACTAAGCTATTAGAACTCAATTATATTACTTCCCATTCTTTTGGAACATCTTTTTTTTCTGTTTATTAACTTCTTAATGGCAGTTTCTTAATGGCTTCTTCCCTGGCAGTTTAACGAATAAGGTACTGGACTGCGGAGCTGAGAATCTGGGCTCGATTCCCAGTAAGACTTGGTTGTAATTGTCAATATTTATTGAAATTGATTTTGAACGTAGCTTATCTAGGCAAGCACCTACTCATTTTTAACTCATTGTACTCATATTTGAGTACATGTTTTTATCAAAATTAAATCTCATGTATTCGAAGCCATGATACGCATCCAATGTAATCAAAAATGTATACATTTTATTTACTTTCGAGTACCATATTTTTAACAGTGATGAGAGAGGTTTTGCTTGGTTTCAATGTGGAGGGGAATTCAAATGATACTTGGATTGAAATTAATAAAACTGTGGACAAGTCTATTGTTGCACATCGAAAATAATCCGAAAAATATTTATACTTTTTACCCTATATGAAATATAGAGTACTGAAACGATTGTTTCTGCGTCAGGTTTCAAAAGTCATGTTGTTGTAGTTTCCAACAACCTGACCCTCCTTTCAAATCAGAGGGCCTCCACATGTATCGGATTTGAAAATAAATTGTTTTTTTTAAATTGTATGGAAATGTTTCAGAACTTAACAGTTCAAGAATAGATAATGTTAAGACTGACGACAATCTTTTTTGGTATGAGTGACTGTTGTGTATGGAAAAATAAAATGGTTCTTTAAAATTGCCATGACAATGAATTTGTAGGTGCTTTACAGATGAATGAATTAGTGGAAATTACCCTTATCAGCGGAAACCTTATAACGCCGACAAAAGTCTTTACTAATTTTAACAACGATATTGTGAATAAAATATACAGATAAATAATTTGCAATGATAATGCCTACGAATATTACAAGCGGCGGATCCCATATATGAAATCCCCTTTCATTTGAGTCCGACTTTGCAATAGATAAAAATCCTAACTCAGAATTTCCAACAAATAAGGAAACATATTATTTATTCCATATTGGTCCAGTACAAAGCAGCAGAAAATTTTCGGTATATAGAAAAGCTGGGGAATTATTAGAAATCACACTCGATCAACCTACGGTTTAAATTACTTAGAAACCGCAAATCATACGGGTGTTGGTATCACTTGACAATTAAAAAATCGCAATTGTCTAATTTATGATATTTTTAATAAAAATTATTTTCGAATTTATTATGAACTTAAAGTTAAAAAATACTGATAATGTGTTTATGGGTATTCTGGTGTCAAAAAATGCTTATGTAGAACTGATAAAGAGTTAATAAGATTATCTTAAAATATCCTAGACAAACCTATCACTTTATGCGGGAATAAATCTATTTTAGACAATAATCTCCAAATGTCTGAGTGTAATCGGGCACAAGGGATGTACCGAGTGTATTTCCAGACAGTATTTTACCAGACAGGTACAGCTGTTATGTTCTCCGCCAATGAGATCAGACAAGTTTTCAAGGGCAAGGTCAAGTTCAATTTCTCTATCTCGTTCAGTATCTTTTTCTGCCTCAGTGTGCACTTTGATAAAGATTTGTTATTACTAGATACGTTTTTACTTTTTTATTTATCTAGCATTTTGTAGAAATGTAGCTAAAAATGATACATATACTGTTGACTGGACGATAATCATGTTGCAGATTTCCTTTTTTGTCGGAAATTTAGAAGAAAGTCGTACGTGATTTCTAAATTTCAAAAAGAGATATCTTCCCTTAAATCTCAGATTGCGTGCGCGTCGCATTTCTTCATGAAATTTAATACTAAAGTTATCGTCCATATTTTAGATATAGAGGAAAGGGAACACTTATTAGTAAATAGATTTATTTGGGGGCATAACATGTTTGTTTCATAGAAACCCCTTTCCATGCAATTTATAATTCTTTTGAGATATTCATTTCATGAAGAATTTCTTTGGTCATATTTTGTTTTGAACAAAAGTCATTGAGTAATATGGAATTGTTTTTCAATTGGATACTAGAATCAATCTCCCTGTATACAGCATTCGTAAACTTGGTTCGAATCGGCGAAATTTGGGACTTTTCCATTTTGATTACTATTATAATGGGAACTAAAATCTGATTTTAAGCTATCTTTCACCAACAGTACCACATGAAAGGTTATGTATAAAACCCCATGGGTTCCAATTAAGTAGAATAATTGGCACAAATGGAATGTCATGGTTCAAAATCGAAGTTAAATTTTCGCTTCTTTGACTAATACAAAAGCAATAACATGCTGTAACGAAGAGTTGTTCGATGTTGCACATTAGATTTTCAATAAATATCAAATATTATATATCTACATACTAAATCTCAATATTAATATTTATGAATATAAAATATCTTATTGGTAAAAAGGGTTCTATAACAATGAAGTCAATATATACTCCAGCAATAACACTTTAAACTCTGGGAAAACAACAAGTCCTCAAATCATAGGAATTCTCAAGCTGTGTACAGCTCAGATAACTACTGTTGTTTTTAGTAATCAAACAATGAAGATATTTTTTATTCAGTTTTCATTTGCTTCATCAAGAAATATTAAATTTTATCAAGCGATATTGCATTTTGTTTAAAAGTATTTAATGAGACTTCATAGAAGTTTGCGTTAAATCTGATAAGATGCTAATCTTAGTAAGAGAGAAAAATTATTTATCGGTTTGTATTGTGTTATTTTATTGAACAGCACCGTGAAAATTTTTCTTAGTTATTTAACGCGAATGGGAATTTATAACCAAAGGAAAAGTCTATTCACCTATTATTTTGATTAAATTTTTTTTTTTGATATTTAACTTTTTCATATGAAGAACAGAGCAACATTTTAACAAATTGTTTTTGCATTTAAAAATACGTATTTTAAGTATAACATATAATTAAATATGTGTATAATCGTCAATTTGGCAGCAACCCTTTAAAACAGCAAAGTCGCCCAACCTTAAAATCCTCATCAAAACTACTTCTGCAACTTTAGTGGCACCCAATTAGTGATAAAAAAACAGAATAAAATTTCTAACACATTTGTTGGTATAGAAGAGCGCAATACGTCAATCACGGGAAAAGGAAATTTCAAGGGAGCTTCCAGAAAAAGACTCGCCCCATAACCATCTGCACAAATAAACAATGAAGGTTGGACCTCCTTCGACTCCCATATACCGCAATGGCTCTTCCAGACTAATGCAAATGCCTCCTGCTTTCTAAATGTCTTCAGCCGCAACCTTGTCAATTCTCCTGGATGCAATCCCACTCTTCGTCAAGCGGAGAAGGAATCTTCGAGCAGCTATTTGGGTGACTTGTCCATCAAAGGGACGCGCAGATGTTTCGAAAGCAAATAGTGTCGGTGGGTGAAACAAATGGAGAATCTGTAATACTCTTTCGGGTCTGACTGATGTGTTATTGTGTGAAGTTGGCGGGTGGTATTATAGTATTTGTGTAGTACCTGATCACAGAGGCGGTTCCAGGATTTATTCATAGGAGGGGGAATTATTAGTAAAACTCTTTGATAATATTGGGCGGTTAGGGTTTAAGTTTTTTTTGCAAGTTTTATATCCATTGTTACTAAAAATAACAAGAATTAGATTTTATATATACTAGATGAAGAGCCCGGCGTTGCTCGGGAAAAAACTGCTACTTAGGAATGAAATTGTAGATTTGTATAAAGAGAAAGTGAAATAAAAAGTTCTCTTTTTTCAAAATTTATATTAGATATTTCTATGTAGAGAGGGTTTGTGACACCTTTAAACTATCGTAGTTATTTATACACACGTTGGGTTTGGTGTGAAAGTTTGTAAAATAGGGGGCGACAGCTCAAGTATTGTTCAGCTAATCTGTTCGAGAATTTCAATTAAGAGACAGTATTCCCAAAAGTTCTTCAAAATACCATGTCTTTTTAATAGAATATTTGTATTAAATTATATGATTTTATTAAAAAAAATCTTTAAAAAAACTACGTCGATTTCAAGTAGTGAGTTAAAAAATCTCGGAGGAGGGAATTGCCTCTAATGCCTCATATCTGGATCCGCCACTGCCTGGTTAACATAGTTGCACAGCAAGTTTTTTTTTTAAAGAAACAAGAATTTTAAATAAACAGTTATTGAAAAGAGAAGCAGGTATGTTGGCGCGATTTCCGCAACAGCTTGCATATGAAAAAAGTCGTTCCCCCTCCAAACTTTTGAAACTATTAGATAGTTTTAAAGTGAATTTAAACCATTACTATTTAAGTGATTTAGTAAGAACCATTTCATTAAAGTGAATATCAACCCGAAAACAATTTAACACCCGAAAGAATAGTAATTGGTTTTGTCACCAAGAAACTCTTTCGAGAAATAGCAGATTAAAAACGAAATTCAAACAAGAGAAGTCAAGAGAAATTACATTCTCTGTCGCACATCCTAATTCAATGTAGAAGCGCATTTATTAAGGTTTATTGCCGTACCATAAACAATTAAAATGTATTCATGGAATTATTGTTTACTGCCATTTTTCAAAAGCATCCAAACAAAACACTGTATAATTCCTTCTTAAAAAGCTGCGTTGAGGGTGTATAGGACACATTTGATTTTTTTTATTTAATTTTGCAGATATCATTATAATTCTTTTTACTTCATATGTGTGCAAAGTATATTAACATAATCACATGGATAACCATTTAAAAAATATAATTTTACTTTTTAAAAATAAAAAAATTACAAAAAAAGTTGTCTTTCTAATTTTTGATATAAGCCAAGAAAATATATTAAAAATATATATAATTTTGCTTTTTTTATAAATAAAAAAATGTGTTTAATAAACTGTTTTTGGAAATTTTTGTTATATTCAAAATAACTTGAAAAATATTTAAAAAAACAACAACTTTACTCATTTTACTGGTTAAACAATTTTTTTTAAGAAATACTAAAACAAATATAATCTATATATAACTAATCCCTAAAGAGAAATTAAAGTAATATGTTTAAACATTCTGGCAAGTTTGAAGGAGTTTCTTTAAAGATCTGAACTTATATCAATTTAAACTTGATCAAATATGAAAAATGACGTCACTGAAAAAAATGAGTTCAAAGTTACGTATTCAGGCAATGTTGTACCAAAGCTTAATATTGATTCGAAAAAATTATTAGTTGTAATTTACGTATAAATATAATGTTGATGTCGTTCGAGTAAAAATAAAATGAACTACTTTTAAAGCAATAAAATATTTTGGATATTTCTGATGATATGCCCCATACCCTCTTTTAAAATATGTTTATAATTTGTTTTCGGCAATTATCTTGTTGTACCTTGACTGTGAACAAAATTTATATATTATTTTTCAAACCCTCAAGCATGCGAATTTTTATAATTATATGTTTGTTTCTGTTACAATCTTAGCTATATAATGTTTCTCAAATGACACAGTTACATTCACAGCCTCATTTGATCTCATCTAGCTTGAATACTGTTATTAGTTCATTAAAATACGCTGAAATCGATTATCTAAATTATTTTTTAAACGTTACTTTAAAAACTGAATTGGGGTTATTGGTAATGAGTGACAGAAAAGACTAGATAAATTTTGAAAGTAAAAAGTTAGACAAAGTTTTAGGATAACTAATTCATAGGACTACTGAGATAATAAATAAACATTAAAAAAAAATTGTTAATAACGATTAAAAAATGTAAATCAAGGAATACACTATTCACAAACTTGACGCATTAAAAAGTTATTTGATGAATTAATGATCCTCAAGCGTTTCTTGACTTTTTAACTTTTGCTTAAATTATAATAGAACGAGAGTTGAGAATCCTATTCACTTTTACAAATTCAAACACAGCATAAACATCCGCGATATAGAAAAATGAAATCAAGCGTGGTTTCCCCCGTCTTATGTTGATCTAAATTAAATCACACACACACAGAGAAAGAGACTTTTGAAACGACAAGCGAGGAAGCCCTAAATATATGTAGGTATTTGGTAGTCGAATCCATCTTCGAGCCTCAAGGTTGACAGAGCGAGAAGAGGGGCTAATTTTCCCTCTTTCACAGAAAGACGCGCAACGAAAAGAAGCGGAAGATGAACTGGGCTGAACATCAGCACGGGCCCTTATTCATCGAGAGACTTAACTGGCTGTCTGAACGACATGACAATTTCTGGCAGGAGCGATATTTAACTAGGCACGTTTTACGGTGTGGTGCGTGGCTTTTAGTCAAAAAGTCGACTTAAATATAGACAAAGATACGCGGGGGGAGAAAGGAGGAGTCAACATGTTGTCATGTGAACCAACATCTTTAATGTCCTTAATAATAGATATGTTATGGATAATAAACGCTTTAAAAGTTTCCCTTAACCCATAAAACGTGCATAAATCAGTTATATTTGATATAAAAAACTATCAGTCGTATTTAGTATGATTTGTGCATAATAAATCAATGTAATGTGTTTGCGTGGGACACTTAAATTGATAGAAAAAGGATTCTGCGTTACTTTCAAATATAGAAAATTAAAAGCTGTCAGGATAGTTTTCAAAATATATGGTGCTTATATGATTGTTTTCCTAGTTCATAAAAGTGAGCAAACGTTATATCTAATAGAGATTTTTAGTTAAGAACTTTCACATATATATTAATTTAAGAAAATTTAGAAACATTTACAATTAAAAATATAAAAAAATTCCGTTGCTATTTACATTTAATTTAAATTAACCATTTTTACGCTTGTAACAAATTTTCCAAATCATCCATTTTCGTAATAAAATTATCAGCAATTTGGTATCGTGAATATTTTAGAATTACTAATAATTTTAAAAATATCAGAGACTTTGAATTTGTTTTAACGTTGAAAGATTCTAAAAATTACGTTTATAAAAATAAGTGTATTGGTATTAAAAAGACAATAAAAGTTGATAGTTAAATACTTCTCAACGCAATAAAAACAAGAGCTTAAAATGTGTCAATATACATGAGGCATAACAAATTAAACGAAGCTATTTATATTAATTAAACGAAGCTATTTATATTAATAAAACGAAAAACAATATAAAATCAAGAGAAGTTCCATGTGTTTCGCGCTTTTCTATGGGAATCCCGCTTGACTATATAAATAAGATCCTTTAAAAATGAAAGGTTTGGACAATTTCTCCTGCTTGAATAGTTTTTACGGTTCGGTTTTGTTTATTTTGTACTATTTCGGCTACATTACTGAAAATACAAAATAAGGTTAAACAAGCATCAAAACAACGACTACTGTCTACAATATCAGATTTTATCCCCACCTAACCTCAATAGCAAAAAAAAAGAAGCTTTTCTCCTTTGATCCCAACGATTAGCATTTGGCGATAATCCAGAGACCAAGCGATCCGCCCGCACCTTCGGAAGCCGCCCTTAAGAACCCCGCACAAAATGGCAAACACGATCCGGTGTCGGGGGCTCTCGATAAAAGGCAGTACCTTTTCCATCAAAACAAACACCCTCATCGGATCTCTCCGAACACGTGGTGGATGCTTGTGATTGCCTGTCTGCGTTTTCCGGGGTTGAGGTGACAGAAATAACCCTTTCTATTTCGACGTCTTGGGGGGAGACGGGGCGTTAAGGACTGAGAGCCGAGCATCCATGGATAGATAGGTACTAATGAGATTTCAACTGAGAGTGTCGGGTCGGGGGAATCAATTTTCATTAAGATAGCATCATCGCGCGTGATGATGATGTCTGTTTGACAAAAAGTAATGATTTGGGTTTGATGCTTATCAAAAATTCGCGTCAAATGATCCGATTGTAGGACTTCGTTGAAATTTTGTGTCATTAAGAAAAAGGGATAAAATTCAGTGTGGTAGAAAAAAAAATGCTGGTGTTACAGTAAAAGAACAACACAACGACAAAGCCACATTGGCAAGTTAAGTTTAATAAAGTAATTGTACATAAGTAAGAAAAAATTAGTTATTTCATATTGTTTTTTCAATTATTAATTGCAATAAAATAACCCAAATATTTTGACACTTATTAGTGTATACAACTAAATTGAACTTTATGATTCATAATTAAGGAATAGTTACGCAACATTAAGTTATTGCATTATTCCTGTTTAATTTATATAATATATTTTAAAACTTTCATTTATAATTGAAGAGCAAAAGGTTTAATGTGTATAATTTTAAATAATAAAAAAAATGAACAAAACATATAAAAATCCCCAAAATGTGTTTTCTATAGAAATTTCTTAAGTATATGTTACTGAAAGCGGATGCAATGAAGCGATACGTGTATAAGCATCTTTGATTTTAGGTAAATATAAGACAAATAAAATCTTGTGTTTTTAGACATATAAGCTTGTGACATATAAATTTAGACAATATTAATCAATATGAGTACCTATCGATGATAGTATAAATGGAGTTTTCTCTCGAGGTTTCCTTTAAATGATCTTATTATATTTATAAAAATAAATCTAACACATTTAACTTTTCACACAAAAAAAAGAGTAGGTGCCTACAATTTTTTATAAAGTTGGTAATAATAAAAATACCTAATGGCAAATCATGATTGCACAATTTCTCCTCTGAAATAACAAGTTAATTGACGGTTAATTTATTTATTGATACATATTTCCTTCTTAAAAAAGTATTTAACAAGACAAAAACAACATTGTAACAAAATATCACCACAGATTGAGAATTTGTTTTAAGTGTTTACAATATTTTGCACCTTAAAATAGGTACTTTAGGTAAGAAGCAATGACTCTACTCACCCGAAAGAATTACTAAATACAATTAAAAATTAAAAAAATAATAATAAATTAACGAAAAGGATAAAAAAAACTTAGAGATTCTAAAAGGTAGGAGTTTCGATGAGGACTAGCCAAAACAGTTAGAGGACACTTTATCAGCTGTGCATATAAACTTCACTCACAGTCAGGCCCGTCGTACTGGGGGGGGGGGGGTATTGGAGAGGGAAGGAGCACGACCCCCCCACCCCTCCCCTAATAATCTGGAAATCCTAAAGTTGAAAATTTCAAGTTTTAAAAATCCCGGAATTGGGAAAATTTGTGTCTGAAGAAAATTAATGTTGCAAATAAAAGTTAGGGAAGACTAGAAATTGCCCAACTTGTAAAATTACATTTAAATTAGATCTCAACACGAATACTGCATTGGAACATACGTGCAACAAATCAATGTTTGTAATGAGAGAATGATTTAATATTACCTAATATATAAAAGAAAAGATGAAAAATTAGGATAAGTTGGAACTGGGAATTTTCAGTATGGTTGAGAATTTCGAATAGTTAAAATGGGAATTTCGAATAGTTAAGTTGAGAAATTTCTTATTTCAGCCCAAATAAATTTTGTGTGACAGCACTGGTCACAGTTGGCGCGTTTTTATTTAAATGGTGAATTTATTTCATCTTCGAATGTCTGAGATTAATTAGTATTTTTTTTTTCATAATTTTTGCATTCAACTCTATAAACCGCAACTCTTTCCGAAAAAATGCTTCTATTCACCTGATTCAACGGTACGAGTATTTTATGAATTTAAAATATATACGTATTGTAAGGGAATCCTAACGATACACGATAAGTCTCTATCCCCCAAAAGATTATGCGAATAGTTAGAAGTTATTAGACTACAAATGTTTTTAATAAACGATATTAGCATATTAAATTCTGTAGGAAGTGCTTATTTTCTAAGTTTGCATGTTGCCTTAGGGGATGAACAACACAGTAGAAACAAATAACAACGAAGGAGAAACGAATACATCGATATTAGCGATCTGCAATCGTCGTCCAAGAGGCAATCCCATTTATGACCTTTTCGACGTCTATGATGAATGGGTGCTTCCAAATCCGAAGAGAAAATGTCACACCCATCACATATTTCTTTATTCCCCAAGTATAACTTGTTGCGCTAAAAGGCGAATTATACAATTCGCATCGTCAAGAGAAGGAAAGATCAAACAAATCCATTGAGTATAAGTAAGAGAAGACGCGGGTGATAAATGTAAAAGCTTTATTCAATCAGTTTTTATTCGAGAAAGCCCATAAAAAATTTTTGATCTCGCTTCGTGTAGATTATTGTGAGATGTTAAATTACGTCTGGAAATAAGTTTCTGCAGTGGTTATTCTGTATAAAATTGTATTATGGGTCTATTATTATTTCTTGAAATTGGTGAGAATTGTGTGAAAAGTTAAGTAAAACAAAGGTATTTTTTAATATTTAGTGGGGAAGGGACGTTTTGATTAGAAATAGTTTACAAAATATATTATTTTTAAGGTGGCAATTTTATTAGCCGTTAGTTGTAATTTGAATTTATCCATCTATTGAGTTTGTCCTTATTAATTATAGACATGCTTATTTCTGTCTTAAGGTTTGGCGCAATATACATAATTAATATATATATATATATATAAAATCATTCCAAATTTACAGATAAATAACTCACTTTTGCAGTAATAGTTTTAAAATTAAATAGAATTTTAGCTTTTTTTTTAATTTGTTAAAATATGTCAATTAAAAAACAAAATATATTTATTTCGAGATAATACAGGATAATAATATAATATTTTAAATTATATAAGAGAAACAAATTTTCTTGTTAAATTTTTAAACATCCCTCCCTAGTTTAGTAAAAACTATTATTAATACAAAAACTGTAAATAATTGAATAAATATTTAATATGTATAGTCAACTTCATTACAGAATAATTTAACTTCTTATAATCGATTGTAAATATCTTATATTTATTGAAACTCTGAATGAAGGATAAGATATCTTAATATTACAATATATTTTACATCTTAAGCGAATTGTTATTCACAAAATTGGGTTGAACTTTAAATTAATTGACATAAGAAAATATTGATTTTAAAATGAATCGTAAACGTCTTAAAGCGAATTCTTGCGCCTCTAAACACCGGAAACAAAAACATTTGGTTTGAACCGCAAGATAATAGCACTGTCTGTGAGAGAGACAAAAGACAACTTCCAGAGGTATATAAGATAAATTCGTATCACGTAACCTTTTCGCGAGCTTTTGAGTAGAAGTCTCTAGAATTTTTATACCGAAATAGAAAGGGGGTACTTTGCCTTTTTTTTTTATCACACGTGTCGATGATAACAATTAGCTTTGTTTCAGCTAATTTAACAGGATTTTTTCCTTCCCTGTAATGAAGATATACGGCCAGCCTCCAGTCTTTAACAGAGATAATCCATTTCACCAGCAAAAGTAATAAAAGAAACGCAGGTAAAAAAAAAGAGGGAAAGAAATGTAAAACTGCTGAAATAGGCTCAATTTTCTGATAAGTCAAAAGGTAGGAGAGGTAAATGCAGCGGAAAAGGGGAAAATGCCCCGTAGTGCTATAGGAAAAAGAACCACCTTTCGCACAGTTTCTTGTCTCGCTGGAGTTTATCAATCTAATCTAAATTTCAATCTGTATTAATTAGCATTTTTAATAGTTATAAACGTAATTTTACTTTCAGTTTTCTTAAACTAAACTAAAAAAATCTTCTTTTCTAAAACAAATCTTCCAACAATAACCATTGCACTAGATGAATCTGTACAGATTATCACAATTCACGATAAGGCACTTAAATAAAGCTCAATTTACTAAAATTCAGTATTATTCATTATTCCAGACTTTAAACCACCTGACGGATACAAACGTGTATATACGTTCGAGTATCCCCAGTTTTTCCAGTAGTACGCGTACTATAAAACTTAATAAAAAATATCTTTTTTGAATTAATTTTCAAATCCAAAGCACTTTTGAAAAGCTTCTTTACAGATAAAATTAAAAAAAATGTTTTTGTAAAAAAAAGAAATGTGTTGGAAATATAAATTAAACTTTTCTGCAATGAAAACCAACCAACAGATTGAAAATTTTACTTATCGTCAGAGGGTTAAGAGAAATTGAAAAGAATATTTTTTTAATTCTAAAAGCATTTTTATTAATTTATTATTGGAATTATGTATTATTTTTTTATTAATTAAGATATTTATATATGTATTATATTAATAGACACGATTAAAAAAATATCGAGTTCCGTATTTTAATTATTTAATATGTGTACTTTTTGTTGAAGTTCATTTATATAAATAACAACTTTTAGTTTTTCAAATATACTAATTTTATTTATAAAAAAACTAGGAATATACAAGGAGGAGTGTAAATGATAAATTGATATTATGTAATTTATTATTAAACATTTATTGTGGAAGATAAGTACAAATACTTCCTACTTAATTTGAAACTTTACTTCCACTACAGGTCATAGAGACTTAAAACTGAAGTATAAGCCGAAATTTTCTAATTTTTATGTTAGGGAAATTATTTAGAAAAATTGCTAAAAATATCATACAAAATATAATTTTTTTGAAAATATTCAAAATGAATTTGCTTATGGTTCATTACTAAAACGATGAAATCCATATAAATTTGACTTAAAACCGGTTTTAGCAAGACATGCAATACCACATGTATGTATATGTATACTCCCTACTTATTATTTACAAATTTTGTTAATTTTCCAAGATATTGCTAAACATATATTTATACGTAATAAGATTGTTATTTATATTTGTATGGAATAATAACATATTTTTGAAAATTCTTTAAAGAACACAAATAAAGCTGACATTTTTATTTATTGTGTAGAGATGTTTTTTTGCACGATCTATCGGTAAAATTTATAATACATTCTCCAGTTTTTGAATTTTTTATCTCATGTTTAGCAAAGTGAATTAAATATATTTGCTTAATGCAAAATGAATTGAGAATATGTTTTTTTTTTAATTTAATAATTATAAATGTATAGCAAAGTTTTGACTGAGAATGTTTGTAAAGGAGGAATTATTTTTTTATTTTGAAATTAAATATAAATTACACATTGTTCAACTTATTCTTTGATATAGTTTTTTTTAATTCACTTCATTAAATAGAGTACATTTTAGCAAAAAATTAAATTTCATAATGATTTAATTCAAGTCCAAAAGTCAATTTGTTTACAAAAGATATGCATGAAAACTTCTATACACTATAAACTAGAAAAATCGAATTATTTACCAATTTTCCTGGTTTTGTATAGAAAAGGATCCTTGTAATACATTCCAATGAAAATATTCGGGAAAAAAAATCTGCTTAGATTTTTTTAATGATTTGCAAAGAAGGGAAATGGGTATTCAAATTATTAATGCTCGAATTTTTAACGATCTAGAAAAAAGTGCAATTTTGTACTAAAATATGAATTTTGTAGCTCATAAAGAACAAGAATGAACAATATGTCTTACTCTGTTTACATAATTAAAGTTATATACATTCTGTGTTTCAAACAAACTGTCAATAAGAACATTAAAAAAATTAAAGTCATTTTCTTGATTTATTAGAAGATAAACAGAATATTTTAAATGAAATAAAAATCGTCTTCGGAACAAATCAAAAATAATGTAGATATAACATATATTCCTGAATCAAAATAAGATACAAATTATACTCACGAGAGTTCTTTTTAAAAGTTAATCAATAAGAAAAAAGTAGAATTTTTAAAATTGCAGATGACAACTTGCTTTAAGAACGACTGTTACAAAAATTGCCCCTTAGTAATCAAATATACTGAATTTATAAGAATTTATGGCTGTTATGTATTTTATTTTAAGTTAATTATTTGACACAATTTTTTTAAACACCTTTTTACCCAAAAAAACACCTATTTTCTCCATCTATGAATGAAAAAAATAATCGAACAGGAAAAAATTATTAATATTTATAAACTATATTTATTATTATTAATATATATTAAATAAAAATAAAGGATTGTGTTCCCAACAAAAAAGAGAACTTTTTCATAAGAAAATTATAATTTTACAATTTTTATTCCATAGAGAATTTGATCTAAAAAAATGAGTTTTTTTACCCATCTTCACTTACCCTGCCCTACAAAACACTCAAATTGTTATACGATCTTTGTAACTTGATTAATGATTAATTCCATGTTTTGTAGCAACGCGTGCTAATAATGCCCGTGTAGAATCTGCTTTAAATATTGCAAACTATTTTATGGTCAGAAAAAAATAGTTGCTCAAATATAATAAACATGCTAATATTTTTTAAACTCTTTTATCAAACGTTTGTTTGCAATGATCATTAAAAAACGTTTATTGTTAATACAATGGTTATAAAGAGAAACATAAAAATACTTGGCATCAACATCTCATTTTTATGGGGTGATAAAACCAACCAAAAAAGTGTATTGTTTTCAGAAATTACTGTACTTTTAATTGCAACTAATTTTTTTTTAAAAACTAGGATCCCCTCATACCACACAGGAGCCTTGCTTCAGATTCAGTAAGAAAAATAGCCAAATGTTTATTACCTTTAGCCTAACATCTAGAAACTATTAAGCAGAAGTGAGGCCAACTTGGCAGGGAAAAACGCAAAGGAAGCTTCGTTGGCAAGCCTTTTGAAGGAGGTCAATACTGAAGATTGAAGCAAACCAACTCTTTAGTCCAAATAAGCAAAAAGTGTAGAGACAAAAAAGACACATCAAATAAATGGTTATTGTGGTTTTATTTTAGTGCAGCGATAATGAGTCTAGAAAACAAATGATCCTTGCAGACACGCAGGGGGTTTTGCGACCTGGATAGACGTTCACTGTTAGTTGCATGGTTCGTTTGTAGCGTTGGGGGATGATAGATGTAAAACTCGGCGAATTAATGTGGGCTCTCATCCCAGTTTGCAATACGACGCCAAGACGCCTAATCTTCACTTTCTCATAAACAAAGTAAAAGTCGGTTATTTTCAGTATTGTCAACGTATAGTGAGGTAAGGCACTGAGCGGATTTTAACGCGGCATGATTAATGCGCGCGCATGATCTAATCTTGACTGGTAAAAACACTTAGGTTTCATTATGCGGGGTTTAGGAGGGATTCGGCTGTCGAGATCAGAGAGGCTAAAGTTAGACCTAACTAGTCATTGCATAATTAATTTCTGTAACCACTTCCTCTCCCTTTGCCAGCCAATTGCTTAACTTTTAAGTGAAGAACTTTATCATAACACCAACAGGTGCACTTTTCACAAATCTCCCTTTACATTTGATCTCCCTTTTCGTTTTAATTCAAGAAAAGTGGGTGCATGGACAAGGTAAAAAATTTATGTTTGAGAATTATGAATGAACTTTTAAATTTTTTTTTATTATAGTTGCCGATTTAAATGATATATCAGTGGCTAATATATAAGCGTTGTATGTCCCTTTTTGGCAAAAATAAGGTTTTGGTATCAAAGTAAAGGTAAAGTCTATCTCTTTCCTCCTGCACAAACATTGTATGTCAAATTCAAATGATAAATTTGTGGTGCATGTTTTAAGAAAAAATTCCCTTAGCTTTCTATCTATCATGCTTGAAATATTCTTTTTGCGTTTTCCGAAAGTTTACAAAAGTGGACATAACAACGATTGCGCTTTTAGCCATCGATATAAGACTTAGAGTTACAGTTATGCACCCTATTATATTCTTTTTATACAATTCAGATTTATTTTTTATTTGATTTTTAGAGTGTGTAGTGTGTTTTATAAGACAAACTGCTTAAGTTTTGAGTAATTTTGATTTACATCAATGCCACACATTACAGAAGTGTTTCTTTTTTGAAATTTAATCCTTTCCGATTGTACTCAAATTTTATCATTTGAAAAATAATTATAATTATATATTAAGATCGACGAGCCGACTCGAATTTCGGATCTTTTGTTCCAGAGTCTAACTTTCTATCCACTCGGCCCAGAAGACTCTAATGAGTTCTGACAATATTCACGTGTAACTATAATATAAGAAATGATACGTGTAACTACGTAATAATCACGTGTAACTATAATATAAGAAATAGTGTAATATAAGAAACAAACATGAGCTGATGATCCGAAAATGGAATCTGAGTAAATGACTTTCGTTCAAAATGTGAGGATTCTTGTATCGTCAAAAGTCACGTGAATCGATGACGAAGGGATTGTTCAAATAGGACGAAAGTAGCCTTGGCGATCGCATAACTCTTAAAAACGAGAGTGTTATTTCCGAGAGTGCAAATGTGCTAATTATCGGTCTAAAATGGTGTCCCCAACACCCAAGGTGGCAAAACAAGTGACATAACATGGCGGCTATTAATGATCTTTGAAAAAGTGGAACGGTCGCAGAAAAAGAAGAAATTACCACCGGGGGGGGGGGGGGAGAGAGAGAGAGAGAGAGGTATAAAGAAGAAAAAAAAAGTGGTGCCGCTTGATCGTCTCCTCGTGTTGATGATGTGCTATAGCGGTACTAGTTTCTTTAATTACAGAAAAGAGGCGGGAATAATGCCGGGCATGCCAAGGTACTAATTTCTTTCTTCGCAATAATACATCAAGCGTCCTCTCCCCACTGGCAAGCCAGAATCGCGGAGAACAATTAATAAAACTCTCCACCGGCGTATACGGTGACAGAAAAACCGAGTGAAATTTCGCTTCGATTAAATGAATAGAGAGAGAGAAAGAAGAAGAAGGAAAAAAAAGTAATTTCTTTTTTATCAGATTCCGATAAGAAAAACAATGCGCCCGGTTGTTTGCCAGGCCACAATACCCAATTAGTTGATATTTTTATCATAATGAACTGGCAACGCTCACCACTTATAAAAAAGGAATGTTTGTAGGGAAAGAGAGTGAGGAGATGGCAGTAAAAAAAAATTTAGGGTAATCCACATCTTGTGCCAAAAAGCGGAAATTCCAAACGTAACTTTATTGCTATTTTCGGCATTGAAGAAAAGCAACAGGACGTAAGAATACCCTACCTTCCCCTTTACCCCGTTCGCAGTCCCATTTTGCAGCGACAGAGGGAAAAACTAAATGCGGAGGTTTTAAATTAATAGCCAACTCTTAATCATTCACTTAATTCCCCGTTGGGGGAAAAAAATCCCGACGCTTCTTTAACGGATATGCAGTCTATCGCTTTTGGGCACGTTTCTTTGCACTTTTTTATGCACTTTGAGGAGATTTATTGTTACTTTAATTTTAACTTAATATCTTGTATAAATGCATGCGAGTGGTGTCAGAAATAACTCGCATAAAAAGGAAGCGCAGTAAACAGGTTAAAAAAATAAAATGCCTTGATCTCAAAATATCAAGAAAAAAAAATGGCGATGACACATCAAAGTTCTTATCTAATTTTCTATTTAAAAAATTGGTTTGATATCTTAATTTAATATCTTAATTTCAAAGAAATTTTGATTTATGATTTGTACTGGCAAAAAAAAAAATACCTCGGTTTATGGTTTACTTTATTTTTGAACTTTTTTAGGTTCAAGAAGTCAGTCGTTTTTATCGAATAAAACTCTTTCTGTAACACAAAGTTTCTTTTTTTTTGTATCTTAATTAATGAACAATAGAAATTCGTAACTATTTTATAATAATTCAAAGATACGTACTCGCTTTGGAAACAAAAAAATCAGGTTACTAAGGACTCTTTACGGCCATAAAGCGAATTTTTTTGTTCCTAAAAAGAAATTTTCAGAATTTATTACACATAAAAAAAACTTATGCACTAAATTTAAAATAGTTCTTAAACTTTTTTCCACTTTTTCTGAAGGGGGGGGGGGGGGGGGGGGGGGGAGGAGGGGGCTTTAAACTCTAAAATTAAACACCTTTAAAAGTAAAATAAAATTTGAAGTTCAGAAGACCATAGGTCCATCAGTTTTGTTATAAATCCATTAAATTAAAAATATTTACAGGTTTTGATAAAAGATACACATTTTAAATATTCTATGTTAGGCGTAGTAACAATCTAATTATTTATATAAATACAAATATTTATTTATATCTTCAAAATGTATTTGAAGAAAAATATGGTTCTTTATATCATACTTTTTACCTTATCTTTGTTTTTATGTCTTGTTAATATTGCTTCTATTTATCTTTTTTGCGTTATATTAAATAAGAAAATTACGAAATCATATCTATTTAGCATTTATGCAACTGCTACATGCTACTAAAATTATTTTAATTTAATTAAAAAATTATATATTATATAACATTATAAAAATCTTAAAGAAAGCGATAGTGATTGCTCTGTAGCAAATGAGATTTAATAGTCTGATTCTTTTATTTTAAATCTAAATATTAAACCTTCTTACTGAAATGTGATTATTATCAACAGATTAGGTATTCTACCAAATTTAGTTTGTTTTGATCAATTACTTGTATTTTTCCCCATTCCAACATTTCATCATCAATTTGTTTGGTTCAAATTCCCAATTGAATATATTTTCATATTCACTTTCATATTCATTCATTTTTTACACTATTTTTAACTTTTACAATTTACAGTGATTTGCTTTTTCCCAATGGAAAAGAAATAAACACTTACAGAATGTTTTCAGATAACGCGACAAGATAATTTTTTTTTTTTTTTTAATATGTTTCTCTCTTTTAGTATTAAGGAATTTTTCTATTTTAGTATTTCACACAGAAAACTTTCCTTAATCTTGCATCTTAAATCTTGCATTTTAAATTATAATTCTTATTTCAATTAAAATATCCCCCCTCACGTGAACCCGAAGTTCACTTTATTTATTGTGCGATTACAATAAAAAAAAAATATCCCAGTTCCCTAAAAATAGCCGCCAACCTCGTCTCCATTTCTAATCCGACAAAATGAGAAACACGGAAGAGAAGGGAAATTAAAAACAGTTAAACGCTTCTAAAACCTTTGAAGGGAAGACGGTGAAGGAAGATGAAGAAGATAAAAAGAAAAATTAAACCAAACACAAAAGCGGCAGGGGAGGGGTACAAAGGAGGGAGGGGGGCGGGGGGTAGATAGGCAGACACTGGAATTGTCGCCAAGTGCCCTCCATCTTGAAATCCGGCACCGGTGATCCCTTGTGTTGGTTTTGATCCATCACTGTCACTCCGGACCTATCTCCACTCCGGCTGACGTTAATAGATCGCGAACGACATCGTCGTACTGCCATGCGACGTCACACAAACACAGGGGCCGCTGCTACCTCTTCCTACAACTGCCTACTGGGGGATGGGGGAGGGGGGTGGCATACGTATTTGATTTCGTAAAGTTGAGTTGTATGCTATAGACTAGTCAGTTGAGTGAGACAAGGTTACATTGCGAATTGAATGTGACTGTCCTCTTTTGTTTGGTAATAATATTTTTAAATAACTGTTTTGTTATTTCGTTGGATTTATTTGTATTTTTTCAAAAGTGCATCGACCGATCAAATTTTCAGTTCCATTTTTCAGTATAAATGTTAAAACGCAAAAAAAAAAAAAATTAGCAAACCAAAAAGCACAAATAGAAAATTAGAAAACTAAAACTATTCAGTAGCTAAAATATAACTCTCAAAGGAGCGTTCATTTATAACTGAAAGCCATTATACCCTTCACCCTACGCTATTGTCACGTTAACTTTCTTCCCATGTTCCATCACGATAAATTTTTGCAGCTTAAAAAATTCATTAGCACTTTGGTTTTGTGTATTTTACCACACACCCCATTAAAAATATTGTGGTCTCTATAAAAACTGACCTATACCTGAGTTTGTGAAAGAAATTTCAGAATTTCCCCCCATAAAATTTTGCTTCGTCACGCAACCGATGAAACCCCTTCCCCCATGTCACGTCTCAGACACGTATGATAAACCCCATCCCTCCCAAAGAGTGCTTGACACAATAAATGATCGGCCTGTAAAGAGGTATTCACTAATATTAAGATGTAAACTACTTTCATAGATGATTAGCTTAAATATAAACTGTATTCTCTGAATATTATTGCAGTTGGAAATTAAGTACCTTTTAAATCAAAGCAGCTTTTCTATATAACCACATTTGAATAAAGCTTGCAGCGGCCATGGGTTCATTCACCTTCCTTTCTCTACAAAGAGTTTGCATTTCAGCGTTTTCACCGAGAGCCAATGAGATAGCTCCAGCACATGACACCCACGCAGCGCGCGGCCAAAAGTCACGTGAACACGGACTGAATGGAGGCATTCGGAGACATTCCTTAAAAACGCTCTACATGCTAATTCAGCGTGCTCCACATATAACTGTAATGTCCTAGATTTTACCCTTAATTGTAAATATTCAACTATTAAACATGCATCATTAAATTACATTTATTCTCTAAATAATATGGTGTTCATCAAATCAATTATTATTGCTGTATTAACCTACTGAAATGGAATTACAATAGCGTGGCCACACCTAATGAAGATGGCCGCCGCACTGGTTACCCGGACAAAAGAACATTCTCTACTCCGACGATGCAGCCACTGATGACTAACCGAACAACAATGGCAATCCAGTCCAAGAATCAGCATTAATAAATATTCACCCGGCAACCACGAGGATATACTCTAGTTTTACCTTGGCTTTCTTCGAAACGACGCTGACTCAGAAATCTGAGATTTCACCCGAGAGAATCTTCCGTCAACAGACGGCGGACCTTCCGCAACTACAAGATCTTCAAACCGACCCCCGATATCAACATCTTCGGGGAGATATAACAACTGCAAGAACACAGCGAATGTCATCGTCATTCGCTCCCCTCATCACAACAGAGCAATCGCCGTCGCCGAAGTCAGCTTGGAGAGTTCAATCACCCCCAAGACAGTTCCCCATCGGTTCGTCGTGCGCCCTACTCCCACAAGTGATATATGGCACGGAGTGGGATCAGCTGAGTTCCCCTAATGAAATCTCTTAGCGTTCGTCAAGTCTTGTGTTGTGACAGCTGATTTTTCCAGTAGTTCGACATGGAAAGTTCTGTGCGTTAAGTGAAGTGTTATTTTCGAAGTGCATATTGCCAACATCAATACCAATACCTCTATGTGCATTCTTTTTTAAGTGTGCATAATATTTAAAAGGGCATCGTTCACCAGGGTTATATATATATATATATATATATAAAAAAATAAGTGTTTCTTTTTACATGTTTATATATTGCATATTATTTAAATGATCAAAGTAAGTTTTTATGCTTTACACAACTGCTATTTGCAATATTGATATTCATTAGTACTATTTAGTTTATTTTTGTTATACATTTATTTATCTTGTAAGCTTACAACAATTTTTCTCGTTAAAATGACTGATACAAATAATCAAGTGAATGGGGCTGCTCTATCTGGTGAGGCATCACAAATTTGCCCTATCGGCTTAAAAATTCCCGCTTTTTGGCGTACAAATGTTGCGCTATATTTCAAGCAAGTAGAATCGGCATTTGAATTGTCAAAAATCACAAATGATGGCACCAAATACAATGCTTTGGTATCAACAATCGACTCCGATGTGCTAGCACACATCTCAGACGTCGTACTTAATCCACCTAGCGATAATCGATATCAAACATTAAAAGATCGCTTAATTGCCGAATTTGCTGATTCCGACAGCCAACGGATTAAAAAACTCCTCTCAGATTTACCGTTGGGAGATAAGAAACCAAGTTTTCTGTTACGGGAAATGCGAGAGCTTTCGGCTGGTCAGTTAACCGATGAAATTTTGAAAAATTTATGGTTGCAAAGACTACCGACCCCCATTCAAACAGTTCTCTCAGCTTCAACGGAGCAACTACAACAAATCGCTGTTCTAGCCGATAAAATTTCAGAGGTGACAAACAACCAGTCATCAGTTTTTTCGGTATCCGAAACCCCTCGGCACAATAGAGAACTTTATGAGCAGATAAAAGAGTTAACAACACAAATGCAAATTTTAAGTGCTAAAGTTGAGAACCTAAGTAACAGGTCCCGAGCTAATTCTAGAAATCGCGGGAATTACAGAAGAAATAACACTCGTTCCCCCACTCGTCCTGCCACCGATACTAACGGCATGTGCTACTATCATGCAAATTTTAGAGATAGGGCACGTAAATGTGACAAACCTTGCAGCTACCAGCAGCCGGAAAACCTTCAATAGCTGCCACAGGCGGGGTGCCAGCTCTCCCTCAGAACACCCGTCTATTTGTCTTTGATCGCCTTTCAAATAGAAAATTTCTTATTGATAGTGGGAGTACAATTTCTTGCCTGCCAGCCCCTAAAAATTCTTCTCATGCAAATTTAGGGTTTTTAGAACTTTTTGCGGCAAATGGGACAAAAATTCCAGTATACGGAACGAAACGTTTGGAATTAAGTCTCGGCTTGCGCCGACAATATTCCTGGGAATTCCTTATAGCTAATGTGTCTCTCCCCATTATAGGCGCGGACTTCTTACAACATTTTGGTCTTCTCATTGACCTTAAGAAAAAACGTTTAATTGATCCGGTCACGCGGTTGCATTCCGTGGGAAGCATTAACTTTTCCGCACAAGAGTCCGTCACTACAATTGCCTGTCAAACCCCTTATCATAACATTTTGAAGGAATTCCCTGATATAACGAACCCCTCATTAAAAAGTAAATCTATCCCACATAACACAGTACATCATATCTTAACTCGCGGACCTCCTGTCCATTGTAAACCTAGGCGACTACATCCCAAAATTCATGGAGAGGCTAAGGCCGAGTTTGAATTCATGCTACAAGAAAATATCATTAGACCTTCCAAATCCAATTGGGCTTCTCCCTTACACATTGTAAATAAAAAACCAAATGGTATAAGACCAGTCGGGGATTATCGTTTTTTGAATTCTAAAACAATTTTTGATTCTTATCCAATCCCTTATTTGCATGATTTTTCCCATGCACTTTATGGAAAAACAATATTCAGTAAATTGGATATATTAAAGGCTTATTTTCAAATTCCTATAGCCGAATCTGATATTCCTAAGACGGCAATCGCAACTCCTTGGGGTCTTTATGAATTCACACACCTAAATTTTGGTTTACTAAATGCTGCGCAAACATTTATGCGTTTTATACATGAGGTTTTGAGAGGATTGGATTGTTGCTATGCCTATTTAGATGACATTTTAATTTTCTCTCAAAACGAGAACGAGCACAAAGAGCATTTGGAGTTGGTTTTTGAGAGGCTTCAAAAATACGGGCTAAAAATAAACCTTTCAAAATGTGTATTTGGCGTACCTGAAATTGAATTTTTAGGACATCTCGTCTCTAAAGAAGGTACACAGCCGTTGCCACACAAAGTACAGGCTGTTTTAGATTTCCCTAAACCCCAAAATATTGCGGAACTTCGACAATTTCTTGGCATCTTGAATTTTCACAGACGTTTCTTGCCGAAAGCGGCAGATAAACAAGCTATGCTATCGGATCTTCTGAAAGGTTCCAAAAAGAAAAAAGATAAAAAAACAATTCAATGGAGCCCTGAAACGGAAAGCGCCTTTTCTGATGCAAAAACACAACTTGCAAACGCTACTCTGTTAGCTCACCCTTCCCCTAATGCCAAACTTGTCCTGTATGTTGACGCTAGTGACTACGGCATCGGAAGCTCATTATATCAAGTTGAAACAAACGGTCTTCAACCTCTTGGTTTCTTTTCTCGAAAGCTTTCCGACACAGAAAAACGATACAGCGCTTATGACCGTGAACTTTTAGCAGCTTACAGTTCAATTAAATACTTTAGGCACATGCTAGAAGCTCGCAATTTCTCTCTTTATACGGATCATAAACCATTAACATACGCATTTCAACAAAAATCGGTTTCATGTTCTCCACGCAGAAATCATCACCTAGATTTCATTTCCCAATTCACTACAGACATTAAATACGTTAAGGGTTCCCAAAATGTAGCAGCCGACGTAATGTCTAGGATTGCTGCAATTTACATGCCAAATCCGGTGGACTATAATGAAATCGCTGTAGCTCAAACAAATGATTCTGAATTAAACGAATTGATGGAAAACCTTTCATCGTCTCTACAATTAAAAAAAATTATTCTACCTGAATCCAATGTCGAATTAATTTGTGATGTCTCCTCGGGTATTGCTCGTCCATACATACCTAAGCCATTTAGGCAAAGTATATTTTTAAATATTCATGGTTTAGCACACCCTGGTGTTCGACGAACAACAAAACAAATTCGCACACGTTTTATTTGGCCCTCTATAAATAGAGACTGTACTCAGTGGGCAAAACAGTGTATTCAGTGTCAGCGAAGCAAAGTCCAACGACATACATCAGCACCACTACAAACTTTTCCAGTGCCATCTAAAAGATTCGATCACGTGCATTTGGATTTAGTTGGACCTTTGCCATCATCAAATGGACACTCCTATTGCCTCACTGTAGTGGACCGCTATACACGATGGCCAGAAGCACTGCCAATACCCGATATTTGTGCCGATACCGTTGCTCAAGGTTTCTTTACCTGTTGGGTGTCACGATTTGGTGTGCCATCATCAATATCTACTGACAGAGGACGCCAGTTTGAAGCATCACTATTCAGAGGTTTGACGAATCTTCTTGGCATAGAACGCATCAGGACCACTGCATTTCATCCTCAGAGC
This sequence comes from Troglohyphantes excavatus, assembly GCA_963932185.1. Lineage (NCBI taxonomy): Eukaryota > Metazoa > Arthropoda > Arachnida > Araneae > Linyphiidae > Troglohyphantes > Troglohyphantes excavatus. The sequence goes on along the minus strand of OZ010667.1, from coordinate 24,888,708 downwards.
AACGGCCTTCTAGAAGAATTTCATAGGCCTCTAAAAACTGCGCTGAAGTCTTACCAAACATCAAAGTGGACAGAATCCCTACCAATGATTCTCCTCGGTTTGCGCACTGCCATAAAAGAAGATTTGTCCTGTTCCTCAGCCGAATTAGTGTATGGTTCTACACTGCGACTTCCTGGTGACTTCTTCGACTCATCGAGGGCTGAAGTGGATCCAGCTACATTTGTAGAGCATTTACGGACACAAATGCAACAACTGCAACCAAAAGCAACATCCCAACACGGTTCACGACCAACATTCGTACACCCGCAATTGCAAACAACCACACATGTTTTTCTGCGTCACGATGGTGTACGAAAACCATTGCAACAACCGTATGATGGACCGTACAAGGTTGTAAAACACGGACGAAAAGTCTTTACAATTTTGTACAAAGACAAACCAACTACGGTGTCCATCAATCGATTAAAACCTGCTTTTGTGGTGAACGATTCAGGCACACAGCAACCCAAACCGCTTGCAGAATCAAAATCTGTTACACAACCGCCACCTACTCCCATCACCACCACCAGATCCGGGCGACATGTCCACTGGCCGGACTATTACGTGGCATCGTAACTAGATGCCACTGGGGGGAGACTACTGCAGCGGCCATGGGTTCATTCACCTTCCTTTCTCTACAAAGAGTTTGCATTTCAGCGTTTTCACCGAGAGCCAATGAGATAGCTCCAGCACATGACACCCACGCAGCGCGCGGCCAAAAGTCACGTGAACACGGACTGAATGGAGGCATTCGGAGACATTCCTTAAAAACGCTCTACATGCTAATTCAGCGTGCTCCACATATAACTGTAATGTCCTAGATTTTACCCTTAATTGTAAATATTCAACTATTAAACATGCATCATTAAATTACATTTATTCTCTAAATAATATGGTGTTCATCAAATCAATTATTATTGCTGTATTAACCTACTGAAATGGAATTACAATAGCGTGGCCACACCTAATGAAGATGGCCGCCGCAAGCTGAATACAAAACCCTCAACTGTAAATCAAAATTATGTACAAACGTTCTTTGGACACCGTTTGCTCTCTCTTTTACACTTTTCCCCCTTTTAATCCACTATTACATTAAAATGTATCTCGTGATAAGTCTAACAGCCGTAAAATGTTTGAGATTTTAATACACAACTTAGGGAGTCGTACGGCGAAAGAAGAAGACGCAAACACATATTGAAAAAGTGAGCCGCGGAGTTCCTTAAACCATCTCTCCTCCCACTCTCGCCGGGTTTTGGGCCGAGGCCCAATATCTCTGTCCACATAAACCAGGCATGCAACATCTGAATGGAAGCGCGAAGAGAGATGAAGACAAATCATGAGCAAGATTAAGAATTATGGATGATATAGATCGAATCCTTCATATTCAATCCAGTGCCTGTTTCTAGTCTTGGGACCGATGGAAGCAGCATTCGAATATGTAAGAGGGTGAGGGTAATAAGAAAAAAAAAAGTTGAAGACAAATTTCTTGAGAGAGAAACATCGTGGAGTTTTTATGACGGAATGGATTGTCTTCTTGTGTTGTGCCGCCGCCCTCGCTCAATTGGGCGCAAGCCCAATTTAGTATTACTTTAGATACATAACGTCGGGAATGGAGGTGAAGATAGGCTAAGACGAATCTCTGGGGAATTGGCGGGGCTTTTTATAGCGTAACCCCAAAGATTAAGTTGTTTGAGGTGTGCAACATTTGGGTATGTAACACATGGGGGAGTGCAGAAAGACGAAGAAAAATTTCGGCTGAGCATAAAAAAGAATTCCTATATTCAAAATGAATACACTCATAACCTTTTTTCAGCAGCGAATTAAGACTGGAACAACACAAGCGACCGCTTGAGGTGCTAGACTAAAGAAGAGCATCAAATTTAAGTGCAGAAAAGGGTAATTGTAGACGATTAGTTTTTTTATCATAGCTTAAAATATTAGCACTTTTCTTGGGGATATGTAGTTAATATCTTATTTGAAAAAAAAAATGTTTAGAATGTCTAAATATGTTAAAAAAAACTTATGGAATTTGGCGAACGTAATATATTATTTTTAATTAGACGTTTTAAAAATTCAAAAACTAATTCAAATTCTAACCAGGTCATCTGATTCCCACAAAATGTTACTTTATGTAAAAGAGGGAAGGGTGCCAAAATTATGCTTTGCTTGTTTTAAAAAAAATCATTGAACCGCTCCTGCTTATTTCTTCTACTACACAGTGGCGGCGATTCGGGGGGGCAAGGGGGGGCGGTTGCCCCCGCACTTTTTTCGGATGTTGCCCCCGCACTTTTTTAATATTGCACTTTTTAAAACTATATTACAGTCAATTGTTCTATTGAATTGCCGAACAAAGGAAAAATTTTGAACCCCAACTTTCCCCAGATTTCACCACTACTAAGGTTCAAACCCCTTCCATTGAAAGTCAAGTGAAATTTTTTTTTGAACGAATGTGGTATCGTTATTCTTTAAAAAAAATTCAACATTTAAAAAAAAATTCTCTATCTAAATTGAGGAGCTTTGTTTTCAGATTTCCAGACAGACAGCTGCTAACTTAATCCATTGATTGGCGTCTCTTGCCTTACTCATTCCAGGTCCATTACTCATTCTGTTTTAATTTTTTTCGGAAAAAGAAATAGCATATCTTTTCTTTACATAGAAAAATGCAACTGTATGACCTTCAATTCTAAAAATAGATCAAACCCTCTTCTTTTATTTATGACTATCTGCAACTTTTTTACATTAAAATAGTATCCGGTCTTAATAAAATGCGTTAAAATGTAGTAATGTGTAATCTATTGGCGCCGAACAATTGCGTAGTCTATAAATCTGTAGATAGGATGGAAGGGGTCATGAGTTAGCCATTAATGTCTTTGTTTTGATCTTCGTCTGCTCTGCTTTTTAGCAAAATGAAGCGAATTTTACAAAATTCAGTTTTAAATTACTTTAATAAAAAGAACAAATGTGAATTTGAACATGACAGCAATACAAGCACTACTGTTTCCATTCAAGAAAGCTTGTCTGTTAGCTTGCAATCTACGCCACAGAATTTTCAAAATCGCGCAAGTATACGTTTAAAGATACCATTATCTTGATTTTTAGCATTTATATATCATATTTCGAAATCTTTTACATCATTTATATTATGCGATTGTTCTTCAATTTAATTTAGCATAAATTGTTCAATTTATAATTTAATTTCAAACTATTATTGGAAAATTTATTCGTATTTCAGTAAATTTCGATATTATTGCACTTTACAAAATGTGTAACGAAGGTACAGTTTAATTTAATCGTGAATAGATATATTTTGAAAACTTTTGTTTAAATATGGATTTATTCATACACGGATGAAATGTTTTTACTTTTCCCAAAATATCCATTTAAAAAGAATAGTAATAATTATCCGACAATGAGACCCTATGATTATTATTATGATTTTGGTTTAGAATTTTATAAATCCGTGTTGGAAATCCGTGTTATGTCCGAAGAAAATTAATGTTATTTGCAAATGAAAGCGAGGGAAGATTAGAAATTGCCTAACTTGTAAGATTAAATTTGACCTCTGAACGGATACTGCATTGGAAAATGCTTGCAACAAACCAATACTTTTTGAGAAAACTGTTTAATATTACATAATTTATAAAAATCTTGAAAAATGTATATAAACTGGAACTGGGAATGTTTAGCACTGTTGAGGTGGGCGTTTAAATCGGAAAGTTTGATTTTGGTTAAATAACGTAGCACTAGTGCTGCAGATTGGGCTATTGCCGACAGTTCGGGTTCGGGACCCATCTCCAAGGAAAAACCCGGGAACAATGCTTCGTATTTTTGAACCATGGTCATATATAACGAGGACAACACTTGAGCTGGCACACGGCGGCTTCATTGTTCGTTACCACACATATATTATAAGGAATCTCAAACTTTAAATTTGTTCTCCAAATTGATTTCATAATTATTGAGTGATTTATTAATTTTAAAAATAGTTATTGACAACTGTTAAATATAGTTAATGACAATGATAACTGTTGATGTTATTTATCTGCCAACGTATTCATGTTTACTTGAACGAAAATTAATATTTTTTTTAATAAAAAAAATTGGTGGGGGTTTGTGAGATATGTTTGTTAATTTTTGTGGACTTAAGGATTCCCCCCTCTTGGTGAGGGGGATAGATGCCTAAAGAAATTCGTTGCTTAGTCACTGAACCCCCATGAAATAATCAATCACTCAACCTCCATAAAATCTATACCCACGTGCCTGCAAACTGTAAGAATTTGTCACAGGGTCTCAAAAGTCACACCACAAATGTAGAATTGTAAATGGTGCAGGAAATTTTCTAGGGATTGGGAGGGTGAGGAGAGAAAATGTCCTCCATTTCTTTTTCAACTCTGACACCAATGGAAAGGATACCTATCCCTTTGGAGGTCGGTCAATAAGTATGTTAATTAGATTCATTACAACAGCCCGTATCACTCCTAAATAAAAAAAAATTGGAAAATAATCGAAAATTCGAAAATGGGTTAATAGTCGACCTGGGCGTCTCGTACCTATTTTAAATTAGTATTCTTTCCTTCAAATAACTCAAAATAGAGAGTAAATATAAATGCGCAATATTTATTGTTTTGTTGTTCGTTCAAAATTTTTATTACTACCCCCCCCCCCCCTCTCCCCGCTCCACACACACCTGTTTCATCTTGATCTTGCCCCCCCACTTTTACCACCCAATCGCCGCCACTGCTACTACATAAAGGCTTTATTTAACTGTTAAGGATAATTTATTTTAAATATGTAACAATCGGGTAAGTGACACACATAAAAAAGACGAAGACAAAGACAAATTGTCCTCAAGAATAAGAATGGTGTTTTTCTGGAACAAACGGAGAACCGATAACGACTTTGTAGCGTCTTGCCGAAGTTGTTAGCTACCGCGACTGTCTCCGCTCCACACAATGTTGCAGTTCTGGGTCTGGAAGGAGAGAGAGAGCGAGGCAAGAAAAAACGCAATTTGTCTTCAAATGTCTGTAGATCATCGATCAAAGGACCCGTTACTGAATCGTTAATCCCAACAGCTGTTCACATTAATTCTGGAAAATCTCCGATCTGAAGTCCAATTAAACCTTTGTTTGACTGAGGTCGAGTTTTCTGAAATGCGGTCAAATTCCTGCTTAAACTCATTATCGTATCGTTATTTTTTAAAAAAAAAAAAAGAATCCTCAGACATTTCCTTGATTTACTTAATGAGATTTTAAATTTTTTTATTTTGAGATCTAAGTTAGTTTAGGCATTAAAAACATCCAACTATTGTTTTATAGTACAACTTAAACGAATCAATCTTACTTCTTGCTTTCGATTAATTTTCATCTCAGCAAATGAACTACCATTATATGTCTGTTTCACATAACAATACATTTGAATTAAACATAAGTCTGTAATTTGTCCAAAGTTCCATTTGCAAATAACAAGTAAATGAAAATAAAACTAAATAACACAAAAATGGTTTTACTAAGTTTTTTTTGCGATGTGACAGGAAATGTACAAAACAAAAAATATGTGTTTAAAAGTTGAAAATGAAATAAACACTCTATAAAAAATCAATTTCAAATGCAATAAGCACTATATGAAAAATCAATTTTTAGTTACTAAGACTAATGAATAGACTAAATTGTAATGAATAAAAAGGTTGATTATTTTAATATATGTAAGCAAAATTGAAAGTTTAATTTAATTTCAATATATAAAATAATTGAGTTAACGTGCCGTTAATTTAACGTAATACATTTCTGAAACAAAGTATTAAACATTGAACTTTAATATTTTTCCATAAATTATTTTTTATTCAATTGTAATAACTTTTTTTAAATGTATGTGTATAATTTATCCTGTGAGAAATTAGTCTACCTAATACCTGCAGTGTTTATCTTATTAAAAAATTGATTTTATGATATTTTAACCTATTTAGTCTTTAAAATAGTATTTAGTAATACCATTAAAGCTTTAAAACTGTCCTTTGTAAAGAAGTAAATTAATAATAAGTAAAATAATTACTTGGGGTTTTACTTTCCAAATATTATAATTATTTTGTTGTTACTGATTTCATTTGAGAATATAATATAAGTTCAAAATTACTTATATCTTATTTTTAAGATCACATATCGCCTTACTATAATAATGAGATAAGCTTAATGTGAAGTTACTCGAAAAATTCATATTACTACAAACAAATATCTAATTATAAAAATAAATTAATATTTTTATTTCAAATACGTTCTAGATAACTTTAATTTTATATACGAGTAAACTAAAATAAACTTAGCTGTACGTTGTTGTATGTAACATACATTTCAACATTAATGATGCCATACAAATAACTTATGATATTCATATTATTTAAAGTTGTATCTTAATTTCTAATATCAGCATAATACAATTAACCGACCTTTCGGGATATCTTTTAATTACAGTTATTTTAAAAGCGTTTCTTTGCCATAAACTTGTTTTTTCCCGGCCTAACTCTTTGACTCGCCTTCCAATCCCGGAACTGTTTATTTGTGGGTGCGTGACAGTTAGTTTCTCTTAATTTGCCGTCAGGTTTGTCTCACTCTAAAGATCCAACTGCAGTTACTCTCTGACAAGGATGAGACAGTTAAAAATAAACATATTTGAAAAACGGTTTATTGAAAAATACGGCGGGCTGGTTTATTAAAAGACGCGTTGCTTCCAGGCTCCAGCACCTGCTGTAGATAATGCGTAAGTGCCCCCTTGAATCCATATACTTTCTATTAAAACCTTTATGAAGGAAATGCAATATTATAAAAGTACTGAGTCACAATTTATTTGTTAGAGTTTGATATTTTCCCACACATTTACCTTTAATGTTCATTTAATTGTTTTGTGTATCTGGGTATACAATATATTAAAAACGGAGATTTTTACGACACCAAATTTGGTACTCTGATTACTAATGTCAATTGGAATTGCCAGCATCATAAAATATCTTTCAGATTGGTACGTGGATTTGGATAGCAGGCAGCAAATTTCTAGGGTAGTGTTCTATCTATTTACGAACTACACCTTACTTGACTTTGTAATATTATATCTAGCCGGCAACGATCCAAGCACAATCACTCGGTTATGTGGTCGGTACAAGAATGCTTTGTGGTTGCATAGCAGTGTCCTCTGGTGGTAGCTGGGTGGAATTACATTGTATGGCAACCGGTCTTGGGATACGAATCCCGCAAAAGTTATATAGTTTTATATATAAATTTTTTTTCTAAAGTTTGGGCAGAGTTTATGTTTACTTTTAATTGTTTAACGTTATAATTATATTTGAGGTAAAAACAATTTAATGAAAATGGATGGAGGTTAAAATGTTTTGAATTTATAAAAGAATCAATGTGAATATTTTTCAGATATACATATTGATCAACAATTTTTTCAAAAGCAGGATAATATTTCTTCAAAAGTATTAAAGTGTAAAAACCCTGAAGTGTTCCTGTGGGAGAGACGCGCCAAAATATTCGCGTAGGTCACTGTTATGACTAAATTAAACTTGGAATTCAAGTAGTCAGCGACTATTTATGGGAACTCCATTGCATTAAAGAAAGAAATACGAATCTGATGAAGAAGTTATGTGTGATGGTAAAAAGAGTTTTTTTCGAGACGATAAAATATTACTACGACGCAATTAAATTATAATGATTAAAAGGGGTGGTAGATTAGGGAAATTATAAATTTGATAATTTAAAGAAAATATATTACATAAATATACAAAATAATTAAATTTATCCAATCACTAGTTGTTTCTTTAAAAGATACACCGATCACTTTCTAAACGAGTGCAAGCAAAAAACAAACTAAATCTAGCCCTCAATCAATCAAAACGTTTTGATACCGATTAGCAACAAAGAATCTTTTATGGACGTTTCCGATATATTAAAAAAAATATCTCAAACAACACGCACTTCAGTTAACAGATAAAAAGTAACAATTCCTACGCAAAGAGATACATTCAATGGACAGAAACTTTCACTGGGACAACGAGATGATATCCCGGACCGAGATTACGAAGGGGAAAAAAAAGAAAGTCAAGGTCTTGTTTTCCCATCGAACTGCCGACACCGGAGACACAACAAGGCTCTCGACGCGACAGATAAACAGCCCGATCCAGAGTTCACAATTTTTGTATTTATGCTAATCTGTCTCGTCGGGTGAACAGATGGCAGTGCGATAGAATGTCGGGAGATGTTTTCGATCTCGGTTTCGTGCATTAATTCGGGAGTGTAAACATCGGTCGCGGTTGGTGCCGATGGTCTTTAATTAGGTATTTGTTGTAGGCGGTGAGATCGTGAGAACGAGATTTGTTTTTGGTAATTGTGGGTATGGAGAATGAAACGACACATTTTCTTGGTCAAAACAAACCTTTGATTGAGTGTGTAGCTAATAAAAGAATGTATTGATGATGAAGTAAATCAGTTTTGTGTTGAAATTCCTGTGAAGAAAATGCTACAATATCTACAAACGAAATAGAGTTTTGACAAAATGGTATTAGTCTATTTCGTGTTTCCTATGATTCCAAAAAAAGCACAAATAATTCTACTTTTCAGTGTATTATGTAATGAAAAAATAAATTATATGTAAATTTAAAAATAACAATCTCCCATTACTATAAATTGTTTAACTCCATCTTGGAAGAAAACGATCAATATCTATTTTGCTGTATGAGAACATTACATTTTTCAAAAATTTTTCCTTTCAAAAAACTTAACAATCTTTATTGTTTTTTTCCTTTAACAAAATTTTAGTTAATAAGATTAAAAACCCTTTTTAATTTGTAATTTTAAGCTTTTGAGTAAAGATTTTAGCTAATGTAAAATTATCTCTCCAAAATGGAGTGGAACCCCTTTTTCTTCCAAGGCAATTGCATAAAAAGTTATATTTTATAATTTTCTTTAACTTTCAAAATTATTTTTTGTACCTCAAAACTAAAAAAAAAACATGTTTCAATTATAAAAATTAGAGAATCTTATTTAATAATTCTGTATAAATCAATTTTTAAATATAAAGATATATTTATTTGATTTTAAATTAAAAGTATGATTGTATTTTATTTAATTGAAAATAGACTAAAATCGTTACTTTTATTCAATTGAAATGAAGTGAACAAAATCAAATGTTTGTATCATTTGTGAATGACACTGTTTTATAAACACTCATTCGATACGAAATTCGGGTAAGTGACTAACTTCACCAGACAAGAACACTTTGCGGGGAGAATTCCTTTTACCCTCCAAACCACATTCCGAATGCATCAGATTTCAATATTGGCACAGGTGTTGGTTAAATCCGAGCATCAACCTCTCATTAATAGATCCATACCCGCTCATCTAAGAGAATGACAGAGAAAAAAAAACCACCAAAGACCTGCCGCTTTGCCGCCAAGAGACTGCCTATTACTTCCGGGCTTTTCGCCAGGAAAACGATCTCTTTCAGGGGGAAGGGGGATAAGTTAATTAAACGAAACGGGAGGAACGCGAATTAAAAATCGTGAAACAATCGACATTTTTGTCTACCTCAGAGGTAGTGGGGTACTTTAGTGATTTTAAATACACGGTAACGGTTTGAGGATGGGTTTTAATTCGATTTAAGTTATATTTAAATTTATAATCCGGATGAATGGGTATAAGTAAATCGTTTAATGCAATTAGAATTTTAAAATGTTTTTGAATTTTGTTTTAATTATCTTTGAAGAAATTTTATTGTTGAAGTGTGTTTGTCGTTGTTCTCTTTTTGCTATTTAGGAATTTTTTTAAATGGTTGCTTTATATTTTCTTTCAAAAAGTGTAGAATAACCCAGTTTTAAACGTCAGCATAAAACAGTCATGAAAATTGTGAATTTAAAAGTTTCATGCAGTTTGAATATTGAAAAATTCGGTATTGAAACAATTCAGCGTGTGGAATTGAAAAAAATTGTTGAATTAAATTGAAATAATTCTCAATCTGTGATACGTGTACCCCTGTGGGTACGTGGCGTTCCGGTTGGCGGTACGCAAAAATAGTATTAGTAATGGTGGAAAACACATAAAATAAAAATTAATTTAATAAGTAAAACCTAAAATAAAAGCTTATAAGTTGCAGAAATTTTAACCATTTGATTAATTTGCCAGCTTACCAAAGAACATTACTGCCTAACAAAAACATTTTTTTTTTTTGCGTAAAGGGTTAGGCGAGAAGGAACATGGGAGAAGGAACATGGGAGTATGGGATAAATAAAAAGTTTTATCAAGGGGTATGTGAGAGATAAGAAATTGAGAACCATTGAAATAATTTAAGGGATAATGAAGGTTTTTAAAAGTTTTATTCAGGCAAATTAAAAACTTCAAAGAACATTCAGGTTGTATGAAGGTATTTGAAACAACATGAGGCTTTTGTGAATGCCTTATAAAGATTTTATGCAGGTTTTTCATGAAAGTTTTATGCTGATTTTTTTTGTTGCTGCCAGGGATGCGTTTTTAATTACTTTCACAATATATAAATGAAAACACAAATAAAGTCACATATAATATTCCAAAAAATTAGATCAAGTTTTGTTGTAAATGTATACATATATAAAGTTCCATAAAGTTATTTTTTAAATAGTGATTAATTATAAACCATAGCTTAAAATTAAATACCAAATCTGTGTTCCTATCACACACACACGTGCCCTCGAATTTTGTTGAAACGGAATAGGCATGTTACAAGTGTTGTAAGTATCGCTTTTCACTTTGGATATGGTCAACCTCACATTATGCGTTGGACTAAATGTCATATATCGTCATTGCGTGTTTGTCAGCGTTAAACGAGACGCGCATCTGTTCATTTGAATTCGTGATCAGGGACGATTGTCATGCCATTGTCTTTACTGTGTGATCGAATGTTAACATGCTATACAAAGTATTTAACATACAAAAGGGTTCGTTCAATAGAGTTTACATGTGGAATTCTTCCTTGATTGATTACGGTTGCGCTAGATATTCCCTTTGTAACATCTGGATACATTGTTGCGCCTCTATTTAAGCTTGAGAAGAAATGTGCTCAATGAAATTTTAAGTGATTATTGTAATTTAAGACGTGGGTGCAAGAACCAGTCAGCTCCACTTTTTTTCTGATTTACGCTTTTTCACTTATTCCTATGAAGAACAAAATCCTCTACAGATTGATGTAAGAGACAGACAGCTCTAAGAAATAGCTATAGTAAATATAAAGGAAAAGGAGCTGTAATTTTGTATTATACGATGCAATAAACATTCAGTGTTTTTTTACTTCCTGAACAATTTTGAAAACTGGAGTTGCCTGGTTCTTACACCCAAGTCTCCAATTGTTATTTTCAAAGAATCATGTACTAAGCGAATAAACTTTAACTTAAAGAATAAAAGTTTTGTCATTGATATTGTATGATTTTTATATGTTTCTAAAGGAAATGAACCAAACTCAGAGGTAAATTATACAATGACACTTTTTTAAAAACATTAGCGTTACAGTTGGTAGGAAGAAATAATTTTAATAAAGGTTAGAAATAGTTTTGTTATAAAATTTTCACAAATGATGTGCTATAATCATTTACTTAGCATTAAATGTTATAGAGAATATCGAAATGATAACATGGATCTTTTGGTTAATATCATCGAATAAAATCAGGTTGTATTTGTAGATCAACATTTAATATTAAGTATTAGTGGCGGGTGAGTAACTTTAACTATAATCTTACATAGTTTTCATAACAAAAGAAATTTGCAATTTAAAAAAATACGAAAATCTATAATTACAACTGTAGTATGATCTAATGTTTTGAATTTAATAAAATGTTAAATATCTAAATCCCAAGAACTTAATATTATCTTCTTTTCATTTTAAGAAGTTAGCAGATAATTTAACTAGATAACGTCGTTTTCGTACTCGCTGAACAAATATTAGATAAAATTAAGGCTAATTGACTTAGTTTGATGAAACTTGGCTCAATTTTGTTGAGCGGTTTGAAATACTTAGCGACATTTCTCATTCGCAGAGTTTTATTTTCGTTCCGCCATCAAGTAAAACTCCACAGGTGCCTGAAAATCTAGCCAAACACAGTAGCTAAATTCGATACACCTTCCGGTAAGACAAACAATGTGAGTCGGCGTATTAATAACTTTCACGTTTTTTTTGCGGTAGCATTTTTCGCTTTTTTTGCGTCGGATGTTTGTCGATCTTTTGTATCTCCCTTGTTTTCTCCAGATATCCGTCTACTGGGAAGTGTTGACGGACGAAAAAAACAAGAAAGATCTCTGAATTCATTACGGAGGTGATTCGTCTCCGAGAATGATACCTGAAATATTCGGGACTGGCGTCTTCATGTCCTGCCGGTAAACAAAAGGGGGAAGAGACAATGCGTATTTTTTCTTTATTATTCTTTTCAGCTCAAAGTGTTTTGCATCTAACACATCCGTAGCGGTTGTCTTCTCATTGAGTAAACGATGGCGGTGATGCAACCTGAAATAGCTGCCGAGGTGTAATTAGGGAAATTTGTCTGCCCGCTATCTCTACCAAACTATTCAAGCAATTGAAATTGTTTTTATTTTGTGTTAAAATACGAGGATTGTCAATGTCAAGTTTCAATGTCGTTAGAAATACGATACGCCAGTCAACCGTTGAATTAAAGTACAGTGTTTTCAGATTAAAGAATTTTGGCATGGGCTAGTTTTCAGACAATGACTGTAGTATTTAAACAGAATTGTTTTAAGAACAACAAAATTCTTTAATAAAAAAACTTTAAATGAAAAATGCTTTATAATGTTCAAGTCTATTGAATTTTTAGCATTTTTTTCCCCTTATAGTTTAAACATTTTTTGTTTTCAAAATATTTCGAATTTTTCAGATGAAATTAATAACGTTCAAATAAACAATTGTAAAATAAAATCAAAGTAGAAAAATAACAGAAACATAATTATTAGTTAAAATATAGCTCTCTTTAACCATTGAAATTCATTTTTTACGAATATATTTTTCAAAACTGTAGGATTCATATGTCATATCCCAAGACCGGTTGTCATAGCAATGTAACTCCACCAAGCGACTATCAGGGGGCACTGCTATACGGCACAAGTCATTTTTGTAACGATCACACACTGAATGGTTGTGCTTGGCTAGAGGGCCGTATTATTTACAATAAATATAATTAGAAAGTCAAATAGGATGTAGTTCGTAGATAGATAGCATACAACCCTACGAAACTTATGATAACACCTCCAAACCTCTTATTGACTTTTAATTTACGTTTTAAACTTAAATATTTATTTCCCTTAAAATAGAACACAAAAGCGAATTAAAAAAATATTAAAATATACTAGTTCAAAAAAATATCTGAATATATATATATATAATTCTTGAACTAGTTGTTAAAAGTATAATTTCATTCAGCGAAAACAACTTTGCAACTTCGATGGTTAATTCGCCCCACAATGGACAACATTTTGTATTTAACTTTTTTAAAAAAAACATTCGTTTCCAAACAAAGTTAGTGTCATTATACATTTTCCAGGCGGCATTTGAGAAGAAAAAGTTACAACCACACATAAGTGAAAACCGTATTTGATGTTTAAATTGAATCTTTTTCCGACATTGACGCCACGGCGAATTCCCCAATTCACATAATTCTCACACCTGAATCACTTAAGTACCGATTTATCTTCGAAGCATCAAGATCTGTCAGACCCCAAATCAATCATAACCACTGTCACCTGATATTCATCAAGGGTCTAGTGTTCCAGTCATTACAGGTCGCTCACCCCCCACCCGCGTTTTGACGTGTTTTTATCCAGGGTTGATATCAGCTGCAGCATATTCAATCCTCTCCTACTTAGTTTTCTAATTGTAGTTCCCCTCCCCCCTTGTGTTGAATATACTTTATACTCTGGGCGATGTTATCGTGTTTTTGGCAAGCAAGTGCTAAATATTCTTCTATGACGTCTTCTGTATGCTAGCAGACAAGGGTGGGAGAGATATTTTTATTATTAGGATTTTTTTTAATATAGTAGTAATTATCTGGCAGTGCAAACTAGATCGGGTGAGTGAAAACAAAGTTTAGAAAAAAATATAGACTTCAGCTGAGTTTGACAAATGAGCGTTTAAAATTCTAGACTGAGGACAATAATTTGAGATGCTCTCGCGTGGTGTTTCCCCCTGCGTACACCGTGGAGTCTTGGAGGGAAAAAAAATGCCTGAAAAAATACCCGAACTATGTTTAGATAAAAAATGGAAGATGGTGGTGACGATGATCGCGATGTGGATGTTGAAAGAAATTGCAACAGCTTCCACGAAAAAGTTGTCATTTAAAAGAATGAAAAGTTATTTTTGACTGATCTAATGGCCAAATGTGACTTTAATTTCTTTTCACTTAGATCATTGTCTTGGAGATACATTTTTGAAAGACATTAAACCAGAATTGAAATTAGTGTCTTGAAAGTGGTAAATATTTTATTATTTTATCTTATGAATTTATAAAAATGGCATAAATATAAAACAACTTCTTTTATTCCAATTTATTGTTAAAAAAAATCTACAGACAAGAAAATGACAAGTTTTGTACGTTATAAAATATAATTTATTGCATTAGTATAGTTAACGTGAAAAAAATTTGAAAAGTTTATTACTTAATAATTCGTTCGATATATATTAATTCCTTGTAATAAAAACGAATAAACAATATCAAGTAAACGTTGTTGTTTTATTGTAATAAGAATTAATAAAAATAAAACCATATGGAGTTTTGTAGATAGAATTTCTTACACTTAGTCTTGGTGTTATACTTTTAGTTGAAGCATAGAAAAGTTCTGCTTATATAAAAGTTTCTTTTTAGGAAAGATAATTTTTTTCTATTACCTTATATGAAATATAAGATAGTAAAAATATTGCTTTTATATTAAATTTTCGAAATCCGTTATTTAATTTACTATAAGCTTTAAAATCGTCATTACTGAAATACAGTACAGTTGTAATCTTTCGATCTCTGGTCTTCAATAAAAATTTAAAACAGCTTTAACAATTTGGTTAAAAATTTCTGTTATAAATTTTTTTTAAGAGTTTTTAATATTATGATCATCGTAAACTGTGTACAAATTGCTAAAAGAAGACAAAGTTAGAAAAGTGACTTTTTTCAGTACATAGCTTGTGGCAATTTGTTACAAAGTGTTTAATGAAATCCTAGCATACTTTATAGTTTGTGGCTCTGAAATTTTTAAATCGAGTAAAACGTTTCCTGATGCACGGATTTTTATGGAGGGTAATTTATAGTTGAGCGATGTATTTTAGGATTATTTTAAGGAGTGTAAGCGTTTTAATTAAGAGATTCAGTTGCCGTGGAAAAACTAACTCACCAAAACAGGAAATTTAAGGATTATTTCTAGAGAGGATAAGTCGTGGACACTAGTAAAATGGTTAAACAATTTTCAGTTCGTCTCTTTAACAATTTGATTTTCAGGGGTCGTGGTAAAGAAATGTAGGTAACGAACCTGAGTGAGAGCTATTTTAGGCATAAAACAGTAAAACGTGCTAGGTCATCAGAAATCTGCTGTAGAAATTGCATCATGAGATGAAATCGTGATTTGGAACATCTCTTACATATATATACCAGATTTTTTTTCACAAAAATGTCTATTTTTTAAAATGTAGGTCGACTTTGTAATATAATAGTAAGTATTATGACTGCTCATTTTAACAAAACTAAGATATTTAATTTTTTTATCCCAATGACCGCGAATAGTTCGTTACAAAATGATTTACTCTGGTCAACAGTGAAATTGTTTCTGAAAATGAAAGAACCCAATCCTGAATGATTTCAACGTGTTGAACACGAATATCACCTTTAAAAAACTTGATTCGCTCTCGTTGCAGAGATATGGACGTTGTTGCACAGAAAAAAAACCAACAGTGAAATAGTTAAGAAAGCGTATCATTTGTATTTTGGTTTCAAGATAGGCGACCAGGATAAAGACTCGGCCCCACATGTATATTCCGGCACTTGTACAGTAAATATTTCACAGTGGCTTAATGTCAGAAGAAAGGTAATACCATTTTCTGTGTCAATTATATAGAGGGAGCCGACAAATGACGTGGATGATTGTGATGGTAACACGAGTCTCTGCATGGTAACATGAGTTTCTCGAGAAATCACCAAGAAAAAGAAGTAGACAGTTGAATCCCTAACATACCAACTGCTTTGCATCCCGTCTCTCATGGTCTACATAATTTTTTTACTCAATAATGCGTACACATTGCAAAAAATCCCGTAGCCAATTCAGCTTTTTCTTTGTCATATTCGCATTCAGCACATTGAATTAATTATAAATTGATTATTTTATTCCCGAAAGCATAATTGTTTTGAAATTTCGTTTTTGCCCAGTGTCATTTCCCTTAAATTTGAAATTGAATTCATTTAGGTATATGACGAACAATATTATAAACACATTTTGGATACTTAGTTTATTTAGCGAGTTCACGAAACTATCAAATCTTGTGTCAGATCTTTCTATTTCTTTAATTTTCCTTCGTCAGGACACAATAATTGATTGCCTGTTTATAACCTTCACGGGAATAACGAATTTCCAGGAATTTGGCAGTGCCTTGTGTCGAGAACAAGTGCGTGGGACTTCCCCATTGTACTTCTGCGAGCGACGAAACCATCTCGTGAGTCAGTTCGTGTCATCTGAGGTAGAGAAGGAAGGAGAGATAAGATGAAGTTAATTTTATTTTGTGTGTCAGGAATGCGCGTAATAAATCAACTCCGCAACTTGAACGAATCTAAAACGTCCCGAGGGAGCTTTTGGCCGAGGCGCAGCGCCGATCTAATCATCCTTGGCGCAAATGGGACAACAACACACTACGACCCTCTTTTTCTCCTCTCAGATCTCCACAAAGTGGAAGAAAAACTCCCGTTCTGCACCCTTCTGTTCGTCAAGGATGAGATTGGTAAACAATAGGATAGTCAGTGACCTTTCCCTAGACACTTTGAAGAAAAATGGGACCCTTTAAAAAAAAGCATTAAGTTGTTGTGCAGATGCTTCTAAATTTGAAATAAATAAGAGCTGTAGTACAGAGGGAAATAAGAGTTCACAGTAAATAATAAGGTAACATGCTTTATAATTAAATTAAAAAGTTAAATATCGATTACCAATTCGCTTTTCTGTATACATTGATATGAAATATGAAGTAGTATGAATCGGATTAGATCGTATGCAATTATTGAGAGAACTAGCAGTATTTAGATTGCCATCCGAGGAACGGTCGTTTTCGCAACACTAAGTCCAAAAAAAAAGAAGAACGCCACCTCGCTAAGCAACCACAATAAGAAATGAACGCCAGACCGGACTAGTTTATATATATATTCCGACCAACTTCTCTATGTTAAAATAGCATATGGTAATACACGAAAGAGTATATCGTTCGTGCATTACCAGTTTTCCCAGCAACTCACATAATATAAAGTTCATACACTACCATTCATATTCTTAAGTTTAATACATTGCAGGAACTTTTGAAATCCTTTTCTAATAATATATATTTTTTTAATTGTAAAAGGGAATGTTTTGTAATTATAAATTAAACTATTCTCTCTCTCGGTGTGCAGTAAAAACAAACTTACAGTTTCGATATTTTGCTCACCCCTCAGAGAGTTAACATAATTATTACTCAACTGATACAAATATAGTATAATGCACTTCGAATACGAATATAAAGTTGAGGTTACATTTATACAAGAGCTGGAACATATGCTGTAATTCAATACTTCATGCAATGTCTTATTAAAATGTAAAACACGGAAGTGTTCATCAGAGAAGTCAGAAATGTCATGTAATAAATAGTTATTTCATGAAATGTCCGATTAACGCAAGTATCGATAACACATAAATGGAAAATGTTTACACATATTCATGTATAACATGTATATATTTTAAAACACACATGTATATATTTTAAAAAAACTAAAAAAAAAATATTTTTTTTCATTAATTGTTAATGATTAATTGTAATTAATTATGAATTATGGCATTTAACGGCATTTTATATACTAATATAGTTGATATGCATTATGCAAACAGTTATGACTAATTTGAAGTGTTATTAAAAGTGTTTGTTCTTAAAACATATTCTCCTAAAAAGATAAGAAAAACATCATTTGATAATTCAGACACACCCTTATAATAAATGTTCCAAATGATATAAAAATGTCAATTTTTCGAATGAAATATTAAAATTGGAGGTCTCCAAACAAATACAGTTTTTAAAAAAATCTTTAATCAAATTGTTCTTTGTGTCTTTAAAGTGTATCCGATAGTATTTTACAATCATATATGAAAAATAAGTTCTTATAAAATATTCATTTGTATCAAAATGTTTACCTCCAGTTTTGACAGGTTTTGCATATTTAGAGATCCAAAGAGTCCAGTATTTAAAATTTAACATGTGTGTGTGATAATAAATTAAAGAACAAGTAATGATATGACTTGGTATTCTAGATTGAAATTACAAAGAAAGTTCTCTTTGCTCCTTAAGTGTTACAGAAGAGAGGACATCAAAATTGACATTAGAAAAGATATCTGATGTAATCGTTGGTTTATGGCAATTTAAGTATTGCACACATACACACAAACAAACGGCTTTAATGATTACATAAAACATTTTATAACTTCAAGTAATTTCTAGGTATTTTTATAATTAAAATGGAAAAATTCGTGTAGAGTTTGATTTAAAGTGATAAAAAAAGTATGTGATAAGTAAGTATTTTATAACCGAATAATAGCTTAATAACTATTCATGTACAGGGCCGCCCTTAGCAGCCGTGTGGCGTAATGTATACTTAGTAGGGGGACTGTTTTAATCCTCCACGCAAATAAGTTTGAAGGAAACATAAATTATGTAACTTATGAATAAATTTAATTAAGTTTTTTAAATTATTTTCAGATTTTTGAAAAGCTAATCGAGATTTTTTTTATCAACTACTCCAATTGTTAGATGCGGCTGCATTTCCTTTGTATAGAATATTTATAAGATAACTTTGTTACATAAAAAATACATTATTTTTTTTAATAGAAAATTGAAAATGAAGCTAATTTCTTATTGAAAAATACCAAATTTTTGCCAGTCATGCAACTTGGTATTGAGTTTTAGTGTCTGAAGGAATACCTGTAAGTCTAAAAGCGTAAAATAGTGTTTCTACCATGATACCCCATTCCGCTTATTTAAAAAACGTTTTACGTCATAAGTAAAATCATTAAAAAAATATAAAATTCTTATTTTACGCAATTTTCTCTAATGAATGCGGGGCTCTTACAGAAGCGGGGGACTTGTGCGGTGTCACGCAGCGCACACCTCTAAGGCCGGTCCAGCTCTTGCATTTCAGGGAATTGTAAAATCCAATAATTTACAAAATATTAATATCCATATCAAATTGAAATGGAGCAATCGTGGAATGTCATTCCAATGTCTGGGGCGTGCACATATGAATAACAGAAGGAGAGAAAGAAACTTCAAGTGAACTTCAAAACGCTTCGTTTCTCAAGTTCATTTAACTCAAACTATTAGCTTAAAATAGTAGCTCGAAATGTTCTCGAAATCCATATACACTGCAAATGTGCCACTTAATGCTATTAACCCGCAGAGTTATGCGTGTGGTAGGGGAGATAATAAAAGACCCCGGAATCCAAAACGAAGAAGACAATACTCTTGTAACGGCTTCTTTTATCTCTCGCCTAAATGGACATGCTTCTCACATAGAGTCGGCTATTAATTCTCGTTGTTTTTGAAGGCGCAGACCGTAATTGTGTTATGAAGTGCTAAGAGAGAACGGAGAACCACGTGGGCAGAGTTCCAGGTGTACGATTTGTAGAAATAAATGAGAAGGTGGCTTCTTTTAGAAATACAAAGGAGGGGGATTTTTATGGGATTTCGAGGGGTTTAACCTCAAAACGACGACAATGTCCCCAATAGGTCACTCTTTTTAATTGCATTATAATCGAAATTTTTCAGATAATTGAATAAATATTAATTGAATGAATTTCATTTCTCCCTGCCAAAGTAGTTTTAAAAATTACGAAAATCTTAGATTTTAATTAGAAGATTTAACAATGTTTTTATTATCTCAATAATTTTATTTAACATATTAAACTTATATTTTATCAACTAGCTAAAAACTTTTGTTTGTATAAGTAGTAAGGATGTCTCTTTAAACAGACGAAAGTATTTTAGTATACATTTCCAAACCTGTTTGAAGTTAAATTACAACCTGCGTATTAGAAAATAGGAAAAAAATTATTGATTCTGAAACTGAATGATGACACAGAACGCACTTATGCGCAAAAATTCAATTTTAATTATGTATTCAAACACGAGTGAAAGAAAGATTTTTTTTATCAGAAAAATTGCGCTTTGTAGTTTAATTATTTTAAATATGGCTATAATATAGAAACAGTTATATTTAATTTAAAACTTCAACAATTATGAGTACAATTAAATTTAATAAAATTAAACAAAAACCACTAAAAAATATAGCGTAACATTGATTTAGTTAGCAAAACAGTTTTTAAATTCACAGAAACATGAAATGCATTTATAAAATATTAAGAAAATAATCAAGTTTTCTTTTAACCCACTGACGCTCACCTGATTTTTGCAATTGTAAAATTATTTTCAGTTCTTATAAATTTAAATTTTTTTTACTGGGCATGCTATTTTATATTATTTAACTTTTTTAAATTAATTGTTAAGATATAGATTGTTAGTTGTACCTCAAATCTTTAAATTAAAAAATATTGTAAAATGGAGTATTTTTATGAATTTAAAAATTGGGTGCAATGCTAGAAAAACTGGAGATCCCTGGACGTATATATACCACCTTGAGCGTCAAAAAGTATAAAACCATATTATATTTTTACAATTGAGCTGCAAATGACTAGAATACCGATTATGCATATTTATTAACACCAATCTTATGATCATCTAAAACTTATGTTTCCACAACTGTTTTTAAAAAAATATAACCGTTTTTGACCAACTTTTAAACACTCATGAACCCTATTGAAACCCTTTACTTGGTCAGAAATCAGAAATAGGAGTTTTTTAGTCATAAGGCTTGCAAAATACACAACAGTCCATTCGATAGAAATTATGAATTCAGACAAGATAAATCTTCTGCTCATTGCAAATAACATTGCACGTGGGTTATCATCCACTTTACACGTGTCAGTGAGTCCCAGATGCGAAGCTAGCCCAGCTCCCTAAGTACCCTTATGGTTGAAAGGGAAGGGATGCTAGTCAATGACAGCTGTGAAACGAGGTATCATCCACACCCTTCTCTTCAAGTGATAACGACTTTTATTCCTGTTTGCGACATTCATTGCTAAATTATATTTGAATATTATTTGAATATTATACTGAGAAGATATTTCAATAATATTAAGTGGAAATTTTTGCAAGAGAAGTTTGATGAAAGTGACGAGAAAGTAAACTTTGAATATAAGAATGCTAAATCAATATTACTTTTCTCTAAATTAGTGTTGTCCAAGTTTTAGATTGGCCTAAGACCACTGACTTAAAAATTCGACAAGTCGCAGACTACCACCTTTTAAATACACTAAAAATAACTTGGGTGCTAAATGCAATTTAGATATAATATATAACTCGGTTATTAACTTTATAAATAAATTTACTAATTGAAAAATCCACATTTATTAATTTCAATTCTTATTAAGACACAATTTTAAACAATTGAAAATATAGATCTCCCTCACACTTCAAAAATCAATGTGATATTTCAACATGCCACTTGTTCACCAATTCGAATGGTAAAATAGTACTGCATATACTCAAAAGTAATTTTGATTTTCAATTATGATTTTTTTTATGGCATAAAAGAATACATCTAATACAATACCTGTAAAAAACTATCTATGAGATTGAACAATAGCTCCACGGACCACATTAGACCCACCAACAAACCACCAGTGGTCCACGGATATCGGGTCGGAAACCACTGCTCTAAAAAAAGAGATTGGAATTTATATTTTTATTGTGAACTATTAGGCGAGATATCGGAGAACGCAAGATTATATGTTCATACAAATTGCAGTATAACTAAAAAGTATTAATTTAATTATCAACTGTAAAATTTTACAACAACGATGATTTTATTTAAATTAATTAGCATTATTTTAACCTTATCATCAAATACTATATAAATTGTACTAATAAGCTTCTGAAACTTCTACTCATCCACCGTATAGTATTACAGATTTATAGTAAGACGAAGCTGCAATACATGTGCTATACAATTTAATTTTGTGACAAAAACTAGACGACAAGACAGTAAACAATAGTTATAACTAATGGTTAATAACATGGATAAATAGTTATATAAGTTTATTGCAGTGGGCCGTAGTCCATTTACATAGGTTGGTAACAACAATTTACGAAAGCGAATAATTATAAAAACAAAGATTTTCTTTTTTTTTGCATAATTTTAGAATGGTATAAATGTTACTGGATATAATTGATAATAATTATTTTTGTATGAATGCGTCGTAAATTGGACAGATTAAAAATACATGATTTTTAGGAACATTTTCGAAGACTACTCCATTAAAAACATACGTGATTGACTACAACGAATTTGTATAGTAATTATTTTTAGAATGATATAATTATGTTTGAAGTTAAACTAATGATTAATACTTATGAATAATATTTGTAAATTAAACAACCTAACTGAGTGTTATTACATACACAGACCAACTTTGCTCTGGGCTCAAGCCGTAGATCATGAACATACAGTTCCGGTCAACTGAGTATTATTGTAAAACTACGACTATACGACAAACTAAATTGATTCACACAAAAAAAATGACATTAAAGGAATTTTTATCTTATAAACGGTAAACAACGCATTGCTTTCATTTATCTCTCGCAGTAAAAAGATAACCAGAATCTCCATCTTTCCAACGCAATAACTACCAACGACCCGAATACTTCCTCTTCGTTCGTGGACTTTTATTGTATTTGAATGTATCACAAAAGTAAAACTAGAACTCGATAAAAAAAAACTCAAAGATGTTCCGTTATGTCTCTTTCTCCAGAGAACGAACCTGACAATCATCACCCTAGCAGCTCCTAAAAACAAAGCATATCCATTGTCGGCGGGATAATAGGCTCTCACCTCACACCCTTTCATTAAGGCCCAAGCCAAAGTCAACAACACTCCCAGAAGAGTTAGGTCTCCTTCCAAATAAAATATCCTCCCCTACTTCTTCACATCTAAAGTTAGAGTTGTGTGTCCCCGTGGTATATGGACTCCTCAAAACGGGACTTGAAAGGGTTGGGTGTTTTTTTTCTCCAGAAGCTTGAGGTTGGTCTCTCAGAGAGAGCGCGAATCCAGTTAATAGATAGTGTTTTTTAACGTGTGGTGGAACAGGTGAACCTACGGATGGCATTCTGGGATGTCTGAACGTGGGATGTGGTTTCCTGTTTATGCGAGAGAGTGACGGGGTTGACATGCGGGATTCAAATTGTCTCATTGATTGAGGCTGAAGGGTTGAGGTCGGTCGGAACTGCACTTGCCGCTTCTTTCTTAAAATAATTCAATAGGCTTTGCATAAATTGTCGTTCGAAAGACGAAGCAACGTAACTGTAAAATCACATATGAACCCTCTATTTTGAACCCAGATATATCCACATTTTAGCAAAATCGTTTTATTTTTTTGCTTATATACTTTATACAAGTTTTGAATGCGCTTCATAATCTTGCAAAGCAGTGTTGAACAAAAGTGCCTGAATACAGTCTAGAAATTCATTCAAAGTCATGCATTTAGATCCAAAAGTACCTGACTGTCAATCGTTTTAAACTGGAGATGGCTGTCAATCGTTTTAAAACTGGAGATATAAAATTCCTGTGAAATTTAAGAAAATAGATCTATCTGGTTTTGAAACCAGAGGGCTCATATATTATTATAAAATTAGCTATTTAGTATTTCTAAGCTATTTTGATATACATTATACAGCATTTTGATTTGAAAGAGTCAATAGCGAAATTTAGAGAGAGGTATGCGAAAGAGTTATGTTAAAAGAAATTTAAAATATCCCTTTCAAAGGGTTGCAGATACATAACTATATATCGAAAACAACTAAATACGGGATTCATATTCGTTGATGAATAAATAAAATGAGTAACTCTTTAGTGAGTTCACCTATGTGATATCTTTTTGATAATAGAAGGCGATCCCATGGTTGTCCCGTCCTATGCATCGCTCATTGCTCAGGTTGTATTAAGGAAAAATGAAGTTTTGATAAAACGCCAATAGGGTTCTTTCATTTAATGGTAAAGTTTATTTATTTCTATGGTACGTCGTTTTATTTAACAGCATACAGATAAACGGATCTAATAAATCTAATAGTCTTGCATGCATTTTTATTTAGCCCTGCAGCACTTGCGTTTCTATATGCAAAGTGAATCGAATTGGAGGTGGGACGAATTGAAAAGATTGTTACTGGAATGACATCACTTACTATTAGGGACCGTCACTTATTATGGATGGGAGGCTCACAAGACCTATCGAATGAGCTATTCGACTAAATGATTTTAAACATAAGGAGAAAAGGGTGACCAGAGGTTTGAGTGGTTATTTGTTTATATTCTTTAATGTTATTGTACTGCTTGGGAAAGTAAAGAAAAAAAATGGCTTACCTCAAGTGAAAAGATTTATGAAAATTAGACAATAACTTACTGCTGTGCAGTATGTAAATATATTCATGTGTTAAGATGATCATTTCTTATTATACTCTTGTCGAATGTAAGCTGATCCTTGGTAGGATTCAATGAAAAAAACCAAAAGCGGATAAAAGTGGATAAATAAATGGCAATCCCTAACAAAAACACCCTATCTCATTCTTTATTTTTCCAATTTCGTCCCATCTCCAATATTCGATTCGCCTTGGATTGTACCTCTCAGGCACCTCTCAGGCGAGCTCTGCAGTGTTAACACACAGGATACATTATGGTCTAAAAGTAATTCTATTTTAATATTTTTCCTTTGCAACTTTTCGGTCGAGAAGGACACTAACACATTCTTTCAACAATCCATCTCTCTCAAGAACCATAAAATCAACCCAAATCAGTGGATTAGATACATCTCTTCTTTCCTTCTTAAGAGGCCTCGAAACAAAAGATGGTAATTTGCGTCCTCCCGTCCCTTCAAGAAGGAAGGGAGGTTTGTGCGTGCGTCAATTAAAGCCCTCTCTCCGCAGCCACATCTTCAGAAGGGGGTTGGAAAAGGGCATTTGATGGCCGTGCCTATCGCCCGCGCATCTCTCAATTGCCCATTGTTCGCGCGGTTGTGTTCCCGGGGGCGCAGGACGACGCGTGCTTTAGGACAAGCAGACGATACTCCTCACCCCCTTCGAGAGGGACGATTTTGGAGCACTTTCCGACCCTCCATCCGCGGCGCATCCCTGTCCGTTCTGGAACAAAGGCGGCCCCCTTTTCGCATTGGAACCGTCATGCGGGGGAGCGCCTGTGTAAATACCCTAGCCGCTGGGATTAGAGCACTCGTGGCGAGTTAATCTGGTGTTATTTTCGTGTGCATAGCTTATTTCTACACACTCGCTTTTAATAGAAGTAGTTTTTGTAAGTGTTTGGTACACACATTGAGTCGCGCTGGTTACAAAAGATCTATGCTTCCACCAGTTTCTGTCCGTTAAAAAAACCAGACAAAAAATTTATACGCAAATCTGTTTTTTTTAAATATTATTTAAACTATTATTATTTACATTTCTCAATTAAAAATGGAATCCCTATGTATGGGAACACACATCAACTAGTGCTAAGACTAGCACTCCTCACATACACACGAACTAAACTACCTAACCTATGACATAATTTCGATGAAGAAGTATGAGGCTTTCGGACCGTCACGTTGGTCATATATCCCATATTATACTATTACAGTTTTTATATTTAAACTTTATATTTTTATTCTTCTAAATAACTACTAAGTTAAATTCAAATTCAAAATGAAATTCGTAATTCGTCCTTTCATGAAATATCCAGGAAAGTTAGAAATTTCATATAATTTTTGATGGCAAAAGCCGACATTACATGAAATATCGGTTGAGACAGTCCTTTCAGAGAAGGCCGATTACAGCTTGTGTCTGAGAAGCACACATATATTTTTAACAACTTTAGATATACATATGAATACAATTTATCCATTTGTAAAAATATATATATTCATAAAATACACCTATAGATATATTTTGAAAAATTTAATGAAGTGCCGATTACAATATACGACATTCATAGCACACTTTACGTAACGTAAAAACTATTTTATAATTGATTTAATTTTATTGTGGCTTTTACCTATGGTTTCACTATGAAATGGCAAAATGCAATTTAACTTTTAATAATCTATGAAAAAACTAAATAAGTTAAGGTTTCACTATCAAAGTTTCAAGGGATTATGGAAAGCGGGAAAATTTAACATAAGACGTCAGTAGATACTTCTATTTTTATTTATATGAGTTATAAATTAAATAATTTTATTCCATATGTTTATTAAAACCTTCTAATCGGCTTGGGCGTCTATAGTCGTCCGCGGATCTTCAGTTTTTCCTGCAATGCACATAAATTTAAACTTCATAAAAATAATCTACGCTGAAATATTTTCGTACTCAAAGCACAAAGCTCATTTATAAAAAGCAATATATATATTTAAAAAAAATAAAGTATCAGAAATATAAATAAAACCATCTTGCAGTGAAACCTACTTATAATTTCGGTTATTTTCTAATTGAGGGTTAATAGTTTTCAAAATCAATGTAGCTGGAAAAAAAGAAACGAGTTTCTTCAAAAAAAAAAATTTCATATTTATAACCAAAAATGAATGCTCATAAGGGCACTCATTAAATACCATTTAAAATAAGATACTTAAAATGTGCATTTTTGATTTTAAAACTTTCTTTCCAACTTATGTCCTGCTCTCAACACGAACATGTCAAAACCTCTTCAAAATTGCTTCAATTGCTATATTTAAACAATTTTTAAAATGCGCCTAGAATATAAACACAAGATACATTTAAAAAAACAAGCATATTTCAAAAACGATTTAAATTCCATTTCTCTGATAATTTCTGAAGTGATCAGTAAATAACGAAACTACTAGAAAAAAAATCCAAACAAACAAAACGATAAAGCGTCAAACATTCCAAAATATGTCCCGACAAGAAGTGGGAGAAAGTAAATATGACTCAAGATTAAAATATTAAATGATTTTGCCACAGCTCTCTTCTTTGAGTGGAAACGACAAAAAAAAAAAAATCGCACTAAAACCGATTTCCTACGATTATTTAAACTTCCGTATGTAATTAAGAAGTCGAAATTAAAACCTCAGGTAAACCTCACATCTCATTAAAAACATTGCAGAAATGATTTTATCGGAGATTTGAAAACCCCATGCTGTTAATTTGCCGTTTTTTTCATATGTCTGTGTGTCCACACGACCACTAATCACAGGTGTAGTGACTGAAGTCTGAAGTTTAGAAATATCTCGGTTGAGCTGTTTTTCGTTTGAAGCTGTTTTTCGTAATTGAATATGCAGTACATAGATTTTAGTTTTAAATCTTTGTTTTTATTATTTTTAATAAGCTTTAATGATTTTAAAAATTCTATCATAACTTTGTATTAATAAAATTACTAGTTATTATTTTATATTAATGAGATTGCAAATGATGTTGTAAAAAATATATTTTTTAAATAAATAATAAATAATCTAAATTGCTCTTGTGTGATACTTAATGCCAAAGTATGTGTGTAGACGGTGGTTATGACTGAATTAAGGCTTAAGCGAAGTTGTCAGCGAAAAATGTATGGGTACTCTATTGTATCAAAAAAAGAAACGTGAATCTGTAGATAATTTATGTGGGATAGTAAAAAGAGTTTTTTATACAGAAGGAAAAAAATATTATTATGACGTAATTGAATTATAAGGATTAAAAAAGGTGGTAGATTAAAAAAATTTTAAATATGGCAATTGAAGGAAAATATATGGCATAATTCATGCAGTATTACTTTTAAATTGTAAACTTTAATATATAATTCAAATAAATTGTTTCTTATTTCTTAAAAAATTATTATTAATGTAAATAAAACTTGATTTGCACAATAACTTTTGATATTGATAAATACATTCCCCGATTTCCTGATCTCCTCGTTCTCCCTTTACACAACACCACTTCTCTTCTGAGCTATGAATATTTACCTCGAGTGTTTTGCACTTTCGAAAGAGGAAGAAAAAATATGGAAACTGATTGGAAAAGTCCATTTAAGCTGCAGCAATGAGCGGGGGTGCTATTAAAAAATTAATAAAGTTAGCACTCGTGGGGGGCACTAAGAGAGAGCAGAGCTTACGACGATAGCCCTCCAGAAGTGGACGAGAGAGGAGAGGGGGAAAAAAAGTGGCGTGAAATGAGATTAAATAAAATCGACTTCTAATATTTCTTTCATTCATCCATCCGAAAATCGACGCGACACTTATTTTTATTTAGTAAGGGGGATAATTTAAGAAATGGGAAGAAATATGCGGATATTTGAATCCCTTGGAAGGGTAAGTATGCTGCTAGGGGAGATGTAATGTTATTTAAGGCAGGGAAGAGTTTAAGATAAAAATAAACCGGATATATCAAAATAAATATAGCGTAATTCTTTTTAGCATTTTCATATGAAGGTTCAGGGAAAGAACGTTGACTGTCCATTCGGAGTGATTATTTAAAAAAACAAAAAATATATGTCTTAGGCACAATCAACATTATACTTTTTAATTTTTTTAAGCACAATCTATTATATCAAGAAAAGTACAATCCTTTAATTAACCTAAGGTGTTCAGATTTCGATTAAAAAAAAGTAGACTTAGTATTTTTAGATTTCATATTCTGATCATTTCCTACACAGTTTTTATATTTTCGACTTAAGTAATCTCTTTTTAGGTTATAATATAAAGGTGCAAGTTGCAATAGAAATCAGTAGAAAATGTATAAAACAGAAACAATTAGTTTGACAATTTCAAATTAAGTAAATCAAAAAGTTGAGTATTTATGGCAAAACTAGTGATCTCTTAATGGAAATTTCCGAGATATCCAATCAAAGGGATATTGACGTTTCCGAACTCCTCTGTTTAGATACCGTAAAACAGAGTAAATAGAATCAGCAAGATGAATAGAAGCAGTTTTGCGGAAAAAGTTGCTGTGACTTATACCCTGTTGAATGCAAAAACTATTTATAAAAAATATATATACAATCTCAGACATTAGTATATCAAATAAATTCACCATTGGAGTAAAAATTGGCACACATTGTGATATCAGAGATCGCTTATATGCGCAGTTGATAAAATGACTTCTCGGTATCACTGATTATTTGAACAAGTCTTTGCAATATGCGTTTCAGAATTTTTGGCTCAACTTCACCCAAACTCATACCTTTTAAAACTCATATCTGTAAGTCTATCTTTTATCATTTTCCTTTAATTTATTATGAATTTTAAAACTGTATTTAGTCATTTTTTTCGTGTGAATAGAAACATTGCTTCTATTTACCTAAGGTACCTATTTTAAGGTGCTAATAATTGTAAACACTTAAAACAAATTATCAGTCTGTCGTGCTCTCTTGTTCTAACGTCGTTTTCGTCTTATTAAATATTTTTATTAAAAGAAAAGATCAACAATAGAATAAATCGTCAATTAACTTGTTCTTTCAGAAGGAGAAATTATGCAATCTTGACTTGTCATTGTGTATTTTTATTGTTACCAATTTTATAATAATTTGCAGGTATCTAATATTTTTTTGTGTGTAAGTCCTAAAAAGATCGTTTCAAAAGTTAATAATCACCTTCGAAATCACCTAGCGAGATTTCTTAATAGAAATAGAACCAAAAAAAACGACTGCTTATATTCATCCACACTTGTGGGTAAATAGAGGCAGTACATAATTTTTTTTATGCCTATAAAGTCAAAAATTCGACATCTTTGGCCTTGAGGGTTTATAGTACAGGCCACCATAAAACTTTGAAGGTATTACTCTTTTAAGAGTACCAAAAAAAATACTTAATATAACTGTGAAGTTTTAAAAAAAAACCTGTTCTGTTCACCCAGTTTTACAGTATTTAAAAAAGAAAGCTTAAAGAATTTATAGAACAATTTAATTAAAAACCATAACATTTCTTTTGTTGATTAAACAATAAAAAACTGTGCAGAAATTTTGAAAAACACCTCAAGCCAAAAAAACATTTTAGACATTTCTATCCCTATATACTTATAACTATCTTAATAAAATTTAAATATCGAAAATGCCTACTTAAATTAGTTCATGTGTTGGCAGCACTTACTTTTGATGGTTTAAATATTTTATTTAACTTATGTTATTTTATATTACTCAGATTTGTTTTAAATATCATAATAGTTCAAGTTTGTAAGACATTTTCTCTTTATTTTCTTATGAAAACATTTCATGCCAAACATTGAGTTCAATTGTCAAGTTGAAAGTTGGGTTTAAGTAAAATTTTGTCAAGAGATTCTGCTGCTGTTCATTTATAGTTATAAACATTTCTAAATGATATTAAAGAACAATCCCTCCAATTTAAAAACCTTTTCAAACCCCAAACTGATCCAAAAGTCCCCCCCCCCCCTACTCGCCACCTAAGCCACCTCCTAACTCCTTCTATCCCAAACGAAATCGGTGACGTGTAGAAAGAAGAATGTCTACATCCACCCTCTCCTTCTTTTTCTTCTCTCCTTTTTTTCTCTTTTCTTTCAAAGGTCTTCCCTATAGGTAAGTTGACAAGCCCGTGTCTTGTAATCCCCCTGTCGTGTCTGGGGGTTAGAAGCCGACTCGCGGCCGCCTGAAGGAGTGACAGAAATACGCAGGAGCCGCCACCAAACAGCTGAAACCCTCAGCGATGCGGAGAGGAGTTCTGGGCTCGGCTCCAAGCTCGCCTGAAGAGTACTGAGTTTCCATGCGGGTGGAACACGTGTTAGAAGTCTCCCGTTTTTTGAGGTCTTAAGTCTTATTCGTGGGATGTCATACTTTGTAGAAATTGAATGAAGGCCCGATGGAGTCCGATTGCGCTGTTGATTGAGGGCCCATGTTTGTGTTTTGTAACAATAGTTGTTCTACGGGAATTCAAGTCATTCTGTCACTTGATACGAGCATTAAAATTGACATTTTAAGCCCACAACTGAAATTTTAACTAATCAGGTTGGACAAGAAAGGTGCCAATTTTGAAAGAGTAATTTATGTTTTTCTAAAAAAAAAATTACGTGCATAATAAATTTCAAAATTTAAATTAAAAAAAAAGCGGTTTTTTAACTTTTTCATTCAGTTAACAATTTACGAATTAAAAAAAAAAGATAGACACATTACTTTTATTTAACTATTAATGATATTAAATATGCACACATAATGAAAATTCAATTAAATAAACATAATGAAAATTCAATTAAATAATTAGGTAATATAATTCCGACTTATTTATTCTGAAGGATAGCACCTCAATTACTCGTCCGTTTTCAAGCAATCAATATAATTTTTACATTAAAAAATGATATTAAAATATTTTTAAAATTTAAAGCATTAAAGGAACATTAAAAATCCATCTCTATTAAAATAACGAGCACACATATATTTTTATAAATGGCAGGAATTTGCAGTAACAATTAAACTCTCTTGCAGTGTAAACAACTAAATAGCCTCGATATTTCGTTCACTTCTCACAGGGTTAAAGAGATATTAAAAAGAACTAGATTTCAATAATAATTTCAAATATCATAAGAAACTAAATAATACGAAACCAATTTACAATTAATCCGAGTGGGTATGTGCAAAAGGGTTACTCGAACTTAATCTGCTCACCCATCCCAAGAAACGTGCTCATCCGTTAAAGCGTTTCACTTTTGTTCCTTCTTGATCAGTAAAAGGGGTCTATCTCCTCCCAGGGATATAATAGCGCGCCATCTTTCCTATGCATGCAACACCGCAGTCACCACTCCTACCTTCCCACAAAACCGGGGTTTTTTATCCCCCTCTTCAAAAACCCAAACCCGCACTGAGAGAGAGAGAGGGGATTCCATTATGGAAACCTCTCCAATCCATCCCACTTGGAAACTCTTTGGGAAGGACAGAGAAAAAGGCAACCATCGCACGTGCCGGGGTGATTAAAAAAAGGTCCCCCGGGCGTCGGCAAGAGGGGGGAGGGGGGGAACCCGGATAACGCCTCAACAACTCATTGATCGGTCACGTATGACTCTGGAAATTTGGTGTGATATGGGGGGGGGGGGGGGGAGTGATATCTCTCTTAATAGTCGACCCCCTTTCGAGATCTTTCTTGAAGAGGTCATTTTACTAGTAAATTCGATCATCTTTTCAGGGAGTGGATTTTTCTCAATAAAACCACCCCTTTTCTTTTAGAAGAAGAGCGATAAACGTTGCGAGAAATGGTGATTTTTTTTTTCTGTCGCATTTTGAACGCTTCGTTTGGTCATTGAGTTTTCTCGCCGTTTTTCCTGTGCTCTTTGTGGTGTGAAGAGGGTGGAGGGGGGGGGAGTGTCCTTTTCGTTTTATAAACTCCATAAACATATCGTTGTAGAGAAAGCATCTCGCACCCTCCCACCCTCTTTAAGTTTGGCAAGAGGATATTTACATTTTTCGCGGTTTGGTGGTTTGTTTCGAGCCTTTTTTTTATCTGAAGATTGAATCCCTTTAATATATTTTTCTATTAATAAATGGTGCAAGTCTGTGAAGAAGGAAAGGTTAGAAGTTATTTTCCTATGCATAATTGTACAATCGTTATACCTCCTCTTCAATATTACAAATTTTATGAAATATATATCTGCGAATTTCATTCATAAATGATTATTTAAAGCTGTTACGTTTAGATAGTGTGCCTTAATTTTTATATTCAAACATAAATTTATACGAAAACTATTGCAGAGAACTCCCATTGTAAACACAAAAGTACTGACTGAAATCTCTAGTTTTAATTATGACCTATAATTAAACTGAAAATAACATTATTTACAATATAAAAAATAGGCCATGTAAAACAATCCTTTTTTTTTGTTTCTTCCTAAGTATAAAAAATTTAAAATATGATTTAAAGTGAAAATATTTTAAAGAAAAATTGCACCCAATAAAAAAAGTGCTTATTCCCAAAGAGTTCATTTTGTTGTTGATTTATTATTAAAATAGATTGTATTAAGTGAAAAACTAGTAAATATCTTTTTTATTAAAACTGTAATCTTAATATAAAAGTAATAATACTTTAAATCATTAAAAGTTGTTGATTTTAATGTCATAGTTATTTATATTTGTATATACAAATTTAAATTTAATTTAAAGTATTTCCATACTGAAATTAATAGTATTAAATTAAAAACTATCAAAGTTTTAATTTAATTTCTTAAACTAAGACTTTCTATTTCAAAATCAAATCTATTCGCTGTAGTTCAAAGAAAAATAGCTATTTTCAAAAATTAGTTCACTTTCTTACATTAAAAAAAAAGTGTTATCTTAACCCGAGTTTACAACCCACATGGCGGAGAAGCACAGAAAGAAACCGAAAAACAAACAAACCCCATAATTTGAAATGTCAGAAATCAAGGATTAAGACTTGGATTTCGAGTCCTTTAACGTGTCAGTTTCGTTGAGCATTCGGGGGAATGATTGGCGTGGTATTTTCCGTGACTTGTTTTGGAATCGTACCAAACACTGTCGAAACGGTAAAGAAGTGTCTAGCAATATTTTTAGACGACAACTACGATTACGAGAAGAATGGGAAGCCGAAAAGAAAAATTTATACACAATGTTAGAAGTCTTGATGTCTGTCTACAAGGCAGTGATTGTTAGGAACGCTACTTTCTGGGTGTACGAATTGGAAAAACAAGGTACAACTCAACGGACTATCTGAAATTGTAACAGTGCCTTAATCGATATGGTAGGCTCAGAAAAAAATTGATCACATCAGGGCCGGATATAGGCATAGGCTGCAGCCTAGGGGTCTGCACAACAAAAGGGCCAGGACCACCCACCAAATTTTTTTTTTAAAAGTCAACTTTCCGAAAAAATTATTTGAAACGATGATAATCCTAATGAAAAGATTATCCTACTACCTTTTTATACAATGTAAATATACCCTAATACTTGCAGGTTCTTGTTAAAAAATACGTTTAATTTGTAATAATTACAATGACATTGTTTTACTTTTTTTTAATTAGTTGCTTTTATGCTTTTTACATTTTTATTTTGCTTAGAGCTATTTGAGGGTAATAAAAGACGTACGCAATATTTATTATCGTTTTTATAGATTCTAAAATACCATTAAACCTTGAGATTCCTTTGGGCCGTTGAAATTTTATAATATAGTATTGGAAAATTACAAAAAAAAAAAAATCCGACACCTTTCGTGTTTTACTGGGGGTTCCTTCCCCCCTCCACATATTCAGTCTAGGGGCCCACTAACTCCAAATACGGCTCTGGATTACAACGCGTTGTGGCAATTTCAAAATCGACCATAAAAAGTTGTGGCAAACTCGAAAAGGCCACAACGCGTTTTGAACATGATTTGATTGATGCAGCCCATGATGTGATATTATAAAAACACCTAATAATAATTGACCTCATTGTCAGATTTTATGCTTGCAATGAATTTATAATTGCTGAAAGAGATTTACTAAGGTAGCCCCGTAGGCAATTTATAATTTTTTTTTCTTTAGTTACAAATGTAAAACTTATTATACAATTAAAGTACCCTAATATTAGCAATATTCCGTAAAAAAAGTATTGTAATGGTTTTAATTTATGTTTTGTAAAAAAAATAATATATTTTTAAAAAATTACTCTTTTTTAAAAAATTCAGTAACAAGTTTTATAATTTTTACTTAGTAACAATATATTCTTACCGAAATCACAGCATGAGTTTTGTTTTTAAATAGTTAAAACTTTTTAAGAGCGGTTTGTTTTCTTTAAATTCTAATTCAAAACAGTTTTTCGAATATACACATGTCTTCTAAAAAAATCAGTTACAATTGTTTTAAAAGAGTTAACTTTAAAAAAAAATCTACGCATTATATACATTTTTAGGAATTTAAAATTTATATGCACTATTTGGAAAACCTGGAAATACAAGCACGTCTATAGACATTCTGGACTTTCAGAGGGTTAATTCACAAAACGTATGTATTCACAACAAAATAATGGCCTACAATGAAATCTTTAAAATTTTGAACAATTAGGAATAAACATATACATCATATACTTCAGTCCAACAATTTTTACTAAGCGGTTACATTTCTAAACTCTAAATTCGACTCCAACCTATTCTCCCACAGATTTAAGAGGGGGGTAGGAAGGAAGAAAGAAGGAAGAAGCCCCTTTATGCATGAACGTAAACGAGGCGAGTAAATATATGAGGTAAAAAAAACATGCAGAAAAAAAACTCCACTGCACCTTGGACTGACTGTTAGTGCCTCCTCTCCATTGTGTTGTTTTCTCTCCTAATTGCTCCGGCGGAGTCACAGTTGTGTTTCTTTTCTCTTTGTGGAGAGATAGCATCTCAAATCTAAAAACGGAGCAAGATACCGCATCTTCTTTTTTTTTCTTCTGCTTCTCCATCCCCCCCATCATCTTCTTCCATCCTGAAAGCAGAAGAAGAGAGTTTTTACTCTCACCATATGTATGATTAATGAACACGCTTGCCGGTTGTTCCAGAAAAGCTCTGGAAATCTCTTTTCTCTTGTCAGAAGGGACTGCTCGACTGCAGTAAGGCATACGCACCTGCGAGCCGCGGTTCAGAGGACCAGAGGATTAGGAGATTCGAGATCTGGGGGGGGGTTTCACCAGTTGACACTTCGGTTAGAATACCGGAGATTATTTTCATTGCGGAATGGATGAAGAAATTTTTACTCGGATTTGTATTTTGGGAGAGTGGGATGTAAGTGTGTTTACGAAAGGGA
Organism: Troglohyphantes excavatus; assembly: GCA_963932185.1. Classification (NCBI taxonomy): domain Eukaryota; kingdom Metazoa; phylum Arthropoda; class Arachnida; order Araneae; family Linyphiidae; genus Troglohyphantes; species Troglohyphantes excavatus. The sequence continues at coordinate 24,852,612 of OZ010667.1, read as the reverse complement.
TTGCGGTGGGAGAAAGATAGATGCGGCACGAGATTTGTTGACACTTAGCTGGCAAGGTAAAATACTACGTCGGATTACAAAATTATCTATGGATATTAATATGAATAAAATTAGAATGATTGTCAGTCAATATTACTAATAGGACTGAAGCTATTATGTTTTTATTGAGCTTAGACAGTGCATTTGCTTTGAGCATCAAATGCCATTTAATTCATTTTCATACATTTCATTGAACTAATATATTTGTTGAAACTCTATAAATGACGTATAATTTCTATTTAAATAAGATAGAGAGGAGAGAGAGAGAGAGAGACCATCACCCTCTAGGAGTCTATTATCGTATATCGATCTCTAGTTTGTGTTTCGAGCAATGCACTTACATTTTAAACTCATATAAATAGTCTTTTTTTTTTAAATCTAAAACGTTGGTGTATTTTATGATTTTTTAATATATAAATGGACTAATAAATACTGGAAATATAAAATAAGCTATATTGCCGTGAAAAAAGCATACAATTTTGATATTTCTTCGCCGCTTACAGAGAGAAAGGGAGAGTGAGGTGATATGGAGGATAGAAAGAGATTGACAGATTGAGGGAAGTAATCTGCATTAAAACACTTTTAGCAAAAAACACAACAGGAAGTATTGATGTTAAGTTATGCTTTACGCACAAAATGTACACGGGTCAATATTAGGAAGTTGAAGATGTTTACACATTTATTTTACCGCTTTTGCTCTTCTTATTTTATATTCTTTACTTCAAATTTTAATTTTAATGTGAATGTAAAGTTTAAATTTATGTAAAATTACAAAATGCATTACTCTATACACAACCATTAATGGGTTGAATGTTTTATATGAATCTCCCCTAAGCCAAACGCATTTCATCAAATAAAACATTTTTATAAAAGTAACCAAATTGAAGGATTTTAGACAAAATGTCCATCAATGACAATCTCATTGAATTTTGTGATGGCATTTGAAACTGGACAGCTAGCAATATGATTCTAGATTATTAAAATTATTGGATAACTTAATATTTTTAAGCGATGAATTATCCATAAAAAAATGTCCATAAAGTATGGCCATGAAAGCAAGTAAACGATCATTCTGATAATAGCAACATCTCTTACAGATCACTAGTTTCCACTTTAATGTTGCATATCGTTACAAATCATTAAAATGCCCTTCTGTATGAAATTTTTTACATGTTATTATATTATTGTATAGGTGCATTTGGGACAATAATGCATAGGTGTATTCGGGACAATAATGCATAGGTGCATTTGGGACAATAATGCATAGGTGTATTCGGGACAATAATGCATAGGTGCATTTGGGACAACAATGTCATCTATTTGAACAACTCGCATCCCCATGCTGTCAGGTTACTGCTAAAGATATGGACAATAGATGGTCTTAAAGTGAAAACTCAAATGTTTATAACCACCCAATGGAACTTTGTTGTCAAGAATCCTCATACTAAACAAATCCATACCATCACACTCATGACATGCAATCTATAGACATAATATACGGAAATTAAATGCCTGTGTTAGAAATTAAAATGAACACGCAACAACAACTCTAAAATGCACAGTATTATGCAACAACAATATCTTCCACTTACGATTGGGAAAAAATATCGTTTTCAACATAAATGGAAGACCAAGGTTTCACTTTCTATGTTAAAAAAATCAGTAGCGACACTGGACATATAGCGCCGACACTGGACATGTAGCGAATTGTTGCAGCATGGATTTTTCTATTTAGTGGTTAACTGTAAAGCCGGTTTTCTCAAAATGTACATTATGTGAGTTGTTGCATAAATAGGTCCAAATATCATAAAGAAACATTCCATTCTCCCAGGAAATGCAGAGTATAGCGTAAAAATATATATATTGTCTTATCACAAAGCTTCTCAAGCATAGAACTATTGAAAATGCAACTTCAAAATGTCATCTCCATTTAATGAGATAAGAATTTCTACCACGATCTCTTCTATTAACTATCGTTTGATATTTAATACTTTTTTCAAATAATGCAGCATGCAAATACAAATCCAGCTTATATTCACTCGACAGAAAGGCCGGCTTTAGGCATAAGCTACATAGGCTGCAGCCTAGGGGGGGGGGGGGGGTATGGATTGAATTACTAACAATGAAGAGATAACGAAGGCAGCTCAAAATTTAGTAGAAGCATATGACAATGATTTGGACAATGGGAATGGATGTACAAACTTCTTATAAGAAGGAATATCAAGGACTCTTTTCATATTGTGGAAGTGGCACTTCGAGTATATTTTTTAATGATGGTTACAAGCAGTTGTGGTAAAACGTCATTTTCTATATAGAAAGGTTGAAACTTATTAAAAATAGGCTACATTCCGAAATTCTACGCAAATATTATTTGCTAAATAAAAAAATTCTAGAAATAAGCATATATCGGTACTTTGGAAGAGAGGACGGCATGACATATTCAGCCTATGGGCCCATTAACTCTAAAATCCAGCTCTGCTCGAGAGCTAACATACAGCAAATACAACATAAAACAAAGAAAGCACGTGTTACAAGCAAATCAAAATCAATTATTTGTAAATGATTTGAACTAAATAGTATAATTCAACCCATTATTCGTCTAGATTTTTGTAGTAGTTAACTAAGTGTCTTCTTTCTTCAAATTATTGAAAAGTATGAATTGTTTAATATTTTTTCAAAAATATAACCGATTTCTAATTTTTTCAGGTGCAAAAGAGAATTGTATTTTTACTAGATAGGTTTACAAATGAAGTATCTGTATGTCTAGAAACTACATAAAACTTATAGAATATGTGAATGTTAATTTTTTTTTAAAAATTGAAACGAAAATTAAGTGTAACGTAAATGTACACATAAACTTGGAATTTTTTTATTGGGGTTAGTAAAGGAGTAATGCACAACGCTATTACATTGATACAATATTAAAAATTTTAAACCTAATGTAAGAAATTAAACTGTACACCCTTAGTTTTCCATAAATTTCTTGCAACTCCAAACACCTTTTGAAGGTTTAACAGATGTTAGCTTATTATTTTTCACTCTAATATAAAATAACTAAAATTAATTTATCAGTAGTGAAATGTAAATTAAAAAATATTTTAATAAAGCTTCAAATAGAAATATATTTTAAATAATTTTTTAAATAATATAATTACAAAAATTCCTTTGAACTTAGATAGATTCAAAATAATTTATTAACTTCATCAAAGACAAAACAAAATACGTGTATCAGTAGTTAATTTAAATAAAAAACAGTTTACTTTTTTTTCATATATATTTGTACAAAGTTGCAGAGCATCCTTATGGTAATGAAATATGTACTATAGAAAAATTTAACGAAAATCAACCCTGTTTATAGCCTGAAGTGTAGAAAGTTGTGAAATTAAACCAGGAAAGATATTTTGAACCAGTACAGAGGAATTCAAACTATGTCCGATTCGTTCTGACCCCTTTTCTTGAAACTTAAAGTACATTAATTTAAGGGGGAATCATTTTAAGACTAATTACCGTGAGTTCGGCTTCTCCAGTTTCAAATGGATAGAGGATAAGAAAAAAAAAGAACACAGTAAACAGCTAAATAAAGAAAGCCAGCACAAAGGGATGCGTTCTTTTTTTCTGGGATGCGGTGGTTTAGCTTTGTTTCTGGTTCAATTTCTTTGTCGTTACTCCTTTGTCACCTCCTCCCATTTCAGTCATGTTTCATCGGGTGTCTAAAAACGTTCATAGGGAAACGGGGTGGTGACCCGGGCTTATCAAGGCACGGTGCCGAGGCCATAATGCAGCGTGAGCCGGGTCTATACTCTTTTGATCTCTTAGGAGCGAATGTATGAGTCGTATTTTGATACTTCCTATTGTTCTCTGAACTTGGCTAAAATTAGAGTAAAAAGAATTTACACCTCCCTCTTTGGGATCTATTTGTATTTCTTTTCACACTTTGCACTAAGACAAAATGATCCCCAAACTAATGCCGCGGTACTGATACAGTGAAAGATAGTGTGTTGCCGCATGTTCAAAAAAGTAGCAGAAAACAGTTGTTTCTGGTGACATATTTTTATAGTTAAATTTGAACAAAGATTGCAACAAGATTATTTTCGAGTAATTGCATCAAGATTATCAAATAAGCATTGTAAATTATTCAGAGTTTGGAATAAATACTGACAGGTTTAATTGCATGTTATTATTTCGTTGACAAAGTGTCAAAAATGGCAGAAACATAAAAACTTTTAAACAGATAAACTTTGTCTCCAAGAGGTATTAAAAAATATATAACACCATTCACAACTATTGATTTCATATTTTGTAAATGGTATATTTTTATTTGACAGTACATATTGTTGACACATACAGAAAAAGTTAGTAAGGAAACTTACACCACTTGCATTAGCTAAGAAAAATCAGTTTTAACTGTTGGCATTATATTCCTAATTTACGTGTCTCTATAGTTAATTGTGCAGCTTTTTTTCACTTTTGAACAAATTTTTTCAACTCATATACGAAAACATGTTGAAAAAGTTGGTTACCATAAAATTTCATTAACCACCTCCTTAACCAAAATACATCCTACAATACTGTGATGCTTTTCGTTGATGTTAGAACACCGTCCGACGACCTTTGATACATTTTTATCAGCAACATAAAAATTAGTGACAACTTTTACTTCTTATTTATACTTTTTAAAAATTCCGCTTACACCTTTACAAAAAGAAATTATTTATTCTAGATAATATAAAAGTTTTTTACAATATCAAAAACTTATAAAATTCAACAGAATTGAGGCAACGCGGGGGAAAAAATGTAAAGAGTAATTAGACATATGGTTAATAATGTTGTCATTCCCATGTTATAGTACAGGAAAACATTATATATTAAAAATTCATATGATTGATTCTTTATTGCTAAATTCAATTTGAAAAAATAGTACCAAAATATCACACTACACATACGAGTACAGGAAGACAGATATAACTGCCAAATGGTTCAACTATTCAAAAAATTATTAAGCGGTTGGGCTTTCTTCTATATGCTAACCCGCAATATTTTTTTCCCTACGTAGTCTATGAGTCTAGTGTTAATCTATTGGTTATTTTTGCATAGGAGATAACTGAAGATAAAAGCTTAATATTTGTAATAATTTAAGCAAAAAGAGTGAAATTTTTTTATCAAAATTTGTATAATTTTTTTCAGTAAACTTTGACCATGGGGGTTTACTTGAACCCAAAACAAATAAACTGTTTAAAATCACTCATGTTTGTTGCTACCTGTTGGTGAAATCACTACAAGTTGGAGAGATGGCGAGTCACGTCTATACTTTTATAACAGCTGCCACAGGAGTGATTTAAATTATGTTTTGTGTGGTTCCAGTAACCCAAGATTACGGAACTTAAAAGTCTATTTTACTTGTGAGTGTTTTTATATATGTTATTATTATGAAATCTTTACAAATAAAAGCAGTGCTGTTGGTTTTTGTTGAACTCATCGAATAAAACCCCAAGCTTTGTAAGTAAAAATTGTAAGTAATTGTACTTCTACAATACTTCTATAATACTTCTATTGTAAGTAAAAAATGAGACTCTAGAGACGGATTCCGTCTCCTTACAAGAACCTAAAGCGATTTTAATTTTCTTCAAAGAAAATTGATAATTTGCAAGCTGTTAATGTGATTTCTAGTCGCTATTTTTTCCAGCAAACAACTATTAACTGCCCAACTAAACTTCTTTTATCACTCCCGAGGGGCGAAAAGAAAACAGAATTAACATCCTCAATTCGAACGATCATTAGAGTAAACAGTAGCTATAGTCTCCTCAGACGTAGACAAAAAAGAACTCCGGGGCTTCCAACGACAAAATGGAGCCTGGCTTAATTTTCCCCCCATTGTTTATCCCCCTACACAACTCTTTAAATCTTTGTTCAGGGGGAGAGAGATGCATCGAGAAAAAAAAAAAAGAAAGCAGCAGCCGCGGCCTACCAAATTCTTCAACAAGTTGGCGATTCCCACTTTTGTTTAGAGACCCCGACTGATGAATTGGTTCAATCTATTTATAGGAATTGCAGCAACGAGTCCGTTGAGGGACACATTGCTCGCGAGGGGTGAGGGGGTAGCGATGATCAACAAAAAAAATTCCACAATGGGCTTGTGGGGCTTCTCGTGGTGTTCTGCAAGAGAATGATGGATTCTGTGGCTTTGTCTAGTTGCTTCCCTTCGAATTCTTCAGTCTTAGGAAAAGAGGTGATCATAGTCTCGTCTCTCACCCCCCGTAGCACATTAATCGCCTCTGCCAAATGTGTCGTGCGATCAAAGTAATTAAAGTTCCTGTACGTGAATGTGCGATAATGATAAGCAGCTTGGAACAAATGAGTCTTGGACTTGGTTGAAATTTTAGTTTGATCAGGTTTACAGGAAGAGGAGTGCCATGCTTCTGTATAGGCATATGCCAGTATCTAGACCAACTATCTTACGTTGTTCGCGGTTTTGTTTATACGTTTTAGTGGAATACGCTTCGTATCAATGTGATGCATTGTTTTCCTTCAAGTACTAAAACTATAAGCACAAAAAATTAATAAGGGGGAGTTAATAGTTATAAATTTGTTTTTTGAATATTTTATAAAAAGTGCTTAATTTGAAAATATGTCTAAAATTCAACCTATTCTCTATTTCAACTTTAAATTTCATAAAAATTAGTCTTTCTTCACGCAGAATTATATTTATAATATATGCTAAAACTCTTTTAAATATATCTTACAAGTATATCTACATAAGTACATATCTTCAAGTTAAACCCTTACATAGAATATTAAAAAAACATAAAAACAAAAATGTATTATTAGCTCCCTATACTTATTGATTTTTTGGGCTTATAGTTTTAGTAATTAAATGAAAACAATCTCTCCTTTTTTTACGTACTATTTCAAATAGATTTATTTTATAAGACATATTTATTCATTTTAAAAATCTTTAAAATAATCCGAAACCTGTTATTTAATTCAAATTCATTAGTTATATTTTTAATGTGAATCTTGTTCTGGGTTTCTAAATAAAAAAAAATAAAGTGACGCCCCCGTCGTGTCGCCCAGAAATACATATTACGTGTCCATACAGATTTTTTTATTTTACTTTAAATTTGAGGACAGAAACTCAAAAGCATTGCTTTTATTAAATGCAAATATACTTCTAAAATTCTTTAAGTATCATTCTTGTATATTAAAAATGAGTAAACTAATATAATTTACAGGACCTTGGTGAATCTTCAAGTATTACGGTTTAAAAACATCAAGAACTGAATCTCGATTCCAATGTTTGTAAAATTAAATAGATATGAACAGAGGAAAACGAATCTGAGTTTAGAAGCAACAGGTAGACAGAAATTTGTTTCAGTTGTCAAAATAAAGCCAGAAATAAACCTACACTGTTCTCCAGACATAATAAATGACTTTTTAGTGCATGAAGGATATTGTAAAATAGCGCAATTTTTCATTCGCTACTAAACGTCTATTCATATTACAATGGTCTGGATAATGAATCGTGGTATTAAAAAAAGATGGCAGTACAACATTTGTTTTGGGGTCTGAACAATCCATTATATGTCGAGTAAGGATATTAAGTTCCATTTAAGTTAACTGCTGAAGATCTTAAAGCTCTAAAATCGTGAAATGTTTTTGTTCGTTTTTTAACCCAACAAAGCGGAAAACTCATTTAGTGACATTAATGTATAGGTGACAGTTGCTACGCTTACTTGAAAAGATTTTATTGTCTTTTTTCTCACTAAGAAGATGGGGGAAGGTTTGAAGTTCTTATTTTGAGGAAACCTCATCCTGGCTTGAAACGAAATTTTTTAAAAGCTCAAAAGCATAGGGCGCTTAAATGCTAAATATAATTCTAAGATGACCTTTTTTAAGAAGTTGTGCCAGAGTTTGAGTGAAAATAAGAAATAATAATTTCTAGCCATGTGTATTGCTTAAATGTAAAGTCACGTTTGCTAACCATAGTTAATGGTTAAATTGTCGTTTTCAGCAGTTTGTCAATAGAAACCTTTTATAATTGAACGATTTTAATTTTGTCTCGAGTTTATGTGGAAAAGAGATATACCGAAATTTCACAAATTGATTGCCCTACCTCATATTTAATCCAACAACAAATTTAATTAACTGTTATGCTTGTTACAAGTTAGGATTTATTTTTATGTACTAATATATTCATGTAGAGCTCCTATGTAAATAAAATATAAAATAATGCTTTATTCAGTAATGTAACTAAAACTTTTTTTATATTAAGGAGTTTTAAAAAATATTTCTTCGACATACATAAGAAGGCATAACGTCGGCTTAGTAGTGAAACCGCGTTTATTTAAAACAAATATTTACTGACGTTTTTGTCCGTCCGGACTAAATAAAAACGATAAACTTCGATATGTGAATGACCTTGGTGTTGGATTCTAGATAGGAAAAAAATATTGACCTTGGATTTCGTTGCCAACTACGGATGAATTTTTGATTTAATTAAAGTCTTAAAATAGGCACGTATAAGTGTATTTGAAAACAATAAAATTTAAGAAATTTCGCTATTTTTTTATAGAAGTCTTTAAGTTTATAAACTTTGTTTTAATAACTTTCCATGGTAAAATTGATTAGAACTGAAATTATAAGAAGTTTTTGCCAAAATATATACAAGGTGCGTTCTATAAGTAATGCGACTAATTTTTTCCAGACACGACTATACACCACAGTGCCCTCTAACCTGCTGGGTTAGGTGGAGGGGTTTATTAGCTTCATAACGAACCCATTCTCACTCGGATCCGAGCTGTCAAAAGGTCAGGGCATGCGTTTTTGTGAAGCATGTTTTGATCTTAATGTAACACGACGCGAGCGATGGAACAACGTTACGATATAAAATTTTGCGTTAAACTTGGGAAGCCCGCTACCGAAACGTTTCTATTAATTCAGCAGGCCTTTGGGAGTGATAGCTTGTCCAAATCACAAGTTCACAGATGGCACAAGTCGTTCAAGGAGGCATGATCAAGTCCAGGATCAAAACAATGCTCATTTGTCTTCTTTGATGTCAAAAGCATTGTCCAACACGAATTCGTACCTACCGGGACCACTGTGAACGCTCCTTTTTACTTGGAAGTGCTCAAAAGGCTGAAAAGGAGGGTCTCGCACTGCCGAAGTGACATCAAGGACGCATGGAAACTTCATCATGAACGCGCCAAGCCACAGAGCCTTCGTTGTCAACGATTTCCTGGCCAGGACCCATACCCCACTGGTTCCCCAGCCTCCCTACAGTCCTGACCTGGCTCCCCCAGACTTTTTTTTGTTTCCTCGCTTAAAAGGAGCCCTGAAAAGGAAACATTGGGACCCGATTGAAAACATCCAGGCTCATGTTACGTCGACTCTGAAGGACCTCCCAGAGAAGGCATTCCAGGATGCCTTCCAGGCCTGTAAACACCACCTCCATAAATGTATCGACGCAGGAGGGTGCTATTTTGAAGATTTTTAACTTATTGTACGAATATGTCCAATAAATGGTTTTTTATGAATTTGGTCGCATTACTTATGGAACGCACCATGTATAATTCCTAAAAATAAATGTTGTATATAAATGTTGTATTAAACTCGTTTAAAATATTTTTTTTTGCTGGTATTCGTTGCATTAAATCAACTTTTCATGTGCGCAAACTAAACCGCAAGTAACAACTAGTTGCATAATAAAAACAATAGACTACTTGCTATTAAAAAATCCCAAAAACAAAGCATTCATATTTTTTTTAATATAGTGAGAAAACTTTGACCATAAAATACATATAAAATGGAAACATTTTTTCAATGCGTAACGTTTTTGATAGACTTTCAATATTTCTAACTTTTAACAAACTACTTCTATACTCAATATCGCACTCGATAGGATAGAAACTAGTTCCCTTAGATCAAGCTCTTTTTACTTAGATCTGCGACTGACTGTGGAACACAAGCTAAAACCCCCGTTTAAAATTAGGAATCGGTTTTCGATCGGATTTTGAAACATTGAGCTTTTTGTTCTAGCCGCAGACCAAAGAAGTGTAAAGCAGGAATTTGTGTGTATGAGTGTCTTGAAGTATAATGTGCTTCTGTGGTGTCCGCTCTGAAAAAAAAAATCGATTCTATCATAACTGGAAAATAGTAGGCCGATATGGGGTTTTCTTTTTCCCGTATTTCAAGTTTTCTATTGTGATAAAAGAACAAAGCTAAACGACTTTCCTACTGTATAACAATTAAAATAGCAGATGGGGGAAGATAAAAATGGTTTTTCAAAAACTGTTTATCTTGATATAATTTGTGTAAACAATATCTGAATTTGATTTGTTTTTAATTTGCATTACATGGGAAAAAGACTCGACAAAATCAGCGACGTACGTTTATAATTTATACGTTCAAAAGATTTCGCTTATGCAAATGCACAAATCAATTGTGCATAAATTATCGTGTATAAAAAATACAATTTCAACTTTATACCTTAAACGTATGTTGAAAATTGTAATATTTCACGTCTTTTAAAAATAAAACTGTGGAATAAAGACATAAATATTAGACAGATAATCGCATAGTCTCCTAAATTTTATTTTTCTAAATATTTAAATGATTATTTATCAGTTTTAAATTTGTATTTTCTACAATGGCAAAATTTTGTAAATAAAGCTGACAAAAATTCGCAAAAGTCAAAAATAAAATTCACTTAAAATAAATTAAAATTTACGCTTTCAATAATGCATTTATGATTCAATAAGTTAGTGTTCACACAAATAAATATTCATAGAAACTGTTGTACCTTTGTTTTCTCAATATATTCTCATTACTATTTAAGGCATAATGGAACATAGTAATCCACTTTTATAACTTTACTTTACTTACTCAATGCGATAAAAATACTAAAACTAAAAAAAATTAATTCCTCAAATCTTTATGGTGTATCTTATAATTAAAAATAAAGTACTAAAAAATAAACATTTAATGCGTGTTCATTAAGTGAAAGTTTTTACAATGCCACCTAGGCACAGAGTACCAGTCTTTGTTGTGGTTCTTAGATAATACTAGTTAGTGTCTTTAAATTAACGTATCATTTTATTACACAAATACAAGAAAACCTTTGAATGCAGTAATAGTGTACTTATATTTAATTGTCTGACTTTTATATAATGCCTTTATGATCAAATGAAAAATTTTAGTGCAAGTGAAACTGAAATTAATACACTGTAAATATTTTTTAATTAAAAATAAGATGTTTCTAAACATATTTTATTGTGCCATTCTGCGAATTGGGACCCAGTTTCTTTTCGGCCCACTGCTTGAACATAGCCTCACTGTATCCCTTGAAGTGTCCAACTTTACAAATAAGTCACACCGAGAATCTTGTTAATATCATATATACAAAACCTAAAAATAATTAAAAAGTTACAAAATACTAACCTTCCAGAACAACAGTTCTTTCTTGTGTGCTTGTATTTTTTTTTTCTCATCAACAGAAAGTTACAAATTCCGAGATTTTACAAATCACCTGCACAAATAGGCTGCTTTCAATCGTGCCATGTACCTTCATAGCTTCATACAAGTCAACAAACTTCAACAAGTTAATTTACTGACAAATGAAGATTTAAAAATAATACATTATTAATAGTATATGTGCCCATAAGTCAAATATGTCGGTTTTCCCTAAATAATAAAGTTTAGAACATATTGTCTTCGTTACTGAGTATAAAATATGTAAATAAACAACGCAATACCGATGATTCGTGTTTTGATGTTATGAAGACGCATGTAGTTATTGTATATAAACAAAAATTTCCAAATACATATAAATTAGATTAGGAAAAAAGACACTTCATAAATAGTTCAAATCCGCGGATCTGACCAAGACCTGCTCATTTGAAACTATATACAATAACAAATATGTCATTCAATTCTCCAACAGGTGTCTCAAAAACGACAAAGGAAAAGGCGAGTTTTTCACTTCAGTGCAGTTGAGCATTGGAAAGATTAAAGGTCAATTTGCAGCTGCTTTTGCTTATACATAGGAAAACTCTTCACACCCTGATTCACACTACCGTTAATTACAGATGATCCGAAGAATGGCCTTCGATGCTGTAAACTAAAATATTGCGTGAAACTTTTGAAATCGTATAAATAAAATTACAAATAAATCTTATTCATTAAACAAGCATACTTACAGCTAGCTTGAAATGTAACAAAAACTGTTAATGATTTGACTTGGATCGGGCATTTTGAGCGTATTGCAGTGTTTTGAGAAATAAAAGAACACAAAATCTCGATTTAAAATGTACTTTGTTATTATGCGAATATTACTGAATTTAAAAAAGCATTAATTAATTTTATTTCATTCATTCTTACTAATATATTACACATTAATTAGTTAACTATTTTTAATACTATATTTATGTTAAGATAGTAGCTGCAAAACCCGGATCTGATTAACCCATTTTTTCTGATAATATAAAAGATAAAAAAAAATGTAATTAAAAAATATTTATATGAACAATAAAATTACAAGTTTCGATTCGGATTAATCTTTTTAAAGTGGCACAAATAGCAAACATGAAGTTTTTTTTAAATTAATAAATTTATGATGTGTTTCTTTTAACCCTTAAGCGACGCGCTCCTCAATTCAAGGTTAATCGCATTGGAAAGGATAGATAAATTAGAAATATTCTAACTGGAATTGAATGATATCCATTACTATTAGGGAACGTCACTTATTACGTATGAGAACACCGCAATAAGGAACAAATTATTTATTCGACTAGATGATTTTGCTCATACAGAATGATAAGTATATACATATACTGTATGCCATAACACAAATTACAAATGTAATTTTAAAAGCTTGTCACATATGTAATTTATCTCTTTTTATAGGATATTTGAATTCTCTACTGTTTTTTCTTTTGTTTGTGTGGTAAACCCTATGGTGTACCGAATTTAATATTTTAGAAGTCGTGATGATAAATCAGTTAGTGAATTAGTGTCAAAATTGGGCATGTTCAGATTCGATTTTCTCTGTGATAAAAATAAATATAACATTAAATATTTTTTTCTAGCTTAGTAAACGCCAAGAAACAAAGGATACAGTAACTTATACTTACGAATTAGGCTCGGTGATGATGAAATTTTACCATCGGGATTGAACACCAGCCAATAATTGATATTTTCTGATTAATCGAAATTTTCGATTAACTGATATTTTTAATATATATCGATATTTTCGATTACATATTGTTGATACATCGATATTTTCTAACTAAAATAAGTACAGTAGCAAAAAGTAATCACAAAGATCTGTATCTTAAACTTATGTTATAGGAACTGGACTTTTTGTTTTAAAAAGAAAACTAGGTATTATCCGAGATAAAAGCATTTTAAACATTTTAAAGAAATGATTGTTTTTATCTTTCTAAGTTAATGAATTTCAAACTAATGTGCATTATTTTCAAAATTACAGACCAAATTAATGTTTGGAAATTAATATTCTAGCATTTCCATACAAAGTATTAAAGGATTGCTATTTCTAAGAGCCTAAATTTTAAATTTTATGGATCGGTATACTGTTATGGATCGGTATTCTATTTTAATGTGACAATTTTAAAAATCTTCAATAAATCTATCACATTTGAAGAAAATTATATAATTAAAAATAGATTCTACAATTTGTTTATTATATTTTTATATTTAAAAATGAAGCACTACGACAAAGCAGTAAAATATAGGAAACATGACTAAATGACAAAATATACTTTTATAAGTCAAAATGCAAAAAACTGAAAAATAATGACTTTGTTTGAAGTTATAGATATGCCCATTTTATATGCTTGGTTATTTATATATGACTTACACATAAAATTTTATTAACATTTTAACAAATGTTAATGAAATTAAACTTTAATTTAAAAATATCGTATAGTATTACTAACCAGCGGAGTTTTGTTAAGAAAATTCGTTTTCTGAGAAATATTCATCATCTTCCATTACAATGTTAATTTATTGTAACCATCGAATTAAACGATTTTTTATGAATTCGTATTTAACAACCATTAAATAGGATTCAAAAATGCAATTCAAAACTTCAAAATGCAAAGATTGAATAATAGAATCGCTCTCTCGGTTGAAAAAGTAGAAACATCTGCAAACCATAAATATATCTAATTCTAAATAACGTCTTAAATTTAGTGAATGGTTATCGTAATTTATGGATGCAAGCTTACGAATGTTTACTGTGGTTTCAGTTTAGCCCACCCATCATATTATTGTTTTTGCATTGCTTTCAACCGAAAGAATTTTGATTTTGCTGATAAAGTTTTGAAATATGATTAATCGCTGAAGTGTAAAATGAACGTTTGAAGTTTTTGATTGTATGGGGATAATGAGCAACCATTTTATTTCCATTCCATCCGAATGTTAATTACAATGACTTTTTGATTTCCCTCAAAAATTTAATCGTATTTATGTGTTCTAAGTAAAAAAAAAAATTTTTGCTCTGAAATGCAATTTTTTAATGTCTTAATGCACAAAAAATGCAATTTCTTCTTCCCTAAACCTCCCTTCGCGACATATGCCAATCCTGAAACCAAAACTATACTATTTGTTCTCTGAAATTATAGTTTTGCCACACCCATACGTATGGCAAATTTAACTTTAATGAGGGCCTTATAAACAAAAAAATATATTCATTTGTTAGAGACTTCTGTTTTCTACATATCTCTTTAGCATCAGTTTAGTGGCATTGTGCTCAAAAGTCGAGATTCGGTTTTTTTTCATGCTCTCCGCCATTTGTTGATAAATAAATGTAATTCTTCTGGAGTTGAGAGAGCACTTTTGGCATCCCGAGTGCCATTCCGGACTTGAGGTCTTCAGTACTTACGAGTGTATTTTCGACTAATTGCAAAATCGATTATTCGTCGAATCGATTAATTGTTAAATCGATTAATTGTCAAATCGAAACACACATAATCGAAATCGCGATGATAATTTTAATTCCGGATTTTCGATGAAAATTGAATCATAGCCAAAGAATCATCAATCGAATCATCGCAGAATGCGTTAAAGGGGTGTCGAAAGTAAGATCGAAGCACGTACGGTAAAGGATAGTAGTACCGCTGCGAAAGGCAAAAAATTAAGCTGTCACGTGATTGTATCCATTTATTTTCATATATTTCAAAGAGTTAACGCTAACGAACTGTGAATTCCGAATCAGGTGTTTCAAAGGGCAGTTTAACCATTTTCAGTTATAGCCTTAGCAACAAGGTGAGAGGTAATCCGAACTCTATTGCTCTCCGATCGTTATCAATGACACTGGATGCTTCAGATGTGAATATTGAAGCTCCTAAAGGGCTCATGTAATCGAAATTATCTACAGTCCCTCCTAATATGTCCATCATAGATAATTATAATATCTTATGAAAGCTCAAAGGCTCTTTCGAGTCCTTAAAACTATTATAAATAGATATCTATGACTAGGGATTAAAGTACGTTGTCTCGGACCAATTTGACCTTGAAAATAAATTTTAAATGCCCTCTGTTTTAAGAGAATGCTTTCATTTTGACATTCTTTTCAGTGAGCTCCGTAATAAATGCAATTTCTGCAAGAGATATTTTCAATTCAAAGCCAGTTTATAAGGTTTTCGGTGGGAAACTTGAAAATTGCAGCAATGATAAAAAATATCTATATATTTCTCAAAAAAATAATAAATTATATTAAAAGAATACTTAAGTATTAAAAGTTTCACTAATATAGGGAACTTTAGATAAATATTTAGAAGAGGATAGAAAGTCGGATTTTGACGACAGCGTAGTAGTTTTTATTTACAGTAGAGAGTAATAATAAAGATAAAGATAATAGTAATGGAGAGAAAGAGATATGTTACTTACAATAGAGAGAAAATTAAAGAAATAAACAAGGTTAGTATAGCAGAAAAGAGTTCTCTTTTTCCTCCATATTTCTATTTTTTAAACTTTTTAAATACACTTGTAGAAAACCTACTGAATATATTTAAGTTAACAAAGACGAATCACACGATTTTCTAATAAATCCAGCTTTAAAATCAGGTAACTTTCTTTTAATGTCATATTATTATTTTTTTCACAAAATACGTTAAAATATTTAAGTGTTATCATTCTATATAATAGGTTTAATTGAAAAAATCATGCAATATTGTATTTAATTGTAATATAGTTTGTAATACGTTCATTAGTTTTAAATTATTGAAAAAAACTCAGACAAGCTGTCGAGGACTCAGCCACAGTGGGGTTCGTGAAACGTCTTGTGCAATTTGCAAATGATGTATAGGCATTAGGGTACAGAAATGACGTAACCATATACGCAAATTACTGTTATTCACGCATTTCAAAGCTTACATGCTTTACTTATATTACAGCTAGAGGGGGGCGGGGGGACTCCCTATGGAAAAGGACACGTGCCCCCGTGGTCAAAGGGGTGGACGATGATTGGCATCCCTCTGTCTTATTTCCCGAATCTATTCACGCAATTCACCATTGAATTTCTGCGACAAATTACACACTTTTAAGCCTGATAACTCCTGATGAGCACGGGTTTAAGTTCATTAGATTATACCTAGTATGGCAGAGTGAGCTCTCTCAAAAGCGACCAATCCCGCTTAGATCGACAAACGTACTGCCGATATGCACCCTTAAGGACACCGCGCGTGGGGCTAAATTTAGCTTCAATGACGTCATGCGGAACGGAACAACGGTGCAATCTGCGCACACAACCGTGTGTGATCGAGTAATGGCTTCTTCTGTATACACAACAATATCAAAGAAGGCTTGTGGGTAGTAAGGTTACGAATGTATAAACGATTTTAGTGTTACATGTTTTTGTTACTGTTAATTTTATTCGTTACATACGGTTTTAGCAAGCGACCCTCTACTCACCGAAATGAAAGGCGTTTCACGTCAAATTGAGGAGCATTATCTAACAATATATCATCGCAAGACACATTCTTTTAGAAGTATGGTCATCTCTTTCGTTTCTTCTGACTTAAAACTTGAAAAACAAAAAATATTTTTACATTTATATGAAATGAATACACTTTTCTACTAACATTTGGCATGCACCCTCTTTCAATTTCGAAGGCATGTCTTGCGGTGGCAACAGGAGGGCGCTCCGAGAGATTAAATACATAAGAAAGAAAAGACATTGTAATATGTGGTGGGGGAGGAGAGGGGCTGCGGAATAATTTCGCGCTTCCCACAACGCCACCTACAGGAAAGCGTAAACGAAATTGGAAGTACCACTGAAACATAAAGGCCCATGTTTATTTGAGCACTTAAAGAGCGACAGGATGGAAGTTACACACGGTATCTACCGTGATGAACGCCGTGTTTGGGGTTAAATAAAATTCATTAGAAGAGATTTTTACAATGAAATACTCCGGAAAAATTTCCCCCTGAAGACCCAAGAGTCGCATTTACTTTTAAGATTTAATTTGTTATTTTCAGCAGTTAGGGCGGTTTTTTAAAAAATGAAGATATAACTTTCACAATAAAAAACTAAAATTTGAATCATGTTAATTCTTATTTATTTTTACACTTGTTTCCGTAAATTAAAAAAATAGTAATATCGTAGTATTTAAAAATACAATTGGTATTATTTTTTTTTAATTTAGTGATAACATAAAATAAATAATATATCATAGACTGATAAAAAATCATTGCAAATTATTCATATTTTGTAAGGAATATTTGACTTAAAAAGTTCCTGGCCCGAAACAATACGAGAGGTGAATGTGTATGTAGCTTCACGATGCAAGTTGGTTACCTCGAATAGTTATAAAACCGACAATACAATACGATAATAATACTCTATCGTCAATATGACTTGACAGTATATATTAAACCAGAACGCATCATTGATCATTATGCCTTTAGATCAGTGCAAAATCCTCTCAGTCTTATGGGAAAGGTGAATTGCATTAAAATTTCATTTAAACTGATGCTAGATTTAGCTGTTAATTCCATTCTAGACTGTGCGAGCTAGAATTAGAATTTGCAAGGAATAAAAAAAATCCACATCTCCTACATAAAGACTTACACTTGAAACAAGGATATCGAGTACTGAATAAATCTTTATGTATAAATGTTGCCACTTGGACCAATTACCACTGCCGGATTTAATACTTTTGCTGCCATAGGCAAAAAATTTCAAGCACCCCCCTCCCTTTTCCATCTAGTATTTTGAAGTAATATATGTACTTCAGAAGTCACTTCATGTCAGATTAGTACTATTAAATTTAAAACCAGTAGAGAACAAAAAAAAAATACTGATTTCAATTAACAAACTTTTAAGAGTCATGCAAAAGAATTGAGTTAATTTAGGATATTTTACAAATATCGAACTTCTGTAAAAAAATACATACTTTCATTTTGTTGTATGTATTATGAATTGAATACTTTTAATAAGATAATGGATACCAATTTTCAAAAAATGCATTTCGTTAAATTTTAAAATTTACATAATTTTTTTTTAAATAACAAAACCATCAAAGATTAGGATAACTTTATTATTTTATATTTTAAATATGCTTAGTATAGAAATAAGTTAAGCATTTCATGTAAATGAAATATTGGTGTAGCTCCCATTTTTGGAAAAACGTGTTCAACAGATAAACAACAAACACACAAAATAAACAGGCAAAAGAATATAAATATTAAAAATTGCAGTTTTGAATTATCCATTACTATAAATAAAAAAAATAATAAATTATATTCGCCAACTTTCCTTGTACAGCTTTATAATATGCAAATAATATTAGAACGTTCAGGGCCAACGTTGGCGGTTTGGGGTGGACAAGAAAACACTTAATTTCTTTTAAAAAATTCTACACTCTAAATATCGAGTTTTGACATGAAACATCTTTAAAATAATCTAGATAGGGTATCAGTGTAGCTACATCATATTAGACTTTTAAAGTGATATATTCAAATAATATAAATCTGTGACAAATAGCACGATTAATATAAATTTTACTTTTTTCGAGAGAAAATTGGGCATCGGTACGTACAAAACCTTTTGGGGTGGACAAGAAAACACTTAATTTCTTTTAAAAAATTTCTACACTCTAAATATCGAGTTTTGACATGAAACATCTTTAAAATAATCTAAATGGGGTATCAGCGTAGCTACATCATATTAGACTTTTAGAGTGATATATTCAAATAATATAAATCTGTGACAAATAGCACGATTAATATAAATTTTACTTTTTTCGAGAGAAAATTGGGCATCGGTACGTACAAAACCTTTAAATGAAGCAAAGCCTGTGTGGGGCGTAATAAATATTATATTTGACACTTTGCTTATATTTTAAACAAGTCGCTTAGTTTTACTAGTAACAAAGTAGTTAAAGTACAGCAAAAATAATGGTATCTAATGTGTAGTTAAACAGTCAAACAATTGGACGTCGCCTAACAATTTGTTAACTTCATAGTATATTTAATAATATTTAGCGTAGTACTATAGTCAATTCAAATATAAAAAAGTTTAAAATTTCGTCATAAAAATATTAAAACATATTTATTTTTCCGTAAAAATTATTCAGATGATACAATAAAATGTTGTTTAAATTAAAAAAAATGCCGTTTGGAAATGCTACAGTTTCGAAAAGTGTTAAGGTAGTTAGTTATGCATTTGCTACTATTTTATTATATCTTGTTAATCATTTTAAAAACAATCTGATATTCAAAATTTGATTTTGTTTATTTAGTTTAGTAAACTATTTTAATAAAAGTATACTTAGAAAAAGTATTTGTAGAAATATTTAAAATCAGTAGAAATATTAGGAAATGCATATATATGCATATATCGTGGAATCGGGTGAATAGAGAATTCATCCGCAAGTGCGGGTAAATAGCAGCAGTCACCTGATTTCCATTTTGTTTCAATTCTGAAATTTCGTTAGGAAATTTTCTTAAGGTAATTAACCGACTTAACAGCGCGTCAACCAAAACTCCAAAATAAAACCGACAGAAATTTTAAATTAAAACCGATAAATCGCGCGCCAAGTCGAGAGGTTATCAATTCGAGTGTTATGTATTTTTTTATGTATGTTCGCGCAGGATTTCGGTTCTTATTAAGATATTTGCACAATTTATTTTTTGTTGGATAGGGGATATTTCACTTGGGAGCATTTTGAAAAAAATATCCGGTTATCCGGCATTTAACTATCCGGAATTCTTATTAAACCCGATCGTTTTTAAAAAAATATTGTCCGATTTCAAAAATTATTTTTTTGTTGGATAGAGAAAAAAGATTGTTTTATTATTAATTATTTAAACAATCTTTTTAAGATTTCCACACAAAAAGTGTTTAGGTACGTACAAATTATTATAAAGTTGGAAACAATAAAAACACTTTATGACAGGTCATGATTGGATAGTTTCTCCTCTGGAAGAACAAATTAATTGACGGTTTATTCATTTATCGATACATTTTCTTCTTTAAAAAATATTTAACATGAAGAAAAGAATCTTAGAACAAGAGAGCATGACAGAGTGAGAACTAAGTGTTTACAATATTTAGCGCCTTAAAATGGGTACTTTAGGTAAATAGAAGCAACGCTAATATTCACCCAAAAAATAACTAAATTCAGTTAAAAACTCATTAATTAACGAGAATCATTAACTCATTAATTAATGGCAAAAGATATATACTTACATATTCTAAAACATACGAATTTGGATGCGTTCCAGCCTAAAATTAATAAACGTATATTGCAGATACATGTTGTATGTGGTGTCCTCTAATCAGTGATATAGGGAAGGCACTTCATCAGCTGTGCATATAAACTACCTATGAGATCACAATTAGCGCCATTGTCTATAAAAATGTTGTGGGTCACAATTTTAAGAAGTGTTTGAGATAATCCACTCTCTTTCAATTGATAAAATGCATCTAAAAAATATTTACCATTTTACTGAGAATATTTCCTTCACAGATAAGTAGGTATTAAGCCCCATTTACAGAGATAATTTCTAGACACTGGTTTGTTTAAAAATGTACACTTATACTGTGAACGCACGTGGGAAGTCAAGCCGATTCCGAAAAGTAGATAATAAGAGAAAACTTTATCAAAATGTGCTTATTCTAAATGTCTAAATCTGAAAGAGTAGACCAAACTTTATTTAAGAATTCCATGAAAATTGTATTTTTACGCATTAAGAAATAGCATTACATAAACTTTATACAGTGTGGTTTCACTCGTGTTGAATAGATAACGCGTTTTTTATGATTTGATTTACGCAGATACTTAGAATATAATCCTGATGGTCAAGAATCTCACGTTCGAAAGAATGTGACTCCCTGAAATTTCTGTTAAAATTTTAAAATGCCCAACTTAAAAACAAAAATGAAATTTTACTGAAGTAAAATAAAATAAGGCATTGTGTCTTAAAATGTGCATTACATTTTTGAATTTAGAAATAGTTTTTCTATGGCTAAACTATTTTTTATCTATAATTTTTATTTTTCGAAAGTAATTACTAATAAAAGTTTGCAATGAATTGAAGATAGTTATAAAGTGAGAAAAAAAAATATCACACATATTTAGCGTGAATTTAAATTTATCCTTATTTCAATGAAGTTACGAGGAATAAGAAGTGAAATTACAAAAATCAATAATTTCCTGAAAATAAGAAAATTATTGAAAAAAATTTCAGTCCCAAAGTATTTATTTTAAATCTGAGAAAAACTTTTAGTTGAAAGAAATAATTTACATAATATACACATTAAAGTAAGTATAATTAAAAATAAAAATTTACTCATCATCATTCGAAGCATATTGTGGAAAACCGATATTAAAATGTCTTTTTTTTTCAAGGAGGTTTAAAAGATTTGTAAATCTACATATAGTTAAAGTAACTGAACTATCGACGTAAGCTATGACGGTTAATGACGGGGTTTCAATATAAAGCCAATTATAAGTACCGTTATTTCAGACTTTTTTGGAAAAATATGTAATACATTGTATGAGTAGCCAAAAACATTTGGTTTAATCAACAACAAAAGTAGCTTTTCTTATAAATATTGTGCAAGTTCAAAGCGACAAAACAGTAACGTCTATTATCTATATTTTATGGTATATTTAAATGTTTATTTTAAGCTTAGTAAGGTAAAATAATAGTAACTTTTACTGGTAGCAAATAATTTCTCAAATTGCTTTAAAATTGAGCACGAAAGTTTTATCTTAAAATTTATTTAAATCGTGTTCGAAAAAAAACTTTAGTTAAGTAATGTAACGACTACTCGAGATTTGGTAATTCACTTTACATAGATTACAGAACTGCTTATAAATACAAATTAAATTTCATTTTTAAAAAATCAAAGAATTTAAACAAATTTAATACAAAAAGATAGTTAGTAAATTGAATTCAATAATATTCATTTAAAGCTATTAGAATAATCTTTGAAAGAATAATAAAAGCAGTCCTAATATTAAAATTTATTTAAATATTTTTTTTAAAAAATAACTATTAATTGAGTTAGAGTCCAATTATATCAGAATTGCAGGCATATTTTAAACAATTTGACAGTAAACATTATTTTGACAAGTGGATTCTTGCGTTTAAAAAATTGAAGTCAAATATAAGGGAAAATAATGAAGAAATCTTAAAATGGATAAAAAATAAACCGATACTCTTTTCAGATACATAATTTTAAAATTATCTTAAAATTTGAGCCTCTTTTTGTAAACACAGACATCTCAATCGCCTTTACCTTTGCCCACTCATCCGAACAGAGAAAAAGCGATAACAAAATAAAATTTAAATTAATTTTCAAATATCCCCAAAATAACCTTAAACGAACAATACAAATAAATCACTCCCCAAGTAGATAATAAAAGTCCTACCTGATAAAAATGTCACAAATGGGGAGGGTGGGGATTTTAAGGGAGGGGTCTCAATTAAAGTGAACGAACCGAAAGTTAAAAAGTTTTATCCATAATGGAGCGAAAGGCCTCGCTCCTATTGGTAGGGTTGTTCCGGTGACGTCCCTAAACGTCATAAACAGAAGATGGGTGGGAAAAGCTTAAAAGCGCGGCGCTGCGGGCAAGCGGGGACTTTTCTTTCCCGAAGTAAATTCAGAAGCGCTCTGCGCACCCGTGTCACCGAGAACGGACGGAATAAGTTTCCCCCCGACAGCAGAGCGGAGGGGAGAGAGAGAAAGCACGTGCTCTTCACTCATTTCGAACTTTTTCGCCAACTGTGATAGGGTGTTCGGAGAGAGAGATAAAATTTATTTAAACTGTTAAAAGACAAGTGCAAAATCTTTTTTTCTGTTAGTTAGTTTAGTTGTGATTCGTCCCGCTCCCTGTTGAATCAGTTTGAGAAACTCGTCAGCACCGCGCGCTCTCTTAGCAGACGAACTATTTTGGAACGCAGGTTGGAACCTCAAGAATTCGAGTCAAGGTCGGTTTATCTATTGTCGACAACGCGCGTCCCCCCTTTGTTTGTCGAGAGATTCCCGAAAGTGCTGCGGAAGTTTCTATGGAAACAGAGTGTCCGGTGTTGGTCTCATGGTTCTGAAACTCGCCCTCGTCTCGATGGAGCAAGAATTCGAGCTCAACGCCCTGGACGACAACCTGAAGCAGAGGATAGAAGGGATCCATCTGACGGACAATATGAGCTGCTGCAACGATCAGAGGAATCTCCAGGTGAACATCGAGCAACTCCAGCAGCAACAGGGCGGCGTCCTCCAGTACCCGGGCGTGGATATGCACTGCCCGGCGGTGGCGTCCCTACCTGGCGGGAGACGTGCCGCGGTTGTACTCTCCGGCGGAACTCCAGGATTCGCCACCGACTTCCACCACACCAACTTCCCACCGTCTCCCCCGTCCGTGGTGGCCGCTGTCCCAGGAGACAGCCCCGCCATGCAACCGGGCGACAACCGCACCGCCAATCTTCTGGACGAGAGCATGTTCTGGTTCACGGCCCAGCCCCTCGACCTCCGGAACTCGGACGACATCGACAACTGGATGCTGAGGAGGGGCTACGGGGACATGCTGACCACCGCCCACGGCCTGGAAGAACCCCAGCACCAACACATCGTCCAACAGCAACAACAACCACAACAACACATCCAACAACAACAACCACCGAAAATGAACTGCATGAACGGTTACGGCGGCAGCGTCGAGTCCGTCCCCGGTTCCTCGTCCTCCGGATCCTTCTCGGCCAGCGACGACTGCGACTCCCTGGGGGACATTCCCTCCCCGTCTTTCAACCAGCACGTGGCAGGGGGCTCCCCCAGGGGCGTCCTGCCCTCTCTGAACGGCGCCGAACCGGACGGCGGACTGAACGACGAGCAGCTGATCGCCCTGTCTGTCCGAGACCTCAACAGAAAGCTGCACGGTTACCCGCGGGAAGTGATAACGCGCATCAAGCAGAAACGCAGGACTCTGAAAAACAGGGGCTACGCTCAAAACTGTCGGACCAAGAGGATAGCCCTCAAGTGTCTGCTGGAGAAGAACAACCAGACGCTCCAGATGGAGAGGGATCGGTTGGTGAGGGAGCGGGAGGCAGAGAGGCAGCAGAAAGAGAAGGCCATGCACGACCGCGACAAAGCCATGCAGGACAGGGATATCGCCATACAGGAGAGAGACTTTTACAAGCAGCAGCTCAAGCAACAACTGTCCCTGGCGAGGTCGAGAGACTTTAACCAGCAAGGGTCGCTGTCCAGTACGAATGCCAGTAGTCCGAGCTCGCCAGAGTTCTACATATGACATCACGCACAGATGACATCAAAAGAATGGCAATAATCATTTTTGGTAAGAATATTTATTTTTAACTCAGACACCTGTAATTTACTATTGAATAATATGAAATAATATGAAAGTACTAAAATTATTCATGTATCCCCACTAATAGCTTCACTAACGAAGATGTAAGACAACAATTTAAATGAGTTATAATCAGAGCTGGAAAAGTTTGGTTTTTAAGGTTTTTATGGTTTGGGAGAATAACTAACAAACATTTTTTCTCAAGTTTTGTTTTTTGTGGTTTTAGGGAATACTAACAAGCATTTTTCCCCAAGTTCCGTTGTTTTTTTTACATTTGCAATCTAATAATTTGTTAAAATTAAGTGTTTTTAAAAATAATTAAATTGCTATTAATTTAATTTTTACTTTTATGAAAAACTTAAAGGTATGACTAAACATGACTAATTGCTATTAATTTAATTTTTACTTTTATGAAAAACTTAAAGGTATGACTAAATTATATAATTAGTTAAAACATAAAATTTCAATCATGGTCAAGCATGCTGATGAGTAATATCAAAACAATATCAATCACCGATAAGAAGCTTTTAAAATGTGGATTTTACTGATTTCTATTTTTCGCAAAATGATTCGTATCCAGATTATTGGCGATCCGTTTTATTTGGTTCGTATAATTGGAGTTCTACTGTATAATTAATTTGGAATACGATATACACATCTCATTCCTTATTTTACATTAAAAATTTTAAAATTGTAAAACTGCATTCTATATTTTAATTCATTTTGTGTTACAATTAAAAGAAAACAAGAGAACAAATACATGTATTCAAAATTATATAATTATGTTATGTTGTATATGTCAGAATTTGCAACTAGTATGCTTAAAAACACGTCATGCTTCAGGTTCTTATGATACTATATTTTTAAACTTAAATACAAAATAACTAAATAATGCAATTACATTTAAATATTTTTATATATATTTTATAACTTGTTTGTAAGCATAAATATAACATTCATAGCTACGATTAATAATCTAAGTTTTATGCAAAAGAAACAAATGTAGAAGACATTTTCTGTAAATTAAAATAAAACATTGCTTCTAATAATTAGATATTTTTTCAAAAAGTACCAATGCACATTGATAAAACAGTAATATTTGATTATTTTATTTGTGAAAAGGTATTTGCTCACCTCGATGGGCTACTTCATCTCTATTACTCATTTTATTTCTATGCCATACTATACAAATACAAGCACATCTTACCCGGGAATCGAACCCATACCCGAGGTAACTGCAACCCAGTGCCCAAACCGTTACTCTAATAGGGTGCAAACCGTAATGTTACTTCAAATCATGTTTAAAATGTCCTGTGTAAACATAATTTCCTAAATAACACTTTAACTTTAATAAATAATTCAAATAAATACAATCATAAATATATTTATTTAGCCACTTGCGTGTTATCCATTTCTTACATTGATTTTAAAAATTAAATTTCAGAAATCGTAATGATCGAATAATTAAAAAAAAAAGTTTTTCAGAATGCAAATTGATATTTTTCATTTGTTGTTTTGTAAATTTAAGAGATCTATGCCATCTAATTGAAAAGAAACTATTTAAACCTATACTATAAAACTAATTAATTAAAAAAATTACGCTATTCTCGTTTAAAGGTTATGGCTTTGTAACAAAATGTCATCAAGGCGTTTTTGTCAAGTTTTAAACGTCTTTTTAGTCTATTTTATACACTTTATAAAACAATAATAAGTTTTGGTTTAAGATAAAAAAAAAATATGACGTCTTTTAACTGTTTCTGGTCTGTACGTATGTAAGTATGCTTATGTGTGGTGTGAACAAACGATGTAATAAAAAGAGTAGAGGAAAAAACTATTATTTGAAAAACAGGAAGGGGTGGTAGAGGACAAATCAAATAACTCTCGAAGTAAAAAATAATAATTTCCCGACATATGCTTAAGTTTTTTTCATTTAAAATAACACTTTACACGTTCACTCCCTGTGTCTAAAAGGTAGCATGCCGACTATTGCATTTTGCATGTTATTTTAAAGAACATGTAACGCGCCTGTGCGTGGCAGGCAGCGAACGTGTTCAGAAATTACTTACAGTAACTAAAACTATAACATTTTATATTTGAAAGATAACTTTTTCGAATTGGAAACGAAGTCTTCAACCATATTAAATTATAAGTCATCCAAATATATAACAACACGTGTTTCGACAACTCAAAATTTTAAACATAAATGCGTACGACGTTAATGTAAAAGGTTATTTTTTTGAGAAACTCTTCATCTGAAATACGTTTTAAAACTATAGGTTCCAGTTTCAACCTAATTTCTTGTTGATAAAATAGTCTGACCAAATAATCAACCAATTGTAACTGTAATAGGTATAAAAAAAATTATAAGAAATCTACTCAACTTTTCATTAATTCATTCATTATGAAGTAATAAAAAGTTTTTTTAATAAGTGCCATTGAGGGAAGAGGGGTATTCTAAAATAATCGCTGTATTTACCAAACTGGTTTTTGCGTCTATCCTAAATTATACACCTATATTGAAATCTCAAAATATCATTAGATTAAATTTCAAAAATAGACATTGTGATCATTATATCTCACATTATCTACATAGGTTATCTAAATATCAACATATTACAAAGTTTTTAAAGAGATAAAGTTATATGTTAAAAATTAAAAAAAATTAATTTATATTAAATTATTAAGATCACATTACAATTGATACCAATTCGTGGTACTCTATGGTTCAAAAATACCGGATAGATAGGATTTCCGGGTCTTTCCTTCGATATAGACCCCGAACAGTCGCCAATAGTCCACTCTACAGCTCTAGTGCAACGTTAATTAACCAACTATAAAGATACTCATCCGTTAAACAGCCTCAAATAGTCGCCAAGCAAAATTTTGACAAGCCAAGTTTATTATTTTTATGTTTCCACTCCAAAATAAAATGTTAAAATAGTTGTAAATATTATTTACAATCGGATGGTTTCACATTAAAAGCTAAACCCACACTCTCTAAATATAAACAGACAACAGCTAGGCCCTAAACTGTCGCCAATTGTGCATAATAGCGATTGCATTATGTAGCTCTGTTGCTTTGTTATTTCCACTAACTGAAAATCTCACGGGATCAATCGATGACCGTCTCCAATATCATATTGTGATGTATAAGTAGACTCATAAGGTTAGTAGGGTACCAGTTCAGGTGTTGTCCTCGTCATCCGACCATGGTTTAAAATCAAGACCAAACAATCAATTGAAGCGCGATTGCTGTGAATGGTAAACACATTGAGATGGGTAAACAATATTAGCCCATTTTCGCACGTTTAGTATTTAAGGCTGTTTAATGGAAGAGAACCCATTTCCAGAATTCTCAAATACACGATAAAATGTCGAACAATGCTACAAATCCTGCCGAAAACATAGTATAACACTTTACGGTTTAATTCAATCACGAAAAATGTACCTAAGAGTGGAGCAAAAAAAAAAAAAAAATAGGATTGCACCAATAAACATGAAACAAGCTCTTGGAAGGCCTACTTCCTCATGCTCTTTTTAATAATTATTTTGAAACTAATATTTTAATAATCGAAGTAATTTTGCGAAGTGAGCTTTGGTCTTAAGCGGCGCGTAGGTGACAACCAAAACCGGCAATTAATAAGATTATCACGTGTTTTGATAGGGTCTTTTGAGTGCAAGTCTGCCATATTAATCTGGATAAGAAAATACCAAACTGGAAAATTAGTGTTGGACAGAAAGACATTTTATCATTTAGTTGTATGTCAGGGTTCTTCGAATAGTTCGAAGCGAAATAAACCCTAGGACCGTGTGTCAATTACGTACTATCAATTTTAAAAGCCCTTAAAAATAAAAAATAAATTAACGCAATAAATCACCTATAAGAAACAGTGCTTTAAAATTATATCATTTATGTAAAGCTTTCATAAAAATAAATACATTTTTAATAGAGAATTTTTTTAAAAAACTGCGTCAAATCTATTTTAGCTTAAAATTTTAAATAGCTCTCTTTTGTTGCTTTTTTTCTAAATAATATATAAATTTCTTATCCTAAAATAGATTTTAGTAACTCTTTTCTTTTATGTTTGTCTTAGGAAATAACTAAACAATACTGTAAGGTACGTGGGAAGAAAATTAATTAAAATATTATTAATAATTTTTCTATAAAAAATTTCATTCATTTCAAATTTGTAAAAAAAAGAATTATATTTTATCCTAAGTATGGTTTCTTCTGAAACCACAGCCGTTCTTGAAATGAAGGAAGGCGCCTCTATGAAAGCGTCTCTATGTTTAGACGTTGCACTTTATACTCGGAGCCAAAACACAAGAGCTGTTTTGACTTTCTAGTTTTGCAAAACTTTATGTGAAAGTTTTTAGTTTTGTTAAGTTTTATCAAAGAATATTAATTTGTGGCAATTATATGTACAATCAGTTTTATCGTTTAATTTAAAATAAATATTTTCTTTTTAAATCATTTTAATCAATATCATTTTGAGTTTTTAAACAATTATCTGGGGTAAGACATAATGAACCGTTCTCCTGATGCTTTGTCATTTGTAGTAACAAAGACAGAAGATTTTATTCTTTAGAAGTCAATCATCAAATATTAAACTGCCATTCATATCAATTTTAAGTTTTTATATAATATATTTCTTGACTGATACTAACTTGTTTCTAAACTAAAAGAATTAATCTCATAATTTGCTTTACTTACTACAGCCACTAAGATTTTGTGCGACATCCCCTTTTTCATCCACAGGTGTCATACATTTATCATGTTTATCTGGTGCACTGAAAAGTCACCCAATAGTTTATATACCAAGTAAAGTTTTATTCACTTTTATAATCATAACCGAAACTTTAACAGTACATGTTTTTCAATGAAACTGTTGTTTTAAATTTATTTAAACTAAATATTTATATAAGTTATTTTATTAATTATTTTTAATGTAATATTAGTGACTAGCTTCTAATAAATTAAGAAATAGTAGCTTCCATAAGACAATGGCGTTTTATCAAACTTTTGAAGTCTTTAAACGGGGTTGTAGATTTTTTTATGTTTAAAAAAATCGATTTATTTAATTTAAATCACTATTTTATTGATTATTTAACAATATATACGGTACGGCGTTCCGATACCTCTCTTTAGGAAAACAAAATTACTATTCCAGACTTGAATTTGATGGCTACTGCGTTGCACTCCCACACCCCACGGAAGGTTACAGTTCCGGTACCTCTATTTATAGAAATTGAGCACGATTATATATACCTACTACTTTGGAATAATCGTCAAAATAATTCCAAATAAGGCCACTTTTCCTTTCACAACTTGCCATTTTATAGCATAATTTTTTTTAAATTTGGGTATTATTTTCAAGCAAATTATTTAAGCACAAGAAGAGAGAAGCTTTTTTTTATTATCAACTGAACTCTGAAACCTTTTCCCTCTCTTCCAAACATCACAACTTGAGGCTAGTCTACTTACTAAAAACAAAAACAAAACTAAAAGAAGACATCAAATGAAATAAAGCTACCTGCACATCTTACAAAATAGAAAATTGAAATTACATTACATCATATCTAAGACACTTAAGAATAGTTAATATTTTCAACGAAATAATTTTTTATGAGATTATATTTTTGCAGTGATAAATAGAATATCTAAAAAACATAGTGAGGACAGAACAGAACTTGTTTTTACATATTGTAGTTATATATAAGAAATACATGTTCTGTCCACAAGACTTTTTTTTTTTTTAATATTAAAATTACAATTTGCATTTTCTGAATTTCACTTTGTTAATTCAATATGAACATGTTCCTTTTACAATATTTGTTTGATATATATTTTTAATATTAATGGGGTGGGGAGAAATATTACTTTTTTGCATTTTACTGTGTCGCTCGTAAGAGATTTATCTAAAATCAAATTTGCTTTCAATAGTGATTTACATCTACCGATTTAAATCACTACAAACCTGCCTCTGAATGTAAAATTTTCAAGCATAATTTGACGATTTCAAACTAAAAAATTGTATCAACAAAAAGCTAATCATAATCAGACAATAACCAATTTCTTTCTTTTGTAAATGGTGGTTACATCCTAAAAGCAAAATAGAATTGTAAATAAAATGTAATTATCGTAATATTACCGGTTCATTAAATAATTTGTTCACAAACTCACTTTGACCAATAAGAAAACCACAATTTTTTAGACGTGGTGTACTTTAAACCAAATAAGAGCAGTGAAAGCCAGGCATTAATTTTTTTACCCGAAACTCGATACTTTATCCAATCTAAAATACAGAGAAAAATAAAATAACAAAAAGTAATGAAAAATTGCTTGACAGATGATAAATATACATATTAACGTCATACATTTAATTGTTTATTATATATTTAATAGCTGTATATTTATAAATAAATTCACTTATATCTGGGAAAGAGGCGACAGGGGTGGTCGTCACTCTTAACATCTAGAAATGTAAAAAGCATCTCAAAATGTATGCTTTTAAAACTATATTTAAATAGGGTCTTCATAAAAATATCATAAGTTCATGCCAAATTTTAGATTAAAAATTCTCCGGATTTTTGCATTAATTTTAAAAAGTAATTGTCTACATAAAATGAGATAAATAATATAACAATTTTATACATCACTAGAATTAGTCTACACTACGTTGGATAACGTACATTAAGTTTTATTATATACATTTTAATAATTAAATCATTTGTGAATTTTAAAGCTTTTATAAAAAAATATCTTTGATCGGATCAATTAATAAATATTTCTTTTGAACTTTTTACAAGACTGTTTGACAACGGGTAGATATTGAAATATAAGTTTCTCTATTTTAATATATTTATACAACGACACTCATTTAACAATTAATTATAACAACACTGTTAAGAGAGTTGTTGCCTTTTCTCACAAGAGATCGTAAAAAAAATCTAGATTATATCTTTTTATTTGTACTTCTTATAAATTATGAAGTATAAAATTAAAAAAATGTAAATATGTCCCAATTTTTTTATCGTGTTTTTGTTGTTTCTGCAAGGTATATACACATTATTAAGGAAAATTGTTTCAAAGGTTTTTAAAGAAAGAAAAGTGGTTCTAAAGAATCAATTATGTGTAAATAATTTACATGAAATTACGTATGTTTTAAAAATATGAATTTGTCATCAATCTAATCGAACAATATTCAAATTTATGTCAATTCACCATTTGTCACAGTTAGTGTCGGAATGAATACCCATAATCCCTAAAAGCGTTACATAGCATTTCTACTCTCATATATCACATGGCTAATTTTAAAGACGTTTCACAACAACGAAAAATCCGAAAGCGCATTATTGTACAGCGAACAGCACTTCTTCATTTATCACCAATACCCATAGTTGAGTTATGGCTTTACAAATGAGTTATTTTATATGGTATATAATCGTCAACTGCACTCAATGTTGCTTTGAAAAAACTGTAAACTGAAGAATAATCAAGAATTAAACGACGAATAAAATATCTTGCGCCGAAGGATATTGAAAAAATTTCGTTTTAAAATTTCGTTGATGTTAGATTATAGTAAGCTAAAATTTGGTCTTATAAGTCGCATAGTAAATTAATAAAAATAAAATTACTTGTAAGAAAACAAAAACAATTCTTAAACCATACAGTATACTTCCTTTCTAAAAAAACTAAATAAAAAAAGTATACTTATGAGATGGACGTAAACTTTAAGTCATTCAAAAGAAGTTTGAATAGGCAAACCAACGTCTACTGAGGCATTTAAAATAAATTTAAATTTAAAAAAAAATTATAGAGAATAATAGTATTGTTATTTTTCAAAGAAATATTTAGAAATAAGCTTTTAAAAGAAATTTTGTATATACAATCTCGATTCTGGGTTTAAAGTATAACTAGTTTTTTAATGATTCATTTCAAAACAAGGTAGGTTAAAAAATTAAATGCCGAATAATGTCATGTTAACATTATGAGGACGACAATAGCCCAATTGCAGCCGAACTGAGCCGGGTTACCATATTAAAAAAAAAACATCTTCAAATTCAATGAAACCTACCGAAAAAACATTTACAACTTTGTTGTATATTCCCTCGTAAAAGGAAATACATTTAAAAGATTAATTCGCTGTGTCCAAAAATGGCCGCATTTCGACCTTGCAATAATTTTTCCTTCCAAAATAAGTTATTTTCAATACGAGGGGGAAATAAAACGTTGTTTTTTTATCGCTCAGGGAAAAGGGTTACCATGAGCCGCAACTGAAACGTTCGGATGAGGACTAACTATGTATAAATCGAATAAAAACCCTTGTTCATTCAGTAATCGATTATATTTGTAGCAATTGTTTCTGTAATTATTGTAATAATATTAAAGTAGTTGTCTTTAAAATAAAATTACCGAACATAAATCATAATGGTATTTAAATCTAAAAAACTTTACATTTTAGTTGAATTTTTTGTCATTATTTAAAAAATATTTAATGATTTTAAATTAATTTTAGTAATTTTCCTGTTAGTTAAAATATGATTTTTTCAGAGCAAAATTCCTGCATTAACAAAAAGTTTAACGTAAAATTCACAACATGTTAAAATTGACATGAAACTAATATTTCTAATCGTCATTAAAGTAAACGCTCACTTGAACCTTCCCGCAATATCCAAATTTCCATATATATCACTTTTCTCCCAAAACAAAGTCTATTGCATGCAGCACAAAGACTACAGCAGCTCAACCACCAATACACTGTTTATTAATCAGTACACAGACGGGCATCATTCACAATCTTCTTAAACCGAAATAACAATTGAGCCTGACTTAACTCCTCCCCAAATTTCGTTCCTAATTAATCCAATCGGTCAATTCATTAAGGGGAGATCTTCCACCATGTTGGGAAGCGACGTGGTCGGATGATCTTGGGTAACACGGATATTTCATATGGTCTCTAATTAGCCCTCAATAAGATTAGAGATTAATGCGGGGTATCGGCAACGGCGAACCTTTCGCTGTGTGTTTCTGCAGAAGTCTTGTATGGCTTAACTTTGTTGCTGTTCCGGTGCTAAGGGAGTTTTATGCTTGAATTTCAATTAATAAATGCATAATTGATTTTGAATATTATAAAAATTTAATTTGTAGTATAGTATATGAGCATTTGAATAGGATTTACATCGTCTGAAAATTTGTTTTGAATAAATGTATTTATTTTTTATGAACTGTATTGAAAAATATTTAAAATTCTCTCAAAAAATGAAAGCATTAGAAGACGCTATGAGTTTTCTTTGGCTGTAAATGAACTTGGTATTACTCTTAAGAGTAAAATGATATTATATGCTTTAAAATTACGTTTTGAAGGATGAAAAACAAAGCAAATAATTATTTATATTACTATAATAAAATATCCTAAATTGAATTAAAACGTTGGTAACACCTTCAAGATTCAATTACAACACCAAAGAACCTAAAAGAGAACTTATATACAAAAAAGCACACATGGTAAGAGGAGTTTATCTCAGTTATAAAATTTTATAACAGTAAAAGCTCCATTTTAAACATATATCTTTTCCATGAAGTTTGAGCATCGCATCGATTTCATCAAAACTTGTATTTAGTGTTTCTTATAATATAATATAGGAGATTGTTTTTTCAAGCATAGTAAACATATTTTTATAATTAAAAACTTTTACGTATTAAATATAAAATAATCTAATGTATTTACCACATAATGCATTAGTGCATGGTATTTTATAAAAATGGGAACATGGGACATAAAACTTCCTTTGTGTAAAATTTCAAATTCTATTTTTAATAGTTTTATTTCCTTATACAATTATAATTATATACAATTACGATAAGTTGAGGTAAAATAAAATTCATTCAACAAATTTCATCTCAATTACAGATATTTTTATCAAACTATTTCTAGTTTGGCAGATTTATTAGAAAACAATTGAAAAAGTTATTTTTTTCAAATAGTTTATTGTTTCGGAGTATTTATAGATGGGTTTAAGATTTTGAAGTGTACTGTTAGAGTTGATGTTAATATCATATAGACAAAATTCAATGAAATTATTTATGAATTATGCAATAACTTTTTCCAATGTTGCATTAATTTCGGAATTGTTGAATTAAAATATTTAAACTTTTATGTTATTAAATATATAAATAAAAATAGAATAACCCACATAAATATAAAGACAATTTAATATTGTAATTAACTGGAAAATTCAATATTTATAGAAGTGGTTTATAAATTGTTGCTCTTAAACAATTATTTCGATTTTTTTTTTATATTATTTATAATTTGTTTTAAATGCATGGTATTTCTTTCGGAAATGTTTATAAAACTAAAAGTATGCATAAATATTATAAAGTTTAACATTAAATCTTTAAAAAAAGTTTAATTGATATATCTAATAGTCTTGAAATGTTCATTAATTTTATTAATGAAACATATTATATTTTTGTGCGTGACTGAAAATTTACTATTTCCATTTTTAGGTTCTGTGAAATATGACCACTTTCGAAATCCGGTGAACTGAAGTTCTAGAAATTTGTCGTGGGAACATTACTAAACCAAGACCCACCAAAGGCTTTCAAGTGATTTTTCTTTTATAGGGTTAATATACTTTTTAAAAGAGAAACCATACTTTACAAGTTTTGAAGAAAAACTATTGTGATCATAGAATAGTTTGAAAAATCGCATGAAAATTTTCAGACACAACTAACTATAAAGAGACTATTTGCACGACAACCGGTACCACTCACTAGCGGTTCGTTTTTCGAACTGCAAAGCCGTTCAAATAAACTTGTCGTCTACCTTTTTTATTCCTCCGTACATTTATTTTTACGAGTGTAATCTCTTAACGTGGAGACAGCTTACGGATTGTGAAAGAAGACTGAAATAAACCTGTGATTTGGAATTGCTATTTCTATAGAAAATAATAACTGTGAATACAAGATGTTCTTTGCGAAGATAGTCTGATTGACTATTGTCGATATGTAAGAAGTCTTGAGTCCTTTTTAAGTAATGAGGGGAAAATTACTTTTTTAATTGCAAAACCTAATACATTTAACTACAAACTAGCTGTTTAGTAAGCTATACAATGCTTTACAGAGTGCTTCTGAAAATGAAGTAACGTTTTTCATCTTTTATTACAATTTCTTTTGTTTTCTTCATTATTCGATTTCATTCCTTTTCCATTTTTTTCGAACTTTCATTTGATTAAAACTAATGTTTTTTGTTTAACTATTTATTCACATTTTTTTCAACTAAAAATCGTCTAAAAATAATAAATTAAAATTTAAATATAACACCTGCCATCAGAACATTTAACACATCACAAGAAACTTTTAAACCCCATATTCCAATACATATTAAAATAATATTAAATGTATGTGACTTAAATTAATTTATACTTTAAAATATCAAATATATAAATGGATTTTAAAATCCTTGTTAAAAATTTAAATGGAATATTAAATACTTAATTTTAGGTTAATACTGAAATAAAATTTTCAATACAATAATTATAAAATAATTATTTAGAAAAAGTTTAAAATAAATAATTTTATATTATTTTTAAATTTTTTTTAATATTTTTAGCTTATTGTACGTAGATGATTATTGAAAATTTTATTTCGCTCTTTAAAAACAGGTATTTATTAATGTAAAATAGTAACATAGTGTAGCATGCAAGTCTTTAGAAAGTTAGATGTTTTGTAAAAGTATTATATATTTAATCTAAAAACTATTTTGACTAACTGTGATACCTATCGTTTAGATATGAAAAACTTACAAATTAAGATAAGGAACGAAACAGTTGACATTAAAAACATTTATAGTTATCACGTTTTACAAATAATATTAAAATACATTTTCTGAAACAATGGAAACTAAATTTTATCAACATGAAAAATATTAAACTTTTTAACATGGGAAAAAACGTCGTATCTACAAAGTTTTGCAAAGACAATCTCCTTTAGAATACTTCTAAACCAGTTCGAATATCTCTAAACGAATTGATAAATAATAATTTACTGTCGAATTATTAATATTCCAAAAAAAATGAACAAACTTTACAGAAATTTATATTTAAAAGAAGCCTTTGATTTTGAATATTTTTAATTATATAAATAAATTTTCAAATCTTATATTGAAACAGTTACCAAATTCCTAGCATTCGCAATCTACAAATATTAAAATCACACGTTTTTCTTTAAAATAATATACCCTTCCATGGCATTCTTTTTTTTTATACTTATTTAAGCAAAAAAAGAAAGTTTCCATAATAAATATTCAAAGATTTTTAAGTTACCATTTATTAAGTTCAAAAAAATATTAAATTAAATATTTGGGTCTTTTTATATATAATTTTCAGTTCAAATATATATGAAGATACTTTTGTTATTGCTCTCCATTCTTTATATTACTTGTCAAAATCAATAAGTACTAAGTTTGTTTTGATTTTTTTTTTAATTCTAAAATTTTTTCATCATTTCACACAATTACAATTCATGTTCATTTTGTTTGTTATAAAACAGGAATTTCACAGATTCCATTTACTATCAAATCATCAAACTGTTTATTGAAAACATTTGTACAAATTTTGACTATAAAATTTTATGTTTTCATTATATTCTCTATGATAACTAGATCATTAAATCATGTTTTGTTTTCCAGTCTGCATTTATAACTATCCAATAACTGAGAACAAATAGCATAAGCAAGATGGTTTGTTAAGTTTATAGAATCCAAAATATACTAAATAGAAATAAAATAACTGTTTTACATTAATTGTACTGTACCTTACAATTCACATTAATATTAAATTTAAAATTTGTTTTTGTCGGATGCAAACTATTGTAACATTAAAAATTTAATTATATTGATCATTTTAAGTATTACTTTAAAGATTTCTAAGCAACATCCAAAATAGAAAATAGCCTATATGCCGCTACTTAAAATAAAGCAATCTGTCTGTTTGAATCATCTTTTCTGTCTGATTTAGTGTACAGAGGTAAGCAATTACCTTGTTTACCACCGAGGTTTTCTAGAGAAATATTGGGAGTTATTGTATCAATCGTTCTAAGTTTTTTTGTTACTATTGTCTTTTATTTTTATTTTAAATCCATGTTATTTGAAATAAACGTTGTTATGAATGATGTGACTGACTTGTTTATTTTGATTTTTAAGAACTTGTATAGAAAATGAACAATTTAAAAATTAGTATGCTGTCACAAATAATTCTATATTTCGTATTTAAAACTATATGTCTCTTCATTTTGCTAATAGTGACGAAACATTACTTAAAATGTCAAGCATATATAATAAATTAAAACTAACTATAATATTTTTAAAGTTTTTTTAAACCTACATGAAATTTTAGTTACAAAACTCCTACAAGACAATTCCACGGTATTTGCCCATGATTTTGTCCCTTTTGCGACTTAATGTTATTATTTTATGTGTTAATTAATGTAAAATAAACCCAATTTTTAGTTTGTTTAGTTAGTTATCAGTTTGGTTAGATTTTAAAAAATTTAATTTATTTTATGTTAATTAAAATATAAAATAGTAACAAAGAGTTGCGAAGGGAACTAATACCTTTGAATAGACCTATAATACAAGATCAATATACTTTTTTCTATTACATAAGTTTTACTAATAATTTTTTGAAAAAACAAATTCTTAAAATGTTCAACTATTTATAACTAGAAGTCGTATTTGCTTGATTAAATTTTATTTTATTTTTAATGGTTTTTATTATAACTTACATTTTAGTTTTGTTATAATTTTTTTTATCTACATATGCAACTAGAAGTAAACTAAAATCACTTTATACAGAATTTACGTATAATTTACCACTAATATGATTGTACCAATTTAACTTTCAATCAAAATTATTAACTAAAAATATGAATCGAATCAAATAAAAACCATGTGATTATGTAACTTATTCAACGGGGTTACATTCAATGCTTAAAAATAAGTTATCTTTGGCTGTGTTCTAGTTAGCTGCTTTTGCTTTAAACCAAAGTAATCTAGTTTAAATTAATTTCTTATTTTTAAAATACTTGAACACCAAAATAATAAAAAGTTGTCCTAGTTTTTGAATATGTTCGCTAGTATGCACGCAAATTTTTAATGCATTTTAAAATTTATAATTTTTTTTAACTTTAAGCACTTTTGCATAAAGCTCTGTTTACGTTTTTTTCTAACTAAAATATATAAGTATTTTAAATAATTGTTTAACATTGTATAGTAAGCACTAAATATATTAAAGTTTTCCATTAACTCCTCCTTTTCTCAAAACTTTTTTTTGTTTTTAGGTAATTTTTTCTTAAAAACTACTTTAATTTACCCTAAAACTTTACAAACTTAACAATTATATGTATCTACTCAAATTAGCCCATACATAAAACGTTTGAAGCATTTAAAAAAAAATTTAAATAAGCAAGCCATGAACCGTTAGATGTATGGGTTAAATTTTGAAAAACAATACATAACAAAGTAATTGGGTGTTAAAGTGTTATAGTATATTTTTTATATGTACCTAAAGACCAAAACAATAATTTTTAGAAAATGAGGATTTAATTAAAAATTCTGTATGTTTAGTGTATACCATTCAACGTTAAATTCTTTTTTAGCTAGAACAATAAGTGAAGCAGTGTTTTATGCAGAAGAATTTTAGAAAATATACAAGTTAAAAATTGCATTTAAAAAAATATATTGCAGTGGTTCTTTCTTGATTGACGACCAAACAAATATAAATTCCAAAATCTGTCTTTTTGAATTTAATTCCCATTTCCCTATAAGTTACTTCAGATATGATATTTTTCAGCGAATTAGTGGAAATCCGCAAAAAATACTTTAATTACAGATTTTTGTTAAGTAATGAGCATTAAGCAAATACAATTTTAGCTATTTTTTTTGTTTAATCAATAACACCTTATTTGTATAAATATTCGTAATTTTTTTTTTATTTACTACTTGACATTAATTATTAAAAGGAGACAATAAGAGAAAAAGATCGATGAAAATGTTAGTCATTTACAAATCTACACCAATATTGCCATTGCCGCTTAAAAAACAAGCAAATCAAAGCCATAACTAATATGTAATGTACCATATGCAAAACCATCTATAAGAACTCATTTCTATAATAAATACATGCTTTTATTAAGGAGAAGAACATGTCACCGCCTTTTTTTTATTCATAAACGCCGCGCGTGAAGTCGGAGACACATTGGTTGGTTCCGGTATGTGGAGTATACAAAGGAAAAAAGCGGGGAAAGGTTTCACATCTTTTTATACTACTTACTTTTTTTAAAGTTAATCGTGGATACATAAATTACTAACACAAATGCTTTATTCTAAATTATAAAACAAAATCATAGCTAATAGGGATATTTATAGGAGGTGATATATTTGTCTTTTTAATAATTATAGTGAATAAAATTTTTATTAATATTTTGATTAAACGTTTGTTTGAAAAAAGTACACTATTGAGACGTAGTAATTCAATTTTAAAGACATATTAAGAAACTTGATTACATCACTTTGGCACACTTACCTCTTTCCCTACTTCAACGTGCATCATTTTTATGTATTAAGGAATACGTAATTAAACTAAATGAAGAACGGATTTTAATTTC
This sequence comes from Troglohyphantes excavatus, assembly GCA_963932185.1. NCBI lineage: Eukaryota > Metazoa > Arthropoda > Arachnida > Araneae > Linyphiidae > Troglohyphantes > Troglohyphantes excavatus. Next base: position 24,812,076 of record OZ010667.1, on the reverse strand, counting down.
AGAGTTAGGATTCTTAAATACTAGGCTAAGCCAAAAGATTTGCTAAATATTTCTATTTTCCCGAATATTAATATATTTTTTTTGCTTTCATTTAAACACACTTTTTGCTAGCTGTGAATTAAAAAAAAAGTATTACATTTTTAAAACACTTAAAATTCAAAACACTAATAGGTAAGAATAAAAATTATGATATTTTTATATTTAAAATAATACAAGAAATTATAATAAAGTTAATACAAACTGTTAATTTGAATGTATTTTGCATCAATATAAATGTATTTTATTGGGTTGAGTTGTTTAAACAAAGACATTCGCTAAGTTTACAATGCGAAATATTAATTATAAATTAAGTAATATAAGAATAGCTTTTTAAAGTCGTAATTGTAGCAGATTAAATTAATATATATTTAAAATAAAGCGTGTAGAACTACAAAAAAAGTCACATAATCCATTTTAAAACACCCAATTAAAAATAATTTTAACATACGTTTACGTTTCATATTATTTTTACATATAAACAGGGTGTCACAAATCTTTGAGTGTTGGTCATTGTTTGGCTGTATCAGATTTATCTGTAATGGCATAATAAAACACCATTTTTTATCAAATAACCTTTTTATATTTTAAACAAGTCTCTTAGTTTTAGTAAGTTGTTAAACCATAGCAAAGAGAATGGTTTATTATGTGTAATTAAAGACCCAAACAATGACCATAGCCCAACAATTTGTAAACACCCTATAATATCAATTACAATCTTTTATTAGTATTAATTATGAATATTTAAATTCCGTATAATTAATGCAAAACTCATCTAAAGGTGCTTTGAAAAAATAATTTCAAATACTTAAGAATTTATTATTTAATTGATTCCGTAGAGTGTCTCCCTTCATTGAATTGGAAAATATGGTCCATTCAGAGTTGATAAACTACCAAAAGACAATTGAACCAAATTATATCTTGGCGAATTTTTGCTGTTCATTTTAGGGATGGAGTGGTTTGTTAAATGATCGAGACTTGATATTCAATTGGTCTAACTAAACCAGATTGTTTTTATTTCCGTATTTGGTCTCATAAAATAACTCTTATGACGCAAAGCGTGATACAAATCTCTTATTCAAAATACATTCAAACACAGAGCGAACAAATTAGAGAGTGATCGATTGTGTTGCACCTGTCAATACAATGGGAAACAATGGAAATGCTGATTGAGTAAATTTAATAGAATCATTCGCTCATATTTCTATAGTCTTTATATTTCAAAGCTAGAAGGATCTCAGTAAATAAGTAATAGTATACACAATTTTTGTAACTGCATTTGATATATGATTAAAACGAATTTTAATTAAAAGGCTTAAGTAAGTTTTCGAAACTTTTAAGAATCAAATTTTAGATTTGTATGGGAATTATTCATATAAAAAAACTATGCAAGTATTAACGGAAAAGTTTTTAATTTAAACAGTACTAGCCTTTTTTTCGAAATAAAACTTACTTTAAAAATATAAATCAATTAATGTTACTTATTTTAACAAATGTAATTTATTTATAAGATGGATATTTATTAATTTCGAAAAAATTAAATATTAAACGTTTTTGAAAAAAAAAAAATATTTTGATGCAAAGTTGATTAAGCCAATACCTACTACAAGATATTGAAACTGGAGAAGCGACGAATATCATCGAAAAATATACTAATATTATATTAACCCGCGGAAGTTTAGATATGTGATATCTCGTCTTGAAATCTCTGGTTTTTTCCAGAACCGCTTTCAATTTTTAAATTCACAAAAATACTCTCATTTTACATTTTTCCCCCTTCAAATTTATTGGTTAGAGACAAAATTTAAAAGCAATATCTTCGAAAATAATTCGGATATTTAAAAAAGGTATATTAAGGGGGAAATGATTTCAACGTCAATTCTAATAAAACAAATTTATAATTCTAAAATAGTTTATGCGCCTGTGGGTTAAAGAGACTATTACAAATTGACAAAAAGCGAGTGGTAATTTCATAAAACTTCTATTTCTATACCTCTCATTCATTGTAATCTCAGACGATTTTAAGTTTAACAAATAGTAAGGCAACCGTAGAGCTTCTATAGTATCATGTTTACGCCACCCGCAGTTATGAAGGGGGAGTAAAATATTTATTAAAAGAAGGTGGTTCGCATACTTTTATGAATGGAGCGTCCTGTTTTTAGACGAAGGTTTGAAGGCGCCATTCATAGCACCTCTCGAGTAAATCACCTGACACTTCCGTCAACCTTACAGTTATGCATTGTACCACTTGAAGCGCCAGACCTTGTGACGTCTTCAGCAGCTTCGAACAAAAGCACTTGTGTTTAGTTGTCTCTTCTCTGAAGTGAGAAAGGGAGTATTATTTTTGACCAGAGATACCCAAATGTCCAGAAGGGATTTTTTTAAGTTCAATTTTGTTTTCTTTATAAAGAGTAAAAAACTGTTTTTATCTCTCTCTTTCAAATTTAATACGTGTAGCGAGAATCTAAAGTTATACATTAAAATTAATAAACGAGGTTGCCTTTTAACCCTAAATATTTACTACTTAGTGTTTGATAGTGGCACCTTAACATTTTTAATGCATAATTATAGCAATATATCTTCAAGTTTACTTGAAGAATAAAAAAAAGAACATTTGAATGAATTTTTGAAAAAAATCGTTTCATTCGCATTTGAAATGTAACAATCAAATTTTAATAGCATTTAAAAAAAAAATTCTTCATTATACAAGTTTAATACCAAAAAAAAAATTCTAATTTTTTATATTTTATATTTAAACGCGTCATGCGCGAGGAAAGTTTTAACAACCGCCTGAATCTGTGGAGTTATTAGAAAAAATCATATATTTAAATCGATAGGAAATAACTCTAAGCTTAGGTCTCAGGATATTTTAGCCATTTTAGCTCAACTGATAGCAGAATGTTTAATTGAAACATATTCAACACCCAACTATAAGAACCATTTTACAAATTGTAAGCATGAGACACCTATGAACAATTGAATATACTTTATTCTAATAAATATTTAAAAATTATAATTATAATTATTTTTTAACTTTTCTGCCAAATGTAACATTCATTTATGCACAAAGCTTTTTTTTCTCTTTTTTATGTAATAATTTTTACATAGCATGCTATAATTATTTCTTATAGAAATGCAATTTTTCTTCTCAATGTGTTTTTAGAACATACTTAAAATTATTCATATATGATATAACATATATTAAATAAATTATGCAATAGGCATTTAAATATGCATGCTACCACTAATTTAAAACAAAAACGAAATTGACAATTAACACAGTTTTAATATAGTTAGAAAATAAATTTATTCTAAAACTATAAATTTCAGTATGCATAATTCAATATCATTAAAAAAAATTTAAATACTGCAATGAGGCTCAAACATAGCAGAAGGGTTCAGTCACTATTATAATAAATTACAATAACTTATACATCTCTAAATATAGCAGCTAAAGTATTTTATATTTAAAGTAAGTTTATATAGTAACATATTTTAATAAACTCCCTTGTTAAAAATTAATAATACATGGATGCATCTTTGAAATAAATTTCTGAAAGACACATATATTTTAATTAGCTTTTTTCTATTATAAAAATCTAGAATTAATGGCAAAAGAGATTTGTTGAAACCAAATTTAATAAAGTTATGAAATTTTAGGTAAGAAAATTACGAAAATATAGGTATCGTTAATTATTAAAATATTTTCTTATTTCTAACGCTTTTAGGCCAACTTAAAACTACAATCTGCATATTTATAAACTTTTTGTACAAAGTATATAATCTGTATCATTTTTATGGATGTCAGAAGATCTTTAATTAAAATTTGCAAAACTATTTCGTTAATTTTAACTAAATGTACAGAAAATCCTCATTTCTTTTGTTAATTTCTGGTGTAAATAAAATTACTGCAAATTGCGTAAAGTTATTAAAAAAAATATTTAAATTTATCATTATATTTCTCACTGGTGACCTATTTAGTAAAAATTATGATAATGAGATGTTTATTATAAAACAAATATTTTTTTTTAAATATCAAAGAATTTGAATTAAATATTTTATAAAAATGCTTTAAATGAAAAATATTTATTATTTGATTAAACAAAACATATATAAAGTACAAGGATTTTAGCTCATCAGTTTGTTAAATTAATAACTACGTTTTTTAATTAATAGCGTGCGCATCATTAAAGTGCCTTAATAAGTAAAATTTAAAATTAAAGAAATAAAGCACTTATTTTTAGAACCAGTGACTTACCAATTTAAAGGCACTCATGGTCTTTTAAACTCTAAAGTACTTGAAAGGGAACTTCTAAATTGAAACCTCTAAAAATTAACATTCCCCGCGGCCGGCAATTTATGCTTAAAAGGCCGTATGACCTCCTGACAGGAGAGTTTCAATGTGGCTTTATATGTGTGGTTTACTTTACAACTTAATTAAAAATGTGTTTCTTAATATTCATTATTTAATATTTTTTTGTTGAAAGTTGTCGTTAAATATATTAACAGTGGACTATATAATATATATTAACATACTTATATACCGGGAGATTATATTAAAAGTTGCTTTCGCCATAACATTAAGTTAAAAAATATCAAAAAGAAAAATGAAAGTCGAGAAATAAATGTAATAATCATTTGAGTATTTTTAATATGGAAACGTATAAAAGTTTATCTTTTTATATTTATTTCTATAAATGTTTTATAGTCTTTAAAAAAATGAATAAAAGATAAGCTTAAAATATCTCAACATTTAAAGGGGTTTAAATATAAACCAGTCGAGTTGTCCAATAAAAATATCGAACTGCAGGTTTAAAAAAATAAATAATATTTTTATAATTTGATTAGCAAATTACCTAAGGTGTCAAAAGTGAAGTTATTAAAAAATTATTAACAATAAAAGATACTTGAATATACTGTTTTAACTACGATATTTAATAAATATCAATTAGTTTCATCAAAATAGAGAATGTTGTCAATATATTTATCAAACACTATTGATGTAACTGAATTTCATAAATCTTTTACAAAAGATTAATTATGTGTAAAGGGAAATTCATAACAAAATCATATTTACTACTTTGAACTTGATGTTAAGCCTCATGAATATATTATGAAAATAAAGGCTTTGAATGAATGATAAATAAAGGCTTTGTTATTAACGATATATCTTAAGATATTAAAAAACATTTTTATGAAATATTTAAATACAAATGATATAATCAAAATAAATAATTCCATAAGATATATAAGCACAACATAAAGTATTCCACTTTTATAAACGCTTAAAACTTTTCTAAAATTCCGAAAATATGCCAAAAATATCACCAAATTTAAATTCATTGAATCCTTATAAATTTGCCAATCGGTTCGCAACGGAATGGAGTACTTTTTAGGTTAAGGCATGGCCACATTGTCGTTGTATTGAAAAAAATGAGTGAGTCCTAGTGACAAGGGTACAGCATATAACCTTGAATGTACGGTGCAGTATAGAAACTGGATCTTTGTGTCAAATGAAAGTGAGAAGAGTGCGCTCAATTGTTATCTAGTAACCAAAGTACAAAACTGCAAACGCGACGCTTCCGCGTACGCAGATATCGAAACCCAGACAGATATGTGGCGTCTGGGGTAGATAGGAATTACTTTGTATTTTTTTTAAATTCGTTATCTATGTCTGCGTCCATTTAATTTTAAATTCCACTTTAGAGTATTTAAATAGTTTGTCTCGTAGAAATGTTGGTTATATGTTTACCCACTTTTAAACACCCCGCCTTTTTTATACAATCCACGTTTATCTAGTTTTTAGGAAAGTGATTATACAAATCAACACACTAGTACGCAAAATCAAGAATGACGAATAATTTATTTCCCATCTAGTTAAAATTCTCTAAATTTTAAATTCTTACACAATTGAAAATAAAATGTTTGTCGAATATTTATTCAATTTTATTTTTAAAAAATAAGATAAATCAAACAATTCATTTTGGTGGTATATTCCGTCAAATTTGCATATTAAAATAAAAAATAGAAAATAGGATGTTTTCAATGTCATCAAAAAATTAATTTTCATTTGACTTGTGGACTGGTGACATCTTATACGTTTTAAAGGAACTATTAAGTAGATCTGCTTTGGAACTACAGTGCAATTATCAGAATATAAAACTAAAGATTTAAATTATATTCTTCATAGGCAAGTTAAAAATCTCATAAAAGAAGGCAATATATAGTAACTTAAAAATATTAAGCTTAAATATTATGTTAGAAAATGCAAAGATAGAAAACTACTGAAATGGCAAAAACTTTTCGAAAATAGCATTTCGAAAACTCGTTTCACCTTAAGCTTACGTAATACAAAAATTTTGTTAACTTTATTCAATTGAATATGTGGTTTGATATAAATTTAAAATAATAATATTTAAATTACAAATAAATACAAAATACTTTTTTAAAAAATTACTTGGTATTTAATCAGTTAATTCTATACGCAGTTTGAGAACAATAATACATATTCTAAATTGATTACAAATATTTCAAATTAATATTTTTTTAATATCTATCATAATTTAAATATGTGTTTAAACTCGAAAAATTACTAACAATTCAAATCATATAATTTAAAAATAGCACAAATTAAATACATAAATATATTCTTCAAACACCGGTAATTAAATATTGCTGTAATAATGCAATATATCTTACAGGAAATTTTTCTAAGAGCATTTTCTACGTTATTTAATCGAAGATTCCAATACTTGAATGTACCTAATAAATACCATATTGATGTCAAAACTGTTGATGCTAATATTTCAATTATACATAAACTTTTTATTTAACTGTTGAAATATTTTTTAGAATTATTCTTTAATTACGCACGCGAATAAAGGAAGCTATTGTAAAATTATATTTAAATATAAAACATAAAAATATTAAAGAATGTTATGCGCATAAAATATTTATTATTCGAATAAATAATATCAGCTTATAAATAATATCAAATTTATTTATTTGTTGTTTTTTATTCATTTTAATTGAATTTCTAAAGAAATAAAGTATTAGAATCTTTAATACTAGTAGTTGTGTAAAAAGTTAAAAATAGAAAATTGTAAAAAGGAAAAAAGCGAATTTAAAATTATATCCAAAAATACTTTAGAAAAGAACTCGTTACATTGTTGCTTATCAGGAAAATATTTTAATGTATGACAAACAATGATAAGGTCAAAACAGGTGTTATCTGGAAGTTGTAGAAGTCCTTGCTTGCGATATCTATTGCATTAAACATTTTGTTACATGAAAAGGACTCAAGAAAAGCGAAAATGTATTAGGAAAGAAAGTAATACCTTTGAATGCTTGGAAAAAATCTTCATACTTGAGATTTTCCTTTTAAAGGGTTTAGCGTTTTAATTATTTATTAGTTCGATTTTAAATAAAACGTAATAAGTAGGCTATTTATGCAATTATCAAATTAGCATTAAATTATTATTCATATATTAGTTAAAGTGCTCCGTACTCCGAATTATAATCGTGCAACTTCAATTTGGTTAGTTGTGATTTATGTACAAAAACAATAAATTCATTAAAAATATACTTTACGTTACAAAGTTTTCACATCGAAAAAGTTAAGATCAATTTTAAAGGCCATCTTTGTCTCTGTCTATGAAACAAAATATGTCGTTTATTTCTTTACTTTAGCTTTTGTGCAAAATATTCATTTATTTGGAAAAAAATTGTGTTATGTATTTGAGGAGCAATGTTTTTATCTTATCGTATTTGAACGACCACCGCTTCATCGCTTCATTTTAATTATATATTTAACATTTATGAAAACTTTTCGACACACCGGACATTACAACAAAGCATATACTTATACTTATTGACCAGAATAAAAAGATAAGTTTTTGCAATAATAATAAAAATGCAACTATATTACAAAACACAAGAAGGCATTTGACAGTTATGTTAACTATTCCATTAAACCAAACAAAGACTATTTTTTAATATAATTTTTCCTTCAACCAGTACCTCGAAAGGCATATTTATATACTTCGTATTCTCTAGAGGGAATGAAGAGAGAGAATGCAAGGCGCATGTCAATATTTCGCCCCTCCTGCTCAATCTGTCGGCAAGTCAGGAGTCGGTGGGATTTAGAGCGATCAATATATCAGCCAAGTGCAATGAGTCCGCTGTTAGCATTCAGGATAAAGCGTTGGAAACCTAATATGTCACTGTTTGCATTTCAATTCGCTTTCCACCTTTGACTGCCGCCAAGAGGTCGCCAAGGAGCCTTGACCGGTTGGCGAAATGGAAGAGTCTAATAGATGAAAGCACTATTTGATAAAGGTTAAGTTAATAATAACGTAATTAAACTTCTTAGGCTAATTGAACCTCCTGTACTACCGCATGTACTATGCACCTGTACTCTATTTCAATTTTTACTTAATATGAAGTCCCAAGAATTTCATTCATTAATTTTGTTATCAAATTCTTCTTTAGAATTTTTTGGTATTCTATATACATGTCAAACATATCGTAATATAATGTTAAGGCTTGAAAACAATTTTAAATAATATATTTGGTACAACATAGCGATAACGTAAAGGAACTTTACTGCACCTAAGCTTTCATAAGAAATTCGATTAGCTATTCTTAATATTGAAATGAATTTAAGAATATTTTATTTATTAATTACAACTTTAAGATACCGTAACTTGGGATTACTTGGACGAAAAAAATTTAAATAACTCCTATGTTTTCATTATTTTTATGACAGTAGGCTCACGAGTGTTTTTTTTTTAATATTTTTAGATCAAGTAACCCTCCCCCCCCCAGGGTCTAAATAACCCCAAAAGTAACGGTACATTTAACGCTAAAACATTACTTCATTTTTTTATTCGGTTATTAATAGGATTTACAATCAAAATGAAAATAAATCTCTTAAGTGTCCCAGACATAATCCCTTTAATTCTACTTCTCCCCAAACTAAAAAAGAAGGTCCTTCTTACAAAAAAAAACTTTGCCATCCAGCGCGCTTTTCTCGCCAAGAGGAGTCGCTCTCTCTCTCTCTCCGTCTCGATAACGTCTATAAACTGGTCCGATCATGCGTATGCATATTTGTCACGAAGTCTCCGGGTCGCTCCCAGTTTTTGGGATTCTTCATGTGAGAACTATTTGGAGTGTGACAAAAGTGTTCCTCGGGCGTAGCGACAGGTACTTACTGCTTTATTGCAACTCGCTTTACGACCTTCGCAGCTGACTGGATGGAAGAGGAGAGATGAACAGAAGATCAAGGGAGAAACTTTCTCTTTCTCACAAGTTTATTCCCGGAAAGGCGCCATCTATCGGGCGAATTAAGGGTTAGAGAATAATTGAGCTTAACTGAGAAGGGATTGTGAGGAGATATGTATTGTATTGGGTAGAAGACTTTTAGAAGGGACTGTCCAGTGGCGTAGGCGCTGGAGAAATATTAAAGTTTAGGTACTGCTGGCGTTTAAGGTCTTTTGGTTGAAGATTGTTTATGAAATTCGATTAGGGTAATAAAAATTTCTACATTTTAAAGGAGCCAATTTCATACAGCATAAATAATCTGTAGCCTAAGTTTGAACAAAATAAATAAAAATCCGACCAGAGAATTTAGCTTCATAAAATTAATATACACCTGCCTTTTAATTTCTCGATTGAGATTTATTTTCTGTTAATTCTGTTTTTTTTTTTATTTGTTTTGAGAGCTTAACACTTTGGATTTCATATTGGTGAAATATTTGAAAATTAAAAATGCTACTAAAGGTCTTCGTTTAATATCGGTTTTTGTTATTAAGAAAAGCAGAGAGGAAAAATAGTGCTACACTAAGCCATAAAAACGTAACAACCACGGTAAATTTATGTAGGTTTGAAAACTTAATTATATTAGTTTTTTTTTCTCTAAAATTCAACATTCCGATGCTACTACTTATCTTGACAAATTGTTCTTGCTCGAAGATGAAGATACAATACAAATAATAATAAATTTTCCGTATAAATAATTGTTGGAGATATTATGTTCGAAATCGAAATACTTTTTTTTGTAATTATTATTAATATTTTTTAAATAACCAATTAGTTACTAAGCGGTGACCTAAAATGAAAAATAACAACTTTTTATTTTTGTTCTGAGCAAAAGCAAATAAGTGGTCCAAAAGCAAACCTAAACAAGTGATGTTTGAAATAAATAAATTTAAAAAATAATTATTACAACATTACTTTATCTTTAAGGGTTTTGAGAGTTTATCATAAAAAATTATTGTCTACAATAGTATAAAACTTCAAACTATATCGAATATTTTATTTTTTCGTGATTTCCGCAAACAGCATGCTAGCTTCTGCTCAATTGGCCATTTAGTTTAAGTCCTCTTTGGTTTCACCCTGAAGTTACTTCAACTTTCAAAAATTAACTAGTGTTAATTTTTAAGATAAAAACACTCAATTAAAACATGCCGTCTCATAAATTAAAACCAAGGGGAGCATCACAATAATGATTTTTTTTTATAAGTTACAGTTCAATATATTTAAGAAACAACAGTTTTCCCCAGTACACACAGCTTTCTCCTAAATCATTTACATACAAAATATAAAAGTTTTATAAAGAAAATTAAAAAGCTTTAAATCTCAGGATAAGAGCTATATTTCAAGGAGGTTGTAATGAATCCAACAGGTGAGATCAGTCGGAACTAAAAAAGTGTCTTTTACCAGATAACGTAAGTTTACAAGTTATTAAGTTAATTAATTTAAAAAAATTAAGTTATTAAATTTCAAAACTCGTTAGTTTTTAATGTTGCGAAAACAGTATGCGTCAGTACTTTACAGCTGTACATTATGTTAAATACGATGTTGTATTTTTGTTTAAATTTATAAGATTTTTGTGTACATTTGAAATGTGTATCTTATTTTTTACACACGCTGAAGAGCAAGGGCAAGAGAACATATAAATATAGAATAATATAAAGCGGCGATACTATGGTTCTACAGTTTTTTTAGGTACAAAATCGTAATTAAAACGAAAAACGGATAAGTTATTTAAATTTATGTTTATTAATAATTTAATACATCTGTTGTCACAATGTAATACGTAAGTGTGTAAATGTAGAAATTTTGGCAGTAGCTACTGGTACACTATAGCATTTCGATTCTTTTAACAATATTTATTAAGATTTACTTTTTGTTATATTATCAAACGCTGTTTTTATGCGTATAAGCAAATAAAGTAGTAATTAAAATTATACAACTTTCTTGTGCATCGAAATACTTATTCGAAATTTATTTTCATGAATTTCTTATATTCCACTGAAATACACATTTTAAACTTGTACTGTGACAACCATATTAAATGAAAATTATAAATGCAAAAATAATAAAACTATTTTCTAAAGCTATATAAAGCAAAATGGAAGAGGAAAACAAAAAGTCCATTATGGTGTAAAAATAGCATTTTGTTCCCGAACCCATCATGTGGTGTGAGCCCCCATACTAAGGTAACAAATGTTGCATCAGAGAATATAAATAAGAGGATAGATCCATAAAAAGGAGACTAAAAATTCTCATAAAACTCCAAACATTCGTTTTCAATTTTAGGAGCTCTGAAAAGAAGTCCTTCTTCTCAAAAGTGTTTATGAGAAAGGAATGATTGGACGGTTTATTGAGATAAATGTTTATTATTTTTATGTAAATTAGAAAGAATCTTCCATTTCAACAAATAACATTAGAATTTTGTTAAACTTTGGCACTCATGTATAGTTAACATACTACATAAATGACCAATCATAAAAAAAATTGTACATTTTACATTCATTTTATTGTTAATGTAAATTTCTTTAATATTATAAATTTTAAATACTTTTCTACTAAATTCCGAAGAAATTTAAATATATTTTTTTAAAGTTACGCTTAAATATTGTTGGCGAAATTAAAATTAATAGAAAAAATTGTAAGTGTTCAAATGAGTTAATTCGAAAACATTTTACGCTTCAATAGGCACCGATTAAATATAGTACATCTTTTCTGATTAACTTTCTTAAACATTATAAAGAATTAGAACTTGCTTCCAAATATTCTAGAAAACTGAAGTCAAACATTAACAACAAATTGCGGTATTTCTTAATTTTTCTTTTAAAATTTTTTAAACAAAATACAAACACTGAAATTTCCTTTTTATCATATCAACATTTTCATCTTATTTCTTTAACATTTTCCAATTCATCAAAATATATTTATACTTATACATTAAATCGTTTATTTTAATCTTTTGCATTAAAAAGAACTACATCGTAAATAATATTCTTTTTTAAAAAAAATATGTTTTATAATAGTGAATTGAAATTCTATTAAAAGAATATCAGTCACATAATTAAAAAAATATTTTATAAATATGTATATAACTAGAATGCTTTAAAAATATATCGAAAATTCTAAGCTAAATCATGGCATTTCAAGAAATAATATTTTGGTCTATATATAAAACAAAACTAAAGATAAAATTATTAATTCAGCGAGACTAAACTTCTTCCGTTTATTTACGGTTTTCTTCACGCAAACTACTTGAAAAGGCACCGGTTCCTTTCGAGAAATGTTTTTATCTTTTTTTTCCCCAGCGACACAAATTCTTCATCAGGAACTCCTTTTTGAAAAACTTTCTAATCGCAAATAATGGTATACAGTTCTAGATACGTACACATTTAAAAATACGATTCTGTTTCCCCCCCACCCCGAAAATCTTCCCCTTCGTCGGTAGATAAAGTTACTCACAGAACAGTAATGCTTTATCTATATTTTTAAATGGACCGCGACTACTATTTGAAAATGGATGAGAAGCTTCACATTTGTGTTCATCGAGGTCGAGCGGTCGGGCTGTCATGATTGATTGTTTTCACTTATTTTTAAGACCGGAAAAGACAAAGATGGAATAACAGAAATGTATTAAAAAAGGTATTTGTACTTCTCTACGCATACAAATGAAGTTCACAAAAGTATTCATAAGCATCGAATTCGTTTCGCTTTCATAAATGACAAACATTTGATATATCCATTAAAAAGTGTAAAAAAATTATGAAAGCATTTTGCGTGGAAAATTAAATTTAGAACAATTTAACAGTAAACAAAGCAACTGTTGACATGTTTGAAAATTAAATTAACAATACAAAAATTTCTTAACTTTAAAAACTTGCAGATCTAATAAAAGTATAATGAAATTGCATGCATACAGACGCGCGAAATTTTGTGAAATTTTAGCACCCTTACCGAAAATTCCGTAACACTACTAATATGGCTTTCGCGATCATGCAAAAATCTTTCCATCTAAAAAAATTTAAATTATTTTCTTATAAATTAGATGATGATTACAACACATTTAAAATGTAGCTCTTTTTACGAAACTGTTAATCTAATTTAAAATCGAAACTCTTAATTTAAAATCTTATAAATTCGACAGTTATTTGGACTTTGCTAATAGCATTGCTTGATTAAATCTGTACATATTCTTTGTGAAATAAAATGTAAATGAGAATAAGAAATGGTGTTAGGCGAATAGATTGTCATATTGTTGAACAAAAAATCTGAATGTATATTAAGAAAATTTCTCTTATTTCCAAAACTAATAGAAAAATTCGAAAAAAAATTATATAATTAAGAAAATAATTCATTCACATTTATTATTCTTGGTTTCTACTAATTTTAATAAAGTTTCAAACAATGGAATTTCACAAAAAGTATCAATTAGTGTTAAACAACTGTTTTTATAAAAAAAAGTATGTGGAATAAATATAAGTTTAAAAGGTCTAGATAATAATTGATTTGATTTTTTGACAAAAAAATCAAATACTATTTTTGAATTTTTTGCCATATAACACACCTATTTAGTTACATTAATTAAATAATTCATGAAGATGACTCCTTTATTTATTTTATTATCATAAACACTACCTAAACTAAGTCAGGGACTGCTCAAGGATTTTTGTGACACAAGCTAATATGATTTTGTTGCCCCAATTTGCACAAACCAATTTTTAAGGAGAACTGAAATATTTTTAATATTGGAATGTTCTGACTTTGTCAAACCCCATATTACTTTGACTAAAGTGCAAAATACCAACGTATTTGGAAAATAACTAGTCTCTAGTGTCAAGAGTCGCTTTTCAGATAACAAAATAAAATCGATGCTATTTTACCCGTAATAATGCGATAAACAGGTAAAAATGAATCTAAAAGTATTATTTAATTGTATTGCAATATATAATTTAATTTAAATATATAAAAATCTTGAAAATATGGCAAATTTTTCAAAAACAAATCTAAATAAAATCATTTACACACGCAGGCCCTCACCAACTTTGCCTCAGTCCCATGGGAGCTCAGGCTACTTAGCCCATGAGCATACGGTGCGGGCCGGGAAAATAGAGATTCCCCCCAACACTCCAGCAGCCCAACCGGCCCCCCAGCCCCACCGGACTGGGAAGAAACCCGACAACCCCACCAACGCTTCCCTTTTTCACTAAAATTTGGCACCCTCATTTGTCCGGTACCCCCAAGCGGCTGCTTATGTCGCTTGGGTCTTAAACCGCCACCGAACCAAGTTCAATATAATAATGATGAAGTTCTATTTAATATTGGTTTAAGATATATTGCGCCTATCAAAGGCTCACAGAGAATTTACCTACTTGTATAGGAAGAATAAATCTAGTTAAATTATAATCTAATTAATTATAATCTAAATAACAAATTGTAATTAATATCTCTATTCCACTTTGAATGTTTGCAATATCCATCACACTCTACAACCTTTGTTCTTCTCTTACAGTATTGAAGAACACACACAAAAAAAAACTTCTATTTTTACCGATGCATTCTTCTGTGCAGGTACGCGCGGCATTTCTCAGCTCGTGACAAATCTCCCCGCCTTATTTCTGTTGCTTAATAAACAGCGCTCGCGAGCCTAAAAGTTACATGCTATTAATAAGAATCCAAACGATCAATTTATCAAGAGATTTCACACTAATAATGGATGGGGAAAGGAAGTGTACAGCACCAGGAATTAAAAAGAATGATCTGGCGTCGGAGCTCCGCTACACCGCAATTAATTCCTCACCTGTATTTCCACGCGTTTAATCTCAGATGGGGAGGCCGGATCTAAAATTAAGATCCCGGATGATTCCAAATATATCTTTAGGGCTGTTCACTGTTATGCTTAATTTGATGTATTAGCATCCTCCCCTAGGGAAGGGACCACACGCGGATGAGCGAGGTGGTGTTTCTATGGGGTTTGTTCTCACCTTGGCGCGCAACAGAGCCTCGTTGTGTGAAATTGG
The DNA here is from genome assembly GCA_963932185.1 of Troglohyphantes excavatus. Taxonomy (NCBI): domain Eukaryota; kingdom Metazoa; phylum Arthropoda; class Arachnida; order Araneae; family Linyphiidae; genus Troglohyphantes; species Troglohyphantes excavatus. The sequence continues at coordinate 24,796,714 of OZ010667.1, read as the reverse complement.
CAAGGGGAAAAAATGAATATTCGTCTTCTGAACTTTCACCACCTGCAAGTTGATCATCCGAGAACTTGTTTACGGTAGCGAAAGAAGTGTATCATTATCTCGGTATGCTATTTAAGAGGCTATTGTTCGCTTATGTTTTAG